>JAUPFN010000025.1:20384619-21584619 GCA_036924255.1 Apodemia mormo
GACGCTATTGCGGCAGGAATAGGTAAAAGCGGTGGGACCAAATACCCGGGCGAGACGTTGCGGTACTTTACTGCCTAGTAGTTACGATATTAGTGACATGAATGGCTAATCGGTCGCCATTTACGACCTTAGGAGATGCAGAGGAGAAATTTTTGTCTATTATTTTTTTATAATAAATGTGTTACAATATTACAAAAATATTTTACAAAAAATATATTGTGTATTATTGGCATGAGGAGCAATTAATCCCATGCTTGTTTATCTGCTAAATAATTTGTGATTTTATACCTTTTTTTACAGAGTTTTTTTAAAACATATTTAAATTTGTTTATTGGTAGATATAGCATTAGGAATTTTATTGTAAAAGCGTATACATTGCCTCCTAAAAGAATTTCATATTCTATGGAGACGAGACGCGTGCACAAAAATATTGTTTTTGTTTCTTGTATTTAGTGAGTGGACATCATCATTTTTCTTAAACGAGCAAATATTTTTAGGAACACAGATTAAGTTTATAAATAAATATATTGGGTTACTAATTTCAGCGTACAATCTGCTTTAAATAATAAAAGTTTTGGTGAATTTAGCAGGAACAACTCATTTTTCTAGGAATAAAAATATAGCCTATATGCTATTCCAGGTTATCATCTACCTGTGTGCCAAATTTCATCCAAATTCGTTCAGCAGATTTGGCGTGATTGAGTAACAAACATACATCCATCCAAACAATCAAACTTTCGCTTTTATAATATTAATATAGATTAGAGTAAAAATATTGATTTCTTTGAATTTATCTGTCGGGGAAGCCCTGGTGCTAAGATTGCAAATTGATCTTATAGCTCTTTTTTGCAATACAAATATAACATTTATTTTAATTAAATTTCCCCCAAGAAGAAACCCGTATGACATATTGCTGTGGAAGTAACTAAAGCAGACAATTCTTGCTGTGTCAACGTCCGTTAACTGTCTTATTTTTGTAACTGCATAAGCTGCTGAAGTAATTCTGTTTGCTAAGTTATTTATGTGCGGTCCCCATTGTAATTTCTTATCTAAGGTTATACCTAGAAACACAGTGGAATCCATTAGATTCAATTCATTTCTATCCAGATGTACACTGATCATTGGGCATGTCCCAATAGTCAGTCCCTTACATTAGGCAATGAAAATTTAACATATTGATTTTGTTACCATTTGTATTGTATAATACCAAAAGATTGTCCGTAGTGAACCAGTGTACAACTTTTGAAATCGCATTATTTACTTTGTCATACTTACCAATTCGTCTTTTCACTTTGAATAAAAGTGAAGTGTCATCCGCAAACAATACGATTCCATGCTTATCCCCTACATAGTAAGGCAAGTCATTTATGTATATCAGAAACAAGAACGGACCAAGAATGGAGCCCTGCGGGACTCCCGTGTTTACAGCAGTGGCGTGCAGTCCGTAAAGAAAGTCAAAACTGTACATTGAATATTTTTTTAAAGGAATACTTGGGGCGTGATCAACAATCGATATCGAAGCCAATTTGTCTGTTTGTCTGTATGTATGTCCGGGGTAAACTCAAAAAGTACTGCATGGATTTACTTCAAATTTTGCATGAATATTACTAACAGGTTGGTTCAACATATAGGCTACATATTATCAGGCTATCACCTACGGGGGAGGGGCAGTGCGGAGTAAACGAAGTCCGCGCGGACGAAGTCGCAGGCAACAGCTAGTATTCCATATGATAAGAGAGATTTACAAATTGCGTTGTATACCAATATGAGAATGTTCTTACTTGCTAAATCCCGTAGCTTTCTCATGATGTATATCGTGCTTCTTACACGTTTGCACAAATTGTCAATATGAAGTTTGTATGAAAGTAAAGTGTCAATGATGACTCCTAGGTATTTCATACAATCCACCTGTTCAAGCTTATTGCAAGCACAAGCAGTTCATATTATTATTGCTGGGCCACGTCGCGGTGTTGAAATTACGCCCCGCAGCCTAATGATATTTTTTTAATACATGTACCTGCTATAAACTTACCAGGCACATAGCTTGGGATATTTGCAGGGAGCAGCAGGGTGATATTTTTCTCCGCTACATTCCAGGAAGGCGACGGGCACTTTTCTCTATTATTCTTGGCTGTAGAAGCCACGGGAGGGGTGTCGGGTTACTGAATTGCGGTGCAATCAGACCTACCACCAACGGCAAGTCCTTGTCCAGTTTCATTTCTTGAGTCATCCAGCCAGCCCGCCAAGATAAGTCCCTAACCTGCCAGCTCATTGCGTCGCCGGATTCAAGCGTCTTTCGAAATCGAAAAGTTTTTAAGCTTTTCCAAAGAGAACACTCGTATAAATTTTTTTAATAATATATAATTCTTTATCTATATAATTGCCGATTTTTCTTTTAATGAAAACCTACGACAATGGCGGCCAACATGGGGCATTTATTATATACTAGCGATAGCTCGTATCCGAAATTCAACCATAGACTAAACAATAAAATCTCTTACATTTGATAACTGACTTTAACCGTTAAGAAAATAGTGTACATGTGTATAATATCATGTATCTCACATAAATTTAGTGTGTGTAATGATTATTTTTAGTAATTTAATATATTTCTAATGCATTTTATTTCAAAATATTATGTTTCTGCAGTCCTCCGCAATGTAAACTTTTATTGTGTCAAACTTCAAACTTCACCGTTCGCGCAATTGTCTAAAAAAAAGGTCCAAAGTTTTCCCTTCTCGTATTAATATATATAGATTGTAACTATACCTATAGTAATTCTTGGGCGCATCAATAAGATGCTTATCCAGTTGAGCGCTGAGGGTCTTCAGGTCGTCATCGGAGAAGCCGGTGCCGATCTTGCACAGCGACTGGTAGTGCTCGGAGGCGGGGTCGTAGCAGGCGAGCAGGAACCCGCCGTAGCCGGCGGCGCGCTTGCCCCGCCCGCGGTACCCGCCTATCACCACCGCGTCCACCGTGTCGCCGACGCCTTCCAGGTAGTCTTTCTTTAGCTGCCAGAGAAGGAGGATCCAAATTATATTATTGTTACGTACCTCGGGTTCGCAATTGTAGGAAAACACCACTTATATTAAATCCGTGTATTTACACAACGCAACACAACGTAAGACTAAAATACACTTTACACCCTAGTCACTCGCTGAACTATCACTGAACTTAGAACACTACACAATAAAACACTTCTCGCTTCGCACTTGATGTATCGCTCTCGATCGCTTGATAAAAACTGCCTTGTGTTTGTCAACATCTCTGTATTTATAGGCAGGGGAAAGTCCTAGCTGGATCCAGAAAAATCTAAATGTATCGGGAAACAATGAATCACTTCTTATCGTAAACATGTTATGAGTCATAAATCCTAGTACACGCTACTTTCAACCTTATGCCATATCCCACAAAGTCCATTATGGCATAGCCCCGGTCAACTATTTGTTTGTCAATAGGAGTAGCTATCTCTTTCTTTTATTTCTAGATAATTAGCGCGCGCGCGCTCCAACTCTACACGCTTCTAGATTATTCATAACATTATGTTACTAGCTGTTGCCAGCGACTTCGTCCGCGCGGTCTTCATTTACTCCGGACAGCTCCTCCCCCGTGGGTGATAGCGTGATAATATGTAGCCTATATGTTGACCCGACCTGTTAGTAATATTCATGCAAAATTTGAAGTAAACCCATCCAGTACTTTTTGAGTTTACCCCGGACATCCATACAGACAAACAGACAAAAATTCTAAAAACTATATTTTTGGCTTCGATATCGATTATAGATCACGCCCCAAGTATTTCTTAAAAAAATATATGCAATGTACAGTTTTGACTTTCCTACGATTTTATTATATATAGATTAGATAGCATATTATCTATACAAATAAAATTGGAGTGTCTGTAATATTAAAATAACCGCTTTTTACTAAGCGCATATGGATGTATACACAATGCATAATATACCAAAACAATATTTTTTACAATTTTTGTCTGTCTGTCTGTTTGTTCCGGCTAATCTCTCGAACGGCTGAACCGATTTTGATAGGACTTTCGCTGGCAGATAGCTGATGTGATAGGGAGTAACTTTTTGGTGATTGTGATCGGGAGAAATTTTTCCACGCGGACGAAGTCGCGGGCTCAGCTAGTTTAATCTGAATTTACCCCGTGTTGGTCCCGGGCTCCTTTGAAGAATAGGCCAAATGCTGTTCTGCCAGGCAGGACGTAAAAGGCGACCGATTGGCTATACACGTCACCTGTGCTGAACTGTACCACCTAGTAGTCACGATGGTATCGTGACTACTAGGTGGTACAGTTCTGCATTTACTCAACCAGGTCTGTTACCACAGCCTTACCTATTCCTGCCGCAATAGCGTCAGTGCTAGTCACTAACGTGTTCCTGTTTGGAGGATAAGGTAGTAAACATATGCATGTACCATTGGAACTCGCCACAAGGGAGCAACACACCATTAACACCTTTGGTGTCTATAGGCGATGGTTGAATCTTTCCATCAGGAGACCCATCTGCTTGTTTACTATCTTGTGATATAAAAAAAAAATAAGTTACGCCGACAAAATGGTAGCATAAAATCTTGAAAAATATTTGAGGGTACCTGTACACGTAATATGGGGTTGTTATTTTTTCTTGCATTACACATTTCAATTTCCTCTAGCGCATTGTAAAACACGGCCGGGGCTAATGCTGACTTAATCGAGATCGGACTTAACCGTAACTTTAATTGCATTGCATAGCACTAATGTTTTCTTACCTTAAGCCAATTCCGTGAACGCCTGGCTATATCGTAGCTCGCCTTTGCCCCTCTCAACGCTTTCACCATGAGACCTTCACATGAGCCTTTTATAGCCTCGTCTAACAGGATCTCTACTTCTTCAGTGTTTTTGCAGTCGCGGCCCGCTGCGAACTGCCACTGACCTGGAATATTTCACTTATAATAATCATCAGTAATATTTGAGATACTTAAGTAACAAGTGACTTTCTTAGGGCATAAACTGTGCATGTTATTTTAACAAAATTAGAAAAATAGTGCCAGGAAACGGGTAATATTATCTAAATGCCAATTAAAAACAATATTTGTCCGTTCGAACCTCGATATTCGCACATACTCGCTAACTTGCAAAAGATATATACATACAAAAACGCGCACGCGCCTATTTCACGCGTAAATACGTACGAATGCACGCACGCACGCGCGCGCACTCACACACACACACATACACACAGGCATACTTACATGTGCGTTGAGGATTACTATGAATTCATTTATTGTATATGTGCATTGATCCTGTGTTAGGAAAACCTTAATTTTTTATATAAATAAAATATTGACCGGATGTCCTTTTAACCGTTGATCCTCTCTTGCCTTAAAGTCAGACAATCATGGAGTTTAGATGTAAGAAGAACCAACTCTGAGGTTAGAAGTGTACATTAAAAATTATCTAACAGAATGGCACCACCGTCGCATAAGGCTATTTATGAAAAAAGTTGTAAAAGCGCTTTTAAATACGTTTTCAGTAAACTGTTAGAACTACAAACGTTGTTAAATAATTATGCTCAGCACACTTCACTCCGTCTAGAACGGCTAACATTATATCCTGGTTTATCTTACGCTAGCGGCATTCTGAAAGTTTATTTTCAGTAAACAGAACAATTTTGCAACACCCTCTCCTCTCTATATAAGTTGGTTCTCCTTACCTCTAGACTTCATGCATAGCATTAAATAATAATACAACTTACCTTCAACTTCATTGAAATGTTCCTTCAGCAACTGCCGTCGTTCGTACAACGGTTCTCGTACAAGAGCCCTTCCGTTCAGAAACAGCAAGTCGAACACAAACACACACACTTGCACTTTAATTTGATTCTGTTCAACGTCTTTTCGTTTCCGTGTAGATAGTACCTGTGTATCAAAAATTATAACCAGAGGCTAATGTACTACGTACTAGAAAAGCAATGCTAAGAAGTCGTATTCCAAATTTTCAACAGTGTAAACTAATTTGCGTGAACTAAGTTTGTAATATAATGGTAGACTTAGTTATAAATCTAATGTAATGCTATAAAACAATTCAAGTCTCTTTTTAAGGCGTTAAGACTTTGGAAAACGCTACACACTATACATATTCAAAAATCGAGTATGAATACCATCCTTTCGTATGTACATAATCTATTACTAGTCGACCTATATATGTGTAAAATTTAATCAATCAATCAATCGTTTATTGCAGAAAATAGGGTTAGTTACATGTGCTCTTATATTATGTTAGTAGTTCCTCCTATTTTGCCGTATGAACAGCATGCAATGAAACCTTAAAAACAGCAAAGAAAAATATCGACACGCGGGATTTGAACCTGCGACCATTTCCCTAAAGAATTTCTTTAGGGAAATGGTCGCAGGTTTAAATCCCGCGTGTCGATATTTTTCTTTGCTGTTTTTAAAGTTTTTCCAGATTCCCAAGCACGGGGTGAGTGCTATAACACAAAAATAATTAGAAATACGAAAGTACTGATCAAAATTATAAATGTGAATTTCATCTGTAACGATGAACTCATTTAACTAGTTATACGTATGTATAGCTAGCGATCAGTACAATCGACGTAATCGATCATATAGCAAAGAAGAATTTCGCCGCCTCGAGCCTGTCGACACTAGCTCAGCGGAAGAGCGTCCCGGCTTTAGGGAAATGGTCGCAGGTTCAAATCCCGCGTGTCTATTTTTCTTTGCTGTTTTTAAGGTTTTTCCAGATTCCCAAGCACGGGGTGAGTGCTATAACACAAAAATAATGCAATGAAATTTTTTATTTGTGGCAAAATTAACATTTTTAATATTGCTAAGATATTATAGAAAAATAATTATTGTTAACAAAATTAAAATATAAAATTAGCATGTCATGAAAAATAATTATTATCAACAAAATTAATAGATTAATAATATCATTGTAATGTCAAATTGTATCAGTCAGAAGAATTAAGTAGAAAAAAAATTAGTAATCGTGAGAGAAAAAGTTATTATGTCTTAAAGGAATATCAATTTGTAAAATGCTTATAATTAAAAAGATTATAAAGAATAATGGAATAAAAATATAAAATAAACATGTAAACGTGCATCATATTCTAATACCTGAAATGGCAATATTTGCTTCGTCTCCGTGTCATAGGCCACCGCCTCACAATCTAACACACAACTGTGTACAGTATCTTTGAGCAGCAATGGCAGACGTTCCAATATGTCTGGGTATTTGCTAAAACAATAAACACATAATCTTAGCTTAATCTTTCATTAGAGACTGGGAGACCGTGTTTACTGTTTGATGAATAACACCCTTTGTCTCGCTTTCATGAAATCTGTGTGAAATAGCGCACCATACGTGTATAACAAGAAATCAGGGAAGCGGGCGCTATTTGAATTGACCAATGAGCGCGCTTTTTCAATTATTCAAAGAGCGCGCGCCATTTTAATTGAGCAATGAGCGTCCTCTATTTGAATTGACCAATGAGCGCGCGCCATTTCAATTGAGTAATGAGCGTCCACTATTTGAATTGACCAATTTGACACTTTCACTATATACAATATTCGCCGTGTTGGTCCCACCTCCTTTGAAGAATAGGCCAACTGCCGTTCTGCCAGGCAGGTCGTAAAAGGCGACCGATTGGCTATCGAGTCACTACCATCGTGGCTACTAGGTGGTAGAGTTCTGCATTGTCTCGCCCGGGTCTGGTACCACCGCCTTACCTATTCCTGCCACAATAACGTCAGTGCTTGTCGCTGTCGTGTTCCGGTTTGGAGGATAAGGTAGCCGATAAACTTATGCATGTGGCATTAGACCTCGCCACAAGATAGCAACACACCATTAACATCTTTGGTGTCCATAGGCGATGGTTGACTCTTTCCATCAGGAGACCCATCTGCTTGTTTGCTATCTTATGATACAAAAAAAAAGTCTAAATAAATTAGTTGAAATAAATAGTGTAGTTTATAAATAGTTTAGTTTAAATAAATAGTTTAGTTTAAACAAATCAATTTACTTACGTAGTATTGTTCTCCTGGTTCCGGCTAAATATAGATGCCTGTGCTAAATTCGGCTTGTCTTCTCCGGGAACATGGATTTGAGCTCTCTCGCCGTCGTACTTCCATTCACACGTAAACTCTTCTCCTTCGAATCTACAAAAATACCATAGAATTCAGGTAAATGTTCTATTAATGGTCCTTGGGAGCGGACGTTGTCTTGTTGATTGCATAGTTTCGCATGTATAAGTCATAACAATTGTGTATAGCACCGACCATATACCCCATAGACACCTAATAACAGGCGAATGGCTCCTGACCACATATCTAGCTTACAGTTCCGATGCAAATACGCCAATTCCTAATCAGGGTCGACCAATCAGATGCCCTGTACATCACTATCTTTCATTATGTACTATTGAGTTAGCCAATCACGTCGTTGCAAGCCTGCTTCGCTTTACCTCAGCTAGTTGCCAGAATGCATTCAATACGGAAGATCAAATATTAGGCGTCTATGCTGTGTATAGGCTGTGTGGTCAGTGGTGTATAGCTTGTGTCAGGTAAAAATAAGGTGGGCGCGGGGTGAGGATTTAAAAAAGCTGCGAATGGCCGTTCTTATATGTAAGCGCTGCTCGGGAGGATAAGGCCCGTTTACAATACACATGCAAATGCAAAAAAAATATATGAAACGGAAGCATAAAGACCATACGCTGTAGTACGTGTAGGTTAACTTACATACCCCTGCAAAGACACCGGGGACCAAGCCATAAGTAAGCACGCATTCGCTCGGCCACCATTTTATCTCCGGAGACTACAATCTGTTTCATTTTAAATCTTCGCGTGTTTAAAATACAGTCCATTTTGGCATAGCGAAGTTGGTCACATACGTTCTTTGATTAATTTTCAAACATCACGAATCCTAGACTGGTTTTAGTGTCACTCTGAGCTCACGACCGGCTCTGATGGGTCGGATCGGATGGGTCATATGTATGTAGCCATAAGTAACGTTTTTGTTTCTCGCTGAGCAGTGGTCAGTGACCTGCGCTGACCATCGTAAGCTGTATACATCAGCGCCGACCGTCAGCATGCGGTCAGCCTAACACTAAAACCAGCCTTATAATGTTATATTATCTGTAACGGATATATCTGTATTGTCGCCTCTGTGGTCTAGCGGTCCGGTGTCGGAGTTGACCACATGAGATCCCGGGTTTGAATCCTGGGTCGGGCAATTTAAAAATGTGTTTTTTCTGTTTTCTGATAAAAACAACATTGCCCGGGATTGGAAAGTGCCCGGTTGGCGATAGGCTTGCCACCTATCACATAGTGGGACCAAGTATCTTCGGCTAATCGTGGGTGCACTTCTTGTACCTCTGCCTACCCCTTCGGGGATATGGGCGTGAAGATACTTACTTACTTACTTATTTGTAACGGAATTTCATTATTTGACGACCATCATAAGTCGCTTGTTAGTACTGAGTACCAGCTGTGTTGAGTAGCGTCTGTATAAAATGGTTGCTGTGTTTAGCAGATTTCAAACTCTAAGAAAATGTATTTTTTTTACTTTTCAAGTATATTTCACAGATAGTAAATATATTTATTTATAAATAAATATTTGCTTACCAAATGATAAAATATGGATTCGTTTTAGTATATTTACAGTTTTCGCGCATCACACTATTTGACACCAGACCCCGAAAAATAACGGAAAGGGAATCACATTTTTAAGGTGATCTGCCTACAATTCCTTTTTTTTAAGATGGTTGAGTGGTTAACTGACCAATAAAATCATTTACCTATTAGCGCAAAACTCAAAGTCGGCGTCTCTACGGTAACGTACCATATTTAAGGATTTAAAACGTTATGATTTCGATATATTTGCGTCGTTGTGATTGGTTATGGTATATATTATGACGTTGTCTTTTAGCGCTAGTTGGCGAACCAATCACGAAACAGCATGAATCGCAGGGAACCAATCACGAAACAGCAAAAATATCGGAATTATAACGTTATAAATCCTTGACTATATTGCTGCGGTTGTATCCGTAGTGTGGGTATACATAACAATATTTCCGAATGTAAGGTTTGTCTAGATAATACTGTTCCCAAGACAGTCCTAGTATAATATAGGTAAACCAGCTGTTACCCGCGACTTCGCTCGCGCATATTTCCTTTACAACTTATTTGACCCCTTAGGGGCGAATTTTGAAAAACGCCTAAACATGTAATTCATTATTTTTTTGTACTCAATTCATACAAAATTGCATGCAAATATTTCCAAGGAATAAAAAATTTTATACAAACTTTTATCCCCTATTTCATTCCCTTCGGGGTTGAATTTAGAAAAATCCTTCCTTAGTGGATGCAGACAACATGAGTGTACGAAATTTCAAGTATCTAGCCTTAAGGGTTTGGCCTGTGTTTTGATACCTCAATCAATTACTTTTGCCTTTTATATATATAGATAGATAGATTGACTATTTTGGAATCTACTCAGGCATTAACTACAATTTGGAACCCAGACACATCATACAAAAAAATGAACAAACCTGTCGAAGACTTCACTGACTCCCTTGGTGGGATGCGCCAACATTGGCTTAAGCGGTATCCCGGGGGTCAGTCGGCAATGCTGGGGGAGCTCTTCTACCCCGTGCTGCAGCAGAACGGGGATTATCATGTCGTAGTTGGGGCACTCGCAGTATGTTGTCTTTATTATCAAAGCTAGTTTGTCTACACGGGCCTGGAATGAAAACCTATATTAAAACTAGCTGACCCGGCAAACATTGTTTTGCCATATAAATTATTTAATAAAAAAATAAGGGTTGGTGATAGAAGGGTAAAAATTTAGAGTTATATGTATTTTATAATGTTGAATCATAAAAAAATAAAAAATAAATTGTCCATAAAGTAAAAAAAAATTTTTAGGGGTGGACAACCCTTAACATTAGGGGGATGAAAAATAGATGTTGGCCGATTCTCAGATCCACTAAATATGCATACGAAATTTCATCAAAATCGGTCAAGCCGTTTTGGAGGAGTACGGGAACGAACATTGTGACACGAGAATTTTACATATAAGATTATTATTAAAATCTTTTCGTCACCTATGCCACAGTTGAAAACGAAAGTTTTCGAACAATGCGTCTTACCAGTCATGACACGCAGCTGAGACGTGGACACTAACGGTGGGACTGATTCATAGACTGAAAGTCGCTTAGCGGGCTATGGAGAAAGCTTTGCTCGGTGTGTCCCTCAGGGATAGAATCCGAAACGAAGAAATTCGTATGAGGACCAAAGTCACTGATATAGCTCAGAAGTTTAGCAAGCTGAAGTGGCAATGGGCCGGTCACATCTGCCGTAGATCTGACCACCGATTGAGTAAACGGCTCCTGGAATGGAGACCGCGTCTTGGCAAACGTAGCGTGGGACGCCCTCTTACGTGGTGGCGCGACGAACTGTGCAGGGCGGCGGCACAGTATACTGGAGACTCAGTAGTCAGTCTACATTCATGTGATATTCGAGCAACGCACACATAGACACCACTCACGGACGCGATATCTCGGAATGGTTCGGTACAGTTTGTACCGCACCAGTCGGAGATATCGCGTCCGTGAGAGGTGTCTATGTGTGCTATGCTCGCATAATACTTGTATGTAACATTGATATCTGGTAGTCTCTAAGTATTCTGTGGCGGCGGAAAGTAACTGGATGAGGAGAGCCGAAGACCGGGCTCAGTGGCGCGCCTTGGGAGAGGCCTATGTCCAGCAGTGGATGATGATGATGATAATATTAAAAATGCGGAAGTTTAGATGTTTGGATGGATGGATATTTGTTACTCAGTCACGTAAAAACTACTAAATGGATTTGAATGAAATTTGGCGCACAGGTAGATGATGATCTGGAATAGCATATAGGCCACTTTATATACCGGAAAAAATAGGTGATCCCGCGGGATTCGCCAAAAAGTTTTATAATGCAGCGGGCTTCACATTGCAGCTAGTATTATCTTTAATACCAAGGAGACTGAGCTTTACTCGGTGTTTAACAGGTAATGCAATAAATGAACTTCCCAGAAGTGCATAAAATTTAAAATAAAATAAATATCTTCACGCCCATATCCCCTAAGAGGTACGAAGAGGTACAATATATTTTTAAATGTATTTCTGATTTTAA
Source organism: Apodemia mormo (assembly GCA_036924255.1). NCBI lineage: Eukaryota > Metazoa > Arthropoda > Insecta > Lepidoptera > Riodinidae > Apodemia > Apodemia mormo. The sequence continues at coordinate 20,396,809 of JAUPFN010000025.1, forward strand.
CCTTTTGGCTTAGTGGTGAGTCTATTAATCTTAAATCATGAGTTCCAGGTTCGATCCATGATAGATCCCATTTTGAAGAATCTGCTATTTTGCCAGGTCATTCATAAAAGGCAAACGATTAGCTATATGTTTTACTACCATCGTGATTACTAAGTGACAGAGCTTCGCAACAACTCACCCGGATATATGGCTTCACCGCCTCACCTATTCCTGCCTCAATAGCGAAAATGCTTGTCATTGTAGGGTAAGGTATCCGGAAAACTTATGCTTGTGGCATTACCTCCCCGGTACACGAATAACAACATACCATTAACATCATATGTTAAGTCAAGTGTCGCCTCTGTGGTCTAGTGGTCCAGCATTGGCGTTGACCACATGAGGTGCCGGGTTCTACTCACGGGTCGGGCACTTAAAAAAAGTGTTTTTTCAGTTTTCTGATAAACATAAAGTTGCCCGGGATTGGAAAGTGCCCGGTTGGCGATAAGCTTGCCACCTATCACATTTGTGGGACCAAGTATCTTCAGCTAATCGTGGGTGCACTTGCTATACCTCTGCCTACCTTTTCGGGGATACGGGCGTGAAGATACTAATATTTTTAATGGCATTTTTTTTATATGTTAATATTGAGACATAATACTTATATACATATTTTTTCAAAATACTAAGTAACTAATTTTTATAACTAATATAAATCGACATTGTACAGTACCCGGCGATAAATATTGCACATCGACCTTTGGAAAGAGACAATCGGCTATTTTCGGCTTCGTAGAGCGTTATCTCTGTCGCACAAAATACAAACAGTCCGGTACCTATTAGGAGCTGTTAAAACAAGTATGATTTGCTTCTTTTGATATTTTTATTCTTTGTATAAAATACACTAATTTTTCTATAAGTGATGGCTTTAGGTTGGGGTAAAATAAAATAAAAAACATTTTTACATTATGTTTACGTATTTAATTATTTTGGAACATTATAGCTTTAGTGTACATAATAAACACCATTATACCTATTGCTAAAATGAGACATTGCAATAAAAATAATAATAATTCTAATTCTCAATTACTTCCATTTCACTATCTGTGCTCTCAAAGAGGTCAATATCACTGTCACTATCAGACGATTTTGATTACGATGTTGTTCGAAGAATGGTGTATGATTTTCACTTACGATTTAATGAACTGCCAACAATAAAATCATTAAAAGCTAAGTTATCTGAAGCTATTAATTACAATGGGTCTGAAAAAACGTTGAGAAAAATACTTCATGACATGGGATTTCAGTTCACTAAAATGGAAGATAATCGAAAAATTCTAATGGAAAAGCACGACGTTAGTCTCAAACGAATGATAAAATACGCAAATTTCGCGAAACAGGAAAAAATATCGTCTACATGGATGAGTCATATATACATGCATCCCACACTAAAGGGAAATCTTGGAGTGACGATAAGAAAAAAGGAGTAAAAAAGCCAATTTCAAAAGGTCAACGTTTGATAATAGTTCATGCGGGAAATGAAAAAGGCTTTGTACCCGGTGCTTTTTTAACGTATAAATCCACGGACACTACAGGTGACTATCACAATGAAATGAATAACGATAACTATGAGAAATGGCTGGTTAACCAATTAATCCCAAATATACCCAGTGATTCTGTTCTAGTTATCGACAACGCACCCTATCACAACAAGTATGTTGAGAGACCCCCCAACTCAAACACCATTAAACGGGAAATGATCAACTGGTTAAACAGACATGAAATTCCAGTTGATCCAAAATTAACAAAAACCCAGATTTACGCTATTATATGTCAGCACAAGGAGAGGTATACAGAGTTTTCTGTGGACAAAATACTTGCCGAACATGGGCACACTGTGTTGCGATTGCCACCATATCATCCGGATTTTAATCCAATTGAAAATATATGGTCTCAACTGAAAGGCTATGTAGCCTCTAGAAATGTGGGTATGAACTTAACTACAGTAAAAACATTATTGACTGAAAAAGTAAACATGATCGGCGCTGAAGAGTGGAAAAAGGTTTGCGATCATGCAATCAAATGTGAGAATGAATATAGAAGCATTCAACACAGTTTAGACAATTACACTGATAGATTAGTAATAAATACGGCTGATAGTGACAGTGATATTGACCTCTTTGAGAGCACAGATAGTGAAATGGAAGTAATTGAGAATTAGAATTATTATTATTTTTATTGCAATGTCTCATTTTAGCAATAGGTATAATGGTGTTTATTATGTACACTAAAGCTGTAATGTTCCAAAATAATTAAATACGTAAACATAATGTAAAAATGTTTTTTTTATTTTATTTTACCCCAACCTAAAGCCATCACTTATAGAAAAATTAGTGTATTTTATACAAAGAATAAAAATATCAAAAGAAGCAAATCATACTTGTTTTAACAGCTCCTAATAGGTACCGGACTGTTTGTATTTTGTGCGACAGAGATAACGCTCTACGAAGCCGAAATTAGCCGATTGTCTCTTTCCAAAAGTCGATGTGCAATATTTATCGCCGGGTACTGTAATAATATTATTAATGTACTAATATTTTAATGACAATTCTTTTATATGTTAACTAGCTGACTCGCGCAGCTTCGCCCGCAAGTAGATAAATATGTCGTAGAAATAGCTTTCAATACAAATTTCATCCCCTATTTCAGCCCTCCAGGGGTTGATTTTTGAAAAAAAAAATTAGCCTATGTTTGACCCCAGATCTTCATCTATTACCATTCTAAATTTCATGATAATCGGTCCAGTCCATCAGTCGGTTTAGCCGTGAAAGCGTAACAGACAGACAGACTTTCGCATTTATAATATTAGTATGGATTTTACATAAATAAAATTTATATTACATGCTGTTCATACGGCAAAATAGGAGGAACTATATTTATGTGCCGTAAGATCACATGTATCCAACCCTATATTCTGCAATAAATGATTTTTGATGATTGTTTTTTCATCAAGAAACCCATCATCTTGTTTTTTATATCTTGCGATATAAAAAAGGCTATTAGTGACAATTGCCTATTACAATCATTATTTGCCATCTATCAGACAAATCAACCATACCTTAAAGTCATCAGCAGGGACTTTCAAAGACATATCCAGGGTTGTGCTATCTCCGGGTGGAGTCTTAGCACAGGCTAATGCCAAAGCTTGCAGTAGAGATTGTTCTGCCAACCCTACACGTAATTTGCCTTCTAAAGACCTGGAAACATTTTTTTTTAGTCAGAAAACAAACAGCGAGTTATAACAATAACAATATTATTCTGAAAATCTAATGTTAGGTAACAATTATGTTTGGATTTTTTTTTATCATAAGATAGCAAACAAGCAGATGGGCCTCCTGATGGAAAGAGTCAACCATCGCCTATGGACACCAAAGATGTTAATAGTGCGTTGCTATCTTGTGGTGAGGTCTAATGCCACATGCATAAGTTTACCGGCTACCTTACCCTCCAAACCGGAACACGACAGCGACAAGCACTGACGTTATTGCGGCAGGAATAGATAAGGCGGTGGTACCAGACCCGGGCGAGACAATGCAGAACTCTACCACCTAGTAGCCACGATGGTAGTGACTCGATAGCCAATCGGTCGCCTTTTACGACCTGCGTCGCAGAACGGCAGTTGGCCTATTCCTCAAAGGAGGCTGGGACCAACACGGCGCGAAATCCAGAATTTCACATCTCATGGCGCTCATTTTGTATTTTTCGGGAACTACAACTAAACCGTTTTGATTTCTTGACTATTCGCCGCGACCGCCGCTCGAGTCTGTTGCAGTGATTATAATATTCTTATTCTGTTTGGTTTCTTAGCATTATCTGCACTGATTTATACATTTGTTTCGATCACCCGCCGCGTGCACGTTTCGTTCGACGAAATTCGCCGGTCGCCGGTGAGCAATTATAAAGTCCTTTTTTATATCAAAAATAATCTTAGGAGCTTAGAATCCGTATTGTGCAATAAAATACCACTTAATTAAAGCCGTGTATTTACAACACGTACAATACACCACAACGCAATATGTAAATACACTGACAAATACTAATAACACTCACTGTATTCATACTAGAACTAACCGTCTAAGCCAATCACTAAACTAACACACTTTCCGTATTACTGTTCACTGTAATATATTGCTTCACACTAATCCGTCCGAAGTATCGCTTCCGAATCGCTGTATAAAACTGACTTGCGGTCCGCAAACACGTCCTTATTTATACACAAGGTAAAGTTCGACCATGTTCTCAAAAGTTCCGAAAATTAGATACGCGTAAATAGTTTAGATGTAAACAAGTCATAATACACGCTATTTTCACCCTTATGGCCTATGCGAGAAGGTCAATTATGGCATAGCTGTTTGAGTAACGGCGGCTATTGTTTATCGATAGAAGCAGCTATCTCTTTATTTCAAGATTTTTCTAGTGTTCTCACTCTTCACTTTTCTAGATTATTCGCATCAATAATATACCTACAAAGAAGAAAATAATAGGAAAGTTTTTAAGATTTGAATTATTTGGATAGGATTGTGGAAGCTATCTGTAAAGATTAATAATTCATTTAAAACAATGCAATCCAATAAAATTTATAGTGTTTAGTAAAGCTACGGCTTTTTTAGAATTCTAACTTATAGAAAACATGATGGTACTTTGGTAGTGACACTTATGGTCAATCATTTCATATTATAATCAATCGACTGCCCCGTTGGTCGAGTGGTCGGCGACTCTGACTACGCAATCGACGGGACTCGGGTTCATCCCCATCGGGGGATGGGGACAAGCATTTGTGTTATGAGCATAAATATTTGTATTTCCGGACTAACGTGAACAATAAAAAATATGCATAATGGTAGAATAGAATAGAATAGAAAAATATTTATTCCCAAAAAATGATACACAAAAGAAAGTAAAGATACATAAGAAAATAGTAGGATACTTAACTACTAGGTATTTAACTTAAGAATAAAACTAAAACTATAAGTAATTAACCTAAATACCATTATTGTATCACTTTAGAGAAAGGGTTACTGACTCAGCATTATGTTACAGCATAGACTGTAACGCTGGTATTCTGTCAGCACCTTGCCGAAAAAAGCAGCGGCTTAAGTATCTAACCAATATCATATCATTATGTAAAGATGGATTTGTAGAAGAAAAAAAACATAAAAGAAACCATAAAAAAAAACCGTAAAGTGTATTTTACCCATAACAAAGCTGTTGCGGTCATTCAATTAATGGCATCGTGTGTTTAGCTGGGGTAGGAATAAGTAGTTATATCAGCTAAGCCCTAGAGAAAGTTAACTGTTAGTTATGGTACTTAATTTTAGATAATTTTTTTATTACCTTATTAAATATCGAGCTTCAGACTGTCGACATGCTACATACAATGTTTGTATCTTCGCTATTTTCTTATCAACTGACGCCTTGCCTATATAAAACAAATAAGCGTGTATCGCTATTGGTTAAAAACTGTAAAACGTATGCACGGTTCTAACACCTAGAACATTTAAGGAACATTGAGAAAGATTTCCCCCATGTTGGTCCGGGCTCATCTGAAGAATAAGCCAACTGCCGTTTTGCCAGGCAGGTCGTAAAAGGCGCCCGATTGGCTATGCGAGTCACTATCATAGTGGCTAGTATGTGGTAGAAATCTGTATTGTCTCGCCCGGGTTTGGTATCACCGCCTTACCTATTCCTGCTGCAAATAGCATCAATGCGCATTGCAACGTCCAATGTGCAGCGTGCAGCCCGCTACATTATAAAAGTTTTTGGAAAATCCTGCAGGATCACCTCATTCTTCCGTGATAAGGCGAATCCCGCGGGATCACCTATTTTTTCCGGTATATAAAGTGGCCTATATGCTATTCCAGATCATCCTCTACCTATGTGCCACATTTCATTCAAATCAGTTCAGTAGTTTTTGCGTGATTGAGTAACAAACATCTATCTATCCATACATCCAAACTTTCTCATTTATTAATACATTACGATACGAGGGACTTAAGTAGCCGATTATTGCATCAATTATCGGTTAATTAAGTCCCATGTATCGTACACTATTTTATAGTACGAGTGACTTCTCTTGTTTTTATCTCTCTCTCTCTGTCTATTGTCAAACAAAATCCGTCGATCGTGTGGTTTATTTGGATAGTCACGGTGATGCGTTTTTATTTTGTTTTTGGAGCGATTATATTTGTTATTCACATATATCTTCTATACATATAATAAAATCGTAGGAAAGTCAATGTATGTCCGGGGTAAACTCAAAAAGTACTGCATGGATTTATTTCAAATTTTGCATGAATATTACTAACAGGTCGGGTCAACATATAGGCTACATATTATCACGCTATAAACTACAGGAGAGGAGCAGTGGGGAGTAAACGAAGTCCGCGCGAACAAAATCGAGGGCAACAGCTAGTATAAAATATTTCAATAATGTTCATAACATAATCTAATGTTTTGTTTATAATTTAAGATATTCTAATAGATATTACTAATGAAAACTTATATGTTTTTGTATTAATTATTGATGTAATTTTATCGTGTTAATTATATTAAAAAAACTTTTCAAATTTCCTCAAATAAAATTGTAAAGTTAATATACTACCCTAAATTTATCAAAACAAAAGAAAATACTACACTGATTTATTTAATGCTTATTTCAGCCATACATACCATGTTGATACATGTTTGACAGTTTAAATTAACCATAAATGTGAAGATATATTATTAGCATTATAATATTTTCATAGAATAATTACATGATATTTCTTCTCTTTCTGCTTATTTGTATGTTTAAAAAAAAATAGTTTATTGTCTTTATTTACGATTCCGTGAAGTAAGTAAGTGCGTGGTTTAAGCAAAGGATAGCGTGCAATAATCGGATACTTAAGTTTCCGCGCAAGCGTGACTTAAAAGTTATTTTAAGTAAATATTTAAATAAATAAATATTCACGGGACAATGCAAGCAAATTATGTGCTTGTGTTCTGGGTGTTAGTCAACGTTACTAATACATAGAAATACATATATAAATACAAGAATATATTTAATAAGCACCCAAACCCGGAAATACAAACATTTATGCTCATCACACAAATGCTTGTCCCCGTCGGGGATCGAACCCGAGTCCCGTTGATCGCGTAGTCAAGGTCGCTAACCACTTGACCAACGGGGCGGTTAAGTCACTGAGTACTATAAAATATTATATTAAGTAATATAGATTTTAATAAAAATATTTTTTTTATAATATCACTGACCTATCTATACACCTCTTTCGGATCGGACAGGGTTTTTTTTAATATAATATTAAGCAAGTAATGCTTTTGCTCGGTAATGAACAATTTTTGGTGCTGGAACTAAACACAACTTTTAACAAACCTACTGCATATTTGTGTAAAAAAAACTGGTGGGTCATTCCATGTCAAATCGACTAAAAGTTGGAATCGACCCCTTTCGATTCGGATGAATTTTGGTCAGAAGTTTACTTTTATCATAAAACGAAGTTCTGCCAAAGGAAAAAAAAATAAAAATTTTTTTTTCGAAAGATATACAAATTCAAAATTTCGCGATTTTTCCAGTTTTCCAATTTTGTTTTTGCAATATCTCGAATGCTATTATAGATACAGGAATGAGCTTTCATTTGTTTAAAAGGGGACACTTGGGGCTATAGAAAAAAAAATATTTTGGAAAAAAATTTTGAAAAACTCCAAATTTGTAAAATTTTGAATTTTTGAAAATCGTTAAAAAATGAAGAGATCGCCATGAAAATTTTGGCTCAATTTTTTTTGTATGATACATTGTAATGATCTTAAAAGATCCTGAAATTTTTGGATAGGGTTTTTTTTTTATTTCAAAAATATGAATTTTTGAATTTAAATTTGAATTGTTATTAAATTTGAATGTAAAATTGAATTTTTGATTTGTAAATACTCAAAATTACAATATTATGTATCTGCATAACTTTAACTTGTATAGAGGTTGCAAAAAAAAATATTTTTTTTTTTCTGAAATTAAAATTTTTTTTTGAAATTAAAAAATTCATATTTTCTAAATAAAAAAAAACCCTATCCAAAAATTTCAGGATCTTTTAAGATCATTACAAGGTATCATACAAAAAAAATTGAGCCAAAATTTTCATGGCGGTCTTCATTTTTGACGATTTTCAAAAATTAAAAATTTTACAAATTTAGCATTTTTCAAAATTTTTTTCCAAAATATTTTTTTATCAATAGCCCCAAGTGTCCCCTTTTAAACAAACGAAAGCCCATTCCTGTATCTATAATAGCATCCAAAAATATTTTTTTATCAATAGCCCCAAGTGTTCCCTTTTAAACAAACGAAAGCCCATTCCTGTATCTATAATAGCATTCGAGATATTGCAAAAACAAAATTGAAAAACTGGAAAAATCGCAAAATTTTGAATTTGCATATCTTTCGAAAAAATTTTTTTTATTTTTTTTCCTTTGGCAGAACTTTATTTATAATAAAAGAAAACTTCTGACCAAAATTCATCCAAATCGAAAAGGGTCGATTCCAACTATTGGTTGATTTGACATGGAATGACCCTGGTAGGTTTCTAGTTCTAAATAAACTGCCTTAAATTATACAAGTCATGGTCGAATTACGACCAAGGGGTGATCTCTAATATAAAAATATTTACCAGAACAAGCAGCAACTTCTCTCAATGCACGATACACTTTCCTCGTAGTTAATGAAGGGGCGGGGAACATAACTCTCTGCTTCTGCCGAGCTGCTTCTGCCGCTTTGCCAAGATCTCCACACTTCTGAACGGCTGCCTTCACTTGGGATAGTGTTTGTCCAGTACTGGTTCCGACTGCCTTCATGAGGTATGTTTCTGCTATACCTGTACAAAGAACAAATTCAAATCTTAAAGTCAGTGGCATAGCTAGCATGGACGTCACCCAGTGCAATCATTATGGTGTAAGCATAAGCACTAGAGGGTGCTTGCTATAATATCCGCAATTCTCTAGAAAGAAAGAAAACCCAAAAAGCTCTCTAAGGTAATAGTAGGGAACCCAATATGCAAAATGGGTTGTTACTAGAGCCTCGTAGGGACCTATTGGATTTTATATTATTTTATACTAGCTGTTGCCCACGACTTCGACCGCGCGGACTTCGTTTACTCCGCACAGCACCACCCCGTAGGTGATAGCGTGATAATATGTAGCCTATATGTTGACCCGACCTGTTAGTAATATTCATGCAAAATTTGAAGTAAATCCATGCAGTATTTTTTGAGTTTACCCCGGACATATAGACAAACAGACAAAAATTCTAAAAACTATATTTTTGGCTTCGATGTCAATTGTAGATCACGCCCCAAGTATTCTTTTAAAAAAATATTCAATGTACAGTTTTGACCTTTCTACGATTTTATTATATGTATAGATTATTTTAATATACACATAAAATAATGTTTAAAAAACTATAATATGGTAACACTAAATCGCGTCACATTACAGTATGGCTAAACATTAAAAAATCTGCCGATTCAAGTGTATTGTAAGGAAGTAAGTCACAAATTTGCAAAGAAAACGTTGTTTTATACGCTGTCGAGCGCGCCTGAAGACGCCGGTAACTGATAGCCGGTAGACTTATGCATGTGGCATTGCTATCCAGCTACACGGATAGCAAACGCACCATTAACATCTTTGGTGTGTATAGGCAATTATTTTTATAAATAAAAATTACAAATAATGTTATGCATAATCATTTATTCATTTTCTTTATAAATCTAAATTTTTTACTTACTTTTCTGAATTGAACATGATAAAAATAATGTTTTGTTCATGAGAAATTTCTGCTTTTACATGTTTGAGTCAAGACGGTGTGCAAAATATAAACCACAATCATTGTATTAATCATCAAAACAATGATTTACATCAAACAAATATTGAATTTTATGCTGGCTTATTTCCGGCAAACGTTGTTTTGCTAAATATATTTATAACAGTATTTCTTTACTATATAATGGATGTTATTATACATACTAGCTGTTGCCCGCAACTTCATCCACGCGGACTTCGTTTACTCTGCACAGCTCCTCCCCCGTATGTGATAGCGTGATAATATGTAGCCTATATGTTGACCCGACCTGTTAGTAATATTCATGCAAAATTTGAAGTAAATCCATGCAGTACCTTTTTAATTTACCCCAGACGTACATACAAACAGACAAAAATTCTAAAAACTATATTTTTGGCTTCAATATTGATTGTAGATCACGCCCCAAGTATTCTTTTAAAAAAATGTTCAATGTACAGTTTTGACTTTCTTCGATTTTATTATATGTATATAGATAAACCTTCCTCTTGAAACACTATCTATTACAAAAAACCGCATCAAAATCCGTAGCGTAGTTTTAAAGACCTAAGCATATATAGGGACAGACAGCGGAAAGAGACTTTGTTTTATACTATGTAGTGAAATACTTACCGAGTTCCAAGTTGTGATATGCAGGTGCAAGCTGATTAAGACACAGGTATACACTAGGAAGCAAGTCCTCAGGAGTCAGAGCAATCACGGATCTGAAGTAATTGCTCAGTATCTCCACCATCTTCAGTCTCGCTGATGTATCTTCTATTAGCTCTAAAGTTTTAGCTAATGCCAAGTAAGGAGTTTCTTGACCTTTCTTCCAACAAGCATCATCTACTGGATGATATTTGGACTTTGATGGGTTATAGTCTTCCTCTGAAATTATTTATTTATTTAAAGCAGGCATGATTAAATTTTTTTTCCTACAGAATTAAATAACTCAAGTCATTATCTAAACCTGTCTCAAATTTTATCTAGATCCATTCAGCCTTACTGTGTAAAGGACTAAAAAAATACACACATAAGAATATAATATTCACATTTATAATATTCATCATAGAAATACATCATAATAGTACATCAAAGGGTTCATTCTAAAGTTGGGTAAAAAACTATTTATAAGTTTTAGCACTTATTCTGTACTTGGGAAAACTTTTAAAACAACAAAGAAGAGTTTTGACAAAATGGATGGATTTGCCAGAATCAATTGGAAAGCAAAGACGAATTTCACCATGTTACTTTAGTCAACAGTAGCTCAGATGGTAGGGTGTGCCAGTCAGAGGCAATGTCGTAGGCTCAAATCCTCTTTCTTTCTTTTTGTCTTTGGTGTCTATAAGCAATGGTTGACTCTTTCCATCATAAGACCCATCTGCTTGTTTGCTATCTTATGATATGGGATTTATAGTGTCCAAAGGGTCAATTAAGCATAAAAACTATGTGACAGGAGCTTGAACTAAAACTTCTTTAAAAACAACAAAGAAAAATATTGACACACAGGGATTGAACCTGCGACTGTCTCCCTAAAGCCAGAACGCTCTTCCACTGAGCTAGTGTCGATAGGTTTGACGTGGCGAAATTCTTCTTTGCTATATGATCGATTACGTCGATTGTACTGATCGCTAGGTATACATACATATAACTAGTTAAATGAGTTCATCGTTACAGATAAAATTCACATTTATAAAATTAAAAATTTTTCCAGTTTTCCCAAGCAAGGGGTGAGTGCTATACACAAAAATAATAAGAATACGAAAGTACTGATCAAAATTATAAATGTGAATTTCATCTGTAACGATGAACTTATTTAACTTATTTAACACGGAGTGACTGCTATAACACAAAAATAATAAAACTTCTTTATGTATAACTCACCAGCAACTTTTTTATCTTTGCTTTTTTCTTCTTTTGGTGATTTTATATTTGCATTTTCTAAACTTTGTTCCTTATCAACTGTTTTAGATTCTGCCTCTTTTACATCCCGCTCTGGATTTTCTTTCTTTAATTGTTTATTTCCATCTTCTGCGTCTTCATTTTTTTCTTTATTTAAATTTTCCTTCTCATTTCCCTCTTCTACGTTTTCTTTAACCTTCTTTTTTTTGTAAACTCTAGGTGCCTTTGGTGACGGTTTTTCTGATTTTACATTTGTCTTTAAAGGAACTTTCTCTTTTTCATTATCTGCTTTTGTGTTTGTTTGACTCTTTCTAGGACTTTTTCTTTTTGGGGTGACTATTTCTTTTTTTATTTCGACTAATTTTGTTCCATTTTGTACTATTTGCGTTTCAGCTTCTACTTCTTTATTTCCATTTTTTATTTCGGATTTTACATCTCCTTTACTTTTAATAGTCTCAGGTTCGCTGTCCGAACTTTCTATGCAAGCACGTTTAATTTTTCTTTTCTAAAATGAAGTGATAAAGTTTTTTAAAAAAAGAAGTATCTTCACGCCCGTATCCCCGCAGGGGTAGGCAGAAGTACAACAAGTGCACCCACGATTAGCCAAAGATACTTAGTCCCACAAATGTGATAGGTGGCAAGCCTATCGCCAACCGTGCACTTTCGAATCCCAGGCAACTGTGTGTTTAACAGAAAACTGAAATACACTGTTTTTTATGTGCCTGACCCGGGAATCGAACCCGGGACCTCATGTAGTCAACGCCAACGGTGGACCACTTAGATCACAGAGGCGAAGTTTTACAAATAAACATTAATTTCTTATTTGTAAGCCTGTCTGGATTACCAATAGAAATTGTTATTGAAATAAAACATAGACACAACACAAAAGTGAGCTGAGTAATCAAACACTTTGGTTCATATATTTGACCGCCCTGTTGGTTGAGTGGTTAGCGACCCTGACTACGCAATTGACTGGGCTCGGGTTCGATCCTCGATGGGGAGAAGCATTTGTGTGATGAGCATAAATAGTAATATTTCTGTGTTCACTGAAAAATCAATATCGAAGCCAAAAATATAGTTTTTAGAATTTTTATCTGTTTGTCTGTATGTATGTCCGGGGTAAACTCTTACTTCAAATTTTGCATGAATATTACTAACAGGTCGGGTCAACATATAGGCTACATATTATCACACTATCCCCTACGGGGGAGGAGCTGTGCGGAATAAACGAGATTGTTAGGTGGTAGAGTTCTGCATTGTCTCGCCCGGGTCTGGTACCACCGCCTTACCTATTCCTGCCGCAATAGCGTCAGTGCTTGTCGCTGTCGTGTTCGGGTTTGGAGGGTAAGGTAGCCGGTAAACTTATGCATGTGGCATTAGATCTCGCCACAAGATAGCAACGCACCATTAACATCCTTGGTGTCTATAGGCGATGGTTGACTCTTTCCATCAGGAGACCCATCTGCTTGTTTGCTATCTTATGATATAAAAAAAAAAACGAAGCCCGCGCGGACGAAGTCGCAGGCAACAGCTAGTATATATACTTTTTTTTCTACACATTAGTATCATTGACTAATTGACCTATAACACAAGCAAATAATTTGCTTACTTTTGGATTAAAAGTAAGTGTAATTTGTCCTGTGAATATTTATATTTATTTATATACTAGCTGTTGCTCACGACTTCGTCTGCGCGGAATTCGGTTACTCCGCACAGCACCTTCCCCGTAAGTGATACGCTATCACTAAAAACTATATTTTTGGCTTCGACATCGATTGTAGATCACACCCCAAGTATTCTTTTAAAAAAATATTCAATGTACAGTATTGACTTTCGTACGATTTTATTATATGTATAGATGTAGAAATGGTTATGAATGTCTTTAACCACATTAATTGTCAACTTGTTTGTGTGGGGGTGAATAAAAGTGAGTAAAATTGGCTGAGAGATAAAGATGGTGCCTAATCTTCGTTAATAATTCAGAACAATTTTTAACTTTTTTTTTATAAAAGAAATAATGTTTGTTTCATAAAATTAACATTTGTTTATTAATTTATATTTGTCTTTAAAAAAATGTAACTAAAGAGCCACAGCTTCACATCCAAAACTGCAGGCCTCCGACCCCTGACTTAGATGCCTTAATTTTTATTCCAACAGTAATTTAATACCAAAATTGTAATTTTTGATGTATTTTCTTTCTCAATAGGTACTCGCACCCTGGTGCTTAAATATTTGCCAACTAAATCGGCTCTTTACTAGTTTCTCTCCTTTCTTCTAATCAGAAAATGCCTACAAAATGGACATGCCCAACACGTGTAGAGCTCAATGTATAACACAGAATGCCTGACAGGTGCATTTTAATCTATATCTATACATATAATAAAATCGTAGGAAAGTCAATGTATGTCCGGGGTAAACTCAAAAAGTACTGCATGGATTTACTTAAAATTTTGCATGAATATTACTAACAGGTCGGGTCAACATATAGACTACATATTATCACGCTATTACCTACGTAGGAGCTGTGTGGAGTAAACGAAGTCCACGCGAACGAAGTCGCGGCCAACAGCTAGTATCATATACAATTACTAACTAACCCACATAACTTTGCCAGCAAGTAAAGAAATATACAATCATAACAAGAAATTTTATACAACCTGTCACCCCCTTTTGGTTGAATTTTGAATACAAGAAGCTTATGTTTGACACTGATTAGAAGAGAATAGACCATAATATTATATTTGCATGAAAATAGGTTATAATAATTAGGTGTTAGAACTATCTTCTCCTGGGTCTCCAACTAGCTCCTTGGCAAAATTCATCAAAATTGGTTCAGCCGCTTAAGTGTGAAATTGTGAAAGACAATACTTAATTTTATTATATTAGTTTGGATCAAACTGATAATAAACATACCTTAACAGGTGATGGGGAGCTTTGTGGTGTTTTTTCTGACTTTTGTTCACTGCTACTTGATCTTGATCTTTTAACTCTCTAAAACATTGTACTGGGTAAGAATAAATAAATAAGTAAAGTCAGGCAGTAACCCTTAAACTCAAATATTTTTGTAATTACTTCTTACAGTTTTCGATTAGGTGAATTTAAACATAATTGCATGTTTCATATACACTTAAATTCACCTCTTGTTTCGTTTCTATATTAAATTAAATAATTGACTTAATTTACGTTTTAAATTGAATAATTGACCTATAAAAATTAAATATAACATATGAAATTATATATATATACAGACTGTCTGGTGAATTACCTTTGATACTTCTGGAGAATACTCGGTACTCAATTCTCATTAAAATGAAATAATGGGCTTAATTTTTGACCAATATTTCTCTTAAAATAAATGAAATGTGGATATTATACTCATTGGATTTACTTCAAATTTTGCACGAATATTACTACTAACAGGTCGGGTCAACATATAAGCTACATATTATCACGCTATCACCTATGGGGGAGGAGCTGTGCGGAGTAAAAGAAGTCTATCCGAACGAAGTAGCAGGCAAATGCTAGTAATAAATTAGTAAAAAATGTACAGAAAAGGAAAACAAAATGAGCTACTTTCCAAATCAATACATCATAGTCAAATAAATTAAACTGTTACACTGAATCTATTTAAAGACTAAAATAATGTAAACAAAAAAATTATATAATTTAATAAAAAAAATTATATAATTAAAAGATTCAAAGATTCAAAGATTCAAAGATTTCAAAGATTTCAAAGATTTATTGAACATATAAACAATAATGCACAAATACAAATTGTTCGTAAATAACTGCTATAGTTAAAACTGTGACGCAGCCATTTACGCCCACCTCTGGACAATGAGGAAATATGTTCTCCTTACTGAACTATTACAATTAGTTTTACTATTATAATACATTTTATACAAATAATAATTACACACACATTTGTATTACATAATTAAAATTAGAATTTAAGAAGTTGATACCCTCCAATTATAATATATGTATGTGTATATCTACATGTGTGTATGTGTGTGTTTGTTTGTGAATGTAGTGTGTGTGTATGTGTGTGTGTGTATGTGTGTGTGTGTATGTGTGTGTGTGTGTGTTTGTGTTTGTGAATGTATATGTACTTTCATTTCCCCGCTACAAGTATTTCGCATTCATTATATGTGAGAGTTTGAAGATATTTTGTGATTTTGGCTTTTACTTCCCAGTACGTGAACGGATAAATATTGATTATTTTGTTGACTGTATTATAAATCCTAGGTGCAATATAGTTATAGTGTCGTCTTGAAAGTGCTGTGCGCCCGGTATTCAATTTACAGATTCGACCAGATCGCCGAAGATAATTACTAAAAGGCAAGCAAAGGTGTTTTCGCAAGATTATTTTTTGAATAAACAACTGTCTTACAGTTAAAACGTTGGCGAATTAAAAATTATATAATAAATATAACAAGAAGAAAAAATGTTCTGTTTGAAAGAACCAACAGTCTTACAATCTTATTTTAATTTATTTTTAGAAAAATCTTTTTCCAGAAGGATTTTAAAAATGAAACATTGTTTTATTATAACTTTAAAAAAAATGTTGCCTATAATGTGGTGATTTGAGATTCAACTTTTACTGTCTGGCTTACCTGCCAGGCAGTAAAAGGAGAATGATTAGCCAAACATGGAAATGCAATTATACAATACAGTATATATAAAACAACAATAAAATTGGGGTGTAAGGTTCTGCTATGCATCTGTCTCATTCAGGTTGAGAACCACTGCCTTCCCTTTTCCAGCCAAATTCACCCAAGTTGTCACTTTGTCTTCCAATTTTGGAAGATAAAGTAGTTGGTTAATTCATGTTCATGATTACATCCTACCTACACAGATTTACTCCTTTGGTGTCTATAACCTATAGTTATCTCTCTCTATGAGAGAAGAAATATTACTAATACATAAAATATTAAAATTTGATATTTATTACAAAATAAAATTTCCTGTATGCAGCTACTTGGATTGTATTTAATGTGCTTCATTTGAGATTTAGGCATCTATACACACTTAAATAAATTACCCTGTGAGCGAGAAAATGTGTTATCTAGATGAAGGCAAAGAATATCATACATTAAAATTACGTAGTAAAATATTCATAAACTAGTAAGTAATAAAAACATGAACATTTGATACCTCGTCATGACTACATATTTCATCCTCTGCTGCTATTTTTTTCGGAGTTCTTTTGAAGAAAGAAGTAATACTTTTTTGGGACATGTTCCGAACACTTACATTAGCAGCGTATTTTTTAAAAACCGGCTTATTGTATGTCTTGTCGAATACACATCTCAATATATTATTATGGAAGGGCACCTGCAATCTATACAAATTAATAAATATCCTGGAATATTGCATAAAATTACGAATATAATGATAAAAATTTAGGCGCGAAAAACGAATCAGGGAAAGTAAATACCTATTATTTACATTTTACGCTGTCACTCTGACAGTTGGCTTCGTTGACAATTGACATATATAATATGCGTGTTCGGCTGAATTAAGTATTTAAGTAACTAAGTTTGTCACTCAAGATTCTGAGCTATATTTCACGCCGGAGCACTTTATAAAAAGGAGCTTAGAAATTTTATAACGCTGCCATTTCACTTCATAAATCATTATGATGTAAAGTGGCAGCGTTTGCCACTTTTAAGAAGCAAAATATGGATAGTATGTATAGGCCTAAACTGGCTGCCTGAAGTATTAGGTTGAGGTGGAGCTAGAACTCGTACGAAGAACTCGATTTGAAACAAATACCTACGTTATATCTCATTTTAAGAGGTCTCGCCATCTGTTTTCATACAGCTGTGTTAAATAGAGAGATAGAAGACTTCAGAAGATGACTGCAGTAATTAAAGTTTATTTTCAAATAGATATTGGAAGGCTGTTTTAAGTTAGGGGCGGTTGACCGGGGGCTTTTCTTCAATTAACCGCTTAACAGTAGCCACATTATTTTCGTTGATGGCAGTTGAAGGCCGCCCTTCACGAAATTCGTCATGTCAAGAAACTCGACCTCTATCAAATTCAGTAAACCATCGCCTCATTGTGCTCAAATAAGGTGCTTCTCTCCCAAAAGCATTTTGAAGACGAGCGGCGCAGTTTTGCGGAGAAAGAGAACTTTTAAAATCATAAAAATGATGTGGTGTCGCGGGACACCAGGTAGGAACGAACTTCCTTCGGCTAAACGGCACTACTCGCTTGTGTACGCGACTGTCGCGCCTGCGCACGTCTCATTTAACGCTTTTATTCCACGCATTTTTCTTACGGTTTTACTATCACATTTTTTTCAGTTCGGTCGCGCAGCAAAATCCCTATCCCCTCCAAGCCTGCCGTAAGGAACTTCGTTCCAAAAAACATCGATCTAAAATCTTTTCGACTTAATTCCATTTTCGTTGCGTACGTAGAACTTTGATGTTTGATAAAAAAAACAATTGACAAATCATTTCCCGCCAATTGTTCTTTTTTTATTACCAAGAAGTTTGCAGGATTTCGCTTACGGAGTTGATAGACACACGTGTCAGTGAGTTTGTTGTGTATTAAAATCGCGTTTTTACAGTTTCTTAAGCAATTTATTTGGATATTTTTGTGTTATTTGTTTCTGGTGGTGGTAAGTTATTGGTTTACTAACATATTTGTCGCCCTTTGGGCTTTGTTAACGTAAATATGGGGGACCATTCCCCCGGCATCTCACCCGATATCCAACATTCTTTAGATTTATTTTCCCTTCCCTTCAATGACACTACGTCACCTGCTGAAAAAAGTGCTCCAAAACGTTCGTCAAATGAAGAACCAGAACCAATTAATACTCCTAAGAGAATAACTAACCCGGAAAACCCTTCTCCATCAATCTCAACAGTATATACACACCCGTCCTTACAATTACCATATATGTACACTACAGATGACAAAGGCCCTTTTATAGTGTACGTGTCACGGACAGAATCAGACCCAGCATCAGGCTTAACTCTACGTCCTATTAAAATTGGCCTATTTCTAACCCGTAATAACATTAGCGCTTTATTTAGTAGAAAGAGACACACTTAGAGATGGGTTAATACCGATATTTCTCAAGATTAGGTGATACTAATATATTCACTTTGAAATATTATAATGTCTTAACTAATATGTCAGTATTAACTAATATTTCACTGTAATTTGGACCTTAAAGTAACAGTAATAAGATCTGATAGTGATACGGCAGGAAAATATCTTAACTAATATTTCACTGTAATTTGGACCTTAAAGTAACAGAAATAAGATCTTATACTGATACGGCAGGAAAATATCTTAACTAATATATCAGTATTAACCAATATTTCACTGTAATTTGGACCTTAAAACAACATTGATAAGATCTGATACTGCAGGAAATACGTCCGTCTCATTCATACGTACGACGCGACGTATCGTGAAAATATTTTAATATTTTCACGAATCCGACGGGCGTCAATCTAGTGAATCCGAACTATTCCGAATACCGAATGATATTATCCTATTAATTTTGGATATCCGTTACAGATATTAGACGAATATGAAATATTAGCATATTACAGTTCGCCGGATTACTAATCCACGAATCCTTTCAATATTACTAATATCTTAGCGAATACTAATATATCAGAGTGGTAAGTGTGAGTTTTTCTTTTCGCATTCGATCGTGAGCGCGTTTGGAGTTTACTAGGAATTTGTATGTGATTTGTACAGCGCCACCTAGTGGTAAACGTGAGAAACCAGTTTACCACTAGGTGGCGCTGTACAAATCACATACAAATTCCTAGTAAACTCGAAACGCGCTTACGATCGAATGCGAAAAGAAAAACTCACACTTAGCACTCTGTCACACCATTAGACACACTCCACTCATGTCGTGGTACTCTTCGGAACGATTTTGAAGCGTGTGTAAGCATTCCGGGTAGAATGTAACTTCCTTGGGTGTGCCCCATGTATAAGGGCTTTCCAACCCTTCAACTTGGAAATTAAGTGTAATGCCGCCATCTGCTGTCGAGTATTTGAACTTCATTCACAACAACGATTATTTGGGTTGCATTTCGAAAGGCTCACTGAATTTGGCCCCACTTTTTTTGATTTTCAGCTTTTTCATATTTTTAATTATTTGTTCGTCGTTCGTTCTTTAATGTTCGATTGTAAAAATTGTTTGTTCGTCTTTTATTTATTTATAATTAATTAAACAAATGATCACCCTTAAGTTGGCTCCCCTTACTAGATATCTTTATTTTTATCACTTAGATTAATTAATTTTGATTAATTATCGTTTGTTCGACGACTATTGGTGATTGTTCGATCATAAAAACAATTAAATTCCCAATTATTATTTATTTTATATCTAATATGCAAACCATTACCTCACGCCTACATTGCGCATGCGCCAGCGGTCTAATGGCGACTGAGCGATGCGTAGTGCATGTCATGTAAAAAAACGACATTATAAATAATGCTCCATTTCGAATGTTTAGTTGTAAAAGAATCATTATTAATAAATTATGTACTTATTAATAATCATCGAAAAACATCTAATGTCTATATAGTCCATTTACATGCATTACGTCCAATATTTGTACTTAACTCATAAAGCCACATAAAGCTGTTTGTTGAGTAAACAAAAAGAGTAATTACTCTAATTAAATATGAATTTCTTATATATGTACATATGTGTGTGGGTGTGTATATCATACAACTGTTTTTAATTTGTTTCTTTGCTAAAATGATAGGCCTATTTATAATTCTGTTAAAGATGTATATATTAGATGTACTATTAGTTAACCTCAAAAAATGTGCAGATTTTTTTTTATGTATCGTGTTAAATTTACCACTATCGGAACTACCTACAATATTTCCTAATAAGAATTAAATACCTTTATATTTAATCGAGGTACTCACACTGTTGAATAAATACTTCATTCAAATCGTATAATTTGATGATATTCGAAATGGAGAATTATTTATAATGTCATTTTTTTACATGACATGCACTACGCATCGCTTAGTCGCCATTAGACTGCTGGCGCATGCGCAATGTAGGCGTGAGGTAATGGTTTGCATATTAGATATAAAACAAATAATAATTGGGAATTTAATTGTTTTTATGATCGAACAATCACCAATAGTCGTCGAACAAACGATAATTAATCAAAATTAATTAATCTAAGTGATAAAAATAAAGATATCTAGTAAGGGGGGCCAACTTAAGGGTGATCATTTGTTTAATTAATTATAAATAAATAAAAGACGAACAAACAATTTTTACAAACAATTTTTACAATCGAACATTAAAGAACGAACGACGAACAAATAATTAAAAATATGAAAAATCTGAAAATCAAAAAAAGTGGGGCCAAATTCAATGAGCCATTTCGAAAGGCGCTGCCGGCAATTGCAGAATGTGTAGTAATGGCGCGAAATTTAAAATTCCAAATTCAATAAAGTCTTAAATTACATTTGTTATATTTCCACTACCACGTAATCTCATATCAACTCCCGAGCGAAGCAGGGCATCATAGCTAGTATTATTATAAATTAAGTAAATACCGCTACAACTATATTACTGAAGATGTAGGCAGAGGCGAAAGTTAATTAAATACACAGCTTTATTATTCATGTATATGTATATCAGATCAATTATGTACGGTAAGCAAATTTTGTTCAGATCATGAAGTCCACACTAGTTAATTTCTGAATGAAAATGATTTTGGTGTACTACAATTTTTGCACACAAAATGTCGTAATTAAAATATATTTCAAAATAATTATTAACTACCACTTTAAAAACTTGACAAGGCTGGATTTGAACTAGCGTTCAGTATAGTCATAGGGGAATTATTTCACCATGTTGAACTACATGCACGTAGTTTAGTAGTCCAGCGTTGTCTGGCTTTGAGGTGAGGTGGTTCAAAACCAGTTGTGTAAAAATTGTTCTTTTAAGTTTTCCCTAGCACGAGATCAGTGTTTAAAAACCATAATATAGATATAATCACATACTGCCACTTCTGGTATATACGTACGCGTATTATGACAAGACATATGTGCACATAATATTTGCAAAATTGATCTTATAAATATGATGGTCGAACATTCAAAATGTTCTATGTATATTGAAAAATATTTGCTTATTTAATATGCAATAAGCAGATACTTATTTTTGTGTTATAGCACTCATCCCGTGCTTGGGAAAAAGGTTCAATCCCTGCATGTCGATATTTTTCTTTGTTGTTTTTAAAGTTTTTCAGTTTTATCAAGCACGGGGTGAGTGCTATAACACAAAAATAATAAGAAATACGAAAGTACTTATCAAAATTATAAATGTTATAACGTATGTATATCTAGCGATCAGTACAATCGGCGTAATCGATCATATAGGAAAGAAGAATTTCGCCACGTCGAGCCTGTCGACACTAGCTCAGCGTCGACAGCCTCGACGTGGTTCACAGTCGCAGGTTCAATCCCTGCGTGTCGATATTTTTCTTCGTTGTTTTTAAAGTTTTTCTAAGCTAATACTTGTCAGAATAAACCATATTGTATAACTGTTATTATTGCGGATCATGATGTTTGATGGTCTGAGAAGTATTAATCGTACTTAACAACTTGGTAATTTATCCAGTGCTGCCCATAGGTTCACGAAAAATTCAATCGAATTCCTACGAATTTTCTACAAACTACGGTAACTTTTAGAGTTGAGATCTGGCAAGTACACATATATTTGGCAGTAAAGATTTATAATTTATACATCTTTGCTTTAAAAAATGCGAATCCTTTAAAAAAGTATACCTAAGTTACTTTTTTCTGTTTATATTTTTCATTGACTTTATTCCGAAATAAAGTTAATTTACGGAGTGTATAATAAAAAGTGAATATGTGACGCTTTTTACAATGAATATTTAAAATATGTTCAGACATTATGGCAGACACAAAGTTAACAATTTAAAAAAGAACCTGATTTTAAATGGTTATCTCGAACTTATTTTGCTAATGTGGCGCCCTCTAGTAAATAATTTGTAAACTAACCTCGTGTCGAGTGTCGACTGTCGTCCATGTTCCGAATGTGGGGTGACTTATTTTTATTTTGTACTATAAATCGAGATAGTTTTCATAAATGTGAAATGGGACAAAATGTATTATCCCATATAGTGGAAACGTGCTCTGGCTGAATGGATCCCTACGTCGGGTGGTATCAGCCCGAGCAAGAAGGACCCGCGAAGCGCTTGTGGCTTCGTATCTGGGAAACTCAAAGTGAAACAGACAAAATGAACCTAAAAAACTTAGAAAACGCTAATCCTAACGTGAATAAAGCACAAGACTTTATACCTATAAATGATGTGAATGGTGAAAATAGGAATAACAATTATTTTAACCCTACTCGAAGGAAAGCAAACGATAACCGCGCATCAACTTTTAACCTGAATCAAAACCACGATGCACTTATAGGTGAATACGGAGGTTGTCCTTGGCGGATACCTAACTATAATTACAAGCCTGGTATATTAGGGTAAGTTGAATTTTATCTTTACATATTTTCTGTCAGTACTGACAACAAGGATAGGTTGGGTACAAGGTGTGGTAAAATTGGCTCGTGGTCCTGACAGTAACTGTCATTGCCATGCTGATATTAAATAATTGCGAATAATTATGGAATAATAAGTTTACTACTGATTTTAATACAAAGTTCAACAAACAACCCATATTTTACAAATGATAGCTATATTGATTAGTATTTTATGTGTAAACTGTCACTTTTTTTTTTTTGAAGTGAAAACTTCTTTAGGCGCGTTGAGCGTTTTGGTAGAGGGTAAAATCCTCGGTTCGCGTCACCGACATGCTAATGATAATAGTATATCTATAGCTATGTTTTGCATATAGTTTTAATTACTCTCAACTTAATAGTTCCGTTTTCACTTCTATCGGCAGTCCCACGACTGCTACTGTTTTTTTATATCATAAGATAGCAAACAAGCAGATGGGTCTCCTGATGGAAAGAGTCAAACATCGCCTATAGACACCAAAGATGTTAATGGTGCGTTGCTATCTTGTGGCGAGGTCTAATGCCACATGCATAAGTTTACCGGCTACCTTACCCTCCAAACCGGAACACGACAGCGACAAGCACTGACGCTATTGCGGCAGGAATAGGCAAGGCGGTGGTACCTGACCCGGGCGAGACAATGCAGAACTCTACCACCTAGTAGCCACGATGGTAGGGACTTGATAGCCATTCGGTCGCCTTTTACGACCTGCCTGGCAGAACGGCAGTTGGCCTATTCTACAAAGGAGGCCGGGACCAACACGGCGAAAAACTTATCATAACTGTCTGGTATAACAAACTCAAATACTAAAAAAAAAAAATCCAAAACTTAGTGTTTGATAAAATTGGTGTTTCTTGGTTTATCTTGATATTTTACTAATTTATATTAAACCTAAAATATGTCAACAACCACATTCCGTTATGAGATTTGAACACAATGAAAATGAAACCATCTCAGGATTTCTTTTAAACAGATTTTTTCTACAATCGGTTTAAGAATGAAAAATATATCAGCAATTATATAGGTGATGTTAAATATGTAGAAAAATATTTACATTTCAAAACAGAAGTTTCTTGCATTAGGTATTTTATTTTATACACATATATTTTTGCATACAGCAATAAGCTTACAGTATCATACATATATTCACACCAGATTCAATACAGAATGGGCAGAGAAAACTGAAGGCCATATGTATTTATCATTTTGTCTTTTACTTGCTTTAAAATATGATTTGGGAAGTTGGGCAAGTTAAGACTAGTCTATTAATTTAAAGAATTGATATAAAAAACCCAAGATACACAATCTGTGTCTCAAAAACGTCGTCTAAAAATGAGTGTGATATTTTAAATTGTGCGCTCATTTCAAATAGAATCGTGTCGGTCACAACACTCTATTTTCTTACTTTTCGTACATTGCTTTGTAAAAACAACTATAAATCTTGCGATTAAGGTTGGATATGCAAAAACATATATATTTTGCATATCTATAACTACTTGTGTGAAATTAGTGACAGTTTGAGAGTCAGTTTTGTTCGGAACTGTGCATCTTGGATTTTTTATATCAATGATTTAAAGTCATACATTAAATGTTTATTAATTTAGGGTTAATAGTGATCACCTATGGCTGAATTTCAACCATAGACTAAACAATAAAATCTCTTAAGTTTGACAATGATTTTAGCCATAAAGAAAATAGTATACATGTGTGTATCATGTATGTCACATGAATGTAGTGTGTGTAATGTTAATTTTTATTAATTTAATGTATTTCTAGTGCATGTTATTTAAAATTATAAGGTTTCTGCAGTCCTTTACAATGTAAACATTAGCTGTGCTAAATTTCATATTCAACCGTTCGCACAATTGTCTTAAAAAGGGGTCCAAAGCTTTTCCTTCACATATTAATACATAGATTTTGGTATTTTTTCATCTATCATTACCTATTTGTAAGTTGAAATTTCCACATGTTGTTACACACTTATGAAAAATTCTTAAATATGCATGATATTATAAGCTATAACACATAATTTGACTAGACTAAATTGTCCTAATAGTTTAAGATATTGCCTCCTAACCCCTATATGTAAAAAGTTTTTTGTAAAAACCCCGAGGAAAACATTTTTGCTAGAATTTTTTTTATGTAAATATCTATAACTTACTTCAAGTTTCACCCGTGTAGCCTTTGTTCCCGTGGGATATTGGAAAGGTTTATATACTAAAACCTTCCTCAATAATCATTCTATCTACTAAAAAAAACTGCATTAAAATCCGTTGCGTAGTTTTAAACATTAAGCATACATAGGGACATAGGGACAGACAGAGAAAGCGACTTTGTTTTATACTATGTAGTGATTATACATACGATAAACAAGTCATTCTTAATAAACTGTTTCATTAATTGTGGTGATTATAATTGTCATTACACTATTATTAATTAAAATTATGTTTATTCATATTAAATTTATGTCAAAGTTATTTTCAATCATTGATATATTACATTTTTTTATATCAATAGATAGCAAGCAAGCAAATGGCTCTCCTGATGAAAACAGAAATCGTTATCTATAGACAGCAAATATATTAATGTTGCTTTCATATGTATGTGGCGAGATGGTAAAGCTTCATGCATAAGTTTACCAGTTATCTTATCCTCCAAATCGGAACATGACAATATCAAGTATTACTGCAATTGCAGCAGCAATTGGTAAGCCAGTGGTACCATATACCCAGGTGAGATGTTGCAGCATTCTGTTACCTATTTAGTCACAACGGTAGTGACATGTATAGCCAATTGTTTGGCTTGTATGTAACGGCAGACGGTGTATCCTTCAAAGAGGATTTGGACTAATATGGGGAAAATATATCTCAATAATTAAAATTAGACACTGGTAACGCATGTGTGACCAGGTTGTCCATTGACATAGACAAAAAATTACAATTGAACATTCTATATTTTAGATTTAGACTAACAAGATAACTTACTCTAAGGAAAAAGAATTCAAACCTTTGATTTATTTATTCATCCTTTGAATACAGGTTTATAACTCAATGTCTTAGGTTTAAAACTTGACACTTGAAATGTCATTTTAAATAATGATTCAGTATGACTTGTTTTTAAATTACCTTATAAGTTAGAGAAAAATCACCAATATATATAGGTGAAGGTGAAATAATAAGCCTTTTTTTTTTCTATATGTCAAAATAATAAGCACAATATTTTATGGGATCCCTCTTTTGTTAAATACACCCTCGGAATTCTGTCAATCTTTTTTCATCTGGCTCATGCCAGGTTATTATTTTGTAGGATTATTTTTCAATCTACAGGCCACCAATGTATCTATATGAAATGTTACAGAAAGAGATGTAGCTGGTAATATATTCACATATGTGTGAATATTATTTTATATAAACTGTTGTTAACTATCTTTGATAAAAAAGTATCTTCACGCCCATATCCCCGAAGGGGTAGGCAGAGGTACAACAAGTGCACCCACGATTAGCTGAAGATAATTGTTCCCACAAATGTGATAGGTGGCAAGTCTATCGCCAACCAGGCACTTTCCAATCCCGGGCATTTTTGTGTTTCTCAGAAAGCTGAGAAAACTTTTTTTATATGCCCAACCTGGGAATCGAATCCGGGACCTCATTTGATCAACGCCAACACTGGACCACTAGACCACAAAGGCGATTTGGCGAACTAAAAGGCGAAAGGCAAACTATGTTTGATAAATTGAAAATAAGGAATTTAGTTTTATTGCTGCAAGTTTACCAAATCTCTTAAGTCACATTAAGTCACTACCATAGTGTTTGAAATCAAAGTGTAAAACTTGCTTTAAATACATATATGTTGAAGGGAAAAATCATGATTAACGTGGAAATAACCTCTTTTTCACGATAAAATAACATACTAGACTCAAATAGATAAGATTGTTTAAAAAACTTCCAAGAAATTGCACATAAGAATAATTTAAATAATAGTTAACCCCTTGAGTCACATCCTCACACGCTCAGTATTTAGCGGTGGCATTTGTTACTAATTGACCTGAGCCAAAGCTGATACTGCGTTGTACAAATAATATGATTTCTCTATAGTTAAACCATATTTTATCATTCTGTGAACAACTATGTATTGATAGATGTATTTTCTATCTACTAGGATTCAAAATAAAGTTATTTAGTAAAATACTTTACATATAATATAATAAAATTCAAATTAGGTGTGGTCATATTTAACCATTGAGCGCCGGCAGAAACTTAAAAAATATGAAGTGGTAATATATGACCGACTGGGACTCGACAGGTTGAATTTATGTTTGTAATGTAATTTTATTCAGATAACCTAATGGTATGTCTGCTTGAATAAACTATATGGTCGACATATTACAGGAGCCATTGCAACAGGTTTTTCCACATTTTGTTGCTAGCCAGAAACATGTTACCATTAGTATATAAAAATAAAAACTGTCATTTACATATAAAGGTATCTGTGATTACTATAACAAATTGTTAATATTGTGGCAGGGTTGGTATGATTTTGCTTTAAATTGTGATGAAATAATTTTAATGTAAAAATCTATTATTGAATCAATTTTTAACTTCGTATTATTAATATTAAAAATTGACAAGTATCAAAATAAATATACATCAGTTGGCTGTATCAATATCAATATAATTGTTATTATATTTGAAAGAAAAATCAACTATTTGTGTTCCAAGCCAGTTTCGTAATTTGGTGTACATAAATCCAAATGTATAACATACTCAATGGAAGCTGAAGAGGCTATAGCCCTAAATATCAATAATTAAAGTGAAAATTTAATTACGACAACAACATATCTTCATGCCAATTCCCTAATGGGGTAGGCAGAGAGAACCGAGTGCCATACGTGAAAATCCTTGCAGGCTTGTCTCGCTTCCTCCACATTCATCACTCTCTTCATACACACACGCCCGTTGCGAAGACTCTTGACAACACCTTCGGATAGTACTCGATCACTCTGATCATGGTATGTCAGTCTTGGTCTTCCCCGGTATCTACATCCTTCCACATTCGCATTGTATATCTGTTTTGTTAACCTTTCATCTATCATTCTTTCTACATGTCCGAACTAACGGAGCATGCCCTTTCTCATCTTGTAAAGATTTCTTTCATCTTTTCTGACAATTTTTTTCAAACCTAATCACTCTCTCGCTTTAATTATTATAAAATTTAATTATTCATATTATTTCAATTTATAATTAAACCAAATAGACTGATAGCAAATGATCTCTGATGACATTTGTTGCCTCTGCTTACAACGTTCTTCAGTCTTCACTAAAGGCTCTGTGAGCTCGCATCATTAGATATGTCATTATGACTTAAGAGGTAGTTTTATAATACTTTAAATTTTGTTTTTAAGTTTTTAAGTTTTGGGCGAATCGCTTTTGTTCGATAAAATAATGGTGATGTGTATCACCAAAAATCTCTTTAACCGACAAACCAGTGAATCTTAGTGAAAGCAAGTTAAACCAATCGTCAGAGACTGAATATGTATATGGCCAACTTGTTTGTTGATAGGTTGGCCACCTGACATAGTTATTATAAAAATTACATTGGTTTTTGAGGACTTTTTCTACTACTGCTATTACTATTTTTTTGGATAATGTTTTTGGATATGTTGCACCTATGCTTGTGTCTTCGCGGATATGGGTGTGGTGGTATTTATCTTTACGTGTATTTCTATACTAGCTGTTGCCAGCGACTTCGTCCGCGCGGACTTCGTTTACTCCGCATAGCTTCTCTCCCGTAGGTGATAGCATGATAATATGTAGTCTATATGTTGACCCGACCTGTTAGTAATATTCATGCAAAAATTGAAGTAAATCCATGCAGTACTTTTTGAGTTTACCCCGGACATACATACAGACAAACAGATAAACAGACAAACAAACAGACAAACAAACAGACAAAAATTCTAAAAACTATATTTTTGGCTTCTATATCGATTGTAGATCACCAAGTATTCTTTTAAAAAAATATTCAATGTACAGTTTTGACTTTCCTACGATTTTATTATATGTATAGATTTCTGTACCAATTACACTAAACAGAGGTAATTTGTGAGTTTGTGGGAAGTAATATATAATAATACTATTTCCGATTTTGAAAATTTTTTCAACAGTAGAAAGGTACATTATTCCTGAGTGGCAAAGTAAATTATCATCACGCGTGATTCCCCTGCGAAGTAGGCAGAGTAAACCGAACATCTTTAAACTTTTCAGTTCACCACGATTCACGTTGGCGAGATGGCGTAGTGATCCACATCGCCGCGTTTTACTGACCTGATAATGAATATCGACTATTTCTAGCGATTATCGGGACCGACGGTTTTACGCGGTCATCCGAACACGGGAGTGGCAATACACCACCTCGCCAGTCTACGAGCTGCAACTGAAATTTTCTATTTTCGAATAAGATCTCAAAAAAAATCCCAGTAACATTTGCCCAACCTGGGGATTGAACCCGGGATCTCATGATCTGAGCCGTATACCGTAACCCCTAGACCACGAAACAGTCAAACAAAGAAAGAAACAAAGGAGTGACAAAGGTTACATTTTATCCCATTTTTCTCGCGGGAATCATACCAACGCGGGTTAAGGCCTCGGTCTCGATGTCAGCGGGTGCGGGGCGAGAGCGGCAGCGGCGCTATGAGCGGCGCTTACCAATGCATAGGTTGTTATCATGGATTAATTGGATTTTCAAGACAATTTCTTAGTTTGTCAGTGTAGCTTGTATTTACACACAGAAGTACAGAATTAATAGAAATAAACCATTTAAAGGGTAATTTTTAAATCTTATCATCTCATTCGGTACGATAAAATAGTACAGCATGATTTATTTCTAGTTTTTCACAATATAACCTACAAATGTATGACATTTTTGACAGTAATAGGAGCGTTTGCTCATATTCGCGGCGACACGTTTTCTTCCCAATGGCGTGTATTCATGTGGTCTGTTGTTGTTATGGAACTGACCTCAAAGGTAGCAGCGTGGGAAACGGTGTTCGAGCGATGCGTGCGTACAAGACGCGCCGCTACCCGCGCCACTGACGCTCTCGTCCCCACAATTCGCTGAATTCGTGATCAAGGCGTAATACCACGGAAAATTGCTAGTTTAATTAAAACATATATAAAAAATATATTTACAGCTAGTCAGTAGCTACAGCTAATTTTATTGACATACATATCTCCAGGCTATCATTCATTGATAAATATTATATCATACTGATAAAATTGTTTTTTGTTTTTTCATGACGATGATGTCTTAACATTATGCTACATTTTACGATAAAAACCAGTTTGAAAATGTCATGACTATTTTAATTTTGCTTAGTATGTAAATTACTTTTTAATGTCTATGATATAAACGCTATAAATGTTTTAGTTTTAGTTAATATTTGTATTTTTATTGACTGACTTCTTTGGTATATTACACCGTTTTGGTCCGGGCTGCTTTGAAGAATAGACCAAATACCGTACTGCCGTACACACACACAC
The DNA here is from genome assembly GCA_036924255.1 of Apodemia mormo. Taxonomy (NCBI): domain Eukaryota; kingdom Metazoa; phylum Arthropoda; class Insecta; order Lepidoptera; family Riodinidae; genus Apodemia; species Apodemia mormo. The sequence goes on from JAUPFN010000025.1 coordinate 20,427,657, forward strand.
ACACACACATGTTACCGTCGTGTTGGTCCCGGCCTCCTTTGAAGAATAGGCCAACCGCCGTTCTGCCAGGCTGGTCGTAAAAGGCGACCGATTGGCTATCGAGTCACTACCATCGTGGCTACTAGATGGTAGAGTTCTGCATTGTCTCGCCCGGATCTGGTACCACCGCCTTACCTATTCCTGCCGCAATAGCGTCAGTGCTTATTGGTAAACTTATGGATGTGGCATTAGACCTCGCCACAAGATAGCAACGCACCATTAACATCTTTGGTGTCAATAGGCGATGGTTGACTCTTTCCATCAGGAGACCCATATTCTTGTTTTCTTTAATTGTTCCTGCTCGTAGAAAAAAACTACGTCTTTCTTGTTGAGTATATAAAACTACTGGCCGCGTTTCCGATAAATCAAAGTGAAAACGGGGATTTACGCTTTGAATAGTGCAAGTGCGAATGTTTAATGCAGGTGCTGAGTATTAAGCAAAACATACGTGAAGACAGCCGTTGATTAGTGCGAGTGAATTAGTAATCAGTGTATTCACTTTACCACGCTGATTACTAATCACTCGCACTAATCAACGGCTGTCTTCACTTATTTTTTACTTAATACTAAGTTTAATGCGGGTGGCACTGAACACTCGCACTCGCACTAATCAAAGTGTAACCGAGGCTTAAAGTTCGTTTTGTGCGTTGCAGCTCCTTGTCACGTTAGTTAAGGCGAGGCATCGCGACAAACGGGAAAAAACTGGTTTGCTTAATTACGTTTTTTTGTATTGATTGTAAAATAACAATTTTATAAAAATTACACGATATACCTGAAAATATTATCTAAAGAATGTGCTAACTTATTACATGATAGAATTTACTTTACTCGATCATATAAAATTCCGAAAAAAGGCTAAAAAAATCTCTAAAACAAATAATTTGTTAATATTATTTCTAATCTTCCACATGATTTTTATATGGTGATATTTAGTTGTAAATACAAAAAAGACTGTGCTAAATTTTAGTTTTTACCTGATGTCCTATATTTATTTATCCTAAAATTAACACGTTTCCCCGCGGTTTCAGAAGATACCGCGCCACCCATTTTCTATAGAATTGACGCGCGTCAAAATACCTCGCCTTAAGTAGTAGTTTAGTTAGGCATCTTTCGCTTAAAAGGAGGTTCCATGAATTATAGTAAAAAATAAACTGTGATCTTTCGTTAACGAAAGTAAATAAATTTTAAATGTATTGGTGTATCATTAGGACTCAAAATTGCTTCAGCATTGGTTAAACCTGCATATATCTCAGGTGACTCCAGGACGATTTATATAGTTTTTATTTTATTTTTTCCACTTAATTGCCGTAAGAAAGGAATACGTTACATTATTTCCGTTTTTAAGAACTTAGTTACCCAAATCACTAGAAACTAAGTTAATTTTACCTGTTATACATCAAACAATATTCAATAATTTTACTTTTTAAAAATGTATTGCTAATACAAGTATGGACTTGTTTCTGAATTAAATATTATTACTATTATTGTTAATGTAATTTAATTAACGTTAGTTGATTCCAATTGTGCCCAGTCTGGCTTTTGTACCTCGGTGTCCTCGGTTATTTGGGACATTCTGTTCGGGGTACTTTTAGTCCTGTGTGTGCGTCATTCTATACAGTTTATTAGGTTATCTATATTAGTGATCGAAAAGTAACCCGTCGATTGTCCCTCATCTGCGCAGGCCTTTACACTCAATATGTGGAAGTCATTGCCTTGTTACAATAGTTTATGTAACTTTACAAAGTCAAGTAGGTCATTGACCGCAAGCCACCATAGTCTTACAGCGGTTCCTAAAGTGAGTCATATATATATATATATATATATATATATATATATATATATATATATATATATATATATATATATATATATATATAAATCAATTGCTGTTCCTTAGTCTCGCTAAAACTCGAGAACGGCTGAACCGATTTAGCTAATTTTGGTTGAGAAAATATAGAAAAAATAAGAGTAGTTAAAAAGGCAGAACAACGTTTGCCGGGTCAGCTAGTATATTAATTTAATATTGAAAATATTAGCTACACATATTTATCACACACAAACATACACACAATATTATGACCAGCGCTGGAATTTTTGCTTTTTTTATTTGTCAAGTGAAGAATTGTTGCGTCAGTGAAAATTAGGCGGCGACACAGCACCGCATTATAATTACGTAACAAACTACACGAATAGATGTGACTAACAGGTAATTATTATAAAAGTAATACGTGAAGCAAACATTTTGTACAGTTATACGAACGTTGGAGTGTCAAAATTGGTACAGTTAAAGTTAACACTGCTGAAGATCAAAGATATGATCGAATTTCGATAGCTCGATCGCAACTTATTATAAAAACGAAAAACCCGACTGCGACTACAACCGAAAAAACTCGCTCCCTCTATTTACCTACACGTTATTTTTTTTGGAAATGTAATTTTACATATTACGTACGATGCCCCCCTTACAAGTTGGGAAGTCTTGCTCTAGAGTCTAGAGTCTAGAGCAAGGCTTCCCAACCAGGGGGGCACGCCCCCTGGAAATGTTAGGGGGGGCATCGTACGTAATATGTAAGATTACATTTCCAAAAAAAAATAACGAGTAGGTAAATAAGGAATATAAGGGTGACATGAAAATATTATTTTTGGCCTCGGGAGGCTCGACGAAATAAAGGTTGGGAAAGCCTGGTCTAGAGCAATCGGTTTAAAATTATAAAGGCTGTCACTTTCAAAAATAAGTAACTAATCTTAAATCCTTCAAACGATTTAAGTTACAGAGTATTTTCACGCCCGTATCCCCGAAGAGGTAGAGAGATGATACAAAAAGTACACCCATGATTAGCCGAAGATACTTGGCATGAAAATATTATTTTTGGCTCGGGGATGCTCGACGAAATAAAGGTTGGGAAAGCCTGGTCTAGAGCAATCGGTTTAAAATTATGAAGGCTGTCACTCAAAAATAAGTAACTAATCTTAAATCCTTCAAACGATTTAAGTTACAGAGTATTTTCACGCCCGTATCCCCGAAGAGGTAGAGAGATGATACAAAAAGTACACCCATGATTAGCCGAAGATGCTTAGGTCTACAATGTGATAGGTGGCAAGCCTATCGCCAACCGAGCACTTATCCAATTCCGGGCAACGTTGTTTTTATCGAAAACTGAAAAAAACGCATTTTTTAATTGCCCGAGTCGGAAATCGAACCCGAGACCTCGTGTAATCAATACCGACACCAGATTCCTAGGCCACAGAGGCTTCAGAGCGTGGTACAATATAAATACGTACAAACATACATACACTCGAAAAACGTAATCCTCCTGGCGAAATCTAGAATACGACTATGACAAGCATTGTGGCGCCGCTGGTCCGTACCGCTGGGTCATAGTGATGGAACCAGCGGGCCAACTATTGTCAGGATGACGTCATAACTGTGGAGGTTGATGACGTCACACAAGGACAAGGAAGGGGAAAAGGAAGATCTTCCCAGCCAGGCAAAGTGTACCTTTGCCTGGCTGGGAAGATCTTCCTTTTCCGCCGCCTTGTCTGGGGACCGAAGTCCATTTGAGAAGCGTTGAAACTCGTATATGGTGTGTACAAGATAAATAATTGTGACATCGCGATTCAGGATTTTATTTTTGAATTTCTTTTTTTTTCATTTTTTTTCTGGTAGCGTTTGTTGATTGCTTGAACCGTTACACACTGATGCTATTGCACCAGGAGTGGTTTTAAGTTTAGGCGGTGGTGCCACCGGGCGGCGGTGTAACCCGCGGGGTTATCACGTATATTGCAATTCGCAAATATCGTAATTGTTTAGTTATAACAAGACACATAATAGCCTTCCATATTTGGGGCAGTCGTTGTCGCTTGATTATTGTTGGTGCTGTGACATCCCAAAAAGTGCATCCAATGAAAAGCAAGTAATTGGTGACGTTTTTGACGTTTTTTTTGTTACGTTAAGAGTTTTCCCCCGTGATGATCACGGGCTCCTTTGAAGAAAAGGCCAACTGTCGTTTTGCCAGGCAGGTCGTAAAAGGCGACCGATTGGCTATGCAAGTCATTACCACCGTGACTACAAGGTGGTAGAGTTCCGCATTTTCTCGCCCGGGTCTGGTACCACCACCTTACCTGTTCTTGACGTAATAGCGTCAGTGCTCGTCACAGTCGTGTTCCGGTTTGGAGGATAAGGTAGCCGATAAACTTATCCATGTGACTCTAGCCGGCAACGCAACTGCAAGTCTACTGTTGGTGTAGTTGTCCACGTTGTCCACGTTGGCAGCGGTGATCACTTACCATTAGGTGAGCCTCCTGTTCGTTTACCCCTTTTCTATAAAAAATAAGATAAAATCTAGATTATGAAATCTCGTGGTCGTGACTCATATCTTACGCGGGTTTGTCTTCTCGCACTGTTTCATTCACACGCCAATTCTTAATTTGTGTGAGCGAACGTGTGGAACATTTATAAGATATAAACTAGATTAAGTTTGCACACGTAATTGGGTCAAGAAATACGAGTAATTTCATCGCTACATTAAATGTATATACGTGATGTATTTGTTCGCGTTATCATATGCTAGCTGTTGTCCGCGACTTCGTCCGCGCGGACTAAGTTTACACAGCGCCTACTAATCGTAGCAAGGTGTTATATAGCCTATAACCTTCCTCGATAAACAGGCTATCCAACTCAAAAATAATTATTCAAATCGGTTCAGCAGTTTTTGAGATTAGCACGTACAACCAAACAAACAAACAAACTCTACAATTTTTTAATATTAGGATAGATTATATTCTATCCGTAGTATTATCCGTGTTGGTCCGGGCTCCTTTGAAGAATACACCAACTGCCGTTCTGCCAGGCAGGTCGTAAGGGGAGATCGAGGGGCCATAGGTGTCACTTTTATCGTCACTATTAGATAGTGAGGTTCTGGAACATCTCGCCCGGGCATTTGGTAGCATTGCCTGACATATTCCTACCACAATAGCATCAATGTTTGTCACTGTCGTGTTCCGGTTTGGAGGGTAAGGTAGCCTGTAACTCGTAACAAACAAACAAAAAATCAAATCTTTCCTCTTTTTCTACATCATTAGATAGGAAACAAGCAAATGGCTATCCTGATGGAAAGAGAAATCATCGCATAAAGACACCAAATTTGTTACAAGTGCATTGCTATCCGTGTGGCGGGATGGCAATGCCGCATGCATAAGTCTACCGGCTACCTTACCTTCCAAACCAGAATACGACAGTGACAAGCATTGACGCTATTGCGGCAGGAATAGCTGAGGCGCGAAATATTTGAGAGGAGAGAAATACTCGGGCGAGACGCTTTAGAACTCTACCAACTAGTAGCCACGGCGGCAGTCAGCAGTGACACGTATAGCCAATCGGTCGCCTCTAACGACCTGCCTGGCAAAACGACAGTTGGTATATTCTTCAAAGGAGTCCGGATCAACACGGTAACAATAGTAGATCTTTATAATATTAGTTTAGACACAGATAAAATATTGTTTACATGTTTTTTTTTATACCATAAGATAGCAAACAAGCAGATGGGTCTCCTGATGGAGTCAACCGTTGTGCGTTGCTATCTTGTGGCGAGGCCTAATGCCACATGCATAAGTTTACCGGCTACCTTACTCTCCAAACCGGAACACGACAGCGACAAACACTGACGCTACTGCGGCAGAAATAGGTAAGGCGGTGGTACCAGGCCCGGGCTAGACAATGCAGAACTCTACCACCTAGTAGCCACGATGGTAGTGACTCGATAGCTTATCGGTCGCCTTTTACGACCTGCCTGGCAGAACGGCAGTTGGCCTATTCTTCAAAGGAGGCCGGGACCAACACGGCGGTAACATGTGTGTGTGTGTGTGTGTTGTAATAAAAATATTCATGTGGAATGCGCCCGCGCCGCTTGTTATCGAGGTCGTCTTCATCAAATGCCTAGACTTTCATGAGTTTTAGATGTTTCGGTTGATTTTAGCGACATACTAATTATGTCAATGCATTAGAGATCATTTTCAACCGACGAACAAATGGAGGTTATCAGTTTGTTATGTATGTGATGTATGTTATACTTGTATTGGATTATATTTGGGTATGATAATCTGTTTAGGCATCCAAGCACGTGTAATAAATTTCTCGGGAACTATTCTTATATTATAAAACTAGCTGTTGCCAGCGACTTTGTCCGCGCGGACTTCGTTTATCACGCCCCAAGTATTCTTTTAAAAAAATATTCAATGTACAATTTTGACTTTCCTACGATTTTATTATATGTATAGATAAAGACGCCTCTGTGGTCTAGTGGTCCAGCGTTGGCGTTGACCACATGAGGTCCCGAGTTCGATTCCCAGGTCGGGCACATAAAAAAGTGTTTTTTCAGTATTCTGATAAACACAAAGTTGCCCGGGATTGGAAAGTGCCCGGTTGGCGATAGGCTTGCCACCTATCACATTTGTGGGACCAAGTATCTTCGGCTGAACGTGAGTGCACTTGTTGTACCTCTGCCTATCTCTTCGGGGATACGGGCGTGAAGATACTTTTTTTATAGATAAAAAAAGGCTGTGATGGAATTTCGGCCATAGGCGATCGCTAGTGTATTATACAAAATAATTATAATTTTTTCAGGCTGAATATCCTAAGTAAATTATCATGTTTGCTATCTTTTGCTGTTAAAATCTCATTTCTCTACACCTGGACCAATAAATGACGCTGATGTGAAATATTTCAACTTTTTGAACAGGTAGTAAGGTGAAAGGTCTCCTATAGAGGCCAACCAGTGTATGATTTATTCTCAAGGCAGCTGATATGTTATCTGTGGTTAAATTCCATTGATCTTATATCGATTTATAGTCTAATGTATAAGATCCATCTGTTTAATGGCTATACCGCAACATATGTAAAAAAAAATCTGTAAACCAGTTGATTTTGTAGGCCATCTCTGAAATTTCCCGGTAAATTGAGGTATTTTTAGTTTAAAGCACCAAAAACTTTACATTTAGCATAGATTTTTGAGCTTAGAGTAAAAAAAAATAAGTATGTTAAAAATGACAGTATTTTAATTTTTGAAAAGATAGATATTCTCAAAACGATGATTTATTTTGATCTGTTGCATTGATTTTTTCAAAGAGGTAAAAACTAAAGTTTGTTAAAAATATAAGTTCCTAGGTATTTTAATTTTTAAAAGCTGTATATTTTGAAAACGATCGATTTTGATCTTTTGATTTTCATTCAAAGCAATTTTTGAGCTGTAAAATGATGTTAGGTATATCTGCTAAATAGAAAATGTCGAACTATCGTAACAACACTAATTACAAAAAAATCGTCATTGATAACTCTCGGACAAACAATTGATATTAATTCGATTTACTCATTTACTCTATGTTTGGAGCAGTTTTTTTAAATATATATTAGATTTTAAATGAATCGGTATATTAATTTGAAATTTTTATTAAAAGCTAGCTGATCCGGCCAACGTTGTTCTGCCTTTTTAACTACTCTTAATTTTTTTCTACATTTTCTCATTTTTTAAACTTTCTCTGGACTTCAACAATTAATTCAAAACCAAAATTAGACAAATCGGTTCAGCCGTTCTCGAGTTTTAGCAATTGATTTTTATTTATATAGATTAAAAATATGAAGTACCTAGTTAAGTTTATCAAAAACAACATTCTTACAGTAGAGACTCGATTAACAGGACTAATTAATGTTATAATGCATTCGGATAATTGAAAATCCGGATAACTGAATATATGAAGAAAACAAAAGTCTCCTCCACGCACACATTATCACATCATTATCATTATGTGATGTTATTATGTGCGGTTTTTATTAACAAGTACGGCATTTGATCGCATGTACATCCTAAATATTATTTATGTTAATAATCTTGAAATGACCAATAATTCATAATAATTCATACGAATAATTCACAAAGGATACACACTATGTTCAGGAAAACATTTTTACCAACAGATCCAGGCCCTATTGAATCAACTATTCTACCAGACAATTCATAAAGTTCTAGCATCGCGACTACTAGGACTACTAGATGGTAGAATGGCAGAAAGTCTCGCCCGGGTTTGGTACGACTGTCTTATTCCGGTCGCAATAACATTAGTACTTGTCATAATTTATACTTTCCATCGTCGGCACTTTGTGAAACTCCGTCATAATTATTGTTTTAAAACAATAATCAGCACTTGTCATTGTCATATTCCGAGTTGAATAAGGTAGCCGGTAAACTTAAGGCGAGGTATTTCGACGCGTGTCATTTCTATAGAAAATGGGTGGCGCGGTATGTTCTGAAACCGCTGGGAAACGTGTTACTTTTCGGATAAATAAATATAGGACATCAGCTGAAAACTAAAATTTAGCACATTCTTTTTTGTATTTACAGCTAAATATCACCATATAAAAATCATGTATAAGATTAGAAATATTATTAAGAAATTATTTGTTTTAGAGATTTTTTTAGCCTGTTTTCAGAATTATATATGATCAAGTAAAGTACATTCTATCATGCAATAAGTTAGCACATTCCTTAGATAATATCTTTAGGTATATCGTGTAATTCTTGTAAAATTGTTATTTAACAATCAATACAAAAAAACGTGATTAAACAAACCAGTTTTTTCCCGTTTGTCGCGATGCCTCGCCTTAATCATGTTCTGCTACACGCATAGCGGCACTCCATAACATCCTGGTGTCTGTGGGCGGGAGGTGGTTTTTTTCTATCAAGAGAGCCATCTGCATATGTGCTGTTCTAAAATGAAATGTTTAATTTGGTATAAAACATTTAGTAATTATTGTCTTATCATTTTGAAGTAACAATTCTTTTGGAGTGTGGGAGAAAACGATTTACAACATTCATAGTCAAACCTCTTTTAGTAAAGTGAAATATACAAGACTCATGGTGTTACACTCATATTTATGTACCATTTGAAAGCTGTTTCTGGGTCTGTGTGAGCTTACAAAGAGTTACATGGACCTTGGCAGCGTTTACATATTTTTTCATTTTTTCATGGTTGATAGTCCAGATAATCGGGTTTCATTTAAGAAATTGAAAAGCTTCTTTAACTTTCGAAAACTTGATTCCATTTTTAACTAATATTATAAAGAGGATAGATTTGTTGTTTGTTTGTTACGATTAAACTCAAAAACTATTCGACCGATTTCAAAAATTCTTTCACCTTTAGGTAGCTACATTATCCAGAAGTGATATAGGCTACTTTTTTTACTCGGCTGACCAAAGGTAAATAATGATTAATGGTCATGCGAACGAAGTCGCGAGTAAAATTCAGTATACCTGCTGCAAACCTCGAAACGGCTGAACGCATTATGATATGTGTGTTATGTATGTATCCATACTAATATTATAAATGCGAAAGTAACTGTCTGTCTGTCTCTTCGCGTCTAAACCACTGAACTGATTTGGATGAAATTTGGTACAAAGATAGTTTGAGACCCGAGAAAGGGTAGAGGATAGTGTGGCACCGCTGATCCGTACCGCGCAAGGGTCGAAGTAATGGAATCAGCGGGCCAGCTGCTTGTCAGGTGACGTCATAACTGTGGAGGTCGATGACGTCACACAAGGACAAGTAAGGGGAAAAGGAAGATCTTCCCAGCCAGGCAAGGTGTATTGCCTGGGGATCGAAGTCCGTTTGAGAAACGTTGAAACTTGTATATAGTGTTACAAGATAAATAATTGTAATATCGCGATTCAGGATTTTATTTTGAACTTCAGTTTTTTCATTTGTTATTGATTTTTGTCCATTTTTTATTATTTTTTCTTGTAGCGTTTGTGATTGTTTGAGCCGCTACAATAGTTTTATCCGGGAAATCCCACGGGAACTGGAATAGTGCGGCTAAAACCCCGGGACTATTATTTTATAAATTTTTCCGCGCGGACGAAGTCACAGCTAGCTGTTTAATAAAACGGGTCGGTAAAATGTATTTCACGAGAACTAGTGCCGACAAACTACAATGCAGTTTAGCAAATGAAAAAAAATGTAAACTCTTTAGGCTAAGCCCTAAATACCTAATATACTAAATGTTTTATACCAAAAAAAATTGCTTGAAAGCTAATCCATAACTAATATTATAAATGCGAAGAACTGTCTTTTTTATATATCATAAGGTAGCAAACAAGCAGATGGTTTTCCTGATGGAAAAAGAGAACCATCGCCTATAGACACCAAAGACGTTAATGGTGCGTTGCTATCTTGTGGCGAGGTCTAATGCCACATGAATAAGTTTGCCGGCTACCTTACCCTCCAAACCGGAACACGACAGCGACAGCACTGACGCTATTGCGGCAAGAATAGGTATGGCGGTGGTACCAGACCCGGGCGAGACAATGTAGAACTCTACCATCTAGGAATTGTCTCACCTGTCTGTCTGTTCACGTTTAAACGACAGAACCAATTTGGATGAAATTTGGTACAGATATTGTTTGAGACTCGAGAAAGGACATAGGATAGTTTTTATCCCGGAAAACGTAAAGAAACTGAAATTATGTGGGTAAAACATCGGTGTTTATCTTTTATACATTTTTCCACGCGGACGGAGTCGCGGGCAAAACTAGTATTAGTATAAATTTGATTGTTAACCAGTAAACACTCGCTCTAGGGCTTCAGAAATAGTGTTGCACTCCCTCGCACATCACTACGTGTATTTATGGCTCGGTCATCAATCTCGACAAATCTGTGTCAGACTAAACAAATCGATACATTTTTATTGCAAACGTCGATTACAGCTTAGCAACATTGTTTATACAGATGATTGTACTTTAGTGTTTGTTGTAAGATAGTAAACAAGCTGATGACTCTTCTGGTGGAAGACAACCACCGCCTATAGACACCAAAGATGTTATTCAAGCGTTGCTATCTTCGTGATGAGGTCTTAATGCTATACGCATAAGTTTACCGGCTACTTTACCTTCCAAACCTGAATATGACGTTGACAAACACTTGACGCTTTTACAGCAGAAATAGTGAGGCGGTGCTACCAGACCCGGGCAAGACAATGCAAAATTCTACCACTTTTAACTTAAGATATACTGTCTATATTGGTGATGAACTAAATAAAAAAAAAATTTGATGACTATAGGCGATGTTTATCTCTTCCCGACTCGTCGGAAGAACCATCTACTTTTTGGTATCCTTTAAAAAATTATTTAAATATATATGTATAAACTAGCTGTTGCCCACGACTTCGTCCGCGCGGACTTCGTTTACTCCGCACAGCTCCACCCCCGTAGGTGACAGCGTATATATGTTGACCCGACCTGTCAGTAATATTCATGCAAAATTTGAAGTAAATCCATGCAGTACCTTTTGAGTTTACCCCGGACATACATACAAACAGACAAAAATTCTAAAAACTATATATTGGCTTGGATATCGATTGTAGATCATGCCCCAAGTATTCTTTTAAAAAAATATTCAATGTACAGTTTTGACTTTCTTACGATTTTATTATATGTATAGATTACGTGTCACGTTGTTTGAATTCCTAAACTACTAAACCGAATTCTATGAAAATTTGTACTTTTGTTGTATACCAAATACCCGGTCGGTATGTTGCGGAACTCTACCAGCTAAAAGTCATGATGGTAGTGCCAAGTGTAACCAAGTGGTCGCCTTTTACAACCTACCAGCAGAATGACAGTATTGGCTTATAATTTAGCTTGGAACTAAAGTGGTCTATCTACATTTTTCTGTCCATCCATCTATCTGTCAATCCATCTATGTAAATTTTTGAATACAAAAATAACAAACAAATTTTTGTAAAATCTATCTACGTAAATTTTTTGAACATAAAAATAACAAAAAAAAAAACGGAATTACACATAAACTACTTCTTTCGATATTTGTTTTTTTTTATATTATAAGATAGCAAACAAGCAGATGGGTCTCCTGATGGAAAGAGTTAACCATCGCCTATAGACACCAAAGGTGTTGATGGTGCGTTGCTATCTTGTGGCGAGGTCTAATGCCACATGCATAAGTTTACCGGCTACCTTACCCTCCAAACCGGAACACGACAGCGACAAGCACTGACGCTATTGCGGCAGGAATAAGCAAGGCGGTGGTACTAGACCCGGGCGCGACAATGCAGAACTCTACCACTTAGTAACCACGATGGTAGTGACTCGCATAGCCAATCGGTCGCCTTTTACAACCTGTCTGGCAGAACGGCAGTTGGCCTATTCTATTTATATTTAAAAATTAACATAACCAGATGGATTTCACAAAAAATTTTACATAGACCACTTTAGTTCCAGGCTAGCTAGTTGGTCTATTCTTTAAAGCCGGGACCATCACGAGGAATTGTATTTATTTCACTGTTTGTTTTCTTCTGCAGGCTACATGAAGAGATAGAGCATTTCTACATGTACATGTCGCCGACGGAAACAGAGCACCTGGTCCGCTCGACTGTGGTGAACCGAATTCGCGGTGCCATCCTCTCACTCTGGCCCCAAGCACGTGTCGAGGTGTTCGGATCATTTCGCACCGGATTATACTTGCCTACCAGTGACATTGATCTTGTTGTTATAGGTAAGTTGTTTTTTTTTATTTCTTTCGACGTAGACCCGCTTTAGTCTAGGCTTTTTTCCACAACTTCTGTACCTGTGGAGCTGCTTTAGATCTTCACCAATTTTGAACAGGGGAAGTATACACGTCCAGAAAAAATTCAGAATTGGTTCATAAATGACCGAGTTCTGAGGTAACAAACATACAAAAACTTACAGCCGGGTTGGTAAACTCCTTGTGGGAAGTTGGTGGAAAAAAAGAAAATTTTGACAAAGAGAGACGGAAAGAAGAGATTAAACGAAACGGAAATTACAAATGTATTTGAATTTAGATTTTTTTGCAAAAGAAAAAAAAATTAAATTAGTTCATATATGACTAAAACATATATTTTTTATTGATTTACCTTCTTTTGGGAAGTTTGTTAAAAAAGTTTTGAGAAAGAGAGCGTAAAAGAAGAGATAAAACGAAAAAGGAATTACAAATTTATTTCAATAATTTTTTTTGCGATATAAACAAAACAAGTTTTTTTTTAAATCGGTTTACATATGACTATAAAAATACTTTTATTGATAACCTTTTTTTATTATATCATAAGATAAGAAGCAGATGGGTCTCCCGATGGAAAGAGTCAACCATCGCCTATAGACACTAAAGGTGTTAAAGATGCGTTGCTATCTTGTGGGGAGTTCTAATGCCACCTGCATGAGTTTACCGGCTACCTTTACCTCCAAAGCGGAACACGGTAATGACAAGCACTGACGCTATTGCGGCAGCAATAGGTAAGGCGGTGGTACCAAACTCGGGCGAGACAATGCAGAACTCTACCACCTAGGAAACGTTTTTTTGGGAAGTTAGTTTAAAAAAAGAAGATTTGAGAAAGAGGGTTGGAGAGAAGAGATAAAATGAAAAAGGTTTAGAAATTTATTTAAATTGAGATTTTTTTGCGAAACAAACAAAACAAAAACCTTTTATATTCGATTCATAAATGACCATAAAAATACAGCTTATTAATAACCTACTTTTGGGATCTTCGTTGAAAAATACCTAAAATTGCCTAACGTAGAGTCTTTGTTCTGTAAATCCTATATCACATTAGCCGTGAGGTTGATTTCATTTCTTTGTTAGCAATATCCAGGTGTTTCACACCGTATCTTATATGAATCCTGGATATTGGCTATTTATTTTCTGTTTTATTACTTACTACGTTACTTTCCGAGTCTTATTAAAAATGTTAGGGATCCTTTATATCTGAAATCTTGTAGAAATGTTAGGGGGCGACCACAAATTACGTGAGATGTTTAAGGGGAAGAGGGGGTCGAGTCGAATCGCATCTAATCTTACGTTGGAGAGAGGGGGGTCTCGGCAAATATCACGCAATTTTTTTTCTGATTGAAACAAATAAAATATACTGTTTTGGTTCATTATCCAGATTGTACATGCTTAAGATTTAATCTTAAGGCGATAGGTAATGCCAAACTACGAAATAGACACCTCTTTGAAAGCCTACTACTGCTAACCAGTTGGTCCAATAATTTAAAAAAAAAATGCATTATACGTATAATATAATTAAGTTTAAATTTTAAGTTCGTTTTTTCAAATTTTATTGTTATTTTTGACGGAAAAAAATCGAATATCTTTCTTATTTTTACGCAAAAATTTGCTTATAACTTCCAAACTACTGTAACGATTTTGATGATTTTTTCTTTTTATTACAGACAATTTATTGCTTTATAAAATTTAAGTTCAAAATTTTACAAAATCATTATAGTGTGCTATTAAATCAATAAAAACCTTATTATTTAATTCGCGGACAGCGCTCGCGTCGAAAGTCAGTCTCCCGGTAGCGTTCATACGGGGAGGCTGTGTCGCATGTTAGCGTGCTCCGCCTCTCCATATTCGAGTCAAAGAGTAATAGTACAGATAGAACGTTTGGCACAATAGTAAGGTCGTGCCGTTTGGAAATTGAACATTTCGTTTACACTTGGATGTTTTTTTATAGTAGATAATGAGCTTGGACCGAGAAGGCTGTTTTTTTACAGATGTTGTTCTTATGATATAGACAAGGAATAAGAAAGGGTTTTTTATAATTCATCCCCTAAGATGGTGAAATAGGGGGTGAAAGTATGTATGAAACTCTGTCATTTTTCAGTTGTAATGAATGATATGCCGTAATTAAATTATCCTTTAACTGAAAAAAAAAATTAAATACAAATTTAATATTTTTTTGAATTCTAGCCCATAGAGAGGTAAAAAGAGGCTTTAAAGTTTGTATCAAAACTGAATTGTTTATTTATTGCATTACTATAAAATCTAAATGATTTTAATTTAGTATTTAACACAATTTGTATATTCTTGCACATGTTGTCTATAGCACCAATTTTTCTATTTTATATTATTTTTTTTGTAGTTAAGGATACGTATAGACTTGTGAATGTTCATATATTAAATGTACCGATTTTCATAATTTTGCATATTTTTAGTTGTATATTTTATCAATTTTATATATATTTTTTGTAGTTAATGAAAGGAATAGACCTGTGAATGATCATATATTATATGTACCGATTTTCGTTAGGGCGGGCCTGGTGACCTATAATTCAGGTACATTGTACTTAAGTTAGGCACCAGTCTCTCACTAAAATAATCTCTGTATGTTTATGTGACTAGCTCTTAAGTTTTCTCTTGTGAAGAGAAAATAAATTTATTATTATTATTATTATTATTTATGATTTTTAATACAATTAAGAAGTACGAATTTTCTAATTTTTTTAGTACTTATGCTCTTCAATCGAAATTGAAGAAACATGCATGTAATGTTCGAAGTTTCATTCATTAAAGGAGTAAAAGTGTGTGTTACAATTTATATGAAAAATTAAACGTTAATGGTCAAAATAACTTGAAATTCGGCACTTATGTTCTTCATCACAATTTGAGAATCATATATTTGGGGATTTTTTTAAATTTCATTCCTTAAAGGATAAAAAAAGCATTGATGTTTGTATAAAAAATAAATTGCTTATTGTAGAATATTGTAGAAATTATTTAAAACTTAGTATTTATGATTTTTAATACAATTAAATGAATACGAGTTTAAGGTTTTCAAATATCAACTCTTCAAAGGATGAAAAAAGTGGTAAAGTTTGTAGAAAAAATAAAATGTGTTTGATCAAAATCTCTTCAAATTTATTAGTCATGTTCTTTAATTCAATTAAATAAACGTGCATGTAAGGATGCTGTGAGTTTTATCTCTTAAAGAGGTAAAAGAGGGTATTAAAGGGGCTGAAAGCTAGTACTTTATAAATAGTTTTGTTTGCCAGTAGACGCTGAATAATATTTTGAGACTATTCATGTACTTACCTACGTTTCGCTTGAATGTTTTATTAACTATAGATAGATAAGTTTTTTAGTCAATATTTTGTATAAATGTACAAAAATAAAATAAAAAATAAAACATATAAACAACGAAGATAATTCAAGCAAGCGAATAAAAAGCAAAACTCTAAAGAAAAAAAAATAAAACTGGTACTATTTGAAGGTAGTAAGGACTTCGCAACTAAAAATAAATAAATTAAATATATTATAAATACAAATGGTCTAAATAAACCAACTTATTTAGTACTTTCTTCTATAAACATTAAATTAAATTGTATTTCTACTTTTGTCTTACGAGATTTTGAAACAAAAACTAAGAAGCAAGTTAAAATTTTAAAATATTATTCAAAAGATTACATTTTACAAAATCAAATTTTGAAAGGTTTTGTTAAATATTAATTGTTGATTGTATGTATTAAAATAAATTGCTACACGGGATGTATTGTATATTACAACACTTTCAAAGTAATAGGATAAGTAACTGTTATTATTGTGTAAATTGTTATATGATTTTTTGTCGATTTTCGGTATATTTTTTCTTTAGATATCGTTTTTCTAAAATGAATGTATATGTAATCGATAAATGAGCGATTACTGGTTATTGGTTTTAAGTTTGAAAACATTCAGTCGATTCACAATGATAAAAGTTCATTCTGAACAAAAATGTTAAGACGTAGGTATCTGCATCCACTGTAAATAATCTTTGACTTTGGAGCATGCCACAGCGCGAAGTAATATTTGCGCTACTCCTGTTAGAAACTCAAGGACGTTCGCAGCTGTAATCGCCTTAAGCGTAATCGTAATACGATTAAGATCATTCACTAATTCGTTCGAAAGAAAATAATTTCATTCATACTTCGACATTATACAGTCTTAACTAGTCGTAAATAAAAGCACGAAGCATTTTTTTTTTCTTTTTACAATAACAATCCAACGCGTTTTTACATATTTAAGAAACCCAAATTTTGAAAAAATCTTACGTGAGATTGGGGGATTGGCCCTCCCCCATGGGAGTTGAGCAAAGTCTCACGACATCTCACCAGGTGGGGAGGGAGGAACAGAAAATTTAAAAAACACCTCACGTAATTTATGGACGCCCCCTTAATAGAGAGTCAGTTATTCGAATTAATTGGGGGACATGGGTGTTCGAAAAACCGATTTTGGACCAGGAGGTAGGGTGTCCTAAAGTCTCGTACGGATTTGGTACTGCTGTACTTACCTAATTTTGCCACAATAGAGTCAGCGCTTGTCACTGTCATGTTCCGGTTTGGAGGATAAGATTTTTTTTATATATCATAACTTATAAGCTATCGCCTATAGACACCAAAGGTGTTAAATGGTGCATTGCCATCTTGTGGTGAGGTCTAATGCCCCATGCATATAGCAAACAAGTAGATGGGTCTCCTGATGGAGTCAACCATCGCCTATAAACACCAAAGATTTTAATGGTGCGTTAGTTAAAAAAAAAAGTTAATAGTAAAGTTAGTAGTCTTGATTTACCTATTTATACCTACCTATCTAATTAATGGAAAACGTTGTAACGGATAAAAATAGCTAACTTAACGTTTGCATATTCTCATACTTTCGATTGATATGGAATTTTTTAACCAAACCAGTAAAAATAAAAAGAAATTTCTGGACCAATTTTTTTTTATCAATCCATTTGCAATATATTTTAATTCATTAGCCAGCTCGATGAAGGTCGTTCTATAGTAGGATCTTAGAATATTAAGGTCTGTTATTCTGTATCATACATGGGACTAAGAAACTGAGATAATATGTTAATTACGGCGGAAGTTTTGCTGGGTATTAAAAATATTTCCTTGTGTAATTGATTACTTAACATATAATGTCAGATTCTTTCCGTCATCTCGCCTCTGTGGTCTAGTTGGTCTAGTGGTCCGGCTTTGGCATTGACCACATGAGGTCCCGGGTCCAATTCCCGGGTCGGGTAATTAAAAAAAAGACAGTTTTTTGATAAAAACAATGCCTGGGATTGTAAAGTGCCCGGTTGGCGATAGGCTTGCCACCTATCACATTTGTGGGACCAATTATCTTCGGCTAATCGTGGGTGCACTTGTTGTATCTGCCTACCCCTTCGAAGACATGGGCGTGAAGTTACTTTTTTCTTTCCGTCATTTTGATTAATTTACTTAGACACGTTAAAAGTTTCAAGTTCAAGAAGACGGATGTTATCAATTCCGTTGTATGTTTTTAACTTCCCGCTACGTATGTAGATAATGAAGTTACTGATTTTGCCCTGAATTTCGAAAATCGAGTTTTAACCAGATCTCTACGTTTTGAGGTCCTAGGAATCTTTCCCAACTATTTTCACTAATCAAGCGGCAAGCTAGTCGAAGCATTTAAGACACTTACACATTTTCTTACATATTATGCCGCGTCATAGCACGTCTTGACGTTCTATGGTGTTTATGTGTGTGAGAGCCCTAAGCGCTTTGACTCAATTACGTGAATTGGGGGCTGATGGATGGACGGGCGGATATGGTGAAACAAGGGTTCCTTGACTGCTAAGGACTAGAAAACAGTTCCCTAAAAACAGGCCAAATATTTGTTTGACAGAAATCGTTCACGACTTCTGTGTGTTATCTCAGCTGGTAACAAATTTTAAAATAACAATCTAATCAAATTCTTTATCTGGATTAGTTATGCGAATCTCGAGCAAGGAAATGCCTATATTTTATTTTTGATTGGACGAATTTGTAAATCAAGTTAATATCATCACGCCATTTTTAACGTGCTAGGTAGAGTAAATAAAACGTTATACACTCGGATGTCTGTTCGACAAACCTAGAAATACGAACATATATCAGATCATGGTCTCAGAAACAAATTTTTTTTAAAATAAAAAGCTGAATTTTTGTTGACAGTTTCGTTTCGATCCCATCTTTTCTATCATCAAAAAATTTTGAATCGGTAACTAATAAAGTTAGGGGGCTTCAAAAATCTTAATTCAGTGGAGAAAATGTGATTAATACAAATATTATTTTTTTTTTACTTTAATTTCTTAACCATTTTATGAAAAACACTAAAAAAAAATTTTTCGTGTTCATCTTAAAGATTCAGAATTATGAGATTTTTAAATTGATATTATTCAATTTGACAACAAACTCACTTTTCTCACAACTTGTTAATTATTATATTAATTCAATTGTTACATTATATTATTATTACACGTAACCGTAGTCCGGCACAAAATTTTTTTATATATCTTTATTAGTTACCCCATTCAAGATTTGTCGGAAATAGAAAAGATGGTTGTCTCGTCAAAACCAAGCTGTTCACAAAAATTCAGCTTGTTATTAATCAAAAAAGAGTTTGTTACTGGGTCCACTGTCTATATATTATGCTCATTACAGAGAAATAGTTCACGTGAATAATTGATCACTTACTTACACCATTACGGTCACTAACAATACGATCAACGGGGCAAATGAAATTCTTCTATAAAATGAAGGACAATTTAATTTCGATTTCGGTGGCTAAACAATCGCTGTGTCCGGGTTCCCTCGACATCTCTCTGAATCAGCGCTGCGTATAAATTGGTCGTTATCACAAACAGACAGAATGGCGTCAACGTTATTAATACTGTTGTGTCATAACTCATCTCACAGATTCGTAGCTATGATGACGTGAAATCTGCAAATAGCATTATGATTTTCCAAATAGTTATATAAAACTAGCTGATCCGGCAAACGTTGTTCTGCTTTTTTAACTATTCTTATTTTTTTTCTATATTTTCTCACCTTTTAAACCTTCCATGGACTTTAACAATTAATTTAAAACCAAAATTAGCCAAATCGGTTCAGCCGTTCTCGAGTTTTAGCGAGACTAACGAACAGCAATTGATATATATATATATATATATATATATATATATATATATATATATATATATATATATATATATATATATATATATTATAGTATAAGATAGCAAACAAGCAGATGGGTCTCCTGATGGAAAGAGTCAACCTTCGCCTATAGACACCAAAGGTGTTAATGGTGCGTTGCTATCTTGTGACGAGGTCTCATGCAACATGCATAAGTTTACCGGCTACTAGTTTGTCGGCTACCTTACCCTCCAAACCGGAACACGACAGTGACAAGCACTGACGCTATTGCGACAGGAGTAGGTAAGGCGGTGGTACCAGATCTGGGCAAGACAATGCAGAACTCTACCACCTAGTAGCCACGATGTAGTGACTCGTATAGCCAGTCGGTCGCCTTTTACGACCTGCCTGGCAGAACGGCAGTTGGCCTATTCTTCAAAGAAGCCCGGAACCAACACGGGCACATATATAGATTTGTTCTAACTATGGTTCATTAGTAATAAAAAAAGCGTGGGGTGCTTTTTAAGATATTATCGAAATGATAATCACTCTACTCATATTTGTCAATAAAATATTTATAACTATTATAAAATATTTATAACCATGCACCCCACGCTTTTTTTAAAAATAAAATAATGTTTTTTATTCACACTATTATTAATTGATATTTATTGAAATTTTTAACACTATTCTTAATTTAAATTTATTAAAATTTATTTTCTATTTTTTAGTTCGGTTTTCTATAAAAAGCGTGTTTTTTAGTTTTTTTAAACTATTATTTATTTAGTTTGGTTTGTTATAAAAAAAGTAGTTTTAGTTTTTTAAAACTATTATTTATTTTTTACGTTTTCCTTTGGTTTACTTATAAAAGCGTGATTTTTTTATTTTATTTAAAACTATTATTTGTTTTGTAGAATTAAAATTCTCCTAAGTATTCAAAAATTTGTCAATATTAGAGAAATCGGCTAAAGATAATTATTGGAAATTAAAATTAACATCAAGTCCTGTCTTATCGCCTGTAGAGAAAAATTATAAAAAAATTTAATTAAGTTTCTTACCTTATCGACTATGAAAATTATATAAATTAACAAAAATCATATTTTGCAAATTGAAAAATGGAATAATTTTATCAAATTAGTGTATTGTCATCGGTCCTCGATAAATCTACAAATTTTGAACGAAATCTGGCCGTTTAAAGTGGGTCAAAATCGCGCCCGAAGAAGTCGGTTGCAAACAAACATACAAACATACAGGTGAAGCTAAAAACAAGCGTGTAAAAATAACTAGCATGTTACTTAATTTCTCGTGGTTTATTTGGGTCAGATCGTGAGGTCCGGTTTCAATCCACGGGTCTAGTCAAAAGTGTTATTGTTTTTTAACTTCCCACTACGTATGTAGATAAGGAAGTTACTGATTTTACCCCTATTTTCGAAAATCGAGTTTTCACCAGATGTCCACGTTTTGAGGTCCTAGGAAACTTTTACGACTATTTTCACGATGACTTCAGTATGTCTGTATGTATGTGTGTATGTAAACATCTAATAACTTTGAACGGCTGGACCAATCGAAACGCGGTTGGTTGATGGCATTCGATTGGATTCCGCTCAACTTAGACTTCCTTAAAATTTGAACCGACTCGGTCGAAGAGATTTTGAGAAATTTTGAAAAAACACCTCCGAAAAAAATTTTGGCGAAACAGTATTTTTTTAATATAACTTCCAGATTTATGTACCGATTCACAACACTACAGCTATCAAATTAGAACTGTCATCGAGAAAATAAAGAAATGGTAATACTATAAAATACTATATGTTATCAACAACCTCATTCGCGTGGCATAAAATATTATTTCCTTTGTTTAGTTGGATAAAAAAGTGTTCCTTGTTAAGCCCCGTTTTCACTTTGATTAGTACGAGT
Organism: Apodemia mormo; assembly: GCA_036924255.1. NCBI lineage: Eukaryota > Metazoa > Arthropoda > Insecta > Lepidoptera > Riodinidae > Apodemia > Apodemia mormo. The sequence goes on from JAUPFN010000025.1 coordinate 20,449,367, forward strand.
GTGAGTGTGTAATGCAGGTGCTTAGTATTAAGATAAAAATACGTGAATACAGCCGTTCATCAGTGCGAGTGATAAGTAATGAGCATCTATTCACTTTTACTACGCTCATTACGAATCACTCGCACTGATCCAAAGCTATCTTCACGTATTTTTGGCTTAATACTAAACACCTACGTTAAACACTCACATTCGCACTAATCAAAATGAAAACGGGGCTTTACTCTTGGATAGTGTAGCTTTATAATTAAAAAGAAACTTTAAGATTGGTCCAGTTGTTTTGAGTTTCTTCGTAAAAGAGGAATAAAATTTGTTTAACGAAGTATGTATTCACAAAATTTTACTCCGTGTTGGTAAGGGCCCTCTGAAGAATAGACCAACTGCCGTTCTGCCAGGTAGGTCGTAAGAGGCGATCTATATGGCGAGGCTATATGTTTCTTTTTTTTTATATCATAAAAGATAGCAAACAATCATATTGGTCTCCTGATGGAAAGAGTCAACCATGGCCTATAGACACCAAAGGTGTTAATGGTGCGTTGCTATCTTGTGGCGAGGTCTAATGCCACATGCATAAGTTTACCGGCTACCTTACCCTCCAAACCGGAATACGACAGTGACAAGCACTGACGCTGCGGCAGGAATAGGTAAGGCGGTGGTACCAGACCCGGGCGAGACAATGCAGAACTCTACCACCTAGTAGTCATGATGGTAGTGACTCGATAGCCAATCGGTCGCCTTTTACGACCTGCCTGGCAGAACGGCAGTTGGCCTATTCTTCAAAGGAGGCCGGGACCAACCAACCAACATTTAACCCCAGACGTGTCTCCGTATCTCCGTGGCGAATTTCATTAAAATCGGTTCAGCGGATTTGCCGCGAAAGTGTAACAGAAAGGCAGATAGACATACTTTTGTGTTCATTTAAATTTTACTTTCATTCAATAACTACTATGAATTAAATTGTTACCGTAGGATTGTTTATCAAGTGTGTCTGTCCCAAATATTTATATCAGCGCTGTGGTTTATTTATGTCTCATTATAACTACTATGGCCTTCGTAGTTCGCAATTGTGTTGTTACTTGCATCGCTGTACAGATTTTAATCGACAAATATAATATTTAAGATGGTAACATTCTATTTGTCAATTAAATTTTGCAAAAGTTTTCCCCTTAATTGGTCCCGAGCTCCTTTGAAGAATAGGCTAACTGCCGTTCTGCCAAGCAGGTCTTAAAAGGCGACTGATTGGCTATACGAGTCACTACCATCGTGGCTACTAAGTGGTAGAGTTCTGCATTGTCCCGCCCGGGTCTGGTGCCACCGCCTTACCTATTCCTGCCGCAGCGTCAGTGCTTGCAACTGTCGTGTTCCAGTTTCGAGGGTAAGGTAGCCGGTAAACTTATTCATACGACATAAGACCTCGCCACAAGGTAGCAACGCACCATTAACATCTTTAGTGTCTATAGGCGATGGTTGACTCTTTCCATCAGGAGTCCCATCTGCTTGTTTGCTATCTTATAATATAAAAAAAGGTATTTAAATTTTAGAATAGGGTTCGGCCTCTTAAGAATAGAGTTTCTGCCGTTTTGCCGGTAAAAAGCCAACGGTTGTTCAAATGTGTCACTACCATCACGACATTCATTACTAGGAGGTAGGGTTCCGCAAAGTCTTGCCCAGATTTTGCTACTGCATTACTTTACTTACCTATTCTAGCAGTAAAGGCGTCATTGATGGTCACTGTCGTGTCTTTAGTAGGCTACGGTAGGTAATAAACTTATCAATTAACTAAATAATAACATTGAGCATCCCGCCACACGGATATCAGCGCACCATTACCATCTTTGGTTCAGTATAATGGTTATCTCTTTTTATCATGAGAGCAATCTAATTGTTTGCTATCCTATTTTCTGCTGCATTTCTGAATGTGCTTGTGTGCGTTACCATTGTGATTTTGACGGTACCATTGTGATTAATAACTTCGTGATAGAGTTGAGAACTCTTATCGAGTGCTGCAAAAACTTTTTATGTCACTGCCGTTTTTCTTTGTGTTAGTCGGTAAACTTTTTGTAGTAAATAACATTATTTCAGATAATTTTTTTCTCTGAATCATATCATCCAAAATCCAAACGTAATAAAAAATATTGTTGTTCTTCAAGGGACGCCTTTAAGATTCCTTGTATATAATATTAGTTTTGAAATGTATTTGTAATCTATATTATGTATAATATTATAAATGCGAAAGTTTGGATGTTTGGATGGATGTTTGTTACTCAATCACGCAAAAACTACTGAACAGATTTAGACGAAATTTGGCACACAGGTAGATAATGACCTGGAATAGCACATAGGCTACTTTTTATCCCGGAAAAGTTAGGAAATCCCGCGGGATTCACCAAAAACCTTTATAATGCAGCGGGCTGCACGCTACAGCTAGTAAATTATAAAATAAATATCATTCAGATTTGTTCATTTAAATTACAAAGCTTAGAACTTGAAACATTTTGTTATGCAGGTCAGTGGGAGAAGCTGCCACTATGGACTTTGGAGCGCGAATTAGTTGTGCAAGACATTGCCGAAAAAGAAAGTATAAAGGTTCTAGAGAAAGCCACGGTGCCTATTGTAAAGATGACTGACAAATACTCTGATGTTAAAGTAAGATATATTTTATTTTGCAACTTGAATTTTTTTTTTTAATGTCATAAGATAGCAAACAAGCAGATGGGTCTCCTGATGAAAAGAGTCAACCATCGCCTATAGACACCAAAGATGTTAATGGTGCGTTGCTATCTTGTGGCGAGGTATAATGCCACATGCATAAGTTTACCGGCTACCTTACCCTCCAAACCGGAACACGACAGCAACAAGCACTGACGCTATTGCGGCAGGAATAGGCAAGGCGGTGGTACCAGACCCGGGCGAGACAATGCAGAACTCTACCACCTAGTAGCCACGATGGTAGTGACTCGATAGCCAACCGGTCGCCTTTTACGACCTGCCTGGCAGAACGGCAGTTGGCCTATTCTACAAAGGAGGCCGGGACCAACACGGCGAAAAGTCTAAGTGTTCTGTTAACTACCCGGTGGAACATGAGACGATCTATTATGCAAAGGATTATTTTTTCTACAGAAGCAACACGCTGAATGCGTGCTGTGGATCATAAATATTATGTTCGTAGCAGATAACAAATGTTTAAATACCTTACTTTTTCGTTGACTTAAAAATTTTAATCAATTTACGTTGCAAGTTTGGAATGGCACATGAATATAGTAATTATACATAACTTATATAACATATACTTTTTTGTTAATCAGGAATGTACACACACATGTATATATAATTATGTTTCGCACATGCTGTAAGCTCGTTTGCTGTCAAGCAAATAAGTGATACTGAAAACCATTGTTGAGGTTCACCAAGCCTCAACAAATACTGAGTTATTTCCTTTTTTCGGACTCAAATTACCACTCACTATGACTTACCTTACTTTGCACACCATATATTGGTAGAATATGTCGGTAACTTAATTATTTTTAACAACTTGTAACACCCATATTCTTGCAAATAAATATTTTCTTTCTTTCTTTCTTACCTTTTGCCATTGACTTACTAATAAATGATCTTTCTTTTAGATTTTTTTAGCATAAGCTTCGATTTCTTTTTTGTTTTTGTATGGTAAATTATATTGTATGTTATGGTCCATTAATAAATAATTTCTTTTTCTTATATAAAAGCTCCTGATGGCTAATCCATGTCTTAATCATATTATAAGCTATTAATTGTTATTTGAAGTACTTATATGGAACTTCGATATCCCTTATCAATATATTATTCGTTTGAATTAATACCATATTACTTGTGTTTAAGGTGGATATTTCCTTCAACATGAGCAGCGGGGTCAAAAGTGCAGAACTAATAAAACAATTTAAGGTCAGTATGCCATACTAACCCTGATTGGTCATGAATTTAGTTTGTCTTTGTTGTGATGTACATACAATACACTTCAGATAAGTTTACAGCGAAAAAATTATAGCAGTTTTGCAAATCCAAATCTGTATATTACATAAAAATGAATTGTTTGTTTGTTCAAATTCTCTTTAGATACTTTACGGCTTATTTTCGAACTGTCAACTTGTTGCTTGCACTTGCGGGAATGTTTTATGCACAGTACAGGGGTCGGCAACCTGCGGCTCGCTAGCCGCATGCGGCTCTTTGGATGTGAAGCTGCGGCTCATTAGTTCCATACGCAAATATTATTTACTTTATAAAAAAGCTGATTTTTTTTATAAAAAAGAATTCAAAATTTTCCACAACATGAGTTTTTACAATGAAAAGCCATTGCTCCCGATAAATTTGGTTGCTCTATTTTTTGTTATTGACGTACAAGTTACATGACAATATACTTGTTATTTTCTTAAAGGCTAAAGTCAGTTGTCAAACTTAAGAGATTTTATTCTTTAGTCAATGGTCAAATTTCGGCCACAGGCGATCGCTAGTATTATTTGTTATATTGTTTATAGAATGCGTGTTTTTTTATATCATAAGATAGCAAACAAGCAGATGGGTCTCCTGATGGAAAGAGTCAACCATCGCCTTTAGACACCATAGGTGCGTTGCTATATTGTGTCGAGGTCTAATTCCACATGCGTAAGTTTACAGGCTACTTTACTCTCCAAACCGGAACACGACAGTGACAAGCTCTGACACTATTGCGGCAGGAATAGGTAAGGCGGTGGTACCAGAACCGGGTGAGACAATGCAGAACTCTACCACCTAGTAGCCACCTAGTGACACACATAGCCAATCGGTAGCTTTTCACGACCTGCCTGGCAGAACGGCAGTTAGCCTATTCTTCAAAGGAGCCCGGAACCCACATGGGGGGAAAAAGAAATGTAGTAAATTAGTTAAAACTTTACATATCTCATTACAAATGTCTTTAGGGATTTGGTGTTTTCCAGGTCAAAAAAAAGTTTACATTGTTAAATTCCCTTTCCATTGGTCGAGTGGTTAGTGAATCTGTCTACGCTTTGATGAGGTTTCGGTTTCGATTCCCGACAGGAACAAACATTTATGTTAAGAGCATAGATGTTTGTATTTCTGGGTTTGGCTGTTTATTAAATATATTTAGTACTTATATACGCATTTCTATAAATTAATATCGTTGACTAACTGAGTTTCTTCCGCCGGATCTTCTCAGTGTGTGGCCGCGTTTCCGATCCGGTAGTAACTCAAAAAATGTTGACTCGTCAAAAGTGCCTGTAAAGGATAATTTGAATAAAAATGTTTTGACTTTGACTTTGACTAACACCCATATTACAAGCAAATAATTTGCTTACTTTTAGGTTAGATCAATTTGTGTAATTTGTTCATTCATATTATTATATGATTTTGAGACTAAAACACAAGTTTGCTTCTTAAAGAATTGTTCAAGTGATATTCAGACACTAAAAGTTTATCTAACTTAAACAAACTCTATCCATACGAAATAACACTCGAGTCAGTGTTGGGAGTGTAGTTCACACACTGTGTGGTGAATCTAAATTTATAAGAGCACTCGTTTTCTGACGAGACAAGTCTTTATTCACACGAAAGACAACTTAAATCAGAGAGAGAGAGAGAGAACTTAAATTCGAGAGCATATCAGACACTACTAGATGGTAGAGTTCCACACTGTCTCGCTCGGGTATATGGTGCCATCGCCTCATCTATTCCTGCCTTAATAGCCAAAGAATTTCGCCACGTTGAACACCGACATGTAACTCGATGGTTAGAGCGTTCCTTTAAGACAAGGTCGCTGATTCGATTACAGTTGTCAAAAAAAATCTTTGTTAATTTTTTAACGAATATTTGTATATTTTACCCAAGACCAAATTCTTTCTTTTAATATATATATATATATATATATATATATATATATATATATATATATTAAAAGAAAGAATTTGGTTACATATACAATACATTAGGGTGATTCATTTGCGACAAACATTTTTTTTTAGGTGCTCAAGCAAAATTTTGTTCTACATTTTGAAAAAAAATTTCCACCAAGTTAGAGCTCTTAATTCGAGTATGAAGTGCTTGCCGTTTTAATTTGATTTTTTTCCTTGGACACATTTAATGATATTGGCATTCTGATTGCTGAAATATATCCAGGATTCCACGCTCTTTAAATGACTTTTCGTCAATTTTAATGTCGCCTGCTTTGGTCCACTGGTACCATCTGTCAAAGTTATGTTTTCGAATAAAATGCTTTTTTTTATTTTTACAGCGAAAATTGATTGATAGATGGAAAAAATAATTAGATTGTCCTGTTATATACTGTTGCCCTATGGCCGCACGTGCGTGTATAGTCCCAAAGATATTAGCGCGCTAAGGCTCGCGCAGTCGGAATGTTTGCGACAGTTGCCGATAAGAAACGCTCTCTGCATGAATCGCGTCATAGCGCGAAGCATCGTGATGATCCAGGCCGCAGCATAAGAGTTTATATAACTAAAGATGAACATGTGCGTAGTTTAGGCGAGACCAAACTCTACACACACACGACATTAATCATTGTTAGTGTACTGTAAGAGAGAGAAAATACGGGCGTATTTTGAGTGCGTAGTACGGGCGTATTTATACATGAGAACAACTATTTCTCGTGAGACTTAAATTTACACATCACGTAACAATTTGTTGATAGAGTGCATTTTTGACATTGCTTAAATATAACTTTACTAGCGACCTGCCCGCGGTTTCACCCGCGCAGCTTTTGTTCCCGTGGGAATATCGGAAAGGTTTATACACTTAAACCTTCCTCAAGAATCAATCTATCTATTAAAAAAAACGCATCATAATCCGTTGCGTAGTTTTAAAGATTTAAACATACATAGGGACATAAGGACATAGGGACAGACAGAGAAAGCGACTTTGTTTTATACTATGTAATGATATACATATTACATATACAATCATTACATACATATAAAATCTGTGGCGAGTACCTGTGGTATATGTATCTGTGGCGAGTCTTAACACTTTTAACACGTAACTCTTAACAAAAATTTGCATTTCAAAGCTTAGTATTTCAAAAAGAGTTTCTTGATTGAAAAATTGTGGTCACAAACCACTTGTAACTAATATGTATATTCATGTCAAATTACACCTTTCTAGTACTAACGTGGTAGAGTTCTGCATTGTCTCGCCCGGGTCTGGCACCACCGCCTTACTTATTTCTGCCGCAATAGCGTCAGTGCTAATCACTGTCGTGTTCCAGTTTGGAGGGTAAAGTAGCCATGTGACATTAGATCTCGCCACAAGATAGCAACGCATTATTAACATATTTGGTGTTTAATGGTGATGGTTGATTCTTTGCATCAGGAGACCCATCTACTCGTTTGATATCTTATGATATATAAAAAAGATTTAGTTAGATTGCGGACAAAGTTAGATTGCGGACAGACGGACGGACATAGCGAAACTATAAGGGTCCCCTAATAAGACCCTAGACCCTAGTCTACTTCGAAAACCTAAAACAATAATTTAATCATAGTAATTAGTAGTACTAAAATAATTGGTGTAGAAAAATGTAACCCACCCACACCCAAATCGATTTCTATCGTATCAACTTAAAATTATACAATCGAATAAAGGAAATTTTAGTCATTGTACAAAATAAAAAAAGTTTTTTTTCATGGCAGGACAAATATCCAGTTCTCTCTCGCTTAGTAATGGTCTTGAAGCAATTCCTGCTGCAACGAGATCTGAATGAAGTCTTCACTGGTGGAATCTCCTCGTACTCTCTGATCCTCATGTGTATCAGCTTCCTCCAGCTACATCCTCGACCAGACAGGCTCAGACAAACTCTGAACCTCGGAGTGCTACTAATAGAATTCTTTGAGCTGTATGGCAGGAAGTTTAATTACGTGAAGACTGCAATAAGAGTGAAAAATGGTGGTTCATATGTGTCCAAAGATGAAATGCAGAAGGTTAGTATTAATCAAAATTAATAAATTAATGTTGTTAAAATAAAAAAAATAAGACACATCAAGGTCAATAACATTACTAATATAAAAATTATACATTTAAAATGCAAAAAAATAATATTTAATCAACAAAAAATAAGACACATCAAGATCGTAACATTACTAATATAAAAAATTTACATTTTAAATACTAAAAAAAAACAATATTTAATCAACAAAAAAATTTTTTTTGGAAAGTCAGTTGAAAATGAGAATTTACAAAATTTGCAAACAATTAGATTGTTTTATTATAGACTCAGTATTCTCTGTTATGACTAAAATTTTCATTGCGTCATGTTCGTAAAATAAAAAAATCATAGAAAAAACGCCTCATTGCCTAATATTATATTTTATGATTTTTTCCACTTCCGATTTTTCTCAATAACCAAGAATATCACTGAATTGTGATGGACTGGAGTGTGAATTGATATTTACTTCGCTCTGCCTATCACTCGGTAAAATCGGCGATGGTAATTATCTATACATATAAAATCGTAGGAAAGTCAAAACTGTACATTGAATATTTTTTTAAAAGAATGCTTGGGGCGTGATCTACAATCGATATCGAAGCCAAAAATATAGTTTTTAAATTTTTTGTCTGTTTGTCTGTATGTATGTCCGGTGTAAACTCAAAAAGTACTGCATGGATTTACTTCAAATTTTGTATGAATATTACTAATAGGTCGGGTCTACATATAAGCTACATATTATCACGCTATGACGCTACGTGGGAGGGGCAGTGCGGAGTAAACGAACTCCGCGCGGACGAAGTCGCTGGCAACAGCTAGTTTGCAATAAAAAATATTTTGTTTTCAGGAAATGAATGATGGTCACCGTCCGTCATTATTGTGTATAGAAGACCCGTTAACACCCGGGAACGACATCGGCCGCTCAAGTTACGGAGCACTACAGGTCAAACAAGTAAGTGATTAAAAGTATCTTCATTCTTCACGCCTGTATACTCGAAGACGTTAGGCAAAGAGTGCATCCACGATTAGCCGAAGATTCTTAGTCCCACACAATGTGATAGGTGGCAAGCCTATCGCCAACCCGGCATTTATTCAATCCTTTTATCAGAAAATTGATAAAACCTTTTGATTTGCCCGACCAGGGAATCGAACCCGGGACTTCATGTGGTCAACACCGACACCGGACCACTAGACCACAGAGGCACAGAATACTCAGAGACTAACAGAAGTTAATATTACATACAAATAATATTCGAGCATAGCACACATAGACACCTCTCACGGACGCGATATCTCGGACTGGTGCGGAACAAACTGTCTCGAACCTAACCGAGATATCGCGTCCGTGAGTGGTGTCTATGTGTGCGTTGCTCGAATATCACATGTATGTAGATTGACTACTGTCTCCGGTATACTGTGACAGAGGCGAGTAATAAGACGATTATTTAGCTTATGTGTGTTGTATAACAACCCTGCTAAACGGTTGACAACGCACGATAGGCTAGTTGACTAAACTCGAAAAACTTTAATAGTTAACCTTCTTAGGTGTATTAACCAAAGAACTATTTATTCTTGTTTAATAACGTAAATTTATAGTAAAATTTCACAATTAAAATTAAAATTTGCCGCGAAAACGCTCGGATTGTCATTGCGTCCTGATGACATCATGCCGTGGTAAAATCTACATTACATACTCTGTGGTTTCTATGAAAATCGCAATATCAAGATGACGTTTTACCACGGCGTGACGAAACGTTTCTAGAGTTGCTGCGATGTACCGATTCAGAGCGATATAAACGTGAACGTCTAATGCTGGGGCCGCATTTGCGTTTATCGTCACAAAGCTTCGTGCAATGACACAATAAATGCAGTGGACACATCTGCATTTATTGTCATTTTTTTATCATAAGATAGCAAACAAGCAGATGGGTCTCCTGATGGAAAGAGTCAACCATCGCCTATAGACACCAAAGATGTTAATGGTGCGTTCCTATCTTGTGGTGAGGTCTAATGCCACATGCATAAGTTTACCGGCTACCTTACCCTCCAAACCTGAACACGACAGCGACAAGTACTAACGCTATTGCGGCAGGAATAGGTAAGGCGGTGGTACCAGACCCGGGCGAGACAATGCAGAACTCTACCACCTAGTAGCCACGATTGTGGTGACTCGCATAGCCAATCGGTCGCTTTTTACGACCTGCCTGGCAGAATGGCAGTTGGTGTATTCTTCAAAGGAGCCCGGATCCAACACGAGGAAACGAAGTCATTGCACGAAGCTTTGTATCGATAAACGTAAGTTCGGCTGAACTATCACACAAATTGCCGAAGGTAAACTGTGGATGACATAAGCTGCGTCAATGTCAAAACTGTATATATGTCGCAGTGAAAGTGTCAGTACCGTTAGATTATAATCTACCTAAGTGATATTATAATTTAACTGCTAACCTAACCTAACCCAATTATAAAATCCCTAGGGAGATTATAATCTAACGGCTATTGACAATTTCACTGCGACATATATAAACTTCGATGTCCCCCGATAGCCGCCGGTTTTTTTCATGCGTGTGATCTAAATGCACCCTAACTAACCTACTATTTTTTATGTACGAGAGGTAGGGTTACGGACGGACGGATAGGGTTCTAATTTAAATTATTTTCTAATAATTGCCTATTTATATAATAACTAGCTGTGCCCGCGACTTCGTTCGCGTGAAAAAAAATTCTAAAATAAAAACCCGCATAGTTCCCGTTCCCGTGGGATTTCCGGGATAAGAACTACCCTATGTCCTTTCTTGGGTCTCAAACTATATTTGTACCAAATTTTATCCAAATCGGTTCAGCGGTTTAGCCGTGAAAGCGTAACAGACGACAGACAGAGTTACTTTCGCATTTATAATATTAGTATGGATTAATTTAAATACTATGCCGCAGCAATTTGTTAACGCCGGCGGTAAATGTCTTTTTTATATATTGTTTTATATAAGATAGCAAACAAGCAGATAGGTCTCTCGATGAAAACAGTTAACCATCACCTATAGACAACAAAGATGTTAATTGAGATGTATAGTTCTGCATTGTCTCGCCCGGGACTGGTACCATCGCCTTGCCTATTCCTGTCGCAATAGCGTCAGTGCTTGTCGCTGTCGTGTTCCGGTTTGGAGGGTAAGGTAGCCGGTAAACTTATGCATGTGGCATTAGACCTCAACACAAGATAGCAACACCATTAACATCTTTGGTGTCTATAGGCGATGGTTGACTCTTTTCAGGACCCATCAGCTTGTTTGCTATCACAAATAATTGGGTTCCCTGTTTTATTGTTTGTTCGTTCGTCCAGGCCTTCGACTACGGCTACATTATCCTGCAGCAGGCCGTGGCGCCGCATAACGCGCTGCTGGCCCGGCACAGTGTGTTGGGTCGAGTAGTCCGCGTTACGGACCACGTGCTTCAATATCGCCGCTGGGTGAGGGACACCTTCGAGCCCTTTTTCTTCCCGCTGAGGCAAAGGTCACCTGAGCCGACGGACTCTGAACCGGTTAGTACGCTACATTTATTTATATTTCATTGTACAACAAAAAAATCTTACAAGGAAAAAACGGAACCATTATAGGATCACTTCGTTGTTGAGTGTGGCACGTCACTTGTGGTCGCACATCACTAGCAGGGTTGCCAATTTGTGGGGAATTCCCTAAACTGCGGTGATTTTCAGTCTGATTGGTTAATTTGTGGGGAAAGCGTTTATGTGGGAAAAATGCGGGGAATTTAGACATTTACACTAGAACTGAACTATTATTAAACTAGAAGTAATAAAAATTGTTTAAGAAGTATAAAATTATCGTACCTATATTTAATTCAACTTTAACGTAATTCACTGGGCAGAAAGAGTTTACAATTGATTTTATGGCAACATTTTTCCAGACAGACGGATATAGCGGAACTATAAGGGTTCCTAGTATACTTAGGAACCCTAAAAACAAGGTATGAAAATAATATGAAATTTATATCAAATATCTTGCTGCAAATATGGCCAAAGCCCTAATAAATATAATAAAAACTGGATGAAGTTTACTTATTTCTTTATTCTATATCTGGGGAATTTGTGGGGAATCGGGATAAATTTCTCCCCAAATTTGGGGATTTGCATATTGTTATTGTTTTTAGGGCATTTTCGTCAAAAGATATTGGCAATCCTGAATTTACTAGTGGATTTGGAGCGCGTCGGCCTATGACGGCGTCTTAATGATTGTAATTGTATCCACGTGTCTTTGTAATACTAATTAATTATTAAACAAGTCTAATAATTGAAGTCCAGTATTATTATTGCACCGATATAATGCAACTACTAATAGAGTTGTCTGTCAAGATCCTTTTTCTTAGGAAACCGTAGTTAAATTTATATCAAATGCTGAGGTCTGTTATTTCCATATTTGATTAATCATTAAAAACTGCGATATATCCGATTCATTCTTAGAGGACTTAACCCCATTGCACCGGCTTTAACTTTGGTTTCCTTGTACGTAAATACTGTAGTTCGTGTGTTCTTAACAGCAGGGTTGTTACGGATGCAAGAATTTTGACATTTGCAGATGCGGATGCGGATTATTAAAAGTTCACATCCGCGGATGCGGATTTGATGAGGATGCGGATGCGATGCGGATGCGGATTTTAAAAGGAAAATTATTAAAATGTTAAGTGCATAAATAACTGGAAATCAATTTAAACTTAATGTTTTATTTAATCCTATTTCTAAAATAAAACTACACAAGTTTTTAGTTTTATTTATGTCACAACAGAATTTTAAACTTCCAGTTACATAATAGAAGTTTTTGTTTAGTAATTAAACTTGAAAATTGGTGAATTATATTTAATAAATAGCAATATAGCAGCCATTTTGAATTTGAATCTACATCCGTAAAAACTCCGCTTAGATTGATGCGGATGGGAATGCGGATGCAGATGCCTGAATTGATGCGAATATTCGTAACATCCCTGCTTAACAGTATTTCCGCGCATTTTATCTAACAGAATAATGAATTTCCAGGAGCTGTCTGACGGATCCGGGACAGGCGTGCCAATATCGTACCCCAGCCAAGGGCAGGGCGCGAGTGGCGGCGCGCAGGCCCCCGGCGCGGCTCGCACCTCGCCCCCGCCGCTGTCGGCGCTGCAGTGCTCCTCGCCCACGCCGCGCCGAGTCTCCGCGCACCAGAGTCTCATCATACATCACATCACCAGCAACTCAGACTTCAACAACATACCCTCCGGTATGTTATTTACAAGTAGTTTTTTTGCATATTACATGGAACATTTTCCGCTTTATTACAAAAACATACTTAGTACCGGGTTTAAACCAAGACTAAGAAGTCTGGGTTTGTTACGGTATTAAAGTTAGTTCCAGTACGAAAATTTATTCTTATTTTCTCGGACTAGTGCCAAACCCGGTTTTAGAATAACGCTTAATTTAATACTAGAACTAAACCTGGTATTAACTTTGGTACTATATTTAGACTTCGTTTTGGAATAAGGCGGTTTGAGTTTAACTACATAGTGTAACCTAGAAGCAGTTTGGCCGAATAAAAACACTTAAATCACTTCTACACGCACAATATAATTTTTGGGCCGAGTAACGCCCTCAAGAAGCGATAGAATTACAATGATTAGAAAACATGTTATTCCCGTCTATTTGTACTATATATTTGTCCATTGTTGTTTATAATGACGTCATTATCTCACAATAACAGCTGCATAAATCACACAGCTGCGCCACACCTGGCCGGCTAGTACTTGTCGTTAAGTGCAGTTGCTAACACTAGTCTCTTGTAATCTATTCTACAACTTGGCTTAACATTAGTAATACATAACAATAGTACATTATTGTAAAGGCCGCAAAATAGGCAAGGCAGGTCGAGTATGAGTTCGTAGGCCGCGCCGCAGGCGAGCTATATTGCTTTTCTCAAAAATTTCGGTTTTTTTTATTTCCAATAGTTTCCTTTAATAGATCTGTGCCCTGTGTATCAAAAGTTACAAGCTTTGTATTACAAGCGTTTTCACTTGTAAATTAGTGCATTTTTACGAAAATGCATTAATCAAACAGCATATGTTTACATATGCTGTTTTGATTAATGCATTTAATGTATAAGTAACAAGTGATACCATTTGGAATATAAAGGCTTTTTCACACTTGTATTTCTGGTTTTGTTATAATGGCTGTGTAGTTTGTAGGAAGTAAGTTTTTAAGAAAAAGTTGGAGAGATTCCGATGACCATAAAATCTTAAGATGTGTAGATAATAATTAATAATCACGGGACAAATTACACTTACTGTGATCTAACCCCAAAGTAAGCAAATTATTTGCTTGTGTTATGGGTGTTAATCAACGATACTAATACATAGAAATACATATATAGATACTAGAATATATTTAATAAACACCCGAACCCAGAAATACAAACATTAATGCTCATCACACAAATGCTTGTCCCCGTCGGGGATCGAACCCGGGCCCCGTCGATTGTGTAGTCAGGGTCGCTAACCATTCAACCAACGGAGTGGCAGATATAACATTAAAGTTCTGTTTGTTTTAAAGTTGTCGCCTCTGTGGTCTAGTGCTCTGGCTTTGGCATTGATATGAGGTCCCAGGTTCGATTCCCGGGTCGTGGAATTAACAAAAATGATTTTTAAGTTTTCTAATAAAAACGATGTTGCCTGGGATTGTAAAGTGCCCGACTGGCGATAGGCTTTCCACCTATCATATTTGTGGGACCAAGTATCTTCGGCTAATCGTGGGTGCATTTGTTGTACCTCTGCCTACCCCTTCGGGGACACAGGCGTGAAGATACATTTTTTGTTATTGCAATATTTTATCAATTATATACTTGTACCTACTGTTTCAGAATAAGGCAATTATGATATACTAGCTGACCCACGCGGCTTCGCTCGCGAGTATATTGTTACGTACTCGGGTTCGCAATTGTAGGAAAACACCACTTATATTAAATCCGTGTATTTACACAATACAACATAACGTAATACTAAAATACACTCTACTTGCTAGTCACTCACTATACTATCACTGAACTTAGAACACTACACAATAAAACGCTTCTCACTTCGTACTGTTCACTTGATGTATCGCTCTCGATCGCTTGATAAAAACTGCCTTGTGTTTGTCAACATCTCTGTATTTATAGGCAGGGGAAAGTCCTAGCTGGATCCAGAAAAATCTAAATGTATCGGGAAACAATGAATCACTTCTTATCGTAAACATGTTATGAGTCATAAATCCTAGTACACGCTACTTTCAACCTTATGCCATATCCCACAAAGTCCATTATGGCATAGCCCACGTCAACTATTTGTTTGTCAACAGGAGTTTTCTAGATAGTTAGCGCGCCCGCGCTCCAACTCTACACTCTTCTAGATTATTCGTAACAATATTAACATGTCGTCGTAATAGTTTTAATACAAATTTCATCCCTTATTTCAGCCTATCAGGGTCTAACTTTTGAAAAAAAATAGCCTATGTTTGACCCCGGATCTTTAACTATTTCCATGTCAAATATCATGAAAATCAGCGAATTAGTCGTGAAAGCATAACAGACAGACCTTCGCATTTATAATATTAGTATGGATTTTCAACCGGTTTCTGAACAAACTGAGTTTGTAACTGTAAATTCCCTTATGATGCTTGTTTTTATTTACAGTTACAAACCGAGCGAGAAAATGTAAATTCCCTAATGATGCTTGTGTAAGCGAAACCGGTTGGAAATAAATCATAATTGCCTTATTGTGAAACTGTACAAGTGTATAAGTGATAAAATATTGCATTAAAATTAATCACCAAGTGCCCGATGACGGAAAGTGTAGTCTGTTTGTTTTGTCAGTTGTCTTCAGTGAGGATGAAGAAATTAGATGAAGCTTATGCATGTGGCATTAGACCTCGCCACAAGATAGTAATTATGTTTAAAGAAAACACAAATCGATATAGCCCCAAAGTAAGCAAATTAATAGTTTGTGTTTTGGGTGAAATGAAAATGAAAATTAAAAAATATTTATTTGGAAGAATATGGGTGTCACAAGTTATTAAAAAATAATTAAATTATCAACATATTCTACCATGATATGGTGTGCAAACATTTAAATTTCGGTCGATTCATTTATAATTACTACCGGATCGGAACGCGGCCACACTGAGAAGATCCGGCGGAAGAAACTCAGTGTGCTTTTTTTATTTCATGTATTACAATATTTACAAGTATTATTTCACAACAAAAAGTTATTTTTCCATTTTACGAAATATCATGCTCAATCCAAATTTTTACAATTTACAAATAAATTTTACCATTTACAAAATTTATTATTTAATTTTTATTACATTTAAATTTTAAGGTAAATTACAAATTCATATTTCTATTTATTAACATTTAATCTTATCTGCAAAAAATTCTCTAATATCATAGTATGTTTTATTTAACAGTAAATCGGACAATCTTTTGCGAAATTTATTTATAGGTAATGATTTTAGACTATCAGGAATATGATTGTATATATTACTAGTAAAAAATTATATGTGCCTAATCAAAAATTAAATATTTTTACAAAAAATGTGTATTGTATGTCTATTATTATATACAATCATATTCCTGATAGTCTTAAATCATCACCTATAAATAAATTTCGCAAAAAGTTGTTTGATTTGCTGTTAGATAAAACTTATTATGATATTAAAGAATTTTTAGGCGATAAAATTAAATATTAATGGATAGAAATATAAGTTTGTTGAATTGTCCTTAAAAAATTTCAATGTACCTAGTAAAATTTTGTAAATAGTGAACATTTTGTAAATTATAAAAAATTTAATTGCATAAAATATGAAACTTATAAATAATTCTTTTGTAATATGAAATTGTACATTTATAACAAGTACATAAAATAGAGAAAAAAGACCAGCCCGCTGAGTTTCTTCCGCCGGATCTTCTCAGTGTGTGGCCGCGTTCCAATCCGGTAGTAATTCTAAATATTCGATAGAATCTTTTAAATGTAATATTTTATAATGATAATTTTTTTAAATATTTGCACACCATATAATGGTAGAATATGTTGGTAACTTAATTTATTTTTAACAACTTGTAACACCCATATTCTTGCAAATAAATATTTTCTTTCTTTCTTTCTTTCTTTCTTTCTTCTTTGCCATACAATATGTCATAGTCAACAATACTAATACATAGAAATACATATATAAATACTGTTACATAATACACACCCAGACCTAGAAATACAAACATCTATGTTCATCACACAAATGTTTGTCCCCGTCGGGAATTGAAGCCTAGCTCCATCGATTCGTAATTAGGTTCGCTAACCACTTCACCAATGGGGCAGTCAAATGTTCGAATTGTAATTTTTTAAACATATTTCCTTTTCTTCCAGGTGTAATGCAACAGCGCTATAATAGCAACGGTGCTGGTAACGGCAATAACATGGCAGCCACTCCCAGTGAAAGCAAAGGCCGAGCTCGCTCCTTCACCTCCAAGCAGCGGAGATATACGGGTTCCCCGCCAGCACAACGTTATCGAGGTGGTGACCGACACAAGAAACGTCGCCAGTTCGCACAACCACGATGATACCGAGTGATCCCGCTCGCGCGCCGAACGCGGTAGTGATAGTGATAGTGATACAATGGTGATAGTGTGGTACGTGTGTGATAGTACACGGACTATAGTCCGATAATTGTGGGACTAGTGATTGCGACTAATGTGTAAAATCTACAGGTATTGTAAAGTTTTACTTCTTTGGGCCAACCGTTTACAGAAACTGGATTTAGAAAGTTCACTAGTACTAGCAATATTACTTTGATTTTTTCAGTTATATTCCATGTTAATAATCTTGACAGCAACCATCAATTTTAAGTCTGTCTGTTACTCTTTCACAACTAAACCACAAAACCGTTTTCGATGAAATACGGCATAGAAAAAAAAACAGGGTTAAACATAGGCTAACTTTTTTAAATAAAATGAACCCCTAAGGAAGTGAAATAGGGAATTAAACTTTATTATTTACATACACATAACTTTATAGATGACATGTAAATCTATTCATGAGCGAAGTTGTGTGGGTTAGTTATATTTCTTTTATATTATTAGATAGCAAACAAACAGATATCTGTCCTGATATAGAAACCATAGCCTATAGACACCAAATGTTATGGTACGTAGCTGAATGCATAAGTCGGTATTGAGGATTGGCAATGCATAAGTCTACTGGCTACCTTATGTGGACAGGGATATTTGTATTTTTAGTATTTTGCTGCTGCCACACTTGATCCTGTCGTCACAAATGCTGATGTGATAGGGTATTGAATATTGTTGCAAACGTTCCGACTGTGTATGCCTTAGTGCGCTAACATCTTTGGGACGATGCACGCAGGTGTGGCCGATAGGTTAGTAGAATTGAGTAACACTCATATATCACAAGTGAATAGTTTATTTTGGGGGTAGATCAATTTTTGTTACTTTCCAGTGATATTTATTTGTTTAAATATTTATATTTTAATTCAGTATATTCTTTAGATAATACATCTATCTATTTGCTAGTCCCTGTCATGTTCCAGTTTGGAGGGTAAGAGGGTAAGGTAGCTGATAAACTTATGCATGTGGCATTAGACCTCGTCACAAGATAGCAACGCACCATTAACATATTTGGTGTCTATAGGCGATGGTTCACTCTTTCCATCAGGAGATCCATCTGCTTGTTAAAGAAAAAAAATTCTTTATATGTGTAGATGTTTTGCTTATCTGAAAATAAAGTATTATTAATATATAAAACATTAGACTAGGTTGTATACCGCCGCGTTGGTTGAGTGGTTAGCGACCCTGACTACGGGAAATAGAAGTTATAATAAAAAGCCTTAAAAAGTCTAGTGAAACAGATTGGTAGAGATATTTTTCTTGATTAAATAGGCTTCAAAAAACTAATAATTGACTGAGTGCTGAATAATGGTATTTTAGTTTGAGGATGGTAAGTTAATTAATAATACTAATCAACAGGACTTGGGTTCGATCCCCGATGGGGACAAGCATTTGTGTGATGAGCATAAATGTTTGTATTTCCGGGTTTGGGTGTTTTTGATATATGTAAAAGTATTTATGTATTTCTATGTATTAGTATCGTTGTCTAGTACCCATAACACAAGCGAATAATTTTCTTACTTTGGGGTTAGATCAGTAAGTGTAATTTGTCTTGTGAATATTTATTTACTTTATTTATTATGTCATGTACCCACATAATGTATTATGTAGTGTATATGTATGGTTACATGAAAATAATGCTGAACATAGAATTCCACTGTAAAACTACAAGTTCGCCATCATTGTCTCAATTTTATAAATAAATAAATAAAATAAATATTCACGAGACAAATTACACTTACTGATCTAACCCCAAAGTAAGCAAATTATTTGCTTGTGTTATGGGTGTTAGTCAACTATAATAATACATAGAAATACATATATAAATACTTTTACATACATAATAAACACCCAAACCCGGAAATACAAACGTTTAGGCTCATCACACAAATGCTTGTCCCCGTCGGGGATCGAACCCGAGCCCCGTTGCTTGCGTAGTCAGGTTCGCTAACCACTCGACCAACGGGGCGGTCAAAAAAATATGCTTAAAAATTTTAAAATATGCTAAGCAATATATTTTTTAAAATACTGTTTGGTTGGCCCTGGATGTATATTATACGTATTACAGTGAGTAATTAAGATAAGTTTGCCTCTAAGGACCCAATTATATAGTAGTAATATTGGTATTCTCAAACTAAAATTGTCCAACATCAAACCAGTTAAGTTTTTTAAAGTCCACTTAATCAGAAAAACATTATTCTTTTAATCTGTTTGTAGAATTTATAATAAAAAGCCTTAAAAGGTCTACTAAAACAGATTGGTTGATATTTTTCTTAAATAGGCTCCAAAAAACTAATAATTGACTGAGTGCTAGTAATGGTTTTTTAGTTTAAGGATGGTAAATTAGTTAATTTACATTCTGGTCACACAGGGTACAAACAAGCAATGGCGGCGCGCACACATTTTATTAGTGAATGATACAGATTTTAACCGTTTGAGACAATTTGGTAACTAACGAGACCACTGAAAAAATTCCGTTTGTAGAAAAACAATATTTTTTCAATCTGTTTGTAGAATTTATAATAAAAAGCCTTAAAAAGTCGAGTGAAACAGATTGGTAGAGATATTTTTCTTGATTAAATAGGCTCCAAAAAACTAATAAATGACTGAGTGCTGAATAATGGTATTTTAGTTTGAGAATGGTAAGTTAGTTAATCAACTTTATGGTCACACAGGATACAAACAAGCAACAATTAAAATCAATAAAAATTACGGGTGTGTCAATGGCACGCACACGTTGTATTAGTGAATGATATAGATTTTAACTAAATTGTAAAAAGCAGTGATCTTAAATTGGTTAAAAGTTTGTACGTCTTTAAAATTTTTACTGTATTTTTAGATTATGTTATCCCAGACATACAGTGTCTTATATTAAACGATCTGCGAGCGGTAAACTTATCTGAATTATTTTATACACTAGTTCCACTGAAGGTTTTCTTGTAATAGGGCTCTAGTCTTTTACTATCACGAGACTCTTATAGTGACGGAAAGATAGTGATCATGATAGTGGTTAGCAGATGTGATAATGCAGAGACTATTTAATTTTGTATTATCGCAAATCTTAGTGACGGACATGAATGAAGTGCTCATTAAAACGGATTTAAATTGAGATTACGTTTAGAATATTGGAGAAGTGTTCAAATTTGCTAGTAAGTGCTCTTTCGAAATGTATTTTTTGCAAATAATCATTATCCAGTAAACAAAGCGGAAGCACAGTATACTGGAGACTAACAGTAGTCAATCTACATACATGTGACATTCAAGGAACGCACACATAGACACCTTTCACGGACGTGATATCTCGGAATGGTTCAGGACAGTTTGTTCCGCACCAGTACGAGATATCGCGTCCGTGAGAGGTGTCTATGTGTGCTATGCTCGAATATTACTTGTATGTGACATTGACTTCTGTTAGTCTCTAAGTATTTTGTGGCGAAAGCAACTCGAAAATGAATTTTACTACTTACGATAGCAATGATATTTTTTATATCTTTAGATAGCAAACAAGCATATGGCATTCTTGTTGGAAAGAGAAATCATTGCCAATAGATACCTAAGATGTTATTAGTGTGATGCTATCTATATCGCAGGTTTGGAATGTCATATCAACGCTCAAAAGGCAATCTTCAATAAGTGACATTGAATAAATTTACAGGAGAGTGGAAGTCACGTAGAACAGTTTGTGGATAATAGCATATTTAATAAATGTCACGCTTTTAATGATAGCATATTTGTTGTCATTTACTTCACATCATTTCCCGTATTGCTCTGTGCCTTCAAATAAAACCTCCTATTCTACCATGCAATTTGTAAAATACGAGGGATTTATACGTGTCACTACCATTGTGACTATTATGTGGTAAAGTTCTGAAAAATCTCACCCGGGTATTTGGTACCATCGTCTTACCTATTCATGCCGTAATAGTGTCAATGTTTGTCAGCCATCTGATGATATAATAAAAAGTCTGCATTGCTATACTTTTGCTCACAGAGTAGCTTAGAGTAGTAAAAATAGCTAATTATTTGCAAAAAATCCTTAATATATTGTTGGATTTACAATATACACTGAAGTACTATTAGCAACTTTCTTACTCTTACAATAATTGTTATTATATTTAAATGGATTCTTTGCATTGTAACTGGTAATTTGTTTTATTTGTAGGAAATATTTCACTTTTAATACATTGTATTAATAATGATCTATTTCAACTTGGTTTTTCTTTTTTTTTTTTCAACTTGGTGATGGCTACTAATTATGTGGGGTGATTTTATTGATATAAAAAACCCAAGATACACAATCAGTGTGTCAAAAACATCCTCCAAAAATGAGCGCACAATTTTAAATTGTGCGCTCATTTCAAATAGAATCGTGTCGGTCGGGGCACTGTCAATTTTATTTCTTTTCGTACATTGCTTTGTAAAAACAATTATAAGTCTTGCACTTAAGGTTGGATATGCAGACATATGTTTTTGCGATATCTATAACTAGTTAAATGAAATTAGGGACACTTTTGAGTGTCAGTTTTGTTCGGGACTGTGCATCTAGGGTTTTTTATATCAATGGGTGATTTATCCTAGGACATAAAAAGAAAAAGAACTAAATATAATTAGATTGTAGGCTAAAAATAAAGTTCGTAATATGATCATCACTAAACAGCATAGATCGGAGTAGGTAGTACAGTTTGCCGAGATGGAGTGACATAATCTAGTACGGATATGCCATTGAATCCCACTAGTTGTGGTATACAAGGCAAAGTATAACTAAAGATATTATTTTAAGGATTAAAGTCCGGTTAAATTTTGAGAGGCTGTTCAGAATCAATAATATGTTCGATTTATGTAACAAAAAATTATTTAATAAAATCAAAATTTTATTTTTATCCAACACAAAAAACAAAACGTATGTATATAACTTCATTTATGCAAAATTCCACATAAAATATTTTAGTGTTTTCAATCAAATTAAAAGTTATCGGGAACAGTGACAGATTACATAATAGTTACTACCGTAGTTATAGCTAATTGTAAAATTACATACTGCCAGCAGTACAGAGTTCATTCACAAGACTCAGTGCATCCAATTCATGAATTTAGTGGAATATTTTTATATTATCTTGTAATAATTTTACAATAATAATTAAAACGCACTTTCAATTCAATATTTAGTTCCTAATTTTAAAATTTGGCCAGACCTATAAAAATAACCATGTATAGAGGAAGGGTTTCAAAATTTGATAGGAGTCCATTTAATTATAATAATATTGAGTATATAAAACTAAATATGCCACAAAATATCTCAAAGTATTAGCTGGTATTACCATTACATTAAATATAACGTAATGTACATAAACACTAAATATGCGTAATATTCCCATACTTGTATGCTACTTAGGGTTTAATGACAACTTAATTTTAGAGTTGTTTCATATTATTGTTTTGAAAGATGTGAATATTTTTACAACTAAGTCTAAATTGAAATAAAGTAGAATTTTAATATTCGGTTAAGAAGTTACAAATCTTATGAGACTCGTATAACTAGCAACAATATTCTTTGTCAAGCACTTGTAATATATCTATTCTAGACGTCAAGTACAATGTATGAACATGAAAGAGCGTGATTTTTGTATAAGTCATTATGAATGTTAAAGCTATTCAATATTTATTAGTGAGAAAGTGTATGCCTGATATTTTTAGGTTAAGTCACTCGAGATACACATAATTTCTCAAATCTCTATCTGATATTCAGATTTTTATAAACTTAACACATTCACTGCAAAATAGGTCAATTGGACCCCCACTCTATAGTTTTAATGTATAGAAGATTCTTAAACATCGAGTATGACTTGTTTAGTTTAACTGTTAGCTTAGATATTAAGTTTATTTAAAATTTAAATCTATATCATAATTATAATTTGACAAGTTGTACTTCTAGTTTATCGATTACATTTGTAAATTATCTTGTATATATATGGGATATCTTGAAGCAATAAAACTATTTTTAAAATAACTTTACAGTGAATGTTTTAAAGTAACAATAGGTTACCGTAAAAGTTATGTGAGTTTCTTGTGACTTAAGTATACCAAGCTGTTCCTTCTAGAGTAAGGTATTTAAAATATCTAATCGTGATGTAATCCTTATAACACCAATATTTTAACATAGACATCAGTTAGTGTATCATAAAATGTGGCTGTATTACTGTGAGTTAAACTATATAACGCTGTTAATAATCACGGCAACGAACAAGCAATAATTTATGCATTATTTACTTTAGTTATATTTGCTGGATATAGGAACTACTGGAAATCCAATGTATGTTTATAAACTGCCAGCGATTTGTATAACCACTTAAACATGTCATGATGAAATTGTAATTGTTTATGAAAGTCTGAACAATAACTTAGTATATGTACCACATAAAAATGAACGCTAACATATAATAGCATATTTATGTAATGCTTTATAACTACTAAAATATACTGTTTAAGATATGAAATAAGCATTTTAAATGCTAGGGTTTGAAAAAATTAATACACACAGATAAAGAACAAAAGGAACATACTTATCTAAATTATTATTTAGATAAATTTAGTTGGGGCATATCATAAAATTTAAATTCTTAATCCATGAACTTAGAACTATTTTTATTTAAATAGTGACAAAATTTTGTAATCCAACTGTTACACATAATTTGGACCTTCAAAGGCTTTATGATCATTCTATTGTATCTATCGTAGGCATATTTGAGGGTAATTTTTTTCAAATTAATTTCTGGCACTGAATGCCACTTCTATGCTTATAAAATCAATGCTCTATTTACCGATAAGAAACGTGCGAACATGCAACTCAACAACAACCTTTTTGGTGCTTACGACCTTATATCTAAAGACCACCATCTTTGTGTTTGTTGAATCCAAATGTATATAACTTAGGGATTTTTAAGAAAAGTACTTGCTTTTAAGAGGCAGTGACGTAACTGACAGACCTCTGATGTTACCAATGACAATGCAACGAGACGATAATCAGGTGGCCTCTCTGCTCTAATGTATCTTCAATAAAAAAAATATTTTCAAATATAATATATATATATATATATATATATATATATAAATATATATATATATATATATATATATATATATATATATATATATATATATATATATATATATATATATATATATATATATATATATATATATATATATATATATATATATATATATATATATATATATATATATATATATTGAAAGAAAGAATTTGAAATAACAATTTAAAAATAGGTCTAAATGATCCATGAAATTTTGGTTAACAAGTTTTTTCATATGTGCCGTTTAAGATTATTTTTGCAAACAACAGTAAACAAATAAAATCGATGTAGAAGTAATTGTAACCAAAAACTCTTGATATATATATATATATATATATATATATATATATATATATATATATATATATATATATATATATATATATATATATATATATATATTTGCAAACTCCCCTTATAACAAATTAAAAATAGGTCTAAATGATCCATGACATTTTGGTTAACAAGTTTTTACATATGTGCCGTTTAAGATTATTTTTGCAAACAACAGTAAACAAATAAAATCGATGTAGAAGTAATTGTAACCAAAAACTCTTGAGATATTGAGAATATATTGCTATGTCTGTCATCACAGATTACTGCAATATTATTACTATTACTAGAATAACATCTATTTTATGATCAGAAAATAAATTAATCTGAATTGACGTCGCCGGCTTCGGTAGTTGCGTATAATGATTGAGTGTAATTGGATGTAGTTAAGCGAAAAGGATCCAATCCACGATATGGCCAAAAATGAGTTAAGTGCGCCAAAACAGATGCTAAATATCAATACTATTGGTCAGTAAAAAAGATCCGAGGAAAAATAGCTCTCCATTACTTTATTTAACATCAGAACTAGTCCCCATGTATGGCACGTTAAGAAATAAATCGAATAATACTTTCCTGGTTTACAACCAACTGATTAAGTAAAATGAATCAAGGAGCACTGAGGTACTACTATTGGTAATATAGTTCAATGTCAAGGAGTCTGAATTCTTTTGCCTAATTAAAATTAGTTCGTCATTGATACTGACATTTTTTTTATATCATAAGATAGCAAACAAGCAGATGTGTGAAAGAGTCAACCATCGCCTATAGACACCAAAGATGTTAATGGTGCGTTGCTATCTTGTGGCGAGGTCTAATGCCACATGCATAAGTTTACCGGCTACCTTACCCTCCAAACCGGAACACGACAGCGACAAGCACTGACGCTATTGCGGCTGGAATAGGTAAGGCGGTGGTACCAGACCCGGGCGAGACAATGCAGAACTCTACCACCTAGTAACACATTCCAATAAAAACATTAAAACTAATCCAAAGTCTATCAAATTTCAAACGTGAGTATTTCTAAACTGATTTTGTGTGGATTGGATCCTTTTAACTACCTCCAATTTTACTTATGACATTAAACTTACAGTGCATTTATATACTGTTTCGTGCTGGCACATATTTTCGGTACTTTTTAGTAATTATCAACTTTTAAACTATAATAGTTTGATGAAATAATCACATAGTATAGTAGATCTCAATGGTTATGTCAATGTAAATAAACCAATATTTATTATTTAAACATTATTTATCTGTAACATTATATATAATGAATTATAGTGTATAAATTAGAAAAAAATAACTGTCAAATACCTCTTGTGAGTCTGGAAATTAAAATGAAAGCATTAGTATTAATTGCATTTGGCATTTTATAAAATACTGCCAGAGTATCTTTGTCGTTTGATACATGTTTGCCCTGTCCCTTAGGTTTAAGACTAAGGTGACAATATTTTAATCTTTATTTTTTTCTCAATGAATAGTTTATAAAATTCAAAAATAATATCAAATCTACTAATCAATTCAGAGAATTGGATCAGTCGAAACAAAAAACGAACTTTACCTTAACTATGTTAGGAAATATTCGTTCCTGGAGAAAAAAAGAATAGGACGTGTTTTATAAAATTTAATGAATTAACGAAATAAATTCATCTAAAGATCGCGCAAATTATACCTTTGTGTTTTAATTTTTTCTTTGTTGGCAATACTTTTCATTATGTCGGGGTATCTTTTAGGCTCACCAATTTTGGATAATAATTGACTAGGGGATATTGTTGATAGTTAAATGTTTGCTTTATTTTTATATAAGTCTTAATTCACATAGCATTTCCACATTTTTTAGGACTGCCTTTGGGTCAGAAATAATAAAACGCTGTTTAACTAAATTAATACAAATTAACATTAAAATAGTTGTAGAGTATATTTCTCAAAAATCAAAAAAAATACATAAAACATATTTCGTACTATATATTATAAAGCAATGATGTCATATAACAATAACTTTATATTTTGCCGTGTTGGTCCCGGCCTCTTTTGAAGAATAGGCCAACTGCCGTTCTACCAGGCAGGTCGTAAAAGGCGACCGATTGGCTATCGAGTCACTAACATCGTGGCTACTAGGTGGTAGAGTTCTGCATTGTCTCGCCCGGGTCTGGTACCACCGCCTTACCTATTCCTGCCGCAATAACGTCAATGCTTGTCGCTGTCGTGTTCCGGTTTGGAGGGTAAGGTAGCCGGTAAACTTATGCATGTGGCATTAGACCTCGCCACAAGATAGCAACGCACCATTAACATCTTTGGTGTCTATAGGCGATGGTTGACTCTTTCCATCAGGAGACCCATCTGCTTGTTTGCTATCTTATAATATAAAAAAAAAATAAAAAAAAAATTACAATTTTCCTTAAAATTGTTACTTTTACTATGGTCATAATTGTTACTAAGAGAAAACTCAAAAACTCAAACTCAAAAAATGCTTTATTCAAATGAACCTTTAGAGACACGTTTGGCAAGTCGTCATTTTTATAATTATTACCGGATCGGAACGCGGCCACACACTAAGATTTGGCGGAAGAAATTCAGCGGGCTGGTAACTTTTCTATTTTTCATAATTAATTACAAAATACAAATTGCAAGATTACAAAAATGACCAATCTGTTTCTATTGGGTAATTATATTTCATCTTTATTTGGAAGGAAACTGAAAATATTTCTATAGGTACTTTTCTATACCATCTAAAAATATTTTTAACTTATCTCTGGGGCGGGTAGATTGATAAGTTTATAGCATAATGTCATCAGGTTGGATAATACTATTCACGTAGAATATTTGAATACTTAAAACAGAAGTGGAGATGTGAGACCCATTAATCAAATCATTAATTTTAAAGTGTTTCATTAGATGATAAATTTTTAATTTTTCATTAAATCTGTATTGCCAAAAATCAAAAATACCAAATAGCGTTAAATACTGTTTTTAAACGTTTTAATATTTCTGGGTAGGATACGACAACGCCAATAGGATTTAAGATAACAAAAAAATTTAAAGTGTAAAAAATCCTGACATTCTAAATTATGTGAACAGTTTTTATTATATTAAAATTATTAATATTAATATATCGTAGGATACACTTTTAAAATTAAATGGTTGTTATTTTTTGACAACAGTGTTGCTATATTATGGATATTATTTTTCTACCAAAAGGCAGTTTTCATTAAACATATGCCTTCCATATGTTTTCCAATTTCGCATGTGACTGCAGACTTTCTTTCAAAAATTTAAACAACCTAATATCGTTACTCGTGATTTTTTTATTTGTTTCGTTATATGGGTATGTTGGTTAAATAAAAAAAAAAACTAAAAAAGATTCATATCTCTTTATATAGCAACACTATCAGATTGGGAAATTCAAATTCAGAAAAAAAGGTACCAGATAGATGGTAAATAAAAAAGACTAAAAGACGTATGCTGAAAGCTAAAAAATAAAAAAAATAATGCTGTACAAGTGAGTCTTATTAAAATATTGTATGAAATTAGTGGATGAGTGTACATACACTGTTAACAGAATAACTGTTTAGTGCTTTTCGTTTTACATTCTTGGGCTGAAAATCTGTTATAAAAAATATGATATTCATAATGCAGACGTGAAAGTGGCGAACGCGAAAATTATTTATCTAGTGAATAAGAAAAAGATATTCATTTTTTTATCATTATTATTATGAAGATGTTGTTCTATTGGCATATATAGATGTTTACGTAAACAACAAGACTGACAAAAGCTGTCTTGTTCATTCACCTAGCCCTATTTATTTAATGTTACACTCTACAGCGAACTCAGTTTTATAAATGTTACAATGACAAAATATCTAAAATGATATAAGATGTAAAGGAGCTTGGTTATGCTCAATCTACATGTTGGTCAAGCTTTAGATAATTTCAGTGTAGATAATACAATAAAGTGCGGGATTGAGAGTGCAAATGTTTGTCACTTTTAAAGAAAACTAGATTTTTCGTGACTTGACAAGGTTCTGTAGCGACGAGATATGGCAATTCAGGGTAAACAAGTTCCCACCGGTATTTTGCTTAACTTGGGCCATCATGTGTTTCAACCTTAAGTTAAAAATTACTACAGTTAAAAAATGATTTTGCCAAAAAATCTTATATTTATTTACCTTATACTTGGGTGGCTAGTATTTTTACCAAGTCACTTATAGCTGTTGAGATTCGTGTTTGTATAATTCCTATTAACTCTTAACTGATAAAATAATAAAAGTTTTAAATCAGTTAGTGAAAAAAATGGCCAGCCCTACATATCACCAGACTACTTCAGTGTGAAATATTATGTTTTACGTGCGAATGTGCCCTAAAGGATATGTAGGTACAGACAAGGCATAGACCGCCACACCGCGCCAGGGCACCAATTTCAAAATATTGATACAGTTGCATTTATTTAATTTCGACGTCACAAACAGTTATTCTCGTAACAAATCGGTTTTAGATATTTATTTAATGTAGCAAATTGATGTTGTTGAGGAATCTTTTAATGTTTTTATTTACGCAATTAATTTTGAAGTATTGAAAAACAAAATTATTTGGATTATGCTACTTGCACACTTGTTCCAAAAATAAGAACATGATCTTTAATGGTTGATCGTCGAAATTTTAAGTTACAAGATTTGAATAAAAATAATCCTTTATTGATGATGTGTAATTGGTTTTTACACTAGGTATATTATTTTAATAATGCTGATATTTATTAATAGTTTAAACTTATTTGACAAAATCAACTATTTAAGAATGAGCTGCCAATTTAAATATAGTTAACAAATAATAATTTACAGCCCGTTCTTACAGTGTTTATTTGGTGTTTGAATAAGAGTGACTAAAGCTGACAGCATATCATCAATTCACTTCAAAACCTTTTGTTCATCGAACAGTTTTTTGTTATCTATATATGACCACATCATAAGATGTTAAGAACATTTTGTAAATATTGTTTTTCCTCAAACGACGTCAATTGGTTAGTCTCTTGTTGATAGTTACATATTGTTGTACATACAAATATACTTGTACATAGTCTGTACATAGCATGTAAATACACTTGAGATATATATTTAATATTAATATAAAGTTTGATTTAAAGAAAAGTTTAAAATAAAATTTATAAAATCCAAAAAAAAACGAAATAAAGACATACAGTGAGTATGAAGTGGAAAAGACAAAAATTTGTTTCATTTTTTCTCTATGTTATGATAAAAAAATAATTAACGGTGGATTCTGGTGGGCTTCGCTGCTTTTTGGTTATAACCACAGACTACATGAATACTAATAGATACGCCATTGGATAGGAAACGTGTCGGTGCGCATATGAGTAATTGTTCCTATCACTCAAAAATATACATTTGTAGCTATATCGTGAAAAAATAGAAATAAATCATGTACTGTTTTATCGGACCGAATGAGATGGCAGGGCTTAAAAAGTTACCCTTGAAGTAATTTCACCGGTAAGTAGAATAACTCAGTATTTTTGTGTGTAATTGCAAGCTACACTGACAAACTAAGAAAATGTCATGAAAGACCATTTAATCCCTGGTTATAACAGAATGTCTGCAGAGTCCACTGGTGAAATAAATTATGGACACCCTGTTGAAATGGAGTTTCTTTCGCTGCATCTGACACTGTGTCTGTGATTTAAAGGAGGTGTCAAGTTTAATTGGAAGTATAAGTCGTTTGTATGAAAACATCGATACGGGACCAGGCAGCAAGACCTCCGTTGAGAGTTGTGTAGTAATCATTTTTTATGAAGTACTAGCTGAGCCCGCGACTTCGTCTGCGAGGGAAAATTTCAAAAAAATTAGACTAAGTTACTCCCTATCACATCAGCTATCTTCCAGTGAAAGTCCCGTCAAAATCGGTCCAGCCGTTCCAGAGATTAGCCGTAACAAATAGAGACAAAAATTGTAAAAAATGTTTATTTTGCTATATGTACGTGTATACATCCCTATGCATTTATTAAAAAGCGGTTATTTTAATATTACAAACAGACACTCCAATTTTATTTATTTGTATAGATTATCACGCCCGCTTCCCTTGTCGAGATAGGCAGAGTGAAACGAACGTCCATAGACTTTCCAGTTCACCACGATTCACCGGTTTGTCGGTTGGCGAGATAAGTGATGATCAAATTATTTATATTGATAATAAAAATTGGTAAAGTGCGTATCGGGCCACGCCCAAAGTAGGATTCCAAAGTTGCCCATCACAATAATGAGGACTAAGAAGAGGGCTTTTATTGTTTCATATTATAATGTTTCATATTATAATTTTCCCCGTGTTGGTCCCGGGCTCCTTTGATGAATAGGCCAACTGTCGTTCTGCCAGGCAGGTCGTAAAAGGCGACCGAGTGGCTATGCGCGTCACTGACTGCCGGCCTGACTACTAGGTGGTAGAGTTCTGCATCGGCTCGACCGGGTCTGGTATCACCGCCTTACCTATTCCTGCGGCAATAGCGTCAGTGCTAGTCATGTCGTGTTCCGGTTTGGAGGGTAAGGTAGCCGGTAAACTTGTGCATGTGGCATTAGACCTCGCCACAAGATAGCAACGCACCATTAACATCTTTGGTGTCTATAGGCGATGGTTGACTCTTTCCATCAGGAGACCCATCTGCTTGTTTGCTATCTTGTGATATAAAAAAAAGAAACATTTAAGGTATTCACCGTACACACGCAGCACAAGCTCACCGCATATATGAACTTCTCTAAGTACAAAATAAGTTGGTCGACTATTACTCAAAAACTTGAAAAGCCTTCTAAGCCGTGGTATTTTTGGAACGAAGTTCCTTACGGCAGGCTTGGAGGGGATAGGGATTTTGCTGCGCGACCGAACTGAAAAAAATGTGATAGTAAAACCGTAAGAAAAATGCGTGGAATAAAAGCGTTAAATGAGACGTGCGCAGGCGCGACAGTCGCGTACACAAGCGAGTAGTGCCGTTTAGCCGAAGGAACTTCGTTCCTACCTGGTGTCCCGCGACACCACATCATTTTTTTCTTTTTTCCTTTTAACTTCATTATACTACTGCCATGTTTTTTCCCACCCTCAAAACCAACCGTTTAGCCTGCAGAGGGGAGGAGGGGGACACTTGTCCCTAATAAAAATTAGCACTTCAAAGCTTAATATGTTACAAACGAGTGCCTTTATCGAAAACTTGTTTTCACAAACTAACATTTTTTAAAAACCTATTAAACTATACCCCACATACGGGGTATATGAGATTTTTTTTAAAAAAGTATCTTCATGCCTGTGGGGATACAGGATAGGCAGAGGTACAACAAGTGCACTCTGGGTTAGCCGAAGATACTTGGTCCCACAATGTGATAGGTGGCTAGCCTATCGCCAACCGGGCACTTTCCAATCCCGGGCAATGTTGTTTTTATCAGAAAACTAAAAAAACACATTTTTAAATTGCCCGACCCAGGAATCGAACCCGGGACCTCATGTGGTCAACTCCGACACCGGACCACTACACCACAGAGGCGATAAAAAAATTAACATCCCCACTTTACAGATAGGGGAGCTAAAAATATTTTTCAAGATGTTATGTTGACTACTTTATTGACGTAATATGTATGTTCGTGCCAAATTACAGCTTTCTAGTATTAAGGATTTCTGAGCTAACGTGCGGACCGTGGTGCGGACGGATGGACGGACATAGTGAAACTATAAGGGTTCTTAGTTTGCTTCGAAACCCTTTGGTATACAAACGTTCGAATTATAAAATATTCTCAAAATTGATCGCAAGCAGAATCGTTTGAAAAAATGTATAAACGGTTGACCCTGCAGGCCATCCCTGAAACTTCCTGCTAAATTAAGGTACCTATTTTAGGCTTAAAACAGTAAAAACTACAAGCATAGAATTTTTCAGTTCAAACATCTATTTTATTAAAATGGCATATATTGATTTTTGAAAGCTGTTTATTTTGGAAACGATTTTTGCCTGCCAGATCATCGTCGTTTATGAGCCCGGCGCGCCTCTCTATCGCCTCAAGTATCTCCAGCTGGTATTTGGCGGATCCATCCCAGAGGTGAGAGCCGTATTCCATGCACGAACGGACTTGATAAAGGTTGAGCAACTGTCCGACTTGACGCAATTAGCCTCATTAGGCTCTGAGACTCGAGGCACGTTGCGGATCAGCTTAAGGTGAGTCGCCTTAGGTTTGATCCACAACGTGTGCAGATCCCATAGAACACGGTGACGCTCATATAATTTTATCAGTTTAGTAGTAGTTTCATTATTCATTGCGATCCGAGGCGACACTCCCTTCTCCATTAAATGCACGGCTCGGAGTGAGGCTCTTTTGAGCGCGGCAAAAAAAGCGATAAAATATGGTTCGGCTTGCAGCAACGAATTTGCCTCGTGTTGGCGTGCCTCAGATTGAGGCAGCGTCTCCACTCGCGTGGCCTCGGCCAGCTACTCGACCCGAGGCTGCCTCAAGTCGATACGCGGCTTTACAGGCTGTATTTCACCAATCCACATGAAAATAATTGTAGAACCTTCAACCACAAACAGACCCGAGCCATATAAGTTAAATTATTGAAATTCCAAAAGGCCCGAACCAAGTTTATCGCGTATTGATCGGGGTACTTTGTACCTTACGTAATTATATATACCTTGATTTAATTCATAGGCGTAGTAGCTATAGCTTTGCTATGAGGGATGGTTAAAGGTTTCAAAATGTACAAGCTATCGCTTTGTTATGGGGGGTGTTCAAAAGTTCCAAAATGTACAAGCTATAGCTTTGTTTTGGGGGTGTTCAAAGGTTCCAAAATGTGCAAGCTATAGCGTTGTTATGGAGGTGTTTAAAGGTTTATAAATGGACAAGTTATAATTTTGTTATGGGGATGTTTAATGGTTTCAAAATCTACAAGCTATAGCTTAGTTATTGAGGGTGTTTAATGGTTCCAAAATGTACAAGCTATAGCTTTGTCATGGGGGTGTTTAAAGGTTACAAAATGTGCAAGGTATAGCTTTGTTATGGGGGTGTTAAAAGGTTCAGAATTGTACAAGCCATTGCTTTGTCATGAAGGTGTTCAAAGGTTCCAAAATGTGCAAGCTATAGCTTTATTATGGGGGTGTTTAAGGATTCCGAAATGTTCAAGCTATAGCTTTATGGGGGTGTTTGAAGGTTTGAAAATGTAGGTTCAAAATGTAGATTTCAAAAGCTATAGTTTTGTTACGAGGTGTTCAAGGTTTCCAAGTGTTTCAAAATGAGCAATCTATAGCTTTCTTATGGGCGGTGTTCAAGCATTCCAAAATGTATAAAAATTAACTAGCTATACCCCGAATTACTAAAGGATACAATAAATTATTTAATTTAATTTTAGGTATTAGCGATCGCCATGTAATCGAAATTCGACCATAGACTTAACAATAAAATCTTAGTATCACAAAAGACTTTAGCCGTTAAGAAAATAGTATATCTACCTGTATGTTGTAACACACACACACGGATCAGTCACGCAATATGCAGTAGGCATGTGCGCAGTAGGGCACGCGCTCAGTAGGGCTCTCGCGTGGTAGAGCACGCGCGCAGCAGGGCTCGCGCTCAGTAGGAATGCACTCAGCAGGGCACACTCTCAGCAGGGCACGCGCTCAGCAGGGCACGCGCTCAGCAGGGCACGCGCTCTGAAGTCACACACAGCAGGCACACGCAGCAGACACGCGCGGTAAACGCGCACAGAGACTGGCTTGATGGCACTGGCCCGAACTGATCAGGCTCAAGACCGGCAGAGGAGGCTCCGGAGACTTATTCAAGACTTCTTCTATTAGTGAAATCCCCACGATGACTCTCTTTTTAATTGTGTATTCCCGGCGATGACTGGCTCGATGATGACTGACTTGGATATTTATAGGTCCATGGAAGGAACAATGTCGAATTTTAAAGATATTCGAATTATATTTTTGAAATTTAAGAAGATAAGTTTGACATATATTGTGTCACTAGCTGACCCGCGCAGCTTCGCCTGCGAGTATATTAATAAGCCATCCAGATATGTTTATATATCCAGTTTATAAGTGTCTCCAGTAATGGAGACACTTATAAACTGTCAGCTCCTGAAGTACTTAGAAGAGCACCAGCTGATTAGTGACCGTCAACACGGTTTCCGTCGTGGCCGCTCACCTGGTGATCTTCTAGTACACCTGACACATAGTTGGGCGGAGGCAGTTGAGTCCAAGGGGGAGGTATTGGCAGTTAGTTTACACATAGCGAAGGCCTTCGATCGGGTATGGCATAAAGCGCTTCACTCAAAGCTGCCTTCCTATGAGCTTCCCGAGAAATTATGCAAGTGGATCACCAGTTTTTTGGTTGATCGGAGCATTAGGGTCGTAGTCGACGGTGCATGCTCCGACCTAAAACCTGTCAACGCTGGTGTTCTCCAAGGCTGCGTGCTATCACCGACACTGTTTCTTCTGCATATCAATGATATGTTGCGAATTAGTAACATACATTGCTATGCGGACGACAGTATTGGTGATGCTACATACTCCGGCCGTAGCAGTATTTCTCGGGAACACGTCGAAGAGGGCCGGAACAAGGTCGTGTCTGAACTCGAGAATCAACTAACTGATGTCTCAGAATGGGGTCGTCAAAACCTTATTACATTTAACCCCAAAAAGATATAGCTTTGTGCGTTCACCGCTAAAAAAACACCCTTTGTCGTATCACCTCGGTTTGAAAACACTCTCCTGACAGCCTCAGGCAGTATTGGAATTCTAGAGTCGACATATCGGACAACGTTCAGTTCCGCGGTCATTTGGAAGGGAAGGTTAAACTAGCCTCCAAAAAGCTTGGTGTACTCAGTAGAGCAAAGCAGTACTTCATGCCAGCCCATCGCCTCCAACTTTACATGGCCCAAATTCGACCTCACATGGAGTACTGTTCTCACATCTGGGCCGGAGCTCCTCAGTACCAGCTTCTTCCTCTTGATCGCATTCAACGTAGAACAGTTCGAATCGTCGATGACCAGGCTATTTCTAATCGGCTTGACTTTTTGACGTTACGCAGAGATGTAGGTTCGCTCCGCATCTTTTACCGTATTTATCATGAGGAGTGTTCCGACGAGTTGTTTGGACTAATTCCTGCTGCTAAATTCTACCATCGGACATCGCGTCAAAATTTAAAGTTCCATCCTCACCACCTCGATGTCTGGAAATCAACAACCGTACGTTTTTGTCGACACTTTTTGCCTCGCACTACTCCTTTGTGGAAAAACCTTGGGGGTGTTTCCGAATGGATACGACTTAGGGACCTTCAAGAAACGAGCTTATTCATTCTTAAAAGGCCGGCAACGCAGCTGCAATACCCCCGGTATTGCGGATGTCCACGGGCGGCGGTGATCACTTACCATCAGGTGCACCATCTGCTCGTTTGCCCCCTCTACTATATAAAAAAAGAAAAAAATAGATAGCTTTTAATAAAAAATTCATCCCCTATTTCAGCCCTCCAGGGACTAAATTTTTTTAAAAAATATAGCCTATGTTTGACCCCGGATCTTCAACTATATCCATGCCAGATTTCATGAAAATAGGTCCAGCGGTTTAGCCGTGAAAGCGTAACAGACAGACAGACATCCGCATTTATAATATTAGTATGGATGTCATGTCAAATTTATGAAAATCAAAATATTTATGAACAGAGTATGCAATACTATGCAATGCAATATTATGAAATAACTAGCTGTACCGTGCAGCCCGCTGCATCATAAAATTTTTGGCGAATCCCGCGGGATCATCTAATTTTTCCGGGATAAAAAGTAGCCTATGTGCTATTCCAGGTCATCGCCTACCTGTGTACCAAATTTCTTTCATACCCGTTTAGTAGTTTTTGCATGATTGAGTAACAAACATCCATCCAAACATCCAAACTTTCGCTTATATAATAATAAGATATGGAACAATATTTACAAAATATAAAGGAGTACATGAAAGCATAAAATCGCATTAAAAAGGAAAGAGAAGGAAAGGAAAAACGTCATGACCAAAATGTACGTAACCCTATAATTCTTTTTGTATTTTAAATTTGTATTTTATAATTCTATGTTTGTATTACGATGTGTAACACACACATACGGAGCATACCTACACGCATGAACATAACCAAAAGCACATGAGTAGATAAAGGGAATCTTTGCTAAAAGTAAGGAATTATTACAATGTGTGTATACTGTATATTATCATGTATGTCACAAGAATTAAGTCTAATGTTTATTTTTATTAATTTAATGTATTTCTAATGCATTTTATTTGAAAACTAGCTGTTGCCAGCGACTTCGTCCGCGCGGACTTCGTTTACTCCGCACTGCTCCTCCCCCCAATGTGATAGCGTGATAATATGTAACCTATATGTTGACCTATTCATGCAAAATTTTAAGTAAATCCATCCAGTACTTTTTGAGTTTACCCCGGACATACATACAGACAAACGGATAAACAGACAAAAATTCTAAAAACTATATTTTTGGCTTCGATATCGATTGTAGGTCATGCCCCAAGTATTCTTTTAAAAAATATTCAATGTACAGTTTTGACTTTCCTACGATTTTATTATATGTATAGATATATGGTTTCGGCAGTCCTCCGTAATGTAAACTTTAACTATGCCACAATTTATACTCTACCCGTTCGCATAACTGTCTTAAAATGGAGTACAAAGTTTATGCTTTACGTAATAATATATTTTCTACGCAAACTTACACATTTTTTTGCTAAGGAAGGGGTCTGGACTCCCTAAACCCCCCTTATACGCCCATGATTTGATTCCTCCGCTGCGCTCTGTTCAAATCGTGAAAAATTTCAACGTGACAAGTTAAAGGAAGATAAATCGACACGCAGCGAAGTAAAAGGCTGCAAGCCGAAATAAAAGTATCATCAACGGAAACCTTTCCGTCATATCGTTCACATTTCCACGAAATTGTGAATCGGAACTGTAAAAAATTTCATTTATAAACTCAGCTATTTTAATAACCGGTAAACTGATTATTTAGACGCACGGGAGTGTGAAAGGCCAAGTATCTACACGCACCGAAAAAAGCAGCATAGTATGTACAATGTACATAATACGAAGATTTGTTTATAAATTTACATAACTAGATATTCTATTTACAGGAAAAAAATGAAACAAAGAGACAGTGAAGTGGTTACTGTGTTATTGAATGTTGAGAGTCACCCATTTTACTTCATCAAGTTTTTTTAAAGCAACTTCCCAAAAGGAGGAGGTTATTAATTCGGCTGTTTTTTTATGTATATTACCTCCGAACTCGGTCATTTATCAACCGATTTCGATACTTGTATTTTTGTTTGGGGGCGTATATCATATATCGTCCCCGTAGTTGGAAAATTAAATAACTCTGATTTTGTAGTTCTGAGATAAACGCGATTTAGTATTTTTTTTTCATTTACTGAAAAAAAAAATACTAAATCATTTGTTTTTAACAAATGTGTGTAACACATTTGTTAAAAATGTGACAATTTTACTATAGGTAATTTTATTTTTTGTGGACCTGATTATCTTTAACAAACTGAACTCTATCTTTTACTGTAACTAAATAACACATTCAAAATCAAGTCAATATCGTCAAAATCGGATTTTCGGACGATATGTTCCCATTTTAATTCGGTGAAGATCTGATGCAGGGTTCCGGGAATATCAAAAATGGAAAGTCGGTTACTGCAGTTTATTGCGTTAAAAATCTACATTAATATTATAAATGCATTTGAAAATTGCAAATGCATTTCCCCCGTGTTGATCTCGGGCTCCTTTGAAGAATAGGCCAATTGCCGTTCTGCCAGGCAGGTCGTAAAAGGCGACCGAGTGGCTATGCGCGTCACTACCATCGTGACTACTAGATGGTAGAGATCTGCATCGGCTTGACCGGGTCTGGCACCACCGCCTTACCTATTCCTGCCGCAAAGCCTCAGTGCTTTTTTGAGTCACTGTCGTGTTCCAGTTTGGAGGGTAAGGTAGCAGGTAAACTTATGCATGTGGCATTAGACCTCGCCACAAGATAGCAACGCATCATTAACATCTTTGGTGTCTATAGGCGATGGTTGACTTTTCCATCTGGAGATCCATCTGCTTGTTTGCTATCTTATGATATAAAAAAATGCGAAGGATTGGATGAACGGATTTTTGTTACTCAATGACGCAAAAACTACTAAACGGATTTAAATGAAATTTGGCAAACAAGTAGATGATGACCTGGAATAGCGCATAGGCTACTTTTTATCCCGGAAAAATTAGATGATCCGCGGGATTCGCCAAAAATTTTATGATGCAGCGGGCTGCACGCTACAGCTAGTTATTTCATAAACATAGTATTGCATACTCTTTGTTCATAAATATTTTGATTTGCAAAATCAACTCCCGTGCAATGCACTCCGCGTGATTTGCAAAAAAAAATTATAATGCAGCGGGCTGCAAGCTGCAGCTAGTATTATAAAAATGATGTGGTGTCGCGGGACACCAGGTAGGAACGAACTTCCTTCGGCTAAACGGCACTACTCGCTTGTGTACGCGACTGTCGCGCCTGCGCACGTCTCATTTAACGCTTTTATTCCACGCATTTTTCTTACGGTTTTACTATCACATTTTTTTCAGTTCGGTCGCGCAGCAAAATCCCTATCCCCTCCAAGCCTGCCGTAAGGAACTTCGTTTCAATAAATAAGAATAAATCAATTTTCTTATTGCTAGGCATTTCGTAATAGGCGAAAAAGGTTAATACGTGTCACTTTCACTAGCATTGTGACTACTAGGCAAGCCCCGTTTTCACTTTGTGTAGTGCGAGTGCGAGTGTTTAATGCAGGTGCTTTGTATTAAGCAAAAAATACGTGAAGACAGCCATTGATCCCTGCGAGTGATTAGTAATTAGCTTCTATTCATTTTTACTACGCTGAATACTGATCACTCGCACTGATCAACGGCTGTTTTCACGTATTTTTGCTTAATACTAAGCACCTGCATTAAACGCTGGCACTCGCACTAATCAAAGTGAAAACGGGGCTTTAGGCGGTAGAGTTCTACTACGTCTCGACCAGGTTTTGGTACCAACACCTTACCTGTTCCTGTCATCACAGTCGGTGCTTGTCGTAATATCGTTGACGCTATTGCGGCAGGAATAGCTAAGGCGGTGGTACCAATCCCGCATAAGAAAACGCGGAAAACTACTACCTGATAATCATAAAGGAATGCCAATTTAAACCAATAGTTTTCCTTTTACGAACTGCTTAGCTGAAGTTCACATGGTACATTCTTCAAATAAGGCCTGGAATAAGGAAAATTAAGAAAAAAAAAAACAGTTTCCTTCGGTTAACAACTAAAAGGACACTTGTAAAAGATTCATGATTTAATTTCCCAGTTTCGTTCGAAACGTAAAAAAGTTCAAAGCGATATAAGGAGACGGAAGCTAAAAGGCTTTGATACGCAGCGAGTTAAAAGGCTGCAGTGCAAATGAAATAAAAGCAACTTAAACGGAAACGTTTCTCTTATAAAGCAGACATTTCTACGTAATGGACATTGGAAGCGCTCTTTGGAACTGTAAAATATTATTTTAACTATTAGGATATTTTCATGTAAAAGAAGAAATTATGGTATTTAATTTGCAAATTTCCGCTAAATGTTATATGGAACTTCCGTAATGCAACAGAAATGAATAGTAGTGTAAGGAATAGGGCAAACTTATCCAAAGTCTGAAAGGAACCTTATCCATAGTCTGAAGGGTGAAGCATTAATTCTTCACCCTTCATAGCGTGAAGTGCTGTTCGAATCTCCTGAAGATGCTTCGGTTGCGAAGTGAAACGTGCGTTGAGTACATAACTTGTGTGTTTCTGCCTTTGCTTCTGACGTGGAAGAAAGTGTCGTGGAAGTGGGTGAACTATTGTGCCGCTGTGGTCTTCTATAATTTCAGACTTTGGAAAAGTTTGCCCTATTCCTTACACTACTTTTCATTTCTGTTGCATCACGGCAGTTCCATATAATATTTCGAGGAAATTTCCAAATTAAATACCATAATTTCTTCTTTAAATTATGGATTTCCGCAAAGTAACGCCTGAATCTATTAAATATTTTCATGTCATTTGAACTTATAATAGTTCGCATTTAATCTTCAAGCATTAGATTTAATGTGATTTAGTAAGTTTTAGGAAAAACTGCAAAATAAATTAGTACCTAAATAAATTAGTACTACATACTATTAACAATTACTTCAGAAAAACACGTTAATGTTGATTACATCAATTTTATTTCTACACAGCCATTGATATACAAGAGTAGGTATGTTAATATTCTTCATTTTTATGTAATTTTTCTTATTTTAAATTGCTTTTATTACATTCAACATAATTACTTATTTCGATTATTCTTATCCATCAAGTATCAAACATCGAACCGTCCGAGTTGGCTGCCAAATAAAGACTGACTAGTAGACTTGGGTAGCTCATGAATGAGAGATACAAATGAACTAGCTCTTGATTTCTATCTAGCTCCCAATTAGCTCAGTCGCTTAGTTAATAATAGTCTAACGGCTCAATCGGCTCTTCGAATCGCTAGCCGGCCGAGCGCAGCCGACAGCGAGAGAGTAGGCACGAATTTCCCCGATCATCGACGAACAGAGAACTATATAAATTAACACTAGTTAACATATGCGCACTTGTTAGCAAAATGTGTGCGCGCTAAATAAAGCCTATTGTAGCCCATTAAAATTAAGAAAACAATGCCTTTGTGAGCTACCTAGTAAGTGACTAGCTCATCTCCACCAAAACGTTATACAAGACGAGCCACACTGTTGGAAACAAGTTCTCCATATGGGTCCCCATCGGCGGCTTACAACAGTGTAAACACTTGTTTGCAACAAAAATTCATCTGAACTCCACAAGTCTCTCACCAAGGTTACCGTGTTGGAAGCTTGTTTCCAACAGTGTGGCTCGGCTATACCTCACTTACATGCTTGGAAAGTCTCCACAAGCACAGGCGTGTTTGGCTTGGCTTGCGCGTGCTTGGGAACGCTTGTTGCTGATCTGCTCAGTTGTTGGTTTTTGAAAACAGATCAAAGCCCAAAGGTAGTTTGTGCCAAGCGCTTGCGATGAATTTACACGTTGGCGCGTGTTTGCTGTGTCTGTTACGGTTTCTATTGATTTTTAACATCTAAGAACCTTAAGGACAAAATTAATGATGCGCAATTTGGATAGAAATTTCTACCCAAATTGCGCATCTTTAACTTTTTGTATAAACAGATATTTTTTGAATACTGTTGTATAATGCTGTTTTGAATAAAAATATGACAAGAAAAACGGAATAGCCAACATAACTTCAACGTCCACCATGCTTGCCTGTTCGGAACACACTAACACACTTGCAAGCGTGTAAACGGCATCCAACCGTTTGTAAAGGCTTGGAGTTTGTGGATACTTGGCAAGCCTCTGCAAGCGTGTAAATGTAGCATTAGGTTAAAGGCGGTATTCAAATCACGCCACCGACAAGAAGGTAATAGATGGCGCGGATTGATGGATCATAGCAACTAGAAAATAATTTATATAGTTTAAAAAGTTGTTTTAACGGTCTTAAACATCCATTATTATTATTATCATCAAGATATCGGTTACTAATATCATGCCTATTAATCCACAGTTATTAAAGACATACTAACAATATGTCCAGTCAAAAAAGTATAGGGAATGAATTATTCGATGGATAGGCACATATTTATTGACTACTAGCTGTGCCCGCGACTTAGTCTGCGTGGAATATTTCAAATAGGCGTAGCCTAAGTTACTCCTTATTAAATCAGCTTTCTGCCGGTGAAAATCCCGTCAAAATCGGTCCAGTCATTTTGAAGATTACCCGGAACAAACATAAAGATAGTCAAAAATTGTAAAAAATGTTATTTTGGTATGTGCACCGTGTATACTTCAATATGCATTTATTAAGAAGCGGTTATTTTAATATTACAAACAGACACTCCAATTTTATTTATTTGTATAGATTATAGATTAAAGAGTCAAATTAAAGAGTTATGATATTCTGTAGGGTCGTACATGCACAGCAAGGTTGTTTTTTTCTTCGCATCAGATTCTGTTCCTTTTGTCATAAAATATCGAACAATGGCTCTCTCGACATCCGACACATCGCCTGTATACACCAAGAATGTTAATATTGCGTTGCATTAATTTCACAATTTTTCTATAATATTATTTAGCAATCATATAATTAATAATTTAATAATTTATCAAATTTTCAAATATCAACGGTGAAATTAGGGTTAAAATATTGTTACGAATGATCTAGAAGCGTGTAGAGTTGGAGCGCGGGCGCGCTAGCTATCTAGAAAACTCCTGTTGACAAACAAATAGTTGACCGGGGCTATGC
Organism: Apodemia mormo; assembly: GCA_036924255.1. Lineage (NCBI taxonomy): Eukaryota > Metazoa > Arthropoda > Insecta > Lepidoptera > Riodinidae > Apodemia > Apodemia mormo. The sequence goes on from JAUPFN010000025.1 coordinate 20,492,847, forward strand.
CATAATGGACTTTGTGGGATATGCCATAAGGTTGAAAGTAGCGTGTACTAGGATTTATGACTCATAACATGTTTACGATAAGAAGTGATTCATTGTTTCCCGATACGTTTAGATTTTTCTGGATCCAGCTAGGGCTTTCCCCTGCCTATAAATACAGAGATGTTGACAAACACAAGGCAGTTTTTATCAAGCGATCGAGAACGATACATCAAGTGACCAAGTGCGAAGCGAGAAGTGTTCTATTGTGTAGTGTTCTAAGTTCAGTGATAGTACAGCAAGTGACTATTGTGTAAAGGGTATTTTAGTATTACGTTGTTTGTGTTTGTAAATACACGGATTTAATATAAGTGGTGTTTTCCTACAATTGCGAACCCGAGTACGTAACAACTGGTGTCGGAAGTGAAATTGTGAAATGCCACTTATTCCGAAGGAAGGTGTTACCACCAGGTCTCAGGCGGGACACAGAGGGTGTCCGAGGACACTGAGATGCGTGCTGGTGATGAAGCTGCAAGTGTTGCCATCACGTCGCTATCTTCGAGCGCAGCCGCTACTGATATTTCTACCATACTGGCAGCTATTCAGCAACAACTTCAGCAACAGCAGCAGCTTCAGGAACAGCAACAACAAAAGCTTCAGGAACAGCTAAGGAAGCAACAAGTTCAGCAACTACAACAGCTGCAAGGGCAACAGCAACAAATTAAGGAACATTTATCTGGTTTTGATGATAAATTGTCAGTTATCTTGGCACAGCAAGACCAGTTAAAAAACGATGTGGGCCTCGTTAAGCGCGACATGAAGGGTGTTGAGAAGAGGGTTGACCACTTGGAGGCCAGCTGCGACAAAATAAGTGAAAACATGGACCAACTGGAGAGGGAAGTCATGAAAATGAAGATCACGGGAGTTAAGTCGGGTGCTGCCATTACGAGCTGCTCTCACCAGGTGGGTCCTCGGGTAAAGGTACCCACTTATGACGGTCTTACGTCATGGAGCGCGTACCGCACTCAGTTTGAAATAGCAGCGAAGGCCAGTGGTTGGACAGATGAACATTGCCTAACAGCTCTGAGCACGGCGTTACGGGGACAGGCGCTCTCTGTGTTGGATGCAATGCCTAAAGAGTATCTGTTCGCTGATTTGATGGAGGCATTGGAAGCTCGCTACGGTGAGCGTCACTTGGAGCATGTGTTCCGTGCCCAATAAAAAGGACCGTGTACAGAGGAGCGGCGAGGGACTCCAACAATGGGCCGTGGAAATTGAGAAGCTTGTAAGGAAGGCATATCCTTCAGCCGACGCTAACACAGTTAATAACACCATCGTCCAGGCGTTTATTGATGGAATTAGAGACCTGGAAGTGCGTGCTGCTGTTCGCCTTCAGCACCATGTGACAATGAAGGAGGCTTTGGCTCATGCGCTGGAGGTAGAAGCTGTTCGCCACGAACCTCGAGCACATAAAGTACGTGAGGTTACAGAAGTTGTGGCTCAAACAAAGAAAGTGGAACCTAGAAGACTGGGTCCCATGTGTTATGCCTGCGGGAAACGTGGGCACATTAGAGTCAACTGCCCTACCAAACCAACGGGTGCAGTTAATTGGTGACAGCAAGCGGCCGGAAGCTCAGCAGCTGAAGAGAGCAGGCAGGTCAACCAGCCTGTTAATCCAGCCCAGGGAAACGAGTAACAGCCAGGATCAAGGGGCGGGTGCTGGCTGATCGAAAAACAGCCCCAAAAGTTGTCATATCCCAGGTGTGCGACGGCAACAGTTTATCCATTAAGGGACTGATTAATGGCAAGAACTGCAGCTTAACGCTGGACACTGGAGCTACACGAACTGTGGTGCGACCAGAAGTAGCTAACAATGGCAACGTGAGATTGAGGAATTTTGGGAAAAGCAAGCTTCTGTCTGTCACAGGTCAGCCAATACCCGTCTTCGGTGAAGCATCTGTAGTGATGAAAATAGGCGACGAGTATTACACTCACGACGTCGTAGTGGCCGATATTATGGATGACTGTGTACTTGGTTTAGACTTCATGAAGAAGAATGACTGCAAGATTGATTGCAAAACAGGAGTTTTCATATGTGGGCTAGTAGAAATTTTAATGGATGGGGGATCAAAAGGAAAGGTGACAGTGGCTAGAAGAACCATCTTACCTTCAAGATCGAAGACATTGGTACGCGTGAACTTACCAGCCAGTTACAAAGGCCGGGGTAATAGGAGTGTGTTAATTGAGGACAATGGAGCAATTCCACACTGTATTACGGGCCGAAGTTTAGTTTGTGACAAGGGCTTGGCAGCGGTGCAGGTAGTCAACCTGAGTGACAGTGATGTGGTGCTTAAAGCAGGCGATGTTGTAGGGCAAAGTGATGAAGTTATGACGTTAAGGAAGCTGACATCGACAGGAAGTACAGCATCAAGAGACGTACCACAGGAACTCAAGGATTTGGTGAACAAGTGCAGCTACCTTACCGCGGTACAACGGCAGCAGGCTAAGGTTCTACTTTCACGTTATGCCAACATTTTCTCTAAGACTGATAGAGATATAGGCAGAACATCTATAGTCAAACATAAGATTGACACTGGAAACGCGCAGCCGATAAAGCAGAAAGCTAGACGTGTCCCAATAGCCAAAGAAAAGGAGGTACAGGAGATGATAGATGAAATGAGAAGGAACGGAGTTATAGAGCAATCTTCTAGTCCATGGTGCTCTCCTGTAGTGTTGGTTAAGAAGAAAGACGGGTCTACACGTTTCTGCATCGACTATCGTCGGCTCAATGAAGTCACCAAAAAGGACAGCTACCCATTGCCACGAATAGATGACACTTTGGACACTCTGGCAGGCATGTCTTGGTTCTCAACTTTAGATTTAAAATGTGGGTACTGGCAGGTTGAACTTAGCCCTAATGATAAAGAGAAGACAGCATTCTCCACAGGACGAGGATTATGGCAATTTAAAGTGATGCCGTTTGGACTATGCAATGCGCCGGCGACTTTTGAAAGATTAATGGAATGTGTTCTAGCAGGACTTGTAGGCGATGCCTGCTTAGTGTATTTAGATGACGTAATAGTCATAGGAAAAGATTTTCAGCATCATCTGTACCAACTGGAAAAGATTTTTAATAAAATACAAGCTGCAGGGCTAAAGTTGAACCCAAAGAAATGTCACTTATTTCGAAAGGAAGTCAACTATCTGGGTCACGTGATATCACAAAACAGCGTACAGACAGATCCTGAAAAGGTTAGTGCAGTACAGAAGTGGCCAACACCCAGAGACAAGACCGAAGTTCGCGCATTTCTAGGACTATGCTCTTACTATAGACGTTTTGTGAAGGGATTTGCTGAAATAGCAAAACCGCTGCATAGACTCACTGAAGAAAAGAAGAGTTTCGATTGGAATGACATGTGTCAACAAGCTTTCGATCAACTTAAGAAGCGGTTGTGTGAGTCACCAATTTTGGGCTATCCTGATCGGAAAGGGGAGTTCATCGTAGACACTGATGCAAGTAACACTGCCATTGGTGGTATCTTATCACAGAAGCAAGGTGATCAAGAAGTTGTGATAGCCTACTTCAGCAAATCGTTGTCGCGGCCGGAACGAAACTATTGTGTTACAAGAAGAGAACTATTGGCAGTAGTGAAGACTCTTCGACACTTCAAGAAGTATCTGATTGGGCGACCCTTCAAGCTGCGTACCGACCATGCTGCTTTGAAGTGGTTGCTACAATTCAAAGACCCGGAAGGCCAAGTAGCTCGTTGGATTGAGCAACTGCAAGAGTTTGACTTTAACATAGAACACCGCAGTGGAAGGTCTCACTCGAATGCGGATGCGTTATCACGACGACCTTGTGCGGAAGATTGTAAACATTGTGTAAGGATGGAGATGAAGGAAAGGGTTCAAGTACTGCGAGCTAAGCCTACGGATGACAGGTGGGAAACTGATGAGATGCGTGAGGCCCAGTACGAAGATAGAGATTTGCGGCCTCTAATAGATTGGAAGAAGCAAGACACGGGAAAGCCCGAATGGCAGGAGCTGGCTCCCTTCAGCGCCATTACGAAAAGTTATTGGGCGCAGTGGGAAAGCCTTGTGTTGCAAAACGGCTTACTGTACCGCAAATGGGAAAAACCTTTAGGGAGAGAACATCATCTACAGTTGGTCGTGCCAAGAAAACTCATCAAGGACGTACTACGTGAGTTGCATGATGGGGTTTCTGGGGGACATCTTGGAGTACGACGAACATTGGTAAAGGTACGAGAGCGTTTTTACTGGTTGAATTGCCGAGAAGATGTCGAGAATTGGTGCCGAAAATGTACGTCATGCTCAACAGTGAAAGGTCCGCAGGTCAGAAGCCGAGGCAACCTTAGACTATACAACGTGGGAGCCCCCTGGGAAAGGATAGCGATTGACGTGGCTGGGCCATTTCCTAAGACAGATAACGGAAACAAGTATTTTTGGTCGTGATGGATTACTTCACGAAATGGCCGGAGGTGTTCGCAATCCCTAATCAGAAAGCCACGACGGTTGCTGAGAAATTAGTCAATGAGGTGATATGCAGATTTGGCGTTCCGCTGGAAATTCATTCAGACCAAGGCAGAAACTTTGAATCTAATGTATTCCAGGAAATGTGTAAATTATTAGGAGTGTACAAAACAAGAACTACGCCTTATCACCCGCAATCTGATGGAATGGTCGAACGATTTAACCAAACTTTGGAAAGACACTTAGCCAAGCTGGTAGAAGATCACCAAAAGGATTGGGATAAATACATACCTCTGTTCTTACTGGCTTACCGAACAGCGGAACACGAAAGCATAAAAGTGACGCCAACTTCGGCAGACAGTTACGTATACCAGCAGACTTAATGACTGGAGGCCCGCCACCGAATGCAGAGACCCAATTAAGTATACCGGAACATGTTGAAGACATTCGTGAGAGGTTACGCGATATACACTCATTAATAAGTGAAAATGCATTGGAATCAAGTCAGCGGATGAAGACCAGATACGACCGAAACGCCAATCATCGAGGTTTTCAGGAAGGATCTCTTGTTTGGCTACATAATCCGGTTCTACGAAAAGGAAAATCACCTAAGTTACAGCGACGTTGGGATGGGCCATACAAAGTAATCACACGGATCAATGACGTAACCTACCGAGTGCAGAAGCAACCAAGAGGGACCATGAAGATTGTTCATGTTGATCGATTAGCTATCTACAATGGAAGTAATGATGTTCGGGACGAACATAACTAAGAGGGGGGTAGTGTTACGAATAATCTAGAAGCGTGTAGAGTTGGAGCGCGGGCGCGCTAGCTATCTAGAAAACTCCTGTTGACAAACAAATAGTTGACCGGGGCTATGCCATAATGGACTTTGTGGGATATGGCATAAGGTTGAAAGTAGCGTGTACTAGGATTTATGACTCATAACATGTTTACGATAAGAAGTGATTCATTGTTTCCCCATACATTTAGATTTTTCTGGATCCAGCTAGGGCTTTCCCCTGCCTATAAATACAGAGATGTTGACAAACACAAGGCAGTTTTTATCAAGCGATCGAGAACGATACATCAAGTGACCAAGTGCGAAGCGAGAAGTGTTCTATTGTGTAGTGTTCTAAGTTCAGTGATAGTACAGCAAGTGACTATTGTGTAAAGGATATTTTAGTATTACGTTGTTTGTGTTTGTAAATACACGGATTTAATATAAGTGGTGTTTTCCTACAATTGCGAACCCGAGTACGTAACAATTTTTTTTTTGAATAAGTATTTTGAATTTTTTCAAACCCTTGGGCTAAGATTGTAAACTGACCTTGCCTCTTGGCTCTTTCTTGTATTGCAGACAATGTTTATTTCAGCAGAATTTCTCCAGACAGAATCCCAAATGGTAAAATGCTATGAAACAGCTAAAGCTGTTTTATTTTTAACTTCCGGCTACGTATGTAAATAAGGAAGTTACTAACTTTGCCCAAATTTTCAGACACCTTTTCCGACTATTTTTACGATAACGTCAGTGTGTCTGTATGCATGTGTTATTGTGTGTGTGTGTGTGTGTGTGTGTGTGGGTGTGTGTGTGTGTTGATAAACATCTCATAACTTTCTAACGGCTGGACTGATCGAAACGCGGTTGATGGCATTCGATTGGATTCTGCTCAACTTAGACTTCCTGAAAATTTTAATCAATTTGGTCCATTACATTTTGAGAAATTTTGGAAAAACCTCAAAAAAATGCTGGTGAAATAGTATGTTATTAATATATTTTTTCAGATTAATGCACCGATTGAGTAGAAAATTTAATGTAATCGGCACTTTTTTTCAAAAAACTGTGTCTAATGCATAAATTGCATCAAAATCGGTTTGTCCGTTCAGGAGTTATCGTTGACGAAAAATTTTGAAAAGTGTTTTTTGACTTCGAGATTTTTTAATCATTTTTCGACCTTATACAATGTTAAGTACTTAAAAAACTACGAATTTTAAATATATTAAGTTTGCTGTAAAAAAGCAAATATTAATATTTAATGAGCTGTAATATATAAACACTTTTAAGCTGCATTTAAAAAATAAAATATTGTAGAGGTTCGAAAAATGATTGGCTAAAAATCTTAAAGTAATGTCGAAAAAACACTTTTTTCAAAACTTGTGATCAACGATAACTATAATTCAAATCTATAATTCAAATCTCAGGTAACTGGAGAACGAGGAAGGGGGTGCGTACGGGAGAAATATTCACTCGTGGCCTACGCGTCATTCAACTCTCGTTACAAGTTTAAAGACAGCACTAAATTATTACTGTTTTGTTTTTTATACCATAAGATAGCAAACAAGCAGATGGGTCTCCTGATGGAAAGAGTCAACCATCGTCTATAGACACTAAAGATGTTAATGGTGCGTTGCTATCTTGTGGCGAGGTCTAATGCCACATGCATAAGTTTACTGACTACTTCACCCTCCAAACCGGAACACGATAGCGACAAGCACTGACGCTATTGCGGCAGGACCCGGGCGAGACAATGCAGACTCTACCACCTAGTAGCCACGATGGTAGTGACTCGATAGCCAATCGGTCGCCTTTTACGACCTGCCTGGCAGATGCTGGCTGGCCTATTCTTCAAAGGAGGCCGAAACCAACACGGCGAAAAAGTCTCGCAGGACCCTAAATGAATATAGCAAAATATCTAATATTTTTCATTTTATGTTCCAATACTGAACACTGCCGTAAGGATAAACATATTTTGATGCATTTTGTGCATTGGACGCAGTTTTTTGAGGAATAGAACTAATAAGATTTATACTTAATGGGTACATTAATCTGGAAGTTATATTAAAATTCTGTTTTACGAATTTTTTTTGATTTTTTTAAAATTTCTTAAAATTTTAGTGGACCGAATTGGTTCAAATCAGAAAGTCTAAGTTAAGCGGAATCCAAACGAATGCCATCAAAAGTTATGAGATGTTTACATACACACAATCACACATACATACAGACATACTGATGTCATCGTGAAAATAGTCTGAAAAGGCCCCTAGGACCTCAAAACGTGAAGATCTGGTGAAAACTCGAATTTCGAAAATCGGGACAAAATCAGTATCCTTATCTACATACGTAACGGGTAGTTAAATAAGAAATTGTAAAATAATTTTAAAGACAATGTATTCAGTATAAGACACCGTATTTAATCATAGTAGTACATAATATGCTTTACGTTCGCTTGGGGCGGCGTAGAGGGCGCGTAGCGACGAACGGCTTAGCTACGCACGTAGCTTACCTGTAAAAGCTGAAAATAAGGTCTTTATTCGTTAATAGTAGGTATTTAATTAGTAATTAAATTAAATACCAACTGAGTCGCTACGCGCCCTCTACGCCGCCCCATACCAACGCAAAATAGAATATAAACCAAAGGTTCCCAAACTTTTTTTCTCATAGATCAGTTTCAAAATTTTGCTGGTTCCGGTGGAGGCCCTGAATTTAAATTTCTACCATACTCCCAAAACTTAAGAAAAAATACGAAGATTAGATTTAACTATGGAAATTTGCAAGTTTCCAATCGTGAGTTAACAGTTTTCGAAAAAAAGTGAGAATTGAATGGATAATTAATTGATATTTTTACTTCTCTTAGGAATTGTGACCTCCATTTTGGTCACGGCAATGTTAAATCTCCCATGGAACTTTGGGAATCCATACTTCCATATCCATCCATACTAATATTATTAATGCGAAAGTCTGTCTGTCTGTCTGTCTGTTACGCTTTCACGGCTAAACCGCTGGACCGATTTTCATGAAATTTGACATGGAAATAGTTGAAGATCCGGGGTCAAACATAGGCTATTTTTTTTCCGAAAAACAGCCCCTGAAGGGCTGAAATAGGGGATGAAATTTGTATTAAAAACTATTTATGTGACATGTTAATATACTCGGGGCCGAAGCTGCGCAGGTCAGCTAGTCAGTTATATAAACGATTAAATGCGGAGGAAATGGTTTCTCATTCATCACCAGGAGAGCCATTTGCTTGTTTGCTGCCTAATGACAAAAAAATCTTGTTGAAAACAGCTGATAATCTTGAAGCGGCTTTTTATCCTAACAGACAGGACTTTCGATTAAAAATACCAATATCAAATCGGATTAGTATGGGAGCTACGATGCCTCAGACAAACCTACAGATACACACGTTAAACTTATAATGCCCTTCGTTTTTGCGCCAGAGCTTAAAAATTAATGGTTTTATAATAAAAGTGTGATAAGTTCCGATTAGCTCAGCGTCATTATGACCCACTCGTTACGCGGCCTTGATACGTCGTCTTGGACTGAATGAAACTGACATTAAAATATTATATAGGACAATATAATTGTAACTTCACGAAAATAATCGTTGCCGTGATGATAGATTTATTTTTAAATAATTCATAAATATCATTTTGATAATGCCAAATCAACGATATCTTCTAAGCATAGATGCTTAATTGAAGTTTATTTTGTTTCGAATATTTTGAGCGTTAGCAAATAAGAATAAGTGGGTGGTTAAAAAACGCAGGTTTTTGTAATCGATTTTTGGCAACTTTATTTTTAAAATATGCATCAGTGGTGTATTCTAAGGATTAAAATGAGAATGAAGTGTTTTTTTTTTAAAAGGCCGAGTTCTTGTACACGGTGAGGAATCGACTGCTTCGGGTTCTGCTGTACACTTTCACGGACCGTGAAACCAAACCACCAAACGTTAAAGAGTCTACTGTGAAGGCCACCATGTCTACCGTAAAATGGGCGCAATGTACGCAACGTTTGCTTTAACTAACACTCATTTTTATAATAAAGTTTTACCATTTGAACGTGCTGTTTAATCGTGTAACTTGTAATGGTGATTTGGCATAAGCAACTGATTAATTAACAAAAGATTTCACAGGTGTCACCAAAACAAAATGGCCGCTACGGGCTGTCAAAATCTACCCGCGCCAATTGAAAAACCCTTTATATTAATAATAATATTATTGACATTGACTTTTGTTTAGTATGCGCTGGCAAACTGAGTCTTGTGATTGAAATATTTTTTATATCAATAACACTTGTACTGTTTCACAATAAACAGCATAAGTATTATTGATATAAATTATTGTATGAAATGGATTTTCACCAAGTGCCGACGGTAAAGTGTGTAGAAAATATATTTTATAGATATTTGTATGATTGGCTATGCAAGTCATTACTATCGTGGCTTCTAGGTGGTAGAATTCGGCGTTGTTTCGGCCTGGTACCGCCGTCTTCATTGTTCCTGTCACAATGGAGTCAGTGCTTGTCACTGTCGTGTTCCGGTTTAGAGGGTAAGGTAGCCGGTAAACTTCTGCATGTAGCAATAAGACCGCGCTACGAGGATAGCAACGTAATATTAAAATAGGTTGTTGGTATATAGGCGATGGTTGTCTCTTTTCATCATAAGAGCTATCTGTTTGTTTGGATCTTATGATATAGATTTAGTATAGAATAAATTATCTTCAAATTTTTGAATGCAATGGTTCATCTACGCTTTCCTTTGCTCGTAGTTGTAGGTTGACACAATAAATTGTGGGTATCTGCGCATGTGTAGTACGAGTAAACACGCCGTGGTTTAACAATTAGTCGTACGACGACCATCGGACGTGACGGTCGCTTACGGGTTGCGATTGTCATCGCGAAACGAACCGCGTGTGATGTGATACAATTGTTTAGTTATTTTTGTTTATAAGTGAACGATTATTGGAGTGATTTTAACGGTAAGTTTGTTGTTTAGATGGGTCTTATCGACCACGAGGGGTTGAAGTTATTGTTAACCCTTTAACTGACCATTGAAGCTCGAAGCATGAAATTCAGAGTAGCTTCTTTTAAGCATAATGAGTCACTAATAACTAACCTAAGCGTCAACCCTAAAATTATGGTCCCTATGATACACAATGATAAAATAATATTTTAAGGTTTCTAGTAGTATATTCGGATTTGTGTGCAAAAAGAACGGGAAGGGACGAATAGTATTTTGTTCATTTTTATCTAACTCTAGTGTCATTACTTTATTTTATCGTAGCACATTAACTAAAATAAAAAAAATAACCTCAAAGTAAAATAACTATACAATGACAACTCTATTTGAACTTCAAATTACATTACTGTTAACTGATTACAATTTATTGTATTTCGCATTTTGATGTATGTACATAACAAGATCGATTATGTACACGAAAATAAACTTACAGTATTATATATAACAATGCTTATTGGAGGTTTAAAAGCTACTATTATTAAAACACTCTTATTTAGCCATAGCATATTTTTTTTTATTTTATTTTACCATTTAATTCAGGCAACATGGCCCATATTATAAATACCTTATAGACTAACTAAAAGGGATGGTACAGTTTTTTGTACTAAATGAAAATTTTGTTATGATAAAATTTAAATCTTTACTTACCATTTTTGAAAACGCTGGAAAAGCAATTTTTTATCCTTTAGCTGTAAGCCGGTACGTGTAAAACCGTTTTGCTATTTATTTGTTTTCCTTGTGCAACTCTGCAGTTGATCTACTGTCTACAGCATTTTTAGCATTAGGAAATTAATTCGATTTCGAAAGCACTAAAGAAGGAATACTTTTGGCTTTTCTTAGGCCAAATTCTTCGTTGTTCTTTGTGCGTAATTCTTCGGACTTCGAACTTCGACAACAGATTTCTACAGAAAACTGGGAACTGACACACATGGTAAGTACGTAAATTTATGTTGATTTTAAAACATTTAATTTTAGATCCATATTTTTAACCTTTTTAGATATAATATACATAATAAATAGCGCGTTTGTTCTTTTATTTTACTAGACACACACACACACATAATTCGGTTAATTGGACGTAGTTAATTACAGTTTAAAAACCGAAACCGGTTAATTAATTATTAATCAACCGGTTTCGGTTTTTAAACTGTAATTAACAAACAATGTTTTTTATATCATAAGACAGCAAACAAGCAAAGCAAGATGACCCCGTGTTGGATCCGGGCTCCTTTAAAGAATAGACCAACTGCCGTTCTGCCAGGCAGGTCGTAAAGGCGACCGATTGGCTATAGGAGTCACTACCATCGTGGCTACTAGGTGGTAGAGTTGTGTCTCGCCCGGATCTGGTACCACACCGCCTTACCTATTCCTGCCGCAATAGCGTCAGTGCTTGTCGCTGTCGTGTTCCAGTTTGGAGGGTAAGGTAGCAGGTAAACTTATGCATGTGGCATTAGACCTGGCCACAAGATAGCAACGCACCATTAACATCTTTAGTGTCTGTAGGCGATGGTTGAGTCTTTCCATCAGGCAACCCATCTGCTTGTTTGCTATCTTATGATATAAAAAATGCGAAAGGTTGGATGAATGGATGTTACTCAATCACGCAAAAACTACTAAACGGATTTAAATGAAAATTGGCACACAAGTAGATTTCGACAGAAAACTGGGAACTGACACACATGGTAAGTACGTAAATTTATGTTGATTTTAAAACATTTAATTTTAGATTCATATTTTTAACCTTTTTAGATATAATATACATAATAAATAGCGCGTTTGTTCTTTTATTTCACTAGACACACACACACACACACACACATAATTCGGTTAATTGGACGTAGTTAATTACAGTTTAAAAACCGAAACCGGTTAATTAATTATTAATCAACCGGTTTCAGTTTTTAAACTGTAATTAACAAACAATGTTTTTTTATAATATAAGACAGCAAACAAGCAAAGCAAGATGACCCCGTGTTGGATCCGGGCTCCTTTAAAGAATAGACCAACTGCCGTTCTGCCAGGCAGGTCGTAAAGGCGACCGATTGGCTATAGGAGTCACTACCATCGTGGCTACTAGGTGGTAGAGTTGTGTCTCCCCCGGGTCTGGTACCACCCCGCCTTACCTATTCCTGCCGCAATAGCGTCAGTGCTTGTCGCTGTCGTGTTCCAGTTTGGAGGGTAAGGTAGCCGGTTATGCATGTGGCAATAGATCTCGCCACAAGATAGCAACGCACCAGTAACATTTTTGGTGTCTATAGGCGATGGTTGACTCTTTCCACAAGGACAGCTATCTGCTTGTTTGCTATCTTATGATATATAAAAGAAAAAAAAATTCGCTTCTGATGGAAAGAGAAATCATCGCCTATAGACAGCAAAAATGTTAATGGTGTGTTGATATCCTTGTACCGTTGTCTTTATACTACATAAGTTTAGCGGCTACCTTACCCTAAAAACCGGAACATGATAGTGACGAGTACCTACTTATGCTATTGCGACAGGAAACCAGACCCGGACGAGACGTTTCTTGTAGTAGCCACGATGGTAGTGACTTGTAGACCCAATTGTTCGCCTCTTACAAACTGCCTGGTAGAATGGTAGATGATATATTATTCAAACGGGGCCTTCAAGGGTGTGATATAAAGGGTGTGATATAATATCTAAAAATAGTGGAATTTCACCAAGTGCTGACGATGGGAAGTGTAAAACATGTAAAGAAATATTATTTATTCAATTAAAATGTCGATTTAAAAAGTATTCAATATTTATCGAATTTAAACAATGAAATATAATTTCGATATTTTATCTCCTTTGCTATGTAATGGAGAAGCCATTCAAAGCGGCGCAGCGTTGTACCGCTCCGTGTATCTTCTCCCTCATTAATAAATGCCAAAATTTCAAAAAAAAAATTTAAAACATTATGATTTCGATATTTATTCTCCTTTGCGTGAGAAAGAAACTAAATGGAACGGCGTAGTGTTGCACCGCTTCATGTATATTCTCCTTATGAGTGGATGCCAATGTTTAAAAAAAATTTTTTCTTTAAACAATATGATTTCGATATTTATTCTCCTTTGCTACGTAAAGAAGAAGCCACACGGGGCGGCACGGTGTCGTATCGCTCCGTGTATCTTCTCCCTTATGAATATATGCCAAAGTCTTTTAAAAGAAAACTTTTTTGAATCAATATGATTTCGATACTTATTCTCCTTTGCTACGTAAGAATGAGCTACATGGAGTAGCTCGGTGTTGTACCGCTACGTGTATCTTCTCCTTTATTAATAGGTGCCAAGGTTTCAAAATATAAAACTTTTTTCTATATTTATTATTGTCCTTTGCGACGTAAGGAAGAAGTCACATGGAGCGGTGTAGTGTCGTACAGCTCCGTGTATCTTCTTTCTTATGAATTGTTGCCAAAGTTTCAAAAAAAAGAAAACTTTTGTTTTAAACAATATGATTTCGATATATTCTCCTTTGCTACGTAAGGAAGAAGATACATGGAGCGGCGTGTTGTCGTACCGTTCCGTGTATCTTCTCCCTTATGACTAGATGCTAAAGATTTTTTTAAGACATCGATCCGCCTCGGTGGACGGATCGCACGGATTTAATTTAACCGCACCTTTTACTTGATCTTCCTCTTTTTCTTTTCATGTCTCTGGGTATCCATTCTGTTAAGCGTTTTGACCATCTGGTATTACTCACCCTAAAGATTTGTCCTACCCAATGCCACTTGAGTAGTCTTGTTCTTGTCCTCACATCTACCATTTTGTTTTCTTCCTAATGCCGATGTTGCTGACCTTATCTGATAATTTATTAGACATTATTTACCATGTAAACAAGTAAATTTACTATTTTATTAAACGATCGTACTATCAACTTTTCTGCTCAGACGGCGACATTAGTGACACGTTAGGAGTAGATGAACCTACAGCGGAATTACATTTAAACTGGCGACTGACGACTGCAGTTCTTATTATATCTGCTGAACAGATAACTCGGTGGCACTACATTATATTATTACATAAGATTAGGTATTCTACGCAGATGAGGAAAACTTGAGTTGATGAAGAATATACCTGTAACTTACAGACAAAGGACTTTTAAACCGGAGGATTTTGGTAATAATTTTTTCTAAGTATCAATTCGCTAAGAAGAAATCCATTGTTAGTTACATGACCTACACAAATAGCGAAATTGTTACAGCAGCGAAACAAAAAAAAATATCTGATAGTTTTAGACCGAGTATGCTTCTTTCCATCTTACGTTGATAGATGGCAATTCTTTCTTCACCTTCTTTTCTTAATGACTACCTCTGATGACCATATGTTAGGCAAGGCAATATCGTAATCTCATAAAGTTTTTTCTTAATATTTAGATTTATTTCTTTATTTTTCATTATTTCCCTCAATCCCGAGTAATTCTTCCAGACTAGAGTTATCCTTCTTTCTATTTCTATTCCTGTGTTGTTTTCGAACGTTACTAACTGTCCCAAGTACATATACTCTTTCACATGTTCAATTTTTTCATTTATTACCGTAATTTCTTGAGGAATTCCATTGGTCAGAATCTTAGTTTTCGTCGCGTTCCTTGACGGTGCCACATTTTGACTTTCCATTGCCAGTTAAATCATCATGCTCTCCAATTCAGTGGCACTTTCTTCGAAAATCACTATCTCGTCCTCGAAACGCAAATGGTTCTGTAGCTGAGTAAAAACATAACTAATGCTAAGCAATTAGCACTTTTTTAACTTTCAAATTATTAATTATATAAATTTTAAGTGCAGTGATATTGTATGTATAAAAGGACGTAGATGACGTACATGAAATTCAGGCGCTCAAAATAAGACAATTGTCGTAATTTATGTTACGCTAGCGTATTTCAAACGCAAGTTTAAACTGATAGCTATCCTTTTCTCTATCATTCATACCGTATTATCTGTCGCATTCATTGTTGTAACCTATGTGAACGCAAGAGGTAAGTATGTGTACGCAAGAAAAAAGTATGTATATGTGATAGGGGAATGAAATCTAAACACTTTGACAAGAGAAGATAAGGACTAGGTATTAATTTCCATAAGAATCAAATTTATAAATTGCGTGCATTCCAACGCTGAATATATAAAAATGGCTTAATCTCTGTCTAACAAGATCATAATAGACAAAGTTACAAAAATTTTGTCAGTGCTCTAAATTCAAACTTTGACAAGCGAAATATAAAAACTTGGCATTAATTTCCATAAACAATCAACATTATAAAATTGCATGCATTCCAACGTTGAATATATAAAAATGGTAATGGCTAACAAGTTTTAAATATAAACGTGATTTTTTTTATATGTTGTCTAATTGCAGCATTATAGGATGTAGAACGAAATCGCCAAATGAATCATTGCACCAGTATGTATAATAATTGTATAAGTGTGTTTGATACTTAAAATATAACATCTTCGTATTCTGGTTTAAGCCGGTGTTTTTTTCAATCCTATTTAAATAAAAATTATATTAAAGATATTGATAAAATGTCGATATTTTTTAGATTTAAGTCTTGACATTCTGTCAATGGTTAGACAGATGTAGATGTATGTAGCCCGCCATTACTCGTGACGAAATAACACGTTTTTTCCTTAATTATTTCATATCTAGTAGTTTCCTTCATCTAAGTCTAAACACCGAGCAGTATGAATATACGTCATCTTAAAACATAATTGATTAAAGGGCATAACTTATACATTTCATTAGTGGCCCTTACTTAGTGAAGTAATTAATAATAAGTTACCAAATATTAAACTCTTCAGTGTAATACATCAAGATCAAGTATTTAAATATTCATCAGACCGTTCAACTATACATCCATGCTAATATTAATAAACTTACTATCTATGCCTCGCGATTTCATCCTCGTGATCCCGCCGTGTTGGTCTGGGCTCTTTTGAAGAATAGTCCACCTGCCGTTTTGCAGGCAGGTAGTAAAAGACGACCGATTGTCTATACGTGTCACTACCATCATGACTACTAGGTGGCCGAGTTCCGTAACGTCTCGCCCGGATATTTGTTACCACCGCCTTACGTATTCTTGCCGCAATATCGTCAATGCTTCTTATTGTAGTGTTCCGGTTTGGAGAGTAAATTAGCCGGTAGACTTATGTATGTGACACTGCCATCCAGCCACACGGATAGCAACTCACCATTAACTTCTTTGATGCATATAGGCGATGGTTTTTCTTTCCATCAGGAGAGCTATCTGCTTGAAATTGATCATTGGAACGAATTTCCTTATCGCGCGTTGTGAAAGGGGGTTAGACGGAAAAAATTCTTACGAAAAGTTGTCACGACACTTTTTGCTATAGTAAGCTATTGTAAACTGTGCGGCGTGCGCATGTTTCTCTCTCTCTCTCTCTCTCGTATAGAAAGCAAGCCAGATATTTCATTTCTATTATTATTACGAAAATTGAGCCTACTGATTAAGTTTATATTACATTATATGTGTTAATAATAAAATAAATATTATTATAACTTAAAAAAAAAATATTACAATTCCTTCACTAATTAATCGAAAGGAACTTCGTTCCATCCGGGTGTCCCTTGACACCTCAAGTTTTTTTTTCTATTTGTTTTGCACTTTTTACATTTTTCTATTCCCTTTGCACGGGGCAATTTTCTCTACCATACAAAATATTAGAATATTTTATAGACTTTTTTATATGTATCATTAGATATCAAAAAGCAGATGTCTTACCATATAGAAAGAGAAACCACGCCTATAGACACTAAAGATGTTAATGATGGATTGCTGTGTGGGGGGACGGTAAGTTTACTGGCTACCCTAAATGCCCGGTTGGCGATAGGCTTGCCGCCTTTCACATTGTGGGACTAGTATCTTCAATGAATCGTGGGTGCACTGGTTGTATCTCTGCCTATCTCTTCAGAGATACGGGCGTGAATCTACATTACTCACTACCTTTATTTTTCAAACTGGATGCCGAAAGTGACAAGTTTACTAGGTGGTAGAGTTCTGTATTGTCTCGCCTAGGTCAGGTACCACCGCTTTACCTATTACTGTCGCAATAGCGTCAGTGCTTGTCACTGACGTGTTCCGGTTTAGGGAGTACGGTAGCCGGTAAACATATGCATGTGGCATTAGACCTCGCCACAAGATAACAACGCGCCATTAACACCTTTGGTGTCTATAGGCGATGGTTGACTCTTTCCATCAGGAGACCCCTCTGCTTGTTTGTTATCTTATAATATAAAAAAAGTTGACGCTTTAATAATATCTTTTTTGACAAAAAATAATATTAAGTCTGGAAAATATTAGTGATAAATTTTAATTTTGAAAAATGTACCGTTTTTGAATATTTAAATTAAAACTGTCACTCTCATTCCGGCGACGTTGATGTTCAGAGCGTCTTGTAATCAAAACCTTTGTATTCCTGGTAGGCCAACCTATTATTTATTATATACTAGCTGGGCCGGCAAACGTTGTTCTGCCTTTTTAACTACTCTTATTTTTTTCTATATTTTCTCACCTTTTCTGGGCTTCAACAATTAATTCAAAACCAAAATTAGCCAAATCGGTTCAGCCGTTCTTGAGTTTTAGCGACACTAACGGATAGCAATTGTTTTTTATATATACGTATAGATATTAATTTTACTATCTACATTTTTTTTGTACTTATTACGTAGTTGATTGTCGAGTAGGCACTTGTATTATAAATGCGAAAGTTAGTCGGTCTGTTTGTCTGTCTCTTCTTAACGCCTTTACCACTGAACTCATCTGGATGTAATTTGGTACAAAGATAGTTTGATACCCGAGAAAGGACATAAGATAGTTTTTATTCCAGTAATGCGGGAATGGAACTATGCGGGTAAAACCCGGGACTTTTATTTTAGAACTAGCTGTGCCCGCAACTTAGTTCGCGTGAAAAAAATTCTAAAATAAAAACCCGCATAGTTCCCATTCCCGTGGGATTTCCGGTATGAGAACTACCCTATGTCCTTTCTTGCGTCTCAAACTATATTTGTACCAAGTTTTATCCAAATCGGTTCAGTGGTTTAACCGTGAAAGCGTAACAGACAGACAGACAGAGTTACTTTCGCATTTATAATATTAGTATGGATAGTATGGAAGTATGGATAGTATGGATTATAATAGGCCTTAACGAACTCAAGATGGCATCCGGGTGGCGAATATGGCGACTACTATTTGCACCATTAGAATTTAACAAAATACTCGATTATCAGAATTTTGTGAATATATGTTGTCGACTCGAAATCATTATTTTTTATGTTTTATTATTCAGGTAAGGTTTCAGTCGAGTCTACCGTAGTCCCCCTTGACCGAATCTATCTATACATATAATAAAATCGTAGGAAAGTCAAAACTGTACATTGAATATTTTTTTAAAAGAATACTTGGGGCGTGATCTGCAATCGATATCGAAGCCAAAAATATAGTTTTTAGAATTTTTGTCTGTTTGTATATCTGTTTGTCTGTATGTATGTCCGGGGTAAACTCGAAAAGTACTGCATGGATTTACTTCAAACTTTGTATGAATATTACTAATAGGTCGGGTCAACATATAGGCCACATATTATCATGCTATCACCTACGGGGGAGGGGCAGTGTGGAGTAAACGAACTCCACGCAGACGAAGTCGCTGGCAACAGCTTGTTATTAATATAGATACTAGAAGTAATGTATAGTTTCCTCATTACAGTTTTCCCTCTCCGCTGATTAATAAATCAACTGGCCCCATGGCTCCTTTCGAATAATAGATCAACTGATTGCTAGGCATCTCGCAAAAGTCGAGAAAAGGCTGATAGGTTTTACTTACGTCATGGCTTCTAACTAGGTGGAAAAGTTCTCCAACGTCTTGCCTAAGTTCTTGTGCTGTCTCCTTACCTAAGGATTAGAGCCTATATTGACTGAACATCAAATATATGACCCTCCTCTGACCCGATGGCTGGATCCGTCCTTGACCTTTTACTGCTACAATAGCGAAATACTTGTCGCTATCGTGTAATAGTAGAGGAGATAGTGGGAGATCGTCCTTCACCGATCTGATAACCAGATGAGATGTATATTTTATCAAATATTATTTATAAACAAATATGCCTATAATTACTTGCCTATCCAAAAGTGCTCAGGGCTTTTTTTAAATTAAATTAACTTTAATCGTTTTTTTTTCATCACTTTCATACTTTTGATAATGAAATGAAATTTATTTCACTGATAATTTTTAACACACAGAATATGCCTAGGTAGGCTTGCCTACTCATTTCAGTGTATGGCTGCTACCTGGCAAGCAGGTGTGAACAGGTAAGTCAATAAAGGTGACTCCATCGATCTGCTAACTTATCGAAAGTTATATCAAATGTTATATTATTTTATTACAAAATCAGTCACATATACTTGCCTGCAAAAAATCGTACTCAGAGTACTGTTGCCAAGCTAAAAACTTGCCATGAGCACTTTTGGATAGACAAGTAATTATAGTCATATTTGGTTATAAATAATATTTGATAAAATATACGTCTCATTTGGATATTAGATCGGTGAAGGACGATCTCCCACCGGCTCTTTAACCATAACACCTTGTCACAATGATAGCAACGCATTATTAATTCTATGTATTTATTCCGGAAAAGTAATTTGTTTTCGGGGATTTACCAAAATATATGATGCAGTGGGCTGTAGGTCGCAGCTAGTGTATAATACATGCATATTACAGAAAAGCCGAGAATTTCGAAGATTTGTCGTAAAAACATATTTTTGTGCACTTACATTGCACGTGTGCAAAGCCGGAGCGGATCGCTAGTTATCCATTTACGAAAAAAAACAGTTTAAAATTCAAGCTTCAAGCATTTATTTGCATTAAATAGGTCACATGAACATCTTAAACAAAGTGCCGATAACACAAAAGTATAATTTTATACACGGCTGTCTGTTTGTAAATACTTTATAATATATTAATCGTGAAACACCATTTGCATTGCTTCTTTACTAACCTTAAAGCCTTGTTCTGATTAGGCCAGTATTTAATTCGAGTAGCTAGTAATTAGTAACCGAACATGTCTGAACACCAAAATCTATGTAGTTGAGTAGATTAGTTTATAATTTAGTCGAGCGAGTCTACTTAGTTCTATCTTTCTTGGCGAGTAGTGCTCTCCACCACGCGTCTCGTTTTCTGGCGTACAAACACGGCATACAAACGTTAACCCCTTGTTTTAGTCAAATTTTTCGTTGTGTGACAATGTGTTTTGTACGCGCGTGTCGCGTTGTTGGATGTTTATTTTGCGAAACACAACTCACTTGTGAAATATATTCTACCACAGTGCGATTTTTTGATAGAAGGTATTTTATACTCTCCACTCGACTAAATTACTGGCGTAGTGCGAACTAGGCTTAAGTGCTATTAACGTCACGACACAACTATTTACGAAACCATTGTTTTGGTTGTAAGCGAAACAATCCCAAACTTCATTGTTGAACGGACGTAGTACTAAATCGTTATTGAACAAATTACTACACCACACCGTTTAGTAAGCTGAATATAGTGAATGGTATATTAATCGAAAAAAGAAATCGACAAAATTCTCCTGTGTCTGAGCCATTGATTTCTTGTGCTAATTTTTTTATGTGCGGTCTAAAAAGAGACGCTGTATTAAATACGTGTATTTATACACTTAAATGCACTTGTATATTATGTACAATTCAGGGCTCTGAAGATGCCGTAAAAGGCGAAACTGGTTGGCGATATATTTAAATTAATTAAAAAGTGTTTTGTGAAACAGTACAAGTGCATTTAAGTGTACATAATTACAAATAGTGTTTCACCAAGTGATGACGACAATAAGTATAAAAAATGATGCATAGACCGTCTACAGCACTCTGTACAGTGTTATTCCTTAATCCTATTTTGCACATATGCTTTCATTTCTTGTAAACAATTAATAGTAACGTACGCACTTATCACCTACTCTTATAAACCCTGTCGGACAGTTTTCACCTTTCAACCCCTCACGCCTGGTAGGGTTGTTCCCGGAGCCGTCTGAAATAATATGCAAAAATGTATAATGTGAAATGAATACATGGAATTTTGTATTTACACAGGGTTTGTTGTTTATGTTTTAACTTCCCGCTAAGTACATAAATAAGGAAGTTACTGATTTTGCCCCGGTTTTCGAACATCGATTTTTCACCAAATCTCCAAGTTTTGAGGTTAGGAGATGACGTCAGTATGTCTGTATGTATGAAAGTATGAGTGTGTAACTTTTGAACGGCTTGACCGATCGAAACGCGGTTGATTGCATTCGATTGGGTTTCGCTTAACTTGGACTTTCAGAAAGTCGGAAACAATTCGACCCAGAAAATATTGAGAAATTTTGAAAAAATACTGAGAAAAGCAATTCGGTGATACAATATATTTTTTAAATTATTTCCAAATTAATATACCAATTAAGTATAAGAATTATTATTCTTTTAAAAACTTCCTTTTACATCGTAAATTGCACCGAAATTGGTTTATCCGTTTTGGAGTAGTCTGAATGAAAAATTTTTCAAAAAGGTTTCTGTTGACAAAAATTTGAAATTTTTCAATCTATCATTTTTTGGTCTTGTACAATATTTTAGTTCTAAAAGTAACTACTACGTTAAATGCCGTTTCAAAAATTATAATCGAATCAAATTTTCAGATGTCACAGCTTTTAAAATATTAAAATTACGTTGTTTACAACATACTTATTTCATTATTTTAAAATAATTTCCAGGCTAATATACCAATTTATTTAAAAATCTAGCCAGCTACTCTAATTAAAAAAATTCGTCAAAATCGGATTTGAATCAGTTGATTAGTTCGAGATTTATCAATGACGAAAATTCTTGAAAAAAGTTCTTTTTTTATCATTTCTTCTTCTTTTCTTAATTTATTTCTTCAACATTTTTTAACTTCGTATTTATATTATATTTCGTAGGTCATAAAACAATTTAGAGCTCAAAGTTTGCGTTAAACGCCATTCGAAATATAAAAATTGATTATCATTTTGAAAAAATATACATCTTTTCGAACATTAAATAACTACAATTTTTACAAACTTAAGATTTTTGAACTCTTCGAATTCAAAAACCTATGCTTAGGTATATCTTTCGCTTCTTTGAACTTGAAATACCTTAATTTAGCGGGAAGTTTCAGGGATGGCCTGCTGATGGCGGTTGTGACTTACCGGCTAACAGACTTTTTTATTGAACGGGGGAAAACGAACAAGAGTCTTACTTGATGGTAAGTGACATTTAGTAATGTGGTTGACCCATAGACAACCACACAGAGGTTTCGCAGTTGCGTTGCCGGCCTTTTAAGAATCAGTAAGCTCTTTTTTCGAAGCTGTTTAAATCGTATCTGTTCGGGAAAACCCCTACCGGTAATTGGTTCTACAGAGGAATAGTGCAGGGGAAAAAGTACTTCGAGAATCGCAGAGTAGATTTTTAGACATCGAGATGGTCAGAGTGCTAAGTGTGAGTTTTTCTTTTCGCATTCAATCGTGAGCGCGTTTGGAGTTTACTAGGAATTTGTATGTGATTTGTACAGCGCCACCTAGTGGTAAACGTGAAAAACCAGTTTACCACTAGGTGGCGCTGTACAAATCACATATAAATTCCTAGTAAACTCGAAACGCGCTCACGATCGAACCTTACACTAAAGACGTTAATTTTGTTATTGTATCTGTGTCTTATATGAAAGTAACTAGGTGGTAGAGTTCTGCATTGTCTCGTCCGGGTCTGGTACAACTGCTTTACCTATTTTGACCGCAATAGCGCCAGTGCTTGTCACTGTCGTGTTCCAGTTTGGAGGTTAAGGTAGTTAGTAAACTTATGCGTGTGGCATTAGACCTCGCCACAAGATAGCAACGCACCATTAACATCTTTGGTGTCTATAAGCAACGGTTGGCTCTTTCCATCAGGAGACTCATCTGTGTGTTTGCTATTTTATATAATAAAAAAAATTGAAGTACCAGTTTTTTATATCATACGTAAGACAGTAAACAAGCAGATGGTTCTCGCGGTGGAAAGAGGAACCATCGGCCATAGACACCAAAGATGTTAATGGTACTTTGTTGTCCGTACGACGAGATGGCAATGTCCATCGGCTAATTTACCTTCAAAACCTGAGCACGACAATTACAAGCATTGACGCTATTACGGTTGAAATATGTAAGGCGGTGGTACCATTTACCCAGGTGAGACGTTACCACCTAGTAGTCACGATGACAGTGACACGTATATGAGCCAATCGGTTGCCTTTTACGACCTGCCTGGCAGAACGGCAGTTGCCCTATTCTTCAAGGAGCCCAGACCAACGGGGTAAAATAAATTCGTGAATTTGTAATAAATGTGAGTGAAAACTGTTTACGTTTTTGTATAAATCATGACTTGGATATGTCGTGGCCTAATCGTAGAACTGGTCACATTGTAAAATGTCTGAGAATTTCATAAAACGTTTCACTATCTACCACATAATGATGTTCCTTAATCAAATCAATGAGCAACCGTTAGTCGATATATTTGACTAAACGCGCAAATACTTCATGAAAGTCGCCTTCGGTCGCCTTTTACGACCTGCCTGGCAGAACGGCATAATCTATACTTCAAAGGGGGCCCAGACCAACACACGAACACAAAAAACATGAGTAATAAAAAAAATATGCGTAAACCATACAAACCTTGAGGTCGTGGTGATGACTGCGCGTTTTGAAACAGAACAAACAAGCTGATGATGAAAAATACAATTTGGAAACGCATTGTTGGAGTTCTCGACACGATTCTGGCTTGAAGTAGTGAGAAGTGGCGTCTGGTAGATAATGTTCTCGGGATACGAGCTCTATGTATATATACGCCCAGTTAATAGGAAAACATGTATTTGAACACTGTAACTAATATGTGAGTTCCGCCAATAAACTGTAAAAACCGTTCATAATAAAATAGGTCGTAACCTATTAAATAATATTGAATTACCTGGATCATTTTGAAAATAAAGTGTTGCTATTGTTTCATCTTTTTAAATGGAGATGAGGTAAGATATCAGTAATTATTATTGACATATTATTATATATCGATAATAAATATTGATATTTTACCATTATATAATTTTAATTAAATAAGATTTTAATAATTATTATCGATCTCAACTTCAAAGTTCAAACCATAAGAATTTAATAAAAAAATATAGGTATCTTTCGTGGCCCCAACGTAGAATTGGCCTTTTAATAAAATTTTTGATCATTTCATGGAATCTTCACATTTTATGATGTTTTTTTTTTATATTTTTTAATATCACAATATAGCAAACAAGCAGATGTGTTTCCTGACGGAAAGAGTCAACCATCGCCTATAGGCACCAAAGATGTTAATGGCGCGTTAATATCTTGTGGCGAAGTCTAATGCCGCATGTATAAGTTTACCGGCTACCTTACCTTCCAAACCGGAACGCGACAGTGACAAGCACTGACGCTATTGCGGCAGGAATAGGTAAGGCGGTGGTACCAGATCCGGACGAGACTATGCAAAACTCTACCACCTAGTAGCCAGGATGGTAGTGAGTCGCATAGCCAATCGGTCGCCTTTTACGACCTGCCTGGCAGAACAGCAGTTGGCCTATTCTACAAACGAGCTCGAGACCAACACGGGGAAAAATGATGTGGACAATTAAAATTTGGCTAGATCATTAAGTCGTTAATGTTTCACAATTTTGTCATCGACGATTAGCTAGGTATATCGTGATAATATGGTGTCCGTAAAATCTATACATATAATAAAATCGTAGGAAAGTCAAAACTGTACATTGAATATTTTTTAATAAGAATACTTGGGGCGTGATCTATAATCGACATCGAAGCCAAAAATATAGTTTTTATAATTTTTGTCTGTTTGTCTGTATGTATGTCCGGGGTAAACTCAAAAAGTACTGCATGGATTTATTTCAAATTTTGCATGAATATTACTAACAGGTCGGGTCAACATATAGGCTACATATTATCACCCTATCACCTACGGGGGAGTACTAGTGCGGAGTAAACGGAGTCCGGGCGGACGAAGTCACTGGCAACAGCTAGTATTTCATAAAAATCTAAAATATGTTAGTAAATTGGTTATGGTTTTTTAAGTATGACTGACATTCATTATGACTAGGAACGCTAAGAAATATTAAAAGTAACCTACCTACTTTCAACATGCTTTCAAATCATTACCTGTTTGGTAATGGTAATACCGTTACCAAATTGGTAATACCAATTTGATTATACCAAATAACGCACGGTAAGGGTAGCCGCCAACTTGATATTTAAACGAAGCGCTTCCAGCGCCATTATTCCTTTGAAAATATCGTTAATATTTATTGTAACTATTTAACGATATTATCAAATAAGCTTGACCATTTCATGAAGTATTTGCAAGTTTATATAAACATATCGACAAACGATTGCTCATTGATTTGATTAAGAACATCATTATGTGGCCAATAGGCAGTGAAAAATTTCATGAAATTCTTGAGCTTTTTACGATGTCACTAATTCTACGATCAAGCCACGACATATCCAAGTCATGACTTACTAGAAACGTAATCTACACATTGATATAAAAAACCCAAGATACACAATCAGTGTCTCAAAAACGTCCTCTAAAAATGAGAGCACAATTTTAAATTGTGCGCTCATTTCAAATAGAATCGCGTCGGTTGCGACATTGTCAATTTTATTACTTTTTGTACATTTCTTTAAAAAACAACCAAAAAACTTGCGTTTAAGGTTGGATATGCAAAAACATATATTTTTGCCATATCTATAACTACTTATGTAAAATTAGGGACAGTTTTGAGTGTGTTTTGTTCGAAACTGTGCATCTTGGGTTTTTTATATCAATGAATCTATACATATAATAAAATCGTAGGAAAGTCAAAACTGTACATTGAATATTTTTAAAAGAATACTTGGGGCGTGATCTACAATAGATATCGAAGCCAAAATATAGTTTTTAGAATTTTCGTCTGTTTGTATGTATGTCCGGGGTAAACTCAAAAAGTACTGCATGGATTTACTTCAAATTTTGCATGAATATTACTAATAGGTCGGGTCAACATATAGTGTACATATCACCTACGGGTCACGAAGTCGCTGGCAACAGCTAGTCGATGATATAATCATCACATTCGTCGTTTTCGCTTACAATTATTATAAATTCACCAATTCATCAATTTAACCCGTATTGGTCCGGGCTCCTTTGAAGAATAGGCCAACTGCCGTTCTGCCAGGCAGGTCGTAAAAGGCGACCGATTGGCTCATATGGCGATTTAATCTTCTGACGGAGTTAATCTTCTGTACGGTAGTATTATTAGGTATTCTGTGTCAAAACGTAAAGGATGAAGTGTCTTAACGCCCGTATCCCCGAAGGGGTAGGCAGAGGTATAACAAGTGCACTCACGATTAGCCGAAGATACTTGTTCCCACAATACAAGACAAGCATATCGCCAACCGGGCACTTTCCAACCCCAGGCAACTTTGTGTTTATCAGAAAACTGAATAAACACTTTTTTATGTGCCCGACCTGGGAATCGAAATCGGGACCTCATGTGGTCAACGCCAACGCTGGACCACTAGACCACAGAGGCGACAAAGGAAAAGACAAGAGGCGTAAAGGATAATTTAAATAAAATGTTTAAGGTGGTGGATATATCCTGCCATCAGGAGGAATGTCTAGTCATTTTACGGTCTAGTTAAAATAAAATACATTTCACGTTTTTCACAAATACAATTTATCACGCGATAAAGTAACAATTTATTCATTTTATGGTAAATTCAGTTATACACGTCGCCTCTGTGGTCTAGTGGTCCAGCGTTGGCGTCGATTACATGAGGTCCCGGGTTCGATTCCCGGGTCGGGCACTTAAAAAAAAAAGAATTTTTTATCAGTTTTCTGATAAACACAAGGTTGCCCGGGATTGGAAAGTGCCCGGTTGGCGATAGGCTTGCCACCTATCACATTTGTGGGACCAAGTATCTTCGGCTAACCGTGGGTGCACTTGTTGTACCTCTGCCTACCTCTTCGGGGATACGGGCGTGAAGATACTTTTTTTCAGTTATATCTTAGTAAAAAATACATATATAAATTACGTGTCAAGTTGTCTGTCCGCGATGGGCTCCGAAACTACTGGACCGATTTCAATGAAATTATGTAGATATACAGGTTGGGCAAAAAATCGAGGATCAAACGAAACAGGGTGATAGTTGGGATTATTTGCAATAAAAATATCTCTACGACAGAGCTCAATCTTGATCTTCTCAGAAGATTACGACTATTTTAGTGTTTTTGACGACAACAATAAATGGTGTTTAGTTGCTTCTAGGGAATGTATCAACACTACCAAAGTGCTTTTATGATAGTGGTTTTTTTTTATATCATAAGATAGCAAACAAGCAGATGGGTCTCCTGATGGAAAGAGTCAACCATCGCCTATAGACACCAAAGATGTTAATGGTGCGTTGCTATCTTGTGGCGAGGTCTAATGCCACATGCATAAGTTTACCGGCTACCTTACCCTCCAAACCGGAACACGACAGCGACAAGCACTGACGCTATTGCGGCAGCAATAGGTAAGGCGGTGGTACCAGACCCGGGCGAGACAATGCAGAACTCTACCACCTAGTAGCCACGATGGTAGTGACTCGATAGCCAATTTTCAATTACTTTTAAGTGTCGTTAAAAATTATTTGTAACTTTAGAACCTTACTGTAAAAAATGTACTACCAAAAATAAAATTGTATTAAAAAAACTTGCCTACAATAATCCCAACTATCATCTTGTTTCGTTTTGATCCACGATTTTTGCCCAACCTGTATATTGTTTGGCCCAACTTAAACGATAGGATAGTTTCATTCTCAATTAATCCCCGTGTTGGTCTCGAGCTCCTTTGCAGAAAAGGTCTACTGCTGTTCTGCCAGGCAGGTCGTAAAAGGCGACCGATTGGCTATGCGGGTCACTACCATCATGGCTACTAGGTGGTAGAGTTTTGCATAGTCTCGTCCGGATCTGGTACCACCGCCTTACCTATTCTTGCCGCAATAGTGTCAGTGCCTGTCACTGTCGTGTTCAGGTTTGGAGGGGAAGGTAGCCGGTAAACTTATGTATGTGGCATACCCAAGCAGCAATCAAGCATGTTTAATACTCGTAAAGCAGCTTATATAGAACTAAAAGTTCTATTGCAGCCGTACAATGGTGTAAAAAGATGCTTTTATCAGTATAAGAGAGCTTTATGAGTTTTTACACAGCCTAATGCTGTACAAGGCCTTTCTTAGAGTTTCGCGTAAGCTTTAGGCGTTATATCTGAATATTAATACACTACTGTACAGCTTTAAGCAATTTGTAACTCATTAGGCTGATTTTAACACTTAAAGCTGTACATTAGCTGTATTTTGTTTAGCACGGGAATTTATTACAGCTTTAAGTGTTATTATAGTATCACTCAACGCTTATTTCTGTAAAATGGGACACGCAATCACCGTTCTACAGCTAATATTTATGGTGTAATTGTAGACTGTTATGTAGCCAATGGTGTTAAGAAAACTGCATATACAGCTGTAGTACAGCTCAAGGCTGTATTACTGAGAAAATTGTTATTGCTGTTTTGTTATCCATGCAGTACTTTTCGAGTTAAGAATGGAATTTCATCAAGTGCCTACGATTGAAAGTGTAAGATCTTTCCCGTGTTGGTCCCGGGCTCCTTTGAAGAATAGACCAACTGCCGTCCTGCCAGGCATGTCGTAAAAGACGACCAACTAGCTATGCGAGTCACTACCATCGTGCCTACCAGGTGGTAGAGTTCTGTATTGTCTCGTCCGGGTCTGGTACCACCGCCTTACCTATTCTAGCCGCAATATCGTCAGTGCTTGTCGCTGACGTGTTCCGGTTTGGAGGGTAAGGTAGCCGGTAAACTTATGCATGTGGCATTAGACCTCGCCACAAGATAGCAACGCACTACATAATTACTAATTTCAATGAAATGATTTACAAGTTAGCCACATTTACAAGTTTAGCGTAAAACTATTTAATTTTTGTACATTTTATTGATTCAGGCGTTACTTTGCTGAAATCCATTATTAAAAAGGTGAAATTAATTAAATTTGCTATTAGCCGCGAACTGTTCTATGTATCATCCGTGATGGTACCGAAAAGAGAGACGTTGGTTTAATAAATGGATAAGACTCACCGATGGTCACGGACAAAAAGAAGATCACAGCGGCACAATTTTTTCGGTTTCACAAGGTTTTCTTTTCGGTACATCACAGAGGATACATAGAACAGTTCACGGATAATACCAAATTTAATTAATTTCACCTTTTTAATTTTTGTACCCTTTAAATCTCTTTAACCCCTTTAAACCCTTTTAAATATGGAATAAATGATCCATAGAGAAATATAGAGAATCATAAAGAGAAATTATCCATAGATCACCCATCTGGAGAATCCGTTGAATAGTGATGAGCCGCCGGAAGAAAACTGGCGTGATGATATTTCTTTTTGACCGCCCCATTAGTCAAGTAGTTAGCGACTAACTATGCAATCAATGGGGCTCGAGGTCGATTCCCGACAGGGACACATTTATATGATAATCATAAACGCTTTTATTTCTGGATTTGAGTATTTATTAAATACTAGCTGTTGCCAGCGACTTCGTCCGCGCATTTTTCGTTTACTCCTTACTTTACTACTTCGTTTACTCGGCACAGCTCCTCCCCCGTAGGTGGTAGCGTGATAATATACAGCCTATATGTGGATCCGACCTGTAAATAATATTCATGCAAAATTTGAAGTAAATCCATGCAGTACTTTTTGAGTTTACCCCGGACATACATACAGACAAACAGACAAAAATTCTAAAAACTATAATTTTGGCTTCGATATCGGTTGTAGGTCACGCCCCAAGTATTCTTTTAAAAAAATATTCAATGTACAGTTTTAACTTTCCTACGATTTTATTATATGTATCATTGATATATAAAAACCCAAGATACACAATCAGTGTCTCAAAAACGTCCTCTAAGAATGAGTGCACAATTTAAAATTGTGCACTCACTTCAAATAGAAGCCCGTTGCTCACGTCACTGCCTGCGCGTCAAAAATACAGAATTGTTCTCTGATAAATTGTAAAATACTTTGTCTAGCGGAAAGTGTTGGCAACACGGCCGTTACTGGTGTGGCAGCGTCCTCGCGCCCCTTAGGACCAACTGCCGGCAACTCCTCATCTTCACCCTGGCCACAGCCTAAAATGATGAAATTAATTGAGTATAAATTTAAGCATGTTGCTTAATTTCATATCACGGTTAAATATTTTCAAATTAAGACGTAGGTATGCTCAGTTCAACATGTGTAAATTCAAGACATGTTGTCAGTTATAATACTGGACAGCGTTTGTGTATGTACGAAATTCTACATCAAAGAAAATAGTTCACTTGCAGGGGTAAGCTATTTAATTGTATAATAAGTAAGCAAAATACAGTTATAAGGCCTCTACCCAGGAACTGCTGCAAAAGCAGGTTCCTGACAGATACATTACTGACCTTTGAGGAATGACTAAACAAGGTTAAGGTAAGGTTTTACTGTTTATAAAATCGGTATTAAATCGAAAAGTATTTAAGCCATTCAATAAGTCCTGATCATCCCAAAAAAGAGCGATATGTAGTTGTAAAGGCTGGAAAATAAAATTAAATCATCATGAACGTTAAAAAAAATATAAGATATTGTATTTTCGGTAACTATAAGATTTTGTCGATTTATTTTTGTCGTTTATATTACTAAATATAGGGCTTGATATATGATTTTCATTTTATTTGTCTTAAAAATGTACTCGACGCTCCAAATATAATACGACAAAATTTCAATGGTCACTTTTTCAGTAAAAGGACAGTGCATTACAACCTCCTTTTAATTTAGTCGAATAATACAAATTGATCCTGTTATTATTAGTGGAGTCGATTTTTTTCATTAATAAGTTAATTTTTTTCAATAAGATTAATTTTTTTCATTAATAATTTTGAATACCTTTTATAGTTGTTAACCAACTGCCAAAAGAGAAAAGGACATCAATTTGACGATTTTAAAATGTTTGATTATATTGATTACTTATTTTGTGGTGTTAGTTGATTCTTTTTATTCAAGTTAGGTGTTAGGTGTATATAATATATATTCAAGTTAGGTGATTCTTTTTATTCTATTTGTACGAATATAAAATAACAATATATAATTGTGATTCTTACAATGAACTTTGGAGATATATTACGAAACTTTTAATATAACAATAGGAAATCATAAGTAGCATCGAATTTTGTTCTGTTTACACGTGTTGTTGATAACGATTTCTTAAGTGGAAGGCACAGGTTGCATTAAGAATGTTTATTTTTTGATTTAATAATTTATTTTTAATAAAGTGTTGTTTTTGATTGCGGATATCTTATACTATACATATTATAAATGTTAAAGTTTGTATGTTTGGATGTTTGATAATCGATCACGTAAAATGGCTGTACCAATTTGGATTTGGACTCGGATATAAGATGACGTGGAATAGCACATAGAATACTTTTATCCTAATGCAGAGGTCTGCAGCTAGTCTCGTATAAATTTTAAGTGACTGTTTATATGTACGAGTTGTTTTATTTGCATACTAGCTGTTACCCGCGGCTTTGCTCGCGCATATTTACTTTAGAACTTATTTAACCTTTCTTTATTTTATTAAAAATCTCTACATTGCCGGGTGGGCCGCTAGTACGTTAAAAATAATATTTACATATTCATCTTAATTATTTATATACGACATTTTTGTTATTAAAATGTAAGTAAAAAACGTAAGACCTGAACTTCCTATAACTTCTAAATTTTCTATACCTAATATCATAACTAACTATACCTCAAACTAAAAATACCTATTAGTAACGCACCTATCGAAAAAACTAACGTAATTATAAAAGAAATTTATAATTAACAGGAAATATCTAATCTAAAATTACCTTTGGCAATAATATTATTTGTACTAAACTATACGCCAAACTAAATATACGTATCTATTAGGATTTCTGTGTATGTAACACACCTATGTAACCAACTAATGTAATTATATTAAAAAAATCTGTGAGCTGGTTGACTCTACAGGCCACCTGAAACTTCCCGCTAAATTTAAGTATGTTAACCTCAAAGAAAAAAACTATGCCTAAGCATAGACTATTGAATTAAAAAAGTTCAATTATCGAAAGTTTTTTTAATCATTTAAAAAAAACTTTCGATAATTGAACTTTTTTGAACTTAGTTAATCAGTATTTGAAAAGAGGTATATTTTTTCAAAATCATCAATGAGTTTGATCTTCCGAATAACATTGAACACAATTTTTTAGCTCTAAATTGTTTTATTGGAATTTTTTATACGAGGGTCAATAAAATTTTCAGAAGCCGGCATCGCATTAGTAACTAACCTATTGTGTTTCAAATGTCTATGGGCAGTATTCGCTCGTACGTCTGCAGATACTATAACTAAACAAATGTTCGTTTACATAATACTGCAAAAAAAAAAACAGCAAAACTTAAATCTAATTCAAAACGAGAATTCTACGAAAAGCTAAATTTATTTCTAGGAAATTAATGCGTTTCCTTACTATGTTTTTGATACATTACATAATAAGTCTGAAAAAAAAATCGTGTCTGTTATCATGTAAGAATCTATGAACTTTATAACGTAGTCATTTACTGCAGTGGTGACTCCACTGCAGTAAATTTCCTATTTCAGTATATTCTAAATCTATTAGACTATGCAAACTAAATGCATCAATATCAAGCGTCAAATACTACATGGCTATAAACCCACAGTTTGCCTATATGTGTAGGTTCTGTGTAATAGAACCAATAACCTATAACGTTTGAAATATAAATAAATTATTTTAATGCTCATTATTTGTTTTATTGATATATAAATGTTCTACGCAAAAACAGATTTTCGACAAGTTTTTTTTAATGTAAATTTTACAAACCCTTAAAATACTACCTCAATGCATAAAAATATTTATATTCGACTCCACATGTGCCTTGTCCTACCGGCTAACTTAAGTCAAAAATTTTATTGCTTTTTGTACATTGTTTTTTAAAAATGACTTTAAATCTTGCGTTTAAGGTTGAATATGCAAAAACACGTTTGTGCCATAACTATAAACTTTTTAGACTGAATTAGCGACAGTTTTGAGTGTCAGTTTTGTTCGGAACTGTGTATCTTGGGTATTTTATATCAATGATATGTATAGATATTTCAGTATTTATATGTATAATGTTTATGTATTTTTGTGTATTAATATTTTTGTCCTGTGTTGGTTCCAGACTCCTTTGAAGAAAAGACCAACTGCCGTTCTGCCAGGCAGGTCGTAAAGGTCGATCGAATACCTCATATACTTCTTACTACCATCGTGACTACTAGGTGGTAGAGTTCCATAATGTCTCGCCTAGGTATTTGTTGCCACTGCCTTAGTTATTCCTGCCTGAATAGCGTCTATGCTTGTCATTGATTGTCGTGTTCCGGTTTAAAGAATAAGGTTTTTTTTTAGAAAATAAGATAATAAACAAGCAGATGGGTCTCCTGATGGAGAGAGTCAACAGTCGCCCATAGACACCAATGATGTAAATGGTGCGTGGTGGTGGTGCGTGGTGGTATCTTGTGGCGAGGTCTAATACCACATGAATAAGTTTACCGGCTATATTACCCTCCAAATCGGAACACGTCATTGACAAGCACTGACGCTATTGGGGCAGGTATAGGTAAGGCGGTGATAACAGAGTGCTAAGTGTGAGTTTTTCTTTTCGCATTCAATCGTGAGCGCGTTTCGAGTTTACTAGGAATTTGTATGTGGTTTGTGCAGCGCCACCTAGTGGTAAACTGGTTTCTCGCGTTTACCACTAGGTGGCGCTGTACAAATCACATACAAATTCCTAGTAAACTCCAAACGCGCTCACGATCGAATGCGAAAAGAAAAACTCACACTTAGCACTCTGACCCGAGCGAGAGACAATGCAGACCTCTACTACTAGTCGAAACAACTGGAACGGATAATGGCGTTGGGAAATGTAGCCTAAGTACGTAACGTAAACGTAACCACAAAATGCTACGCTTAGAGTTTATTTTATGACGCTACGTATCGAATGGACATTACAACCATAAAATCCACATCTATTTAATGCACTTATTTTTCTAACTCTTCTTTTACAAAAGGTGCAACATCTGAATAAAAAAGTTACTAACCTTCCATTTTCAGGAAAATAGTAAACTTTTTTAAAAACCACTCAAAACAACGTAATCTTCGTTTACACCTGTGGTTTGGTTTCAATTGAATTAATCAATTCGTTGGTAGGCTGAGCCCGGGAGCAACACTGCTTCCCCATGTTGGTCCCGGGCTCCTTTGTAGAATAGGCCAACTGCCGTTCTGCAGGCAGGTCGTAAAAGGCGACCGATTGGCTATGTGAGTCACTACCATCGTGGCTATTAGGTGGTAGAGTTCTGCATTGTCTCGCCCGGGTCAGATACCACCGCCTTACCTATTCCTGCCGCAATAGCGTCAGTGCTTGTCGCTGTCGTGTTCTGGTATGGAGGGTAAGGTAGCCGGTAAACTTATGCATGTGGCATTAGACCTAGCCACAGAATAGCAACGCACCATTAACATCTTTGGTGTCTGTAGGCGATGGTTGACTCTTTCCATCAGGAGACCCATCTGCTTGTTTGCTATCTTATGATATAAAAAAATCAAGTCTATACACGCGTAAAACAATATTTTTTTAATACATACACGGTAGTCGTGTCATCAGCTTATATGGCATTTGACACGGCAGCCGTGTCACGAAATATTTATACGCCATCATTACTAAAAGTTTTGGAAAACGGTACCGCAACGAATCAGTTAAAAGTCATAGTGATTTAACAGGAAGGTTAATATCTTACTAATCCTACTAGATCTATATTAATATTATAAACGCGGAAATTTGGATGTTTTGTGTGTGCTTGCATTGCAATCATGCAAAGCCGGAGCGGGTCGTTAGTTTACCATTAAAAAAAACAGTTTAAAATTCAAACTTCAAACTTTTTATTTCCATAAAATAGGTAACATGAATAGATCTTATACAAAGTGCCGATCATACAGTCAGTTTAATTTCATACACGGCTGTCTATACATATACTTCGTAATAATAAAATAAATTATTTTACTTAAAATTAAAAAAATCTAAGCAAAATAATTCCTTTTTTATATTAAACATGAAACACTATTTGCAATTCTTCTTTACTAATCTTAAAGCCTCGTTCTGACCAGGCCGAGTAACTAGTAATTTAGTAACTGAACATGTCTGAACACCAAAAATTTAGTCGAGTAGATTAGTGTATAATTAGTCGAGCCAGTCTATTTAGTTTTATCTTTCTTGGCCAAGAAAGATAAAACTAAATAGACTGTAGTAGCGCTCACCATCACGCGTCTCGTTTTCTGGCTCACAGACTAATCAAACGTGAACCCTTTGTTTTAGTCAAGTTTATTCGTTGTATCACACTGTATTTTGCGCGCGTCTGCAACGTTTTAAGATGTTCATTTTGCGAAACACAACTCACTTGTGCGAAAGATTTTTTGACAGTAGCAAGTGTTTAAGCTACTAAAGTACAATCCACTTGACTAAAATACTAGCATAGTGCGAACTAGGCGTAAGTGATATTAATGTCACGAGACATCACTATTTACGAAACCATTGTTTAGCCAAAACAATGGTTTCGTAAATAGTCGTAGTACCAGATTGTAAGCAAAAGAGTTACAAATTTTATTGATGAACAGGTGTAGTGCTAGATCGTTATTGAACAAATTATTACAATATATCGTTTAGTAAACAGAGTATAGAGTAGGGTATATTAATCGAAAAAAGTAATCTACATATTCTCCTGTGTCTGAACCATTGATTTCTTGTGTAACTTGATTATGTATGGTCTAAAAAGAGAAGCTGTATGTGTATTTCTGTACACTTAAATACACTTGTATATTATGTACAATTTAGGGCTGTGAAGATACCGTAAAAGGCGAAACCGGTTGGCGATATATGTAAATTAATTTGGACCATTTACATTACTATTTGCGCTCATTGTACAGTTTGTTTTGAATAAATTTCTATGTATTACCTTTATTTTAATTGTGTACAATAAAGCATTAAATAAATAAATAATAAATAAATTAATTAAAAAGTGTTTTGTGAAACAGTACTAGTGCATTTAAGTGTACATAATTACAAATAGTTTTTCACTAAATGCTGACGACAATAAGTATAAAAAATGATGTGTAGACCGTTTGCAGCACTCTGTACAGTGTTATTCCTTAATCCTATTTTGCAAATATGTTTTCATTTCTTGTTAGCAATTACTTATTACGGATTAGTGTACACTTATCTCCCACTCTTATATATCCTGTTGGACAGTTGTCACCTTTTATCCCTTCAGCCACACGTCTAGTAGGCGTATTTGGCTCTGAAATAACATTACAAAATGTAAAAATGTGAAATTAATAGATGGAATTTCGTATATACATAGGGTTTGTTGAAAGCGGAAAAAAATATGCGAAAACCATACAAACCTTGAGGTCGTGGTGATGACTGCGCGTTTTGAAACAGAACAAACAAGCTGATGATGAAAAATACAATTTGGAAACGCATTGTTGGAGTTCTCGACACGATTCTGGCTTGAAGTAGTGAGAAGTGGCGTCTGGTAGATAATGTTCTCGAGATACGAGCTCTATGTATATATACGCCCAGTTAATAGGAAAACATGTATTTGAACACTGTAACTAATATGTGAGTTCCGCTAATAAACTGTAAAAATCGCATTTTGATTTGATTTCTATTTGAATACTAGAATATATATATATATATATATATATATATATATATATATATATATATATATATATATATATATATATATATATATATATATATATATATATATATATATATATATATATATATATATATATATATATATATATATATATATATGTATAATAAACACCCAAACCCGGAAATACAAACATTTATGCTCATCACACAAATGCTTGTCCCCGTCGGGGATCGAACCCGAGCCCCGTTAATTGCGTAGTCAGGGTCTCTAACCACTCGACCAACGGGGCGGTCAAATGGTCTCATCGTAGAATTGATCTTTTCATAAAATTTTTGATAATTTCCTGAAATGGTCACATTTTATGATGTAGGCAATTAAAATTGACTAGATCGTTAAATCGTCAACGTTTCACGATTTTATCATCGACAATTGGCCATATCGTGAAAATATGGTGTCCGTAAAATCTGTATATATAAAAATCAATTGCTGTTCGTTAGTCTCGCTAAAGCTCAAGAACGGCTGAACCGATTTGGCTAATTTTGGTTATGAATTAATTGTTGAAGTCCAAGGTTTAAAAGGTGAGAAAATATAGAAAAAAATAAGATTATTTAAAAATGCAGAACAACGTTTACCGGGTCAGCTCGTATTTTATAAAAATCTAGAAAATGTTTTTTTGATTATGATTTTTAAGTACGACTGACATTTATTAAAACTAAGAATGTTAGGAATATTAAAAGTCCTTTCAACATAGATTTCAGATCATTTAATAAATAACACACGGTAAGGGTAACCACCATGTTACACATGAATAAAGCGCTTCCAGTGCCTCTATCGGTAGTTAATGTTAACTATTTTATGATATTATCAAATGACCAAATTGTTACCGATATGCCATATGGTGACCATTTCATTAAGTAGTTGCGCATTTAGTAAGGTATTTTGATAAACGGTTGTTAATTATTGATCTGATCAAGGAACAATATGATGTGGCAAATGGACAATAAAAAATTTCATGAAATTATCGAGCATTTTACGATGCGATCAATTCTACGATCTGAGTGCTAAGTGTGAGTTTTTCTTTTCGCATTCGATCGTGAGCGCGTTTGGAGTTTACTAGGAATTTGTATGTGATTTGTACAGCGCCACCTAGTGGTAAACTGGTTTCTCACGTTTACCACTAGGTGGCGCTGTACAAATCACATAAAAATTCCTAGTAAACTCGAAACGCGCTCACGATCGAATGCGAAAAGAAAAACTCACACTTAGCACTCTGGCTACGACATATCCATTTCATGAGGTAGGTATTCAGAAACGTCATCAATAATATAATCATTACATTTAGGGTTTTACCTCACATCTATACATATAATAAAATCGTAGGAAAGTCAAAGCTGTACATTGAATATTTTTTTAAAAGAATACTTGGGGCGTGATCTACAATCGATATGAAGCCAAAAATGTAATTTTTAGAATTTTTGTCTGTTTGCCTGTTTATCTGTTTGTTTGTCCGGGGTAAACTCAAAAAGTACTGCATGGATTTACTTCAAATTTTGAATGAATATTACTAACAGGTCGGGTCAACATATAGGCTACATATTATCACGCTATTACCTAGCGGGTAGGTGCTGTGCGGAGTAAAAGGAGTCCGCGCCGACGAAGTCGTGGGCAACAGCTAGTAAATAAATATTTACGGGACAAATTACACTTACTGATCTAACCCCAAAGTCCGCGTGGACGAAGTCGCTGGCAACAGCTAGTTTATAATAAAT
This sequence comes from Apodemia mormo, assembly GCA_036924255.1. NCBI lineage: Eukaryota > Metazoa > Arthropoda > Insecta > Lepidoptera > Riodinidae > Apodemia > Apodemia mormo. The sequence goes on from JAUPFN010000025.1 coordinate 20,531,807, forward strand.
TCACTAATTAATTTTACCTCAAGTTGGTCAGGACTCCTTTGAAGTATATCCATACAATTCAACTGCCGTTCTGCCAGACAGGTCATAAAAGGCGATCTATACGTGTCATTACCATCGTGAGTACTAGGTGATATAATTCCACAACGTCTCGCCCGGCTATTTGGTACTACCGCCTTAACTACTTTTTTAGCTCGAGTTTGGTATATATTTATATTTAAAGCTGACTTTTGTAAGGGAGTGATACTTCTGTACGGTAGTACTTTAGGTATTCTGATACACGGGCAGAGGGTGTCACTCCGCGGTTTAGGTATATCCGGCGGCGGCGACGGTATGGCAGTGGGCTGTAGCTCGGCTACTTCTAAGGCCCTGTAGGGCTACTCTTGGAAATCGTTTCAATTTTAAATGAATATTTAATGAATTTTGAAGTATTTCGTACTCTGGACAACTATATTCAATTATTGGATTGGGCGACATTGTCACATGGACTTTGAAATTTTTTGGAACTACTCATTATTGCTTTTATTCGTTATTTTGTTTAAAATGGTACTTAAAATTTCCACTTATAACACTAGCTTGACGTGTAACGATGACATCTATTTCCAATAATTAGGTCGTTACTATACTGTATCAATGTGGGCGATATTGATTTCAAGAGTACCGTTTTTGACGATATTCGAAACTTATTGTTGTTATCAATATTGGTTTAAGATTTATATTGTTTTCAAGATTAGGCCTGCTGTTTACATTTTAATTAGTGAGAATGCCAGTGTTTAATGCAGGTGCTTAGTATTAAGCAAAAACACGTATAGACAGCAGTTGATTAGTGCGAGTGATTATTAATCAGCGCAGTTATAGTGAATAGACGCCAATTACTAATCGCTCGCACTCATCAACGGCTGTCTACATGTGTATTTTGCTTAATACTAAACACGTGCATTAAACACTCGCACTTGCACTAATCAAAGTGAAACCGGGGCCTAACAAGGTAGAAAAACATGTCAAGTGACAACCCTGTATTATTTTGTAAGCAATTATAGTTAATTTAAAGGGGAATAAAAACACCTAAATGTTAAGGGAGAATCGTGTAAATTGGCAATACAGAAATTGTGTTTATTTTTAAGTTTACCCACTATCATTTTTAAAAAATACTTAAAAGATACTTTGTTTATGTTATATCTAAAACTAAACTGTCAGTAAAGAATATTACGTCCTGAAGATGCTTTAAAAAGCGAAACCGGTCGATAAAATTAAACAACTTAGTATATAATAATAGTGAAATAAAAGTACAAGTGTGCGATGAACTAGTTTCAACTAAAAATGACAACCCTGTGTCGACGTTCGCAGCTCGGTCATGCCACTGAGGCGCGCAGAGAAAATTCATGATTCGCGCGCGGTTATAGGTTTTCAAATTTGCTTGAAAGCTCTGACAAGTCAAGGTGTATTTTTAGGCCTCAAACTGGATGTCGGCGAACTGCGGCACGGCGCGGCGGCGAGAGCGGCGCGATTTAGCGCTCTGAACCATTGTTCGCGCCATCTTCGCACTGCTGTCATCAATTTCACTCCCATAAGAATAATGTGTTAGATCGCGCCACTCACGCCGCTGCAGATCGCCGAGATCTAGTTAGAAGCCTTCTCTACTTAAGCCTGACTTTTGTAAGGAAGTTATGGCCAATTGCACTAACATTGTCTTAGCTTAGGACAATCCTAAATACTGTGCTGTCACTTCTTGTCTAAAATGAACAGAATGTGACAGCATACTGTTACGAATAATCTAGAAACGTGAAGAGTTGGAACGCTGGAGAGATCTAGAAAGAAAAGAAAGAGATAGCTACTCCTATTGATAAACAAATAGTTGACCGTTACTCGAATAACTATGGCATATGGTTGAAAATAGCGTGTATTAGGACTTGTTTATCATAAGTTGTTTACAACAATTAGATTTGTTATTGTTTACGCGATAAATTTAGATTTTTCTGTATTCAGGTAGAACTTTACCCTGGGTATAAATAGAGATGTTTTGGCAAATAGAAGGCAGTTTCATACAGTGATCGAAAGCGATAGTACGAGCGACCAGTGTAAATCGGAGTGACCAGTGTGTAATACAGTGAATAAGAGAAGTGTTTTATTGTGTAGTCGGTTAAGTTTAGCGTTAGTACAGTGAGTGACTAGTGTTAATCAGAGTATTTAAGTATTACATTGTGTTGTCTTGTGAATTTGTGTTGTAAATACACGGTTTAATATAAGTGGCGTTTTCTTGCTAATTACGAACCCGAAGCATGTAACAATACTATTTAGAAAAACCTTAAAAACAACAAAGAAAAATATCGACACGCGGGATTTGAACCTGCGACCATTTCCCTAAAGCCTAAATGGTCGCAGGTTCAAATCCCGCGTGTCGATATCTTTCTTTGTTGTTTTTAAGGTTTTTCCAGTTTCCCAAGCACGGGCTGAGTGCTATAACACAAAAATAATACTATTTAGGACTAGCTGTTGCTCGCGACTTCGTCCGCGAGGACTTCCTTTACTCCGCACAGCATTCCCTCCGTAGGTGGTAGCGTGATAATATGTAGCCTATATGTTGACCCGACCTGTTAGTAATATTCATGTAAAATTTGAAGTACATCCATGCAGTACTTTTCGAGTTTACCCCGGACATACATACACACAAACAGACAAAAATTCTAAAAACTATATTTTTGGCTTTGATATCGATTATAGATCACGCCCCAAGTATTCTTTTAAAAATATATTCAATGTACAGTTTTGAATTTCCTACGATTTTATTATATGTATAGATTGTCCTAAGCTAAGGCAATTGGCCATTAATCTTCTGTATGTTAGTATTATTTGGTACTTTGTGTCAGAACGTAAAGGAAGGATAATTCAAATAAAATGTCTAAGATGGCGCATTTATCCTGCCATCAGAGGAAATGTCTAGTCATTTTACGGTCAAGTGTAAATACATTTCACGGCTCTCACAAACACAATTTATCGCGCGATAACATAACAAATTATTCATTTTATGGTCATTTCATTTCTATTATTATATATAAAAATAAATTCCTATTTATTATATTACTAGCTGTTGCCTGCGACTTCGTCTGCGCGGACTTCCTTTACTCGGCACAACTCCTCCCCCGTAGGTGATAGCGTGATAATATATAGCCTATATGTTGACCCGACCTGTTAGTAATATTCATGCAAAATTTCAAGTAAATCCATTAGTAGTACTTTTAAAAAATCCATTAGTAGTACCATAAGTACTTTTAAAAAAATATTCAATGTACAGTTTTGAATTTCCTACGATTTTATTATATGTATATATAGATATAGATATATATATTAGGATGTATCTCTATATATTAATATTTTTTTACTTCCCGCTACGTATGTAGATAAAGAAGTTACTGATTTTGATCTGATTTTCGAAAACCGAGTTTTCACGAGATAACGTCAGTATATCTGTACGTATGTATGTATGTGTGTGTGTGTGTGTGTTTGTGTGTGTGTGTGTGTGTGTTTGTGTGTGTGTGTGTGTGGACGGATGGTGTGGACGGATGTGTTTATGTAAAGATGTCATAACTTTTGAACGGCTTGACCGATCAGAGTGCTAAGTGTGAGTTTTTCTTTTCGCATTCGATCGTGAGCGTGTTTGGAGTTTACTAGGAATTTGTATGTGATTTGTACAGCGCCACCTAGTGGTAAACGTGAGAAACCAGTTTACCACTAGGTGGCGCTGTACAAATCACATACAAATTCCTAGTAAACTCGAAACACGCTTACGATCGAATGCGAAAAGAAAAACTCACACTTAGCACTCAGAACGCGATTGATGGCATTCGATTGGATTCCGATCACCTTCGACTTTCCAATAATCAGTCTACGGGTGACTATCATTGTATGAAAATCGTGTCACTACCATCGTGGCTATTAGGAAGTAGTAGGTCTAAATGATCCATGAAATTTTGGTTAACAAGTTTTTACATATGTGCCGTTTAAGATTATTTTTGCAAACAACAGTAAACAAATAAAATCGATGTAGAAGTAATTGTAACCAAAAACTCTTGAGATATAAAGAATATATTGCTATGTCTGTCATCACAGATTACTGCAATATTAATACTATTACTAGAATAACATCTATTTTATGATCAGAAAATAAATTAATCTGAATTGACGTCGCCGGCTTCGGTAGTTGCGTATAATGATTATATATATATATATATATATATATATATATATATATATATATATATATATATATATATATATATATATATATATATATATATATATATATATATATATATATATATATATATATATATATATATATATATATATATATACAAACGGGGCGGTCAGCCGAGTTCTACAGTCTCCTTTGGATTTCACACTACGAGTACTATCTTCCTAGCGTCAATGCATGTCAATGTCAAAAAAACGTAAACGACACGTAATATTTCACGTGAGCTTCTCATTGTAAAGTTCACATTGATGTCAGACACAGATTGTACTGTCCGGGGCCAATAAATCATTTGTATCTGCATTGCGTTATTTTGCGTAAACGAGCAAGACAGTAGGGTTACCATATTAAATCGAATTACAGGATTTTCGAGGAAATGAGCTCCATTAATTTAAAAAATGTAACATATTGAATCACATAAACACAAACAGTAAAAAAAACTCACGTAACTAATGAATGAAAAAGTAAATTGTTAAAGTGCATGTCGGGCCACGCCCAATGTAGGATTCCGAAGTTGCTCATCGCAATAATGCGGACTAAGAAGAGGGCTTTATAGTTTTATACTATGAACATTTAAGCTAGTCACCGTCAATGACAAATATTAAATATATATCCGCACCACAGTTTCACCGCACATTAAAACTTCTCTAAGCACATTTTATGAGTTGGTCGACTATTACTCATAAACTTGTAAAGCCTTCTAAGCCGTGATAGTTTTCCTTTTAACTTCATTATATTTACTATTACCATGATTTTTTTCTCCCCCCCAAAACCAACCGTTTAGCCTGCAGAGGGGGGAGACACTTGACTCTAATAAAAAATAGCACTTTAAAGGTTAATATTTTACAAAGGAGTTCCTAAATCGAAAACTTAAACCCCAAAAACCTACAATATTTTTTAAAAACCTATCCAACAATACCCCACACAATGGGGTACGTGAGAAAAAAATTGACATCGCTTTTCATATAGGGGAGCTACCCTGAAGAAATATTTTTCTAGATTTTATGATACTACTTTGTTGACGTGACTAATATTCGTGCTAAATTACAGCTTTTTAGTAATAAGGATATCTGAGCAATCGTGCGGACGGACGGACGGACGGACAGACGGATGGACGGATGGACGAACGGACGGACGGATGGACGGGCGGATGGACGGATGGACGGATGGACGGACGGACGGACGGACGGACGGACATAACAAAACTATAAGGATTCCTAGTTTACTTCGGAACCCTAAAATACATAAGCGCAAATAGAATATTAATGGACAAAAAATTTAATTCGTTTTTTTTTTAAGTATACCTCCCGTGTTGGTCCGGGCTTCTTTGAAGAATAGACCAACTGCCGTTCCGCCAGGCAGGCCATAAGGGGACCGATTGGCAGTACGTGTCACCATCGTGAGTACTAGGTGGTAGAGTTTCGCAACGACTCGCCCGGGTATTTGGTACCACCGCCTTACACACTCCTGCCGCAATAGCGTTAATGCTGTCAGTGTTCCGATTTGGAGGGTAAGGTAGCCGGTAGACTTACGCATGATGCATTGCCATCCCGCTACACGGATAGCAACGCACCATTACACAACATCTTTGGTCTAAGTAATTGTTCGCCTTTTTGAAAGAAAGAAAGAAAGAAATAATTTATTTGCCAGAATATGGGAGTTACAAGTTGTTAAAATTTGATTAAGTTACCAACATATTCTACCATGATATGGTGTGCAAATATTTTAACACGTGCCTGACAGAACGGCAATTTTATTCTATTCTTCAAAAAGGGTCCGGTCCGGGTATTAAATGGATACGTCTTTCAAGGCAACTTCCCAGGTTGCCAGCGTAGCTTGCAGTTACACACAGAAATACAGAACTGCAGTACTTATTGAAGAATTAAAATCACTCTAAGAGAATTTTTAAGCGTTGTCATCTGATGCGGTGCGATAAAACAGTATAACATGGTTTATTTCTTTTTTTTTACAATACATCTACCAATGTATGACACTTTTGGCAATCATAGGAGCGTTTGCTCATATGCACGGCGACACGTTTCCTTCCGAATGCCGTGTCTATTAGTATTCATGTGATATGTGGTCCGGACCAACACGGGGTAAAACGGATACGATTTGGGGACATTCTAAAAAGACCGGTAACGCAACGCAAGTCTCTGGTATTGCGGATGTCCAATGGTGGCGGCAATGTACACCTCTTGTTCGTTTGAAATGTGAACTATTTAAAAAAAATCAAGGATATAACCCATTAAAGAGTTCCGTGTATGTTATTATGTTCTGGTAACAAGTAATTATGATGTCATCATTGAAATATTTGTTTGAACTTGCTGACCCAGTAGGTAATTGTATTTTATTGCGAGAACGAAAGATTATCCCGCAGTAAAAAGTATCCTAAATGTTAACCCGGGTAATTAGCTATTACTACACAAAATTTAATAAAAATCCGTTCAGTAGTTTAGTAGTTGCGTGAAAAGCGAACAGACAGAAAAACAGACAAAAAATTGAAAATTTTTATCGTTTTGGGGTTTATGTCCTGTACACAATACACAGCAATAATTTTTTAAAGAAATATTTCATGTACAGATTTGGTTTCGTTACTGTTTTATTACATTGTTACGTACTTCGGGTTCGTAATTGTAAGAAAGCATCAATCCTAGTACACGCTACTTTCAACCTTATGCTCTATATCACAAAGTTCATTATGGCATAGCTTAGATCAATTATTTGTTTGTCAATAGGAGTAGCTATATCTTTTTTTTATTTCTACATCTCTCCAGCGTTCCGACTCTTCACTTTTCTAGATTATTCGTATAATATGTATAGATAATATATACCACGAGAAACTTGTTTCTTTAAATAATGTAGTCAAAGTTCTCGACTGGTCTATGTCTGAACGTCCTTTAATCGAATCCTGACTCATTGGGTTTGACATAGACTGAGAGAGTGGACGAAGGCACTGTCTTCTGAATTAAATCAATTAAACAACCTTTCTGTATTCAATTATAAAGCACTCTATTCGGGTTCACTGATTCTTGATGTGAACGCGATGTGTAGAAGTCTAGTATAATATTTTTATTTTGAACAAAACAAGATGAGTAATGGTAAAATATCATCACCACGTGAATACTAATAGACACAATATTGGAAAGGAAACGTGTCGCTGCGCATATGAGCAAACGCTCCTATCACTGTCAAAAATGTCACATTTGTAGATAATATATTGTGAGAAAATAGAAATAAACCATGTTATACTGTTTTATTGTACCGAATGAGATGACGAGGTTTGAAAATTACTCTTGCAGTGATTTTATTTCGTCGGTAAGTAGTATAACCACAGTATACTGGAGACTAACAGTAATCAATCTACATACATGTGACATTCGAGGAACGCACACATAGACACCTCTCACGGACGCGATATCTCGGTTAGGTTCGAGAGAGTTTGTTCCGCACCAGTCCGAGATATCGCGTCCGTGAGAGGTGTCTATGTGTGCTATGCTCGAATATTACTTTTATGTGACATTGACTTCTGTTAGTCTCTAAGTATTCTGTGGTATAACTCTGCATTTCTGTGTGTAAATGCAAGCTACACTGACAAACTAAGAAATTGTCTTGAAAGGTCCATTTAATCCGTGGTCACAACTCAGAACTTTAAAAATGAGAAAAAGGTGTAAAGGTTTTTTTATATCATAAGATAGCAAGCAATTCGATGGCTTTCTTGATGGAATAAGGAGAAGGTGGTGCCGCAGGTCGATACGACTGAAGAGTCATAGGGGTAGAACCAGCGGACCAACTACTGTCAGGGTGACGTCATAACTGTGGAGGTTGATGACGTCACGCTCCTGACGAGGATTTTTTTTATAACATAAGATAGCAAACAAGCAGATGGGTCTCCTGATGGAAAGAGTCAACCATCGCCTATAGACACCAAAGATGTTGATGGTGCGTTGCTATCTTGTGGCGAGGTCTAATGCCACATGTATAAGTTTACCGGCTACCTTACCCTCCAAACCGGAACACGACAGTTACTAGCACTGACGCTATCGCGGCAGGAATAGGTAAGGCGGTGGTACCAGACCCGGGCGAGACAATGCAGAACTCTACCACCTAGTAGCCACGATGGTAGTGCCTCGCATAGTCAATCGGTCGCCGTTTATGACCTGCCTGGCAGAACGGCAGTTGGTCTATTCTTCAAAGGAGCCCGGAACCAACACGGGGAAGAGGATATGGTAAAGGAAGATCAGCCAGGCAAGGTGTACTGCCTGGGGACTGAATGATTGTGATATCGCGACTTAGGATTTTATTTTTAATATATTTTACACTTTTTATCGCCGGTACTTGGTGAACTCCATTTGTAATTTTGTTAATACACTTGTGCTGTTTCACAAACCTGTGTTTCCTTTGTTGTTTTTAAAGTTTTTCCAGTTTTCCCAAGCACGGGATGAGTGTTATAACACAAAAATAATTAGAAACACGAAAGTACTGATCAAAATTATTTTTATTTATTTTTTATTTTATTTGGGGTAAAAAACAGGTATACAATAAATATATTTTTTTTAACATAAACTTAATTAATTAAACTAATTGCACACCCAACACTTTATTACCCACGACAATATATTGGCGGTTATGTTCTTGCTTTAACAACAGATTAATAAATATATATATTTACTAGCTGACCCGGCAAACGTTGTTTTGCCATATAGATTATTTAATTAAAAAATAAGGGTTGATGATAGAAGGATAAAAATTTAGGTTTGTATGTATTTTTCAATGCTGAATCATAAAAAAATAAAAAAATAAAATTGTTCATAAAATAAAAAAAATATTTTTAGGGTGGACAACCCTTATCACTTAGGGGTATAAAATAGATAGTAGCCGAATCTCAGACCTACTGAATATATATATATATATATATATATATATATATATATATATATATATATATATATATATATATATATATATATATATATATATATATATATACATATATCCATTAACAGTACTTATAATTGTACTTATCTAATACTAAAATATAAAGATGGAAGACTTGTATGTTGCTTACATACAAATCCTTCCTTTTGTAACGAATTGGCTCAAAAAGTACTAGACCGATTTTAAAAATTATTTCATCATTTGAATGCTACGTTATCACTGATTCAAATAGGCTATTTTATATATAGGTGTGACTATACGTTTATAACAAAATGTTTAAAAAATAAATGTCCATCCGCGCGAAGCCGGGACGAGCCGCTAGTTGCAAATATAGGCAAATAAAGTTATAGATTGTTGTAGGTACATGCAGTTTTTATTAATTTGTTCTAAATTTATAACTATTAAATTTAGAACAAATTATTATTTAAACCTAATGCATATTTTGTAGTATTAATAAAAATTGGCAGAAGTAATCTGATTAACTTTAGAATTAACTTTGTTTTTAAATTGAATTATAAATGTGAATTTCATCTGTAAAGATGACATCATTTAACTAGTTATACGTATGTACATGTATAATATCATTTAATAGATAATTGCTTGCTCTACTGGCATCAACAACTAAAAAAATTATTGATGCTTTTGTTTTAACAAAAATTTTTAAATTAATATTATATACATAATTATATTAAGACATAATACAACATACCATACATACCATAACAACATATTCAGACTGTCCTGTTGGTCGAGTGGTTAGCGACCCTGACTACGCAATCAATGGGGTCTGGGTTCGATTCCCGGCAGGGACAAGCATTTGTGTGATGAGCACAGATGTTTGTATTTCTGGGTTTGGTTGTTTATTAAATATATTAGAGTATGCATCTATGTATTTCTATGTATTAGTATCGTTGACCGACACCCATACTATAAGCATACAATTTGCTTACTTTTGGAGATCAGATCAATTCGTGTGATTTGTCCAGTGATATTTATTTTTTATTATTATTTATTAACAGTGCTGCCATCTGAAAGCTTAAATTTTGAAACGTCAACATGATTGACGGTCGATAATTTTTTTGTTCAATTTCAAATCAGTTGATAAGAAGTATAAATAACTTAGTGCGAATTATTCACACAGGTATTGCTAGTAAACAATACTTAAACAAATCATATCACCGAAAAGATTTCTTACTAAAGGAATATCTTAAGGCGAGGCATCGGGACAAACGGGAAAAAACTGGTTTACTAAATCACGTTTTTTTGTATTGATTGTATAATATCAATTTTACAAAAATTACACGATATAAATACCTGAAGATAGAAGGAATGTGCTAACTTATTACATGATAGAATGTACTTTACTCGATCACATAAAATTCCGAAAATAGGCTAAAAAAATCTCTCAAACAAGTAATTTGTTAATAATATTTCCAATCTTCCACGTGATTTTTATATGGTGATATTTAGTTTTAAATACAAAAAAGAATGTACTAAGTTTTGATTTTCAGCTGAAGTCCTATATTTATTTATCCGAAAATTAACACGTTTACCAGCGGTTTCAGAATATACCGCGCCATCCATTTCCCAGAAAAAAGAAAGAAAGAAAGAAATTATTTATTTGCCAGAATATGGGAGTTACAAGTTATTAAAATTTGATTGAGTTACCAACATATTCTACCATGATATGGTGTGCAAATATTTTAAAATTATAATTATTTATCATTAAACTAAAAATGTGGTGAGTCGATTTTTTAGTAATTGACTACCGGATCGGAACGCGGCCACACACTGAGAAGATCCGGCGGAAGAAACTCAGTGGGCTTGTTTCTTTTAAAATTATAGTTACATGATACAATTACAAACATTATTTCACATCACAACTTATTTCTATAAATTACAAAATTCATTTTTTGTTTAATTAAAATATTGACATTTTACAAAGTTTAAAGACAGAAGAAAGATAATAGATAATTTGTAACAATTTAGTTAAGTTGTACAATTTAATGAATATTTATCAACATGTTCTACCTTATAAACTACATTTTTAATATACAATTTTATAAATCAACATACTTGTAATTTAAAAAGAGTAATTTCTAATTCATGTTAGTTTAAATTTATTAATTACAACGTTTTTTTTATAATTATACAATAAAAGATTTATTATTCGATTAATATTTAATTTTATCAGCAAGAAATTCATTTACATTATAATAAGATTTGTCTAGTAGTAAATCAAATAGTTGTTTGCGGAATTTATTGAGAGGTAAGGATTTAAGACTATCAGGAATATGATTGTATGTATTAATTGCCATACAATAGGCATTTTTTTTAAAAATCTTTAATCCCCCCGTGTTGGTTTCGGGCTCCTTTGAAGAATAGGCCAACTGCCGTTCTGCCAGGCAGGTCGTAAAAGCCGACTAAGTGGCTATTTGCGTCACTACCATCGTGACTACTAGGTGGTAGAGGTCTGCATCGGCTCAACCGGGTCTGGTACCACCGCCTTACCTATTCCTGCCGCAATAGCGTCCGTGCTGGTCACTGTCGTGTTCCGGTTTGGAGGGTAATGTAGCCGGTAAACTTATGCATGTGGCATTAGACCTCGCCACAAGATAGCAACGCACCATCAACATCTTTGGTGTCTATAGGCGATGGTTGACTCTTTCCATCAGGAGACCCATCTGCTTGTTTGCTATCTTATGATATAAAAAAAAAAGTGGAGTCTTTGGCTGGGCACATGTAGTTTAGAATTGAGGCGCGTCAAAATACCTCGCCTTAAGCAATATCCAAAGTTTTAAACTTAACAAAAACGTACCATCGCCTACTACCCGCAAATATTATTATAACTACATAGAAGTTGGACGGCATTTCTGCGAACCCTTTATAAGTTAACAAATTCATCAATATTAGTTTGGGCGTGTTTTGAAGGTACGTTATAACCGTGAGGTTTATTAATGGTCTTGCCGATGTCACGCGGCCGGAAGTCCTTCTATGCATGAAACATAATTGCTAACGAGGTGTTTTGTCAGCTGTGTGCTAATTTTATATACTCATATGTAGTTAAATAACAGGTCACTGTAGTGCCCCCATCAGGAAAAGACAAGCGAAGCCAAGCGCAAGACTTATAGTTATTTTTACAAATCAATGTACGAAAAGTAATAAAATTGACAGTGTCGCAACCGACGCGATTCTATTTGAAATGAGCGCACAATTCAAAATATTCCGCTCATTTTTAGAGGACGTTTTTGAGACACTGATTGTGTATCTTGGGTTTTTTAAAATCAATGCGGCCAAGCCACATATTTTCCTAAGTAACCTATCTTGACCGGCCTGTTGGTCGAGTGATTAGCGACCCTGACGACGCAATCGACAGGGTTCGGGTTCGATCCCCGTCGGGGGCAGGCATTTGTGTGATGAGCAAAAACGTTTGTATTTCCGGGTTTGGGTGTTTATTAAATATATTCTTGTATTTATATATGTATTTCTACGTATTGGTATCGTTGACTAACAACCATAACACAAGCAAATAATTTGCTTACCTACTCTGGGGCAAGATCAGTTAGTGTAATTTGTCCCGTGAATATTATATTATTATTAAGTGTAGAGTTTGTGAAGTTAGGACTTGTAGAGTGAGGTTGTGTAGAGTTAAAATCTTGGTTCTATATGAGACCTGAACTTTTTGACAGTGGGAGCCATATGACTTCAATATGGCAACATTTTACATAAAAATGTTTTTGGTGGGATAAAATATTCCTTTTAATTATTGTTTTAGTCTATAAATATTAACTAGGGTTAGTAAATTAATATGATAAAGAAACTGTGATTTTTATGAAGTTTAGGTTCATCATAAAAAGCATATGTTAACCACGATTTTTAAAGTTTCAGCTGGCGAAACAGATAATAATCATTATCAATTATTTTGCCAAATTCAATTGCCACTTGTTGTTTAACTAAAAGATTTAAGTGATTTTCCGTGGTACAGGGACGTTAAAAGTCTACTACTAGACTATGGGCTGCTAACAAGATTGTTTAGCTGGCAAAAGTCCCAGAACTATTTACCGGATTTCGAAAGTCTCATAACCATTAATTTTCTGTATTAAACCGGGTTTTAGCTGCGCAGATTAACAAATGGATACACGAGGCATTAGGTAAATAGCCAGTCAGTATTAGTTTCGTTGTGTCGTGTAGGTAGGTACATAATACCCATGTGGTATTATTAATGATCTTACCGTTGTCATGAACTCGGCAATTTGTTCTATGTATGGAACATAATTATTTGCTAATGAGGTATTTTATTACGCGGCAATATTAACAAGTTTATCTGAAATGTTTGAAAATTGTTTAAATTTTCAAAAACTACATTTCAGTTTACGAATCACCATTTCTGTAAAAAATTAAAAGTACTCTAATATTAAAAAGTGGTAAAGTAAGCTTGTAGGAGGTAATCTCTGGAACTACAAACTGATTTTGAAAATTCTTTTATCAATAGATATCTATATTAATCCTGAGTGATATAGGCTGAATTTTATTCTAATTTTCCCCCGGGATCGGAAATTGGGTGAGTTACACCGCCTAGTTAATGACTAAGGTAAGATAATAATCATGGTTATGTTGAAAATTTTATTGATAGTTGTAAAGTCGTAAATACAAGTCGCTTAGTTAACAGACAAAAAATCAATCTAACTTACTCTTATCTGTAGAACTAAGTGTTTTGTGCTTATTTTCATGCATAAGATTTTGCCGCGAAATGTGTTTCGTAATTTCGTCGCCAGCACAGTCGTCTGAATAGGGAAATGATTGCAGAATTGGCTTTCTACGTCGTCTGCGGTTTTGAACCCCAGCTATGGGCAGTGGACAGTTTTTTTGGAACGAAGTTCCTTACGGCAGGCTTGGAGGGGGATAGGGATTTTGCTGCGCGACCGAACTGAAAAAATGTGATAGTAAAACCGTAAGAAAAATGCGTGGAATAAAAGCGTTAAATGAGACGTGCGCAGGCGCGACAGTCGCGTACACAAGCGAGTAGTGCCGTTTAGCCGAAGGAAGTTCGTTCCTACCTGGTGTCCCGCGACACCACATCATTTTTGTTTTAGTTTTGTACTGAATTTTCTGAGATGGTGTTATGAGATATTCGTATGTAATCTGTGTACGATGCGCATTTAAAGATATTTTCCAAAATAAAAATACGATTTAAGAAAGAAAAGGTGATTGTTAACGCACAACGCCGCGCAGCGCGCGGGCACCCCACGCCGCGCCGGGCCCCCACCCGCGCCCGCGCCGGCGGCCACTCTACTCACCGACGGGTCCTCGGCCGCACCGCACGCGCGCCGATGTACATCCATATGTACTTATCATCGTTCACATTACGGTGATTGCTTAGTACAATGTAAGAAGTGAAAGAACAAACTCAAGAATAAATAATTTAATCAAGCACCATTGCTATCATTCCCACGTGGAAATCGCCCGTGACATACGCCCTAACAGTTTTATGGTCCTTCGAGCCGGATTTATGAAAAGGAAGCAGCCACGCGGTACGACCACGCGGACATCGCCCTGTGCAGTTCGTACTTCGTGCTTCATGGAAGATTAGAAGAAGGGGCGAGCATATCACCGGCAACATTTTTCCACGACCATTAAGTATATCCTGCGATGGTAAATTCGTGAGTTCGTTCCAAATACTTCGCAATAAAATTTCCCCGGCTTCCTTCGAAAAAAGGCTATCTGCTGATTTTCCAGGTAGTTTTTTAGGAAAAAGATTGGCCATATAAGTTACTACCATCGTGGCTACTAGGAGAGCCAGTTTGCTATCTTATGATAAAAAAAATTACCATGTATATATGCGTGTATGCAAGCGTCTAGTAAAAGGGAAGTACTACAAATTGATTAATAACAAAAAATTTAAGTAGTTCGTTGTCTATGCTGTATATTGCATACATGTTGACTGATAAAAGATAGTTCATACAAACCGAAGGAGGGTGTTCAGTACTCGATTCTGTTATCGTATATGAAAAAAATATTTAAAATTTTGATCTAATTATGCACTTTTAATATTTAGTACGGACACCTGAGCATAAATATCGAAGTTTATTGTGATTTGCCACCCGACACGTGGTGACCAAAGCGCGTGACTATTGCCCGCGCGGTGACTATAATTTTTGAATTACGTCAAATGACCGTAACATAGTATGTTACGACAACCTCTTACGATTTATCAGTTTTCACCACCTCATTATTTCAGTGGTACTAAAATTAATTTAGTGAAATAAGATTCTTGATTCGAATCCCAACATAGAAAAATTTACAAATTATATTTTATTTGAAAATGAAAACTAGCTGTTGCCAGTGACTTCGTCCGCGCGGACTTTTTTACTCCGCACTGCTCCTCCCCCGTAGGTGATAGCGTGATAATATGTAGCCTATATATTGACTCGAGCTGTTAGTAATATTCATGCAAAATTTAAAGTAAATCCATGCAGTACTTTTTGAGTTTACCCCAGACATACATACAGACAAACAGATAAAAATTCTAAAAACTATATTTTTGGCTTCGATATCGATTATAGATCACGCCTCAAGTATTCTTTTAAAAAAATATTCAATGTACAGTTTTGACTTTCCTACGATTTTATTATATGTATATAGATAACAGTATTAGATGATTGTTAAGATTAATATCAAACTCAACTAAGATGAGACGGGGACGTTGTGCCGGGAACCTATAATGTAATTTCACGCTCAAGCGATAGTCTATTACCCGATAATTGATACAGGAACATCGCTGCGGGCAGAGAATTTAAATCAGTACCGGTCTTAATGTCCGCCGTGTCCCTTTCTGGGCGCCAATATATCTTTTACTACATCTATACATATAATAAAATCGTAGGAAAGTCAAAACTGTACATTGAATATTTTTTTAAAAGAATACTTGGGGCGTGATCTATAATTGATATCGAAGCCAAAATATAGTTTTTAGAATTTTTGTCTGTTTGTCTGTATGTATATCCGGGGTAAACTCAAAATGTACTGCATGGATTTACATCAAATTTTGCACGAATATTACTAACATGTCGGGTCAACATATAGGCTACATATTATCAGGCTATCACCTACAGGGGAGGAGCAGTGCGGAGTAAACGAAGTCCGCGCGGACGAAGTCGCAGGCAACAGCTAGTATCCAATAAAGAGAAATAGTTGTTTGATGAGCATAGACCTTTGTATGATTGGGTTTCGGTTTTTATTAAACATATTTTGACCACCCCGTTGGTCGAGTGGTTAGCGACCCTGACTACGCAATCGACAGAGCTCGGGTTCGATCCCCGACGGGCATTTGTGTGATGAGCATAGATGTTTGTATTTCTGGGCTTGGGTGTTTATTACATATATTTCGGTATCTATAAATGTATTTCTGTGTATTAGTATCGTTGACTAACACCCATAACAGCAAATAATTTGCTTACATTGGGGTTAAATCAGTAAGTGTATACTTTAGTATTAACTACTTCGTGGTATAGGGCTTAGCTTAAATGTCTCAGAATATGAAGTTATTGGTTTCGGTCCCCGGGTCGGGTAAAAGTTTTTTTTTTTTGAAAATCCAAAATCTCAGTAGCAGGACGGAATCTGGTGGGTGGAATGTTAAAATCCTCGCGCTGATGTGTACGTTAAGTTTTTGGTCTCGGCTGTCGCTAGTAATAGGCGATAATTTTTATCAGGTCGATAAAATGCGGTGAATTATGCTGTCAACCGACAAAACTGTGAATCGTGGTAAAATAGAAGAAAGTTTGGTTTACTCTGCTTACCCTAGAAAAGAACCGGCGTAAAAATACTAGTGTTTCTGGTTTCGGGTGTTTATCACTGAAGTCCCACGTTGCATTTGTCTGTCAATATGCTCGCTCGCCCCATCCAGCATAGAAAATCGTGTGGCATCGTAGGATACCAGAAAGGAACGAATTTCCTTATTATAAAAATATTAATTTCAAGTTCTATTATTCGAGGTAAGAGGAAAATAATTATTCGGGTATACATTTTTTATTATGATTTTTTAAAGATAATAAAAATCAAAATATTAATAGCAAACTGCAACAATAATACAGTCTGAGTTTCTTCCGCCGGATCTTCTCAGTGTGTGGATGCGTTTCCGATCCGGTAGTAGTTTAAAAAAAATGTTGACGAGTCAAAATAACTTGTAAAAAGTTTTACTGAATAAAGTGCTACTGATTTCTGAGGCATCGCGTAGACTATATATTAGACACTGTTTAGCCATTGTTTAATTAGTAATTAAATGTTACTTGTATTTGATACTTAGTAAATTCACTTGTCACTACAAAATTTACACACCGTGATCGTAGATAGCGCAAGTCGGTTTTAACACTTTGACAGCTGATCACGACCTGGTACCGGTATGCTCTTTTTTCGTACATACGATGATCACAACCCTAGCTAGTGATCCGTTTTCCTTGATTTTTTACTAAAAACGCGACACTCTGTCGCTATTGGCGTTCATTGCAATGTGTAGCTCCGTTCTTTAGCTACACACACATAGGCGATACATTTACGTGGACATGAAGTATGAACATGACGGGGCAAGGGGGACGAAATTGCCGAGAGTATTTTTGTATAATCTTTTTGTACCCTATCGCCCTCGTTTTAATTATGTAAGAGTTTTTTTTCCACAAAAAAGGTTATGTTGGGTTGCTTTTTTTAAATAAAAAATACAATAATATATCTTGTTTTATTTATTATAATTAAAATATATTAGTTACCATTACATATAAATTCGAATTGAATGCATACTATAATAGTTTTTTCTATAGAATTTACAATAATGTCGAAAAAGACTGTCGCACGGGGAGATGCGCGTAGTAAAATGGCAGGCTATCAAAATGTTAACTCGGGGTGTTATGTAATGCTCATCATCACGTCATACATAGACTGTACATTAATTATTAAAATGTTATGCTCTTCTTTAACGTTATGATTGTAGAATAGCGAAACTATTACGATCTTAAGTTTCACTATTGTACAAATAGATGAGTCTATTTTGAATAGACTACAAAAGGACGTAAATACTCTTTTTTTTGTAGAAAAATAAAATTTATTGTAACGCAGTTTGGTATATTTTTAAATGTTCTGTTTGTGTGTTTCGGATTATTGCTGTTTAAAATGAAAACGACCAATGAAACAATGTTTGCATTAGTAGTTTGTATGCAATAATGCTTATTTTATGTGTGAGTGTGGCGATCGCGGTCCTGATACAAATGTTTGTACTTGCCAATCCGTTGTTTTCTTTATTTCGTGTTATGGACGTTTTTTGGCGGATAGTTTTCCCTCCGCAACGCCTCATAAGGAACTTCATTCCAAAAACTAAAACTTTTAATATAAACTTCTAAATCACGTCTTAACTGACGCCTCTTACTCAAGAACTACTTACTTCCCTGCCAAATCTCATCTTCATTGATTAAGTACTTTTCGAGATTTTGTAATGAAGAATTCGCCTACTTGCTTAGTACTTTGTAAATGTTGAATGACTGGTCAAATATGTCATTATTATCGTGACAACTAAGTAGTCAATTTCTGCTACATCTTATCCGGATTTGATATTACCGCCTTATTTATTCCTGCCACGATAGTATCAATATCTGTCAATGTCATATTCTGGAGTGGTGAGTGAGGCAACCTGTTAACTTAAGTATTTGGCATTTTAGCCTGTCACATGGATAGCCTCGTTAACAAATATTTAAGTTCCATACGTAGAGCAGGACATCCGGGCGCGTGACAATGGTAAGACCATTAATAATATCTCACGGTCACTACATAATACATATATATACATGTAAAACATGCCCAAATTAATATTCATGGAATGATTGCTAAATTGGTCCAGTTCGGTCCTAACTCTTCTGCGAGGAGAAGGAGATGGCAGAAAGGAGGCGAGAGGAAGATGTCGAGGCTGTCCAGATGCGGCGGCGTAGGATGGGTCGACGACGAAGGGCGTATGTCACCCGACTTCACTCACCATAAGGGGATCTGCAAATGATGAGTTCGTGGCACTCATCACTTATTGCACGCAGGACCTGGATATTTAGTGATGTGCTACCCTGTTTCAGCACTTCGTCACGTGAATGCAAAAAAAGGGTTGCGTCTGCATTTTTGTCTAGCTGTTGGGTGGGCAGCGATTCGAGAGATTACAGAGAGACGAACACCGTGGGGTTTTAGTTCATAGGGCCCTTCCTGGGGCAGTCCAATATAACCCGCCCAACGTCCCCACTGGAGCGGGTACCCCACGATGAGGGTTTCCCCTCGTAAAAAAAAGTTTGGTCCAAACTCGTTGTATTCATGTTGGGTAAATAGTTTAGGTTTATGCTTTTGAAAAAATCTGGATCATAGTGCTAAGGAATTTTTGTTTTTAAAATCTAAAAGAGGTTATATATTTGATATAATAACACTTATATCATAGAAAAGCACTTAAATCTTTTAATAGAATCATAAGTGATAATCACATTTGGCAATAGTATTGATAAATATCATCAATAGTTTACCAGACAAAAATTAGTAAATTGTAGTGAGCCTGTGGTATTTTGATGTTAGGTTCGGTTCCTCTAAAATACATGGCGAATGAAAAATAACAACTCTGAATCGGTTGTTAGTGTGGTGCTATGACGTTTGGAACTTTTAATTTTATTCTGCGCAATACCAATCGATAGTAAATCTATCGGGTGTAACCAAATCAGGGTTGAGACTTATCACCGATTGGTATAAAATACAAACAGGTTTTACAAGAAGACAAGATCTACTTGTGATATAAAAGCTAGTATATCAAAAAGTTATATTTATTTATGCAATAAGTTAAAATTAGCACATAGCTGACAAAGCACTTCGTTAGCAAATATTTATGTTTCATGCATAGAAAGGACGTCCGGTCGCGTGACATCGGCAAGACCATTAATAAACCTCACGGTTATAACGTACCTAAGAAACACGCCCAAACTAATATTGATGAATTTGTTAACTTATAAAGAGTTCGCAGAAATGCGGCCCAACTTGTGCGCATAATGTTATTTGCGGGAAGTGGGACGTGGTATGTTTTCGTTACGTTTAAGACTTTGAGTATTGTGTAAGCCTTAAAGGTGTTCTTTATAGTAAGCGAAGTCAGGGTGATATGCTATAAAATGTTTATTTTCTCCCCAAGGGGCTTAATAATCGAAATATATTTAAATACCTTGGTCTACTAACATTAATTAACATCAGTAAACTGCTATGTTATATAACATAAAATAAAAATCTATATACAGGGTATAACAAAAATAAGCACTAACTTTCAAGGGTATACGTGTACATGAACTAAACAAACACCTGGTAAAATATTATACCAAAAGGCACACATTTTTTGTTTCATATAAATTTAGTAAAATAAGAAATTAAAGTTTATTTTCACACCCCTACCTTGAAGATGGAAGTGATGTGACGTCAGCAACACGTTGAATGAATAGCGTGACGCACACATAGACATGATGAATACCGCGTACTTGTACTTACACACATTTAATAAGCAATTTTTACATATCACTTTCGTCACTGATTAATTATTATACATTAATCCAAATTCACTATTTACAGGCAATAATAAAACAACACTGTCTTCAAATTAATTTATAAGTAAGGTTCAAAATGACCACCACCCTTCTCAATGCAAAGAGCAGTTCTGCGTAACATTGATAACCTTACATTATGCAACATATGTGGGGTTATGGACCTAAATGCTGCATTAATTTTACCTTCCATCTCTTCACGTGTATGACATTCCACAGAGTAAACTTTATTTTTCACATAACCCCATAAAAAGTAGTCTAGACACGTGAGATCTGGAGAACGAGGTGGCCAAGGCACCGGGCCACTTCGATCTATCCACTCTGCAAATCGATCGTTTAAATAATCACGCACAGGGCGTGCAAAGTGAGCGGGTGCTCCATCGTGCTGAAAAATTATATTACGGTATACATTCAGTGGAAGATTTTCCAGATGTTCTTCTAAATCCTCTCTCAGGTGTTGTAGGTACCTTTGAGCGTTAAGACCCTGAGGTAAAATAGTCGGCCCCAAAACATAGTCCCCAACGATGCCTGCCCAGACATTAATTCTCCACTGGTGCTGAAAGCTACTTTCACTCGAGGCATGCGGGTTATTATGTGCCCACACATGCTCGTTGTGCAAATTGAGCACACCATTTCTTGTGAAAGAAGCCTCATCTGTCCATAAAATATTAAAAGCAAATTCGGGATTTGCTTCAGCACGGTTCTGGTACCACCTACAAAAGTCCATTCTGGGCATATGGTCTGCAAGTCCTATCTCCTGAGTCCTTGAAAAATGGTAGGGATGTCGTCCATCATCCTGCAGAGTACGCCACACCACCATATGGTTTACATTTAACATAGCACTGCATCGGCGTGTGCTGGTCCGAGGATTCTCGTCAAAATGATTTAGAATTCGAGTCTCAATAGCAGTACCTACTCTTGAATTAGGACGTCCAACGTTTCGTTCGCGGTGGAAGGAACCAGTACGCTGAAGTCGTAAACACATGTTACGGAATACTGAGTACGGAGGTAAATGACGTTGTTCTGCTGGTGGCCTTCCATCAATAAACCGTTGTCGGTAAATCTCCCTCGCTTCATTAATGCTACCATTCCTAGCAGCACCAACACATAGCATCATTTCGTAAAATTCACTATTAGTGTAAAGGTGACGGTCATTATTATTTCTACGTGGCATTTTTAAAATCGCGATTTCCAATCAATGGGTATTAAGTAAGATTCATAAAAAATCGGCAATAATAGCAATAGTTACGCTCTCCAAAGACAAACGGCAACTGAATAAAAAAATAAAAATTCCTTTACAATTATCTAGGTACTTTTCCGAACTAATTAGGGTTCAGTGAAACAAATTTAAAAATAATCTTCTTCATCTTAGAGTTTATTCCGGTTATTCTCCACGCTTGCGCTAGGAACGAGTTTGAGTTTGCCGTAGCGACTGTCGTCTAACCTCCGAACCTCTCTGGAAGAAGCCGGTGCCAGGACCTCTTTCATTGTACAGCAGTCAGGTTGTCTTGGGTCCCGAAGGTGGTGGTGGGACCCCTTGCACCATAAATTAAAAAAAATCATTTCCCGTGTTAGTTTGAGTGCCTTAAGAAGAATTACCCTCCATTCTACCAGGCGAACTGAGAATCGAACCCAGTACCTTACGAAGAAACGCCTAAACCGGCATCACTCTTATCATAAAAGTGACAAAAATGTTGACTAAAACTATACGGAACTACATATTAGTATGATTTTACATAAAAACAAAATGGCAGAAAAAAGGGAGTGTCTTGTCTCTTTCCGAAAGTGGTCTTTTCGCCAATCAAAGCGTTTCGTTGCACTTTGTATAAGCCGCAAAACACGTGTAAGTTCTAAAGGCCTGGACAAACGACCGGCGGCGGCTTTAAAGTTAACTTAATACTTTTTCATTTCCAGTATGATAAACAATATTTTGATGAAAAAGATTAATTTTTCTGAATGAATGAACAGGTTGATATGTAATCCCGGCAATCGCTAAAATTAGCAATAATTTTCGTTGGTTTCGCTTGCGTGGTTTATTTTTGACATTCACAAAAAACTCTAACCACGCGTGCGAAGCCGCGAGCAACGGCTAGTATTTTATAAAATCTTTGATCTAAAATGTAATCAAAAAAACGTAGTCAAAAATTATCTTTTTCCTGAAATAACTACTACTTAGAAATGTCTTGCCAATTTCTCCCGTGAAATAGCTTTGCTGTGTTTCGGAGAGAAGGGCAAGACAGGCACTGTAATTACTGGCACCGAGACTTAACATCTTATGTCTCAGGATCTTAACATCTTATGTCTCTAACACATGAATGGAATACCTGGGCTAGTTCCAGCCCAGGTATCCCATTTTTGTTCATTAGCGACGTCGACCACTTACCATCAGGTGGCACGTCTGCTAGTTTGCCTATCTCAATAACATAAAAAAAGGTAAGAAGAGGCGCACCTAAAACAAACTTTAGGTTGGTACTAAGTTCCATCAGCCATGTAGTGATAGTGACAAACGAGCCTATCAACTCACCGGGAACATTCCGATTCTTGACATTTTTTTAGCAGTGCTAGCCATGTCAAATTTCATATGTAACGAAAATTAATTTGCGCAATTAAAATTCCCGCGGAAAATATTCAGTAGTGTGTGTGAGCAAGGCCTTAAGTCGGGCGCTTGGTGTTGAGACGCCTAGCGCGATGTCGGTAATACTTCAAATCAAAGGACTTCTAGGCTAATCAATGCGTAGGTTTATTTGTCAAAAATGCTTATAAAAGGTTGTGTTGTGTCTTAATTCTTAATGATAATGCATATTTATTTTGCGAAGTGTCGTGTTATCAACGAGAAAGTTTTACTAAGTTTTTAGAATTGTGTGTAAAAAAAGTGATAATAGCTATGATTTACCTGCTCAAAAACTAATTACCTATTTAGACACCTTGTTATGTGAAGTTAGAAGCAAACAGGGTAGGTACTAGAGGTAAGTATTATGCCATTAAAACAGTTTGTAAGTTGAAACCATGCCAGATAATACATTGTAAAATGCCTATGAATCACGGAATAGATTTAGGTACCTACACTGAAAACACATGTGAATAGTTGACTTTGAAGGTGGATATTGTGTGATGAAGTAATTTATGTAATGTGTTTTCATAACAAAAAGATACCTTAATTAGTTATATTGGATTATTTGCCACGATTGTTTTAGAATGTATGTACCAAACTAATAGTTTCACTCAGAGTTAGAAATAATAATCCAGGTCACAATAAATTTTAGGTACACAGCTGATATAATTTTGTTGCCAGGCGGGAGATTTTCCTGCATGAAATGTCTAATAGCCGCAGGTTTGCCTTACGTAAACTAGGTATGAGACTACTAGGTAGGTATTTACGATTAATAAAATTTTATGAGATTTTTTTATTGAATATGAGTATAGTAATTAATAATTATTTTAATATGATCGTAATATGCTATCGAGTGACACCAATAGTCGGACAGTGTTTTTTTTAACATAATGTAATAATTATGGCTATCAAAACCCAGTTAAGTTACCTATGAATCAAATTGTCCAGCCTGGTAATCAAACTAAGGACCCTCATGGGTTTATTCCAACATCAGTCCTGGTAGAAAAAAATATAAAAAAACTCTTTAAATAATATCTACATTATTTACTCTGTCAAGTAATTAGTACTTTGTTGTGCGTCTAGCAGTTCATTGACATCTATCATATGATTGTGACCTTTCATAGCTGCGTAAACCGTGCGCGTACGTTACTGCGTGCTATACTTCAGGGCTGCCACAGATCATTTTGAAAAAAAACTTTGACATTCATTTTCTCAGAAATTTCATAGTTTTTATTTATTAAAAATGTATAATTAAAGAGCTAACCACACATCCTGAACGCTCCTTCAGTATTAGTGCTTATTTTTGTTATACCCTGTATATAAAAATCAATTGCTGTTCGTTAGTCTCGCTAAAACTCAAGAACGGCTGAACCGATTTGGCTAATTTTGGTTTTAAATTAATTGTTGAACAGGGAAGGTTCAAAAGGTGAGAAAATATAGAAAAAAATAAGAGTAGTTAAAAAGGCAGAACAACGTTTGCCGGGTTAGCTAATACACACACAGATAGATAATTAGATAGATAATTATAATGATCTGGAATAGCACATAGCCTGCACTTTATTTCGGAAAAATTATGTGTTCCTGCAGGATTCGCTAAAAACTTTTATAATGTAGCGGTCTAATAAAAGAAAGACTACTAGAAATAAAAATATAAAAAAGAGTTCATCTCGTTTTGTAAAAAATTAAAATTCTTTAACTGGATCACGTCGTATTATTTAAAAATTGGCGAACACGAATAGAGTGCTTTATAATTCAATACAGAAAGGTTGTTATATTAATTTCATTCAGCTGAAAGCCCAACGCATCCATTTTCCCAGTTTATGTACAACACAATAATTTAGGTAATAAATTACCTACAGAGTTATTCAGTAATAATATTTTTCATGAGTAATAGCTCCTATGGTTTGGTGGTTCGGTGTCGGCGTTGACCACATGAGGTCCCAAGTTTGATTCTCAGGTTTTTATTACCCGAATTAAAAATGTGGTTTTCAGTTTTATGATACAAACAACGTTGTCCCGGGGTTAATAATTGCCCGGTTGGCGATAGGCTTGCTACCTATAACATTATGGACCTAAGTATTTTTGGGACTAACTTTTTTATTTTTTTAATACGAATTTGAATTTCGACTATTATAGGTGTTGTATCAAATACGAGATAAATAGGCTTTAGAGCAGTGTTCAATCTTTTTCAAGACACGACCTCCTTAGCATGGTACAAAAAACTACGACCCACTGCCAACTAACTTACATTAAAAAATCAAATTCTTTTAACAGTTTTCTCTGTTATCAAGGAAATATTTTTTGATTTTTTTTTAGTAACACTAAACTACCATCTACGACCCTCTTGCAAAGGCCTCGCGACCCACATTTTGAAAAACATTGCTCTCGAGGAAAATACCAGGTATTTGAGTTCCATTTCAATCAACGAACTTCACTAGAAGAAATTTCAGGACATCAAAAGTCAGTATTGCTTTTGTAAGCAGTTGTCGGAATTTTTTTGTAATCGTAAACCTGTCATGACTGAAATGGATAAAGACTGATTTCTCGGAAACTAATTATTAGGCCACGTTCAATTTCTTTTTAACGTTGAATTTACTTGGAAACATCTATATTATCTATACATATAATAAAATCGTAGGAAAGTCAAAACTGTACATTGAATATTTATTTTAAAAGAATACTTGCGGCGTGATCTACAATCGATACCGAAGCCAAAAATATAGTTTTTAGAATTTTTGTCTGTTTGTCTGTATGTATGTCCGGGTAAACTCAAAAAGTACTGCATGGATTTATTTCAAATTTTGCATGAGTATTACTAACAGGTCGGGTCAACATATAGGCTACATATTATCACGCTATCACCTACAGGGGAGGCGCAGTGCGGAGTAAACGAAGTCCACGCGGACGAAGTCGCAGGCAACAGCTAGTAATATTATAAATGCGAAAGTTTGGATGTTTGGATGAATGTTTGTTACTCAATCACGCAAAAACTACAGAACGGATTTGAATGAAATTTGATATACAAGTAGATGATGACCTGAAATAACACATAGGCTATTTATTTTATCACGGAAAAATTTGGTGATCCCGCGGGATTCACCAAAAACTTTAATAATGCAACGGGCTGCACGCAGTAGCTAGTGTACATGGGGCACACTAAAAGTTTTGCACTTTCAGCTAATCGGAACTATTTGAATTTCCTATGATTACCTATGAGACAATTCGAGGACTATTGCGGATTGGTATGAGCCAAATTCAGAAAATTTTATACGAAGAATTGAAAGTTCAAAAAGTTTGTTGTCGTTGGATCCCTCATGAACTGACAGCGGAGTAAAAGCGGGCTCGCATGGAATGGTACTCACAGATGCTACTGAAGTACGATCACGGACATTCTAATGCTATTTATGATATTGTCACAGGAGACGAAATGTGGATTTATTGTTTTGAACCCAAAAAAAACAGCAATCTTGTGAATGGGTCTTTGAAAATGAGAACAGGCCAAGAAAAGTGAGACAGGCGAGAAACGTTGGTAAAAAAATGATCGCGTTTTTTTTCTCAGCTACGGGTCCCATCTGTACAATTCCACTTGAAGATTAACAGAGTGGTAATGGCGAGTGGTATTCTACCATTTGTTTACCCAGGGTGTTAGAAGAAGTTCGTGAAAGACGATCCAAAAGCCGCATTCTCCTACACCATGATAACGCTTCTTCACACACGGACAACGAAACAAAGTCATTTTTAACTTCCGAAAAAGTACATCTCGTCACTCATCCCGCGCATAGCCCCAACCTAGCACTCTGTGATTTATGAATTTTCCCCAAAATCAAAGATTTGATGAGAGGTTTTACTTTTACCAACTCCGAAGAGGCAGTGATAGCGTTCAATCAGCACGTAGAAAACATACCTTCAGATCTGTGGTCCTCCTATTTTAAAAAATGGTTCAATCGCATGTAAAAATGTTTAAAATGTAAAGGAGATTATTTTGAAAAGCAACAAACATAATATTTTGGTTATAACATGTTGTTTTTTTTAAGTTACGCAAAACTTATAGTGTGACCTACATATACTTATGTAAGTAGTAGCTTGGTCCATGTAAAATAATATCACGCTCGCGTTATATGTAACAGACGGTTTCAATGAATATAACAGGTGGGACACGTGAATTATGTTATAATGAGTGATATAACCAGTGATCTGTGAAATGTGCCATCCCTACTGTCTACCCAGGAGTTGTCACGGGAAAAAATAGTCAACGTAACGTTTGCATATCCTAATAGGCTTCATAATTTCAATTGGTAAGCGAATTGATCTTGATCTTTGCGTTACGGACTTTTTAATAATGAGTAGTTTAATTATTATATAACTTACAAAAGGATTTTAAAAATTCAAAACGAATATTTGTTTTTTGAATATGAATAGGTAATGGAAATGCAAGGTGAAACCTTTGAACCGCCATTAACCCTAAAACAACTGCGCGTGTTTAGTTTAGATAATATTACTCGAATATACATTACACTTAGAGAGCAGATTAACCAGACGAGTTGCCCGCCCGTAACCCGCCGTGTTGGTCCCGGCCTCCTCTGTAGAATAGGCCAACTGCCGTTCTGCCAGGCAGGTCGTAAAAGGCGACCGATTGGCTATCGAGTCACTACCATCGTGGCTACTAGGTGGTAGAGTTCTGCATTGTCTCGCCCGGGTCTGGTACCACCGCCTTACCTATTCCTGCCGCAATAGCGTCAGTGCTTGTCGCTGTCGTGTTCCGGTTTGGAGGGTAAGGTAGCCGGTAAACTTATGCATGTGGCATTAGATCTCGCCACAAGATAGCAACGCACCATTAACATCTTTGGTGTCTATAGGCGATGGTTGACTCTTTCCATCAGGAGACCCATCTGCTTGTTTGCTATCTTATGATATAAAAAAAAAAAAAAAAAAAAAAACGATCATATTCATACCTACTTACGCAACGATACGAACAAAGACACATTATCTCAGATTTTTATCTATATACTAGGTGCGACCTACAGCCCGTTGAATTATAAAAGTTTTCCGTGAAACCCATGGGGACAATTTTTCTTCTGGGATAAAGTTCTCCAGGTTATTGTCTACCTGTGTGCCAAATTTAATCAAATCATTACATAATGTTTAATAATTATATCATTTTTAATAATTATTAAACATTATTTAAAAATATTTAAAAAATATCAAATTATTCCTATAATTTGATATTTTTTAAATAAATGCTCAAAATAAGCAATGTATTTATTACGTGTACAAAATAAGCGGAGATATGACGATTCCGAAGAATGTAATATGCATTACATTGCGTAGAGTAAAAATAAAAATTAAATATAAAACGACAGTTTTGCATTTCTCACAAAAAAGGAATTGTCGTCATGAAAATACCGTAAACCGTTTTCTTAATTTTTCGTTACACTGTTCCTGATACGTTGTATTAATACATAAATACACGTTGTAACTAGTATTGTTCAAATATTTTTTTTATGATAGCGTGTTATAGACTATAAACTATATTTTTCTAGCCCGCTACGTCTGATCGCGTCTGATAGCGTTAGGCGGCCGATATAACGCGTGACTGACCGAACGTCATACAGCGAACCCTTGCATGCGGCGACTGAGCGTTTATAGCTATTATAAACTATATTATAAAGTCTAGCGTCTGCAGTCTAGCACGTTACTTGTTAGATCGCGTAGTTCGTAAATTGTTTATTATTAGAAGTTATAACAACGGCCTACACTTAAAACCGCTAGATATATAGCGTGGTGTCATGGTATAGCACCGAATGCGAATCTAAATATTGTACTCTTTGCGCCGAATATACATAGCGCGTTATAATATAACGCTATACGTCATATTATCATTAGTAAAATAATTTAGAATTAGTTTGGTGTATCCTCCGATTGGTAGTGTTCTGATTGATCTTCACTCGTATATTGAGAGCATCCCTTTTATCTTGGGTCACAGAATCGTAAATCCATGTGATCTATAGTTTATGGTTTTAAAGATATGATAATCTTTGCTCTTTTAGATTCTATTTCTTATGAGAAAATCTTTGACCTTTAGGATTCCATTTGCTTAGTGGTAACTAACTCTCGCCGGTAACTTCGTTTGCATTCGTTCTTTTCGTTATAGGAATGAATAAATTAACATTACTATTAACTGCATTCGAAAGTTTAACTCCAATTTGTTTTATTTATTAAAAAATAGAAGTTATTTTGATATGCAAGGCTTTATCAAATCTAACAAAGTAGTTTGACGACTTGATTTTTTTCTCCCGCAAACATTTCAAACCCAAAAAAACTTTTTTATTCCTTGTTTTGTAGAAAAATTAAGCTCTTCATTGGAGTCCATATCTTTTACAATTTGTATTTCAATTGTGTTCGCTCCACTTGGTAAAAGATATAAGGTTTATTAATTTAAACATCAAATAAGAGAATATCGAATTATTATATTAATAATATTAATATAATATAGTACAATACAAAATATTTAATACAGAATTTATTACACTTTATTATTGTACATTAAGCAACTTCACTTCTCAATTTCACAAACACGAATGCCTTGAAAATATATCTGACGGACCTTTTTATAGAATTTTATTTTATTCGACTACCGTCTAATTTTAAGTTAAATAATTAACAATTCTATGGATTCCATAAGATCTAAATAATTAGTAAAGAATTAATACTGTATCTTTATATTGACGCAATAATTTAGAAATTGATGGCCTCATATACTCATTTTATGTATATTTGTGTAAAATATTGCCAACAATTGTCTGAACACATACATTGACTAAGCAATAGTGGAGCCATTAAGTCATATAAAAGATGACGAGAATTGAAAATTGTGTAACTCCGTGTTCGCGTTAGTCGGGGTAGCGTAAGTCGAGGTATTACTGAATATTAATTTAAAAAAAGGTTTCAGAGTCCACCGTTCGCGCACAATTGTTTCACAAATGTTTTAAAAAGGGTCCAAAGGTTTTCTTTCCCGTATTGATATATAGATCAGTAACACCAGATCACTATATGTGGTTAAAATCATTACCTCCATCACGCAGTCAGTTAACAATAGCGTAAAATTCATTAACTCTGAGGACACGTCAATATGATCGTAATTTAGATTAAAATAAGCGAATCTGCGCTTACACTGAGCTTCATTTCCCAACGCCATTATCCGTCCCAACTCCTACGTGTTTCGTGAAATCTCTTGTAAATCACGTATGTGATAGGTACTTGATAAACTTGAAATAATAGAAGTAAATTAAATAAATATCATTACGCCAATTGTTATAGTGGTAATTAATTCGAACTGGATTACAGCTTTTTATTACGAATAATCTCTGAGTTAGGCTACGGATGGATATATGGACAGATATGGTGAAACTATAAGGATTCCTTGTTGACTCCGGAACCCTAAAAGTTGTCAGGGTAGTACTGTCGCGACTTCGAGGTACCGATAAGAATGATACTAATTATTATATGGGTGCGTACTTTTCATGAAAAATACTTTGAAGAAATGAGAAATTGAGAATTTTTATCTATCTTGTCGTGAAAACGTCCAC
This sequence comes from Apodemia mormo, assembly GCA_036924255.1. NCBI lineage: Eukaryota > Metazoa > Arthropoda > Insecta > Lepidoptera > Riodinidae > Apodemia > Apodemia mormo. Next base: position 20,562,773 of record JAUPFN010000025.1, read on the forward strand.
TCGTACATTTACATATATTTTAATTAAGGATGGGCCGAAATTCGTTTTACATTCGGTTTAACCGAACTTCAGCAAATTGAGCCGAACTGCTACATTCGGCCGAAATTCGGTTTAAATGCCGAACATTCGGCACTAGAAAAAAGTGCCTACTTGCATTATTTTGAGTGAAATCTAAACTAAATACATGCATAAACTAAATACTAAATCTAACAAAAGACGAAACATTAGTATTTTTGAATTTTGATATGTATCGAATAAATTCAAAAACGACTGGACCGATTTGAAAAAAAATTTCACTATTTAAAAGATATTAAATTATCTCCGAGTAACATAGGCTATATTATATTTTCAAAAAATTAGAGATCCCTACCTAAATTGTAATAATGTAGCCCACCCTGATAACATTGTTACAATTTTGCCGATGTCTATTTCAGTCAAGAACAAAATTTTGCCGATAAGTCATTATTTTGCGTGCGCTGCGACAACCTTTATGTAAAGATATAGAAAATAATTTAAGTAAATTCGTAAACAAGTCACGATGCGGACATGTCGCTCTCGAGAAAGCGCGCCAAAATTGAACCGAAGTTCGACCGAGATTTTGCCGATTTTTTATTTTCACCCAATATTCGGCCGAAGTTCGAATTCGGTTCGAACCACATTCGCCCCATCCCTTTTCATACGTGAAGTAAAAACGTTGTTTGTAATTTTTTGTAATTTAGTCAACGAAAGAGTAAGTTTGATATTTAAAGTTTATAGGTATGCAGAAGAAATTATAGGCAACAGCTAGTATTTACATAGTACTAGATGGAGCGTACAGCCCACTGGATTATAGAATTTTTGATTGATCACGCGGGATCATTTAATTTTTCCAGGTTAAAAGTAACTTATGTACATTGATATATTAAAAAGGAAGATACTAGACCGGGATGTCAGGAACAAACTTTTTTTTATAATAGAAAGTTCAATTTTTGTTGTTCATAAAAATTCGATAAAAAAACAAAAGCTTCGTTTTGAAGGAACAGCCAACTTTTCTATCTTCGAAAAATCTCAAATTGGGTAGATAATAAAGTTATGGGGCTTTGAAAATTTTGATTCGGTGAAGAAAAAATATTTATTATTAAATTATTATCATCAGCCGTGTCTGTACCACTGCAGGGTAAAGGCTTCCCTACCCTTCTATAGGAAAAATATTTATTAATAACAATACCTATTTTTTGACTTTAATCGCTTGATTATATTATGAAAAACACGATGAAACTTTTGTCCTATACTTTCGATGGTTTTACTGGTGAGTCCTCCACTCTAAATTTTCGGAATTATGAGATGTATAAATTGATATTAATCAATTTAATAATAAATAATAATTATTTACGGCTAAAACTCACGTATAAATTTATATAGGTATAGGTTCCGACTTCGCGTCTAGTCGCTGTCGCGGCAACAGCGTCGCAATCGCCCTGAGGAAGGACCTCATATAGGTCCGAAACTAGTCGGAACCTATACCGATTTATACGTGAGTTTTAGCCGTAAATAATTATTATTTAGTAAATAATGTCTCACGGAAGTTTAAATAATTTTAATTTAATAATAACCTAATTTTCTCACAATAGCTTGTTAATTATCACGGCTGTAAAAAACAGGCAGGTTAATAAGTCGGCTATAGCTGAACATATTTTGGATTCCAGCACTGATCACTGGATTGAATTCCACCGACCTCAGGTTCTCTCTACTGAGCGACACTATGTTCCCCGCATGGTACGGAAGCTATTGAAATTAGAAAATATAAAAATTTCAACAGGCAAGACGGATTTAAGTTGTCTCCTGCTTGGAATCCAGTGATCAGCAGAATAAAGCCTTTGCACCTGCAAACAAATAAAGTCCAAGATACGGTTAGTGTTGTGTGTAGGCTAAATTCGAAAAAACAATACCAGAAGGGGGTAGATGAAAATCGATCCCGACGTGAACGACGGAGGAAACTCGCTGCTCCAATCTGCTCGTGACCACGGTCGATGTAACTTGGCCGAAACGTCAAGCTTTACAAGTAAGTTCTATATATGTACGCGTTATTGACCCGTTTATATATTTTTAAAAATTAATTATTATTGTTATTCAAGGGTAACATTGTCCTACATGTAAAGTAGAAACTTTTCTTAGTCCAACTCTTTAAAGTTTTCTTTTTTATCTATCTTTATTAGTTACCCGATTCGAGATTTTTTTAAGACAGAAAAGATGGTTGTCTCGTCAAAACGAAGCTGTTCACAAAAAATCAGCTTTTTAGTAATAAAAAAAGTTTGTTCCTGGGATCCCGGTCTATACGTTACGCTTTAACATCGCAATTGCTAAAGCTAGGCTCGATCTGCCTATTTCTCTCACTTGTTTTTGTGTTATTGGAACGAAGTTCCTTACGGCAGGCTTGGAGGGGATAGGGATTTTGCTGCGCGACCGAACTGAAAAAAATGTGATAGTAAAACCGTAAGAAAAATGCGTGGAATAAAAGCGTTAAATGAGACGTGCGCAGGCGCGACAGTCGCGTACACAAGCGAGTAGTGCCGTTTAGCCGAAGGAAGTTCGTTCCTACCTGGTGTCCCGCGACACCACATTTATACTATCTCACTCTCACAAACATGACGAATCTAACAATAATTATTCTTATTTTCACACAAATTGTTTTCCTCCTCCTCCTCCCCTTTTATATCAATGCCTATGTACCTACTATTCTAAGTCATCATCTACCTGTGTGCCAAATTTCATTCAAATCCATTCTGCAGTTTTGGCGCGATTGAGTAACAAACATCCATCCATCCAAACATCTAAACTTTCGCATTTATAATATTACTAGCTGTGCCCGCTACTTCGTCCGTGTTGCACAATTTCTAAAATAAAAACCTGCATAGTTCCCGTTTCCGTGGGATTTCCATTATAAAATTTCTTGGCGAATCCCGCGGGATTATCTAATTTTTCCAGGATAAAAAGTAGTCTATGTGCTATTCCAGGTCATCATCTATCTGTGTGCTAAATTTTGGTGTCTATAGGAAATGGTTTTCTCCTTCCATCAGGAGACCCATCTGCTTCTTTGCTATCTTATGATATATAAAAAAATAAAAAATATACAGTATAGCAAAAAATAGATAGTATTTCTGATGGAAAGTGATGACCACCGTAAAGACGCCAAAGATGTTAACGGTGCGTTGCTATCATTATGGCGGATGTTGTCACATGCATAAATCATTGGATACCTTATCCTCCGAACCGGGTCACGAGTAACGTGACCATACGTCCCGTTTTGAACGGGACTGTCCCAGTTTCAACTATTCTGTCCCGGTGTCCCTAGTAATATTTCATGGCCGTGACAATGTCCCGTTTTCCGAAAACATACACAGTCACGACATAAAAAGTTATAAATTGTATACCAATTGGTCGGCAATCTCATCTATCTTGACGAATACTCACTCAGACGTAAGTCTACACAAAAATCGTGCTAAAATGTAAAATTTTCAATAGAAAGACCATTAACATTCAAAATTTTTAGTAGATCTGACTTAAGAATTATATTTAATTTCGATTTATCTTGTGGAAATAGATACATCATTGCTAGATATTTATTGCTTGTGTACTTTACACCAAGCTAATGTCCCGTTTTGATCAGTTATGGTCAGTTTAGTCATGAATGACAAGCATTTTTATTGTGGCAGGAATAGGTAAAGGCGGTGGTACTAGACCCGGGCGAAACAATTCAGAACTCTACCACTAGTAGTCACGATGGTAGTACCACGTATAGCCAAGCCAATCCTTCGCCTTATTACGAACTGACTGATGGAATGGCAAATATCTATTGTTTAAAAGGGCCCGTACCAATGCGGAAAAAGTCCAGAAATGAATGTGCATTTATAAATTATCAGAAAAACCATGTTTTAGTAACATGCGTAACGCAAGAACTTTTAAATCTAGAACTAATATAGAAATGAAATGACCATAAAATCAATAAATTTGTTATGTACATTTGAAGACCGTAAAATGTATTTTTTATTTTATAGCACTCTAGATTTTTATTCTATAGTACGTAGAAAAAACGCTGTAGAAAAAAGGCATTATTTGGCAGCTTAATACAAACATATAAATACCGACGCCGCGCCGGCGGCGACTCGGCCCGTTGTTTCGGCCCGCCAACAATCGAGACTCCGGTCAAGAGCCGTTGGCGAGTCGAAATCCTGATGCCACTTACTCTCCCACAAATCGTCAAGATACTGCCCTAAGCCGAGGTTCGGTCTCACAGGAGACACCCTTAGGGCGGGTTCTTATCCCACTTAACTTAAATTCTGGCTGAGCAATCTGCTCGCCCCAAAAGCCCGGTTTCGCAATAGCGGTCATTTGGACCAACTGCTTAAGTTCATTTCGAAAAAAAAAGGGAACTGGTAGCGTAAATATGCCTCATCCCTACTTCATCCCAAAAAACATTTTTCCTATAAAAAACAGCTGACACTGCAGGTCATCTCTATAACTATCGCTATTATCTGGAAATTTTCAAAATATGATATCTAGAAACGATTCGTTCACTTCGAAGATCTTTGAAACATTTCGTTCGATTTGAAAATTTTTGTGGTAGTATTCAACACAGATTTCATAAGCAAAACTTATCAATAAGGGGTCACATATTGATTGATCGCAACATTTTCAAAGATATCTTAAAAAAATACTTTTTTGCAAGACGAAGAAAACTAGTTATTTTGCAATTTTCCGCGAACTAGTTTTCTTCGTCTGAACAATGGATTTCCGCAAAGTAACGCCTGAATCTATAAAAAATTTTTTTGCAAATTTTCAAACAGGTGATTCTGATTGATACCTTTGAAACGCATCGTTCAATTAAAAATTTTTTGATGACGTTCAACGCCATTGTTAAAGGAATAGATTATGATAAGATGTCAAAATTGGTAAATATTTTATAGTTACTACGTACGTAAAATTATTTTTTTTTGAAAATTAATTAAAAATACTTACCCTGGGCCAACATTTTTGCGTCTACCCTTATTAGTAGTATTTTTTAAAACATTTGACAGCATTTAAAGTTAGCTTAGAAAAAGAATGACGGTTTAGGAGGTCGATTGGGATTTCGTACTATATACAATGACAAGCATTGATGCTGTTGTAGAGTGAATGGCAAAGCGACGATAAAAAAATGCAGCCGAAATCACATCACATGACATGAGGCAGTGGCCCATAATGGCCCACTGCACGCCATCGCCATTGTGTGCAGGGGGTAATGGTACATAGTGGAAGACAGTTGCTTATCGTGGCGCGCATTTGGAAATTTGTCGATTTTTTGGGCACACTTCAAAAGAATCGTGGAGTAGCGTGTGCTACTGTGCTGTTCACACAGTCGCCCATTGTTAGGTCGATACTGACTGCTGACCGAGCTAGTGTTTTCATCGCTTGAATGTCAGTATCGTGGAGCAACGAAGAGACTTAAGTTTATTGATTTATATTAAACTGAAATTTTTGAGAATCAAAAATGCACTGCGTAAGGACAAGAACAATGTATGTTTACTTATACTATTTTAGTGTTGACAGAAATTATCATCCTAACATTATAATATGAACTTAACCAAAAGCACGTCTGACATTTTGCGCCATGTTTTTATAACTTCTGTAATAGTTGTAGCGATATTAATAAATAGCCACGGTCGTAACGACTTCCAGGTCCATCATGAGTGTTTCGCCAGACAGTTTAAGCCATGCGCCACTATGTAAACACCAAGTAATCGTGGCCTACAGTTGTGCATTGTAAAACACGGTCCATCATAAACCATTGTGTACTGGGGCCTTGAGACCATGGAGTTATATTAAACACTTAAATAAATGATTGGACCAAATTTAAACATTGTTTTGCTAAGATTTACCTCACTCCATTTATTCCGTGACGGTCTAGGCTCCTTGAAAGAATAGACAAACTGCCGTTCTGCCAAGCAGGTCGTAAAAGGCAACCGATTGGCTGTACGTTTCATTACCATCATGACTACTAGGTGGTTGAGCTCCGCAACATCTCGACCGAGTATTTGGTACCAACACCTTTGCTATTCTTGCCGCAATAGCGTCAATGGTAAGGTAGACTAGTCCCGTCATACTCCTCAATATTTACGGTTTTCACAATTTGTTGGCGGAACTCTATAATATTTTAGTTACGGAATTAGAATACATGTTTTCATATTAACTGGGCTGTATATATAAAGTTTATATTTCTAGTATCTACATATTACTTCTCACTGTAACTCCAGTCGAAGACGTTTCGAGAACTTTAACAATGCGTTGCCAAATTGTATTTTTAATAATGAGCTTGTTTGTATTGTTTCAAAATGCATATTCAGCACTGCAATCTAAAGGTATGTTATGATTTCTCACTCACACCTCATAGACCCAGTATGAAGATTACAATATATACCTATTTTAGTGAGTTTTTTTAAATATCATAAGATAGGAAACAAGCTGATGGCTCATGGCAATCCATCAGGAGGATGGAAAGAAACAACCATCGCTTATAGACACCAAAGATGTTAATGGCGTGTTGGTATTTTTGTGGTGGAATCTTACCACATGCATAAGTTTATTAGTTACCTTACCATCCAAACCAGAACATGAAATTACTAGCGTTGATGCTAATGTAGCGGGAATAGGTAAGGCGGTGGTACCAGACCCAGGTGAAATAATGCAGAAGCCTACCGCCTAGTATTCACGATGGGAGTAACTCGTAGGCAACCCCTCGGGCAATGTACAATTGATCCAGGGGTTGCCCACTCGCTTTTTAATTTTGTGTCATTTGTATTCACTATTCAGGGAACTTCTCAGTAGTTGATATTTGATTGTTTATAGTTGTGGAGCGTTGCCGCTATATTTGGAAGCATATAAACAAGTACCTTCTAGGGAAGCGCGTTCCATCTTAGGCCTCATCTTAGCTTACCATCAGGCGAGATCGAGGTCAAACGCTTACCTATCGATAATAAAAAAAAAAGTAAAATTGAACTTCAAAGTATATTCAGACATTGCATGTTGCGTTTGCTCTATTTAAGGTGCGGTGTTAGCTCAACATTAACAAACTAGGTTTCTTTGACGCTCGAGTACGAGGAAACCCAAGGAAAATATCCCACGCAAAAAATACAGAGTATAGAATAAGGTCTAAAGAAAAATTTTAACCGAATAGAATTATATTAATACGCTAAGGATAAGATGTTTGCCTCCCTTTTTAGAGAAAACCTCACAATTAATCTAAATAAATTCTATATAATTTTATAGATAATTGCTTGCTCTACCGGCATCAACAACTAAAAAAAATATTACTGTTTTTGTTTTTATAAATTATTAAAATTAAAATTATATACACATATTAAGACAATACAGCAATGCTGCCATCTGACAGCTTTAATTTTGAAACAACGTCAACATGATTGAAGGTCGGTAATTTTTTTGTTCAATTTCAAAGCAACTAAGAAGTATTTAATAAAATTACTTAGTGCGAATTATTCACACGGGTATGGCTAGTATTAAATATTTGTTTAATATTTTCAATAAAAAATCGTAATTTGCTTCACAAAAAAAACTTTGGCGTCGAAATTCTCTGTGTTTTCAGTGGTAACAACAAGTTTTTTTAAAAGAATATAGTAGAAATAAAGTTTTATTAAAACTTTAACCAGACAAATATTGAATTTAATGCGCATATTCTGAGTTATCTAAGGAAATCTTGCAAATTAAACGTTTATTTGCAGTCTAGTTACAGTTTAACAAAAGATTCTTGTTTGCTTTGCGTTGCAATTTTTAACCTTATTTAACGTGTTGTAAATGTCAAATTAGATTACGCGCTAATATGCGTTGTGAGAATGAATTCGACGTTTTTAAATCGTAGTCATTCCGCGTCTTAAGTGCTATTTTGTGAATATTTATGCCTAATCTATCTGTTTCATGTCAAATTGACTACTTCCTCCGTATCTGAGTAAATGTTACCTTCAAGCCTGTCGTTAAATAAAGCAAAAACATCGACTTGTGAAGTTGTGAAAAAAATCTCTTGGAAAATAGATTTTAAATATTTATTTTAACCCAAAATCTTTTTTCCAAGGGATCTAATTGATTTTCGTAATAATGTGAAATAGTTAACCTAACCAATGTTTTAATATAATATAGGTATTTTTTGGAAAACATTAGGACTACTTAAATATATTAGTAATTTCACATCACTATAATAATTATAAAGCCAAGTTTAACAAATGTTTAAATTCTTTTTGCTTTGATTGAGAGGAGGCTTGATTCAGTGAATTATTGATAGGACGGAGCTTGATTCAATGAACTATTGATAGGACGGAGCTTGATTCAGTTAATTATTGATAGAACGGAGCTTGATTCAGTAAATTATTGATAGGAGGGGCCTTGATTTAGTGAATTATAGATAGGAGTGGGCTTGATTCAGTAAATTATTGATAGTAGGTGGCTTGATTTAGTGAATTATAGATAGGACTGAGCTTGATTAAGTGAATTATAGACAGAACGGAGCTTGATTCAGTGAATTACTGATCGGACGGAGCTTGATTAAGTGAATTATAGACAGAACGGAGCTTGATTCCGTGAATTGAAGGGCTTGATTCAGTGTATTATTTATAGGAGGGGGCTTGATTCAGTGAATTACTTATAGGAGGGAGCATGATTTAGTGAATTATTAGTAAGATGGAGATTGATTCAGTGAATTATTGACAAAACGGAGCTTGATTCAGTGAATTACTGATAGGAGGGGGATTGATTCAGTAAAATGTTAACAGGAGGTAAATATTGATTAGGGGGTGGGGGGGAGGGAAAGACTTCATTAAACTAAGGATAGACTTTATTAAGGTAATCGTCAAATCGTTCAAGGTTTTAGGAGGCTTGAGCATCTAGTCTCCTCTCGTGATGGCAAATCTGCATGACCATTTGAATATTTGCTATTCTATAAAATAAAAACGAAATAATTTAATCGTAGTAAAACTTCAAACAATCAACTTGCCATTCCTATATCCAGAACCCAAGATCAGGTCTTCACCAAATTAAAATGAGACCACCTGAAAAGTTATACCCTTTGAATCTTTTGTCAGGGGAAGTGGTTGTTGATGTAACAGACGATATCGGCGTTAAATCAGAAGTTCGTAATACTCAATGACCTTTTACTTTATCACATCATTGATGATACTGCTTCAATACAACAATAATAACTTTGTAACAAAAAATTAAAGCAACGGAAAGTTATGCGTAGTCATGAATTAAAATCAGTGAGTGAATAATTCGCTCCTAGTTTTTGTATCCTTTTGGTAGGTTTTTTTTAATTCTATGGAGCAACGCTCGAGGTGTACTCTATCTAATAAAGAAGAATTATCAAGATCGTATTACTCTGTAAAAAGTTATGCGTGGTCATTCATTCAGTGAATGCACAATTTATTTACGTAGCCTTATGGTTGTAATTTTTAAAAGAAAATTATATGAAACCGTCCTCTTAGTAATTTTTTAACGAAATTGGACCATTCTGTAAAACGTAATGCGTGGTATCACTGCATAGTATAAAACAAAGTTGCTTTCCGCTGTCTGTCCCTATGTACGCTTAGATCATTGAAACTACGAAAGGGATACGACATAGAGACCTTCAAGAAAAGAGCTTACTCATTCTTAAAAGGCCGACAACGCAACTGCAAGACCTCTGGTATTGCGGATATCCATGGACGGCGGTGATCACTTACCATCAGGTGCACCTCTTGCTCGTTTGCCCCTCTTCTATATAAAAAAAGGATTTTGATGCGGTTTTTTAATAGATAGAGTGATTAAAGAGGAAGGTTTATATGTATAATAACATCCATTGTATAGTAGAGAAATATTGTTATAAATATATTTAGCAAAACAACGTTTGCCGGGTCAGCTAGTAACATATAAAAAATATTCGTGTCGAATTGAAAACTTCCTCTGTTTTTTCGTCGGTTGAAAATAGAACTTTCAAAATCGATTCAGGAATCAGGCGTCTTTGAGTAGTCGGTGAACATAACAAAATATTCTGATGAATTGTTAAGCTAATTATTTTTAGGAAATCGGTTGAAACTAGTAATAAAAATAACTGCATTTTTGTAATTTGTTACTTTGAGCTACGGAACTATTATATAGCTACGGATAATTCTAATCTCACTCGACTGTTTTTAAAGGAAATGTACAGATATAGTGCTTGAAATAGCTACAAGTTAACCGTTTCCCGACTTTTTATCTCAATACTAGCATTTACTCGCGACATCATTCGCGTGAACAAAAATCATTACTTCCTTTGCTCAGCCGATTAGTGATAATTATATATTACTAGCAAAAAGCAGAGCTTTGTAGGGGCTCGCAAAGTTATACTATCTAGTGATATTGTTAGAAAAGTATTTTTATGAGAATTAGATCTTTTAATGTAGAGACTTTATTTATAATAATAAAGTATATAAGTCTTTTAATGTATAGAAAAATAATAGTAGTTTGTTCACCAAGGCGAGAAAATGACCGATACCTTACGGGTTAGGTATCGCATTTTCTCCCGAGTGATACATACTGCTTTATACTACACCAATGAGGAAAATAAAAATATTTTAGTTAAAATTTATATTCAAATTATTACAATTATTGAAACTCGATAAATTCTTCATATGTTTTGTTGTACTTATGCTTGGACTTTTCTGGCAAAAAGTTTAAAATGACTGTTTGAGCAGCTTGTTTTAATTCAGGCGCCGTAAATAAATCTTCATTCTCGCTACTAGACATAGACATCAGAACAGAATGTAAGAAGAAGATACAATAAAAAAGAAAATTCGCGCGTACAATCTTTTTTTTTTAATATTGAAGAGGCAAATGAAATAAAGCACATACTGCCAAGTTTCCTTAGTAAATGCTAGTGGCCAGTAACATTTTGATGTGCTTCGAGATACAAACTTATGAATTTAAAAAAGTTAAAGGAGGGGAGAAATCCCATACATTTTTGCCGCCCGCATATTGGTTCGCTTGGAATTAGGTACTTTCTTCTCGTTTTTCAAGTAAGAACTAATGTGCTTTCCGAATATGTGTAGTATAATAAATAATAAAGTATTTCATCTCTCGCATTGTATATCTGTTTTGTTAATCTTTCACCTACCATTATTTCTACATGTCCGAACCAATGGAGCATGGCCCTTTCTCATCTTTACACCAACACTTTCTTTCAAGCATAACTTCTCTCTCACTTCAACATTACGAGCCCGGTCCACGTGAGTTACGCGATATATTTTTCTCTGTTCACACACTGTTCCCCGCCAGCCAGCCAGCCCCCCCCTCTCCCTCTCCCTCCCACCTTGCCCTCTCCCTCTCCCCCTCTCCCTCTCCCTCCCCCCCTCTCCCTTTCCTCTCACTCTCCCTCTCCCTCCCCCTCTCCCGTCCCTCTCCCCCTCCCTCTCTACCTCCCCCTGTCCCTCTCCCTCTTCCCTCTCCCTATCCCTCTCCCCTCTCTCCCTCTCCCTCTCACTCTCCCTTTCCCCCTCCCCTTCCCTCTCCCCCTCCCCTTCCCCCCTCTCCCATCCCTCTCCCCCTCTCTTTCTCCCCTCTCCCTCTCTCTTCCCCCCTCCCTCTCCCTCTCCCCCCTCTCGCCCCTCCCTCCCCTCTCCCTCTCCCCCTCTCCCTCCCCCTCTACCCCACCCCCTCTAACTCCCCCTCTCCCCCTCTCCCTCTCTCTCCCTCTCCCTCTCTCTCCCCTCCCCTTCCCCCTCCCCTCCCCCTCTCCTCCCCCTCCCTTTCTCCTCCCCCTCCCTCTCCATCCACTCCCCTCCCCCTCCTCTCCCCCTCCCCTCCGCCTCCCACTCCCTCTCTCCATCTCCCTCTTCCTCGCCCTCCCCCCTCCCCCTCCCCCTCCCTCTCTATTTTTATGGTAGATAACATATCTAGACATGAATTTAAACTACTACGTCGAAGCACAAACCTAAAAGTCCGATAATTTTTGAGTAAAATGTACCACAAAAGTGCATAGAAAGTGGCCTAGTGTAGGGCTCGCTTCGCTCGCCCTAATGATAGTGATAGAAAAAAGGGTTTTAACTATAGTGACACATTAGTGATGAATATAAAATACGATAGTGATACAAAAACGGGTTTTTGAGGACATTGATAATATAAATTTTGATATATTTTTGTTAATGTTAATTGGATAGGCAAACTGGTAGACGTTTCACCTGATGGTAAGTGGTCGACATCGCCAATGTACATAAACTATTAATTGATATAGATTACGACAGTAATAGAAATACGGTTTTTTAACGATATTGGCAAAAAAATATCGATAGATATCGAATAAGATCGTAAGATCGTAATGCAGACGATACAAAAACGATTTTTAAAGACATTGATAGACTGATAGGTAGATTACGATAGTGATAGAAAAACGTTGCTTAGTGATAGATATACATAGATTATAGTAGTGATAGATTGCCTTTAGAGGCACGTTATCACTTGCCATTTTTAAGTAAGTTTTGTATGAAACCCTGAATCATTAGTTGACGTGAGGCTTTTACATGTTTGCATTTTATTGCAGGTTTACCTAGTGAAGGAGAACAAAAAATAGGATTTGTGGATGAGGGATCTGACTTATTCGATTGTCCGAAAGGACAGGTAAGAATAGGAGGAAAGTGTGTTCCAAAGTAATCCAAAGTCGCTTTCACAGCTAGGATTATTTTTAAAAGAAATAAAGTTTATTTAGGCCTGAAAACAAAAATAAATAGTATTTTAAAATAATTTGATTGTTTTACTAACTAGTAGAACTAACATGATACTATAACACCATGTATCATGTTAGCGTGGGGGACACCGTAAAGAATGCGCTGACGCAGACCAGGGTTGTCTATGAGCGCAATTTTGCCCCCCCCTCCCCCCAGAATACGCAGGGCAGCTTGAGCATCCCTGATCTGGCTTGAATCCAGAGCGTGGACGCCCAGTGGGGGGAATCCCCACTGCAGGCGCAAGTGGTACCCCACTGGGGTAGATCTATTCAAATCGCGCATCCATAGTGTGTGTGTGGGGATTAGGCCTCCAGGACTCTCACAAACCGAAAGAAACGCAGCAGCGGAGCTGCAACTTTACGTCGGTGTCAAGTGAGAGAGTGGTATCTCCCCGGGCGTGCCGGCCTGATACGTGAAGGCATTGTGGGCCTGAGAGTGTGAGCGATTGGCCTCGATCCGAGTTTCACTCGAATCACTTGAGTAGCTTCTATTCTACTCTTACTTGAGTAATTATATGATACTTCGGATTACGAGTAACTCGAATGACTCGGGCCACTCAAGTGGCCTATACCGACACAGGTGAGAAATTCAAGTTAGACAGGTTTTGACAGATTTATCCGATGTATCTTCCATTTTAAATTCGGTTTAAAGAGCAGGATAACGACTATTGTAGTAAAATATTTCATCTCATTATTTTTATAATACCTGGCTATGTCGTTAAAGTGACGCGAAAGCCTTTTAAAATATATTTTAAAAATAGGGACCTACTATATACTAAGTATTTTTATACTTATGTAATAATATAGTAAAAATTAAATTTGATTTAAATGATTCATAATCTTTTACTTATTTTTGTATTTTATTCACTATAAAAAATCACATCTTTACTCCAGCTACTCAGATCATATCCTTTGCTCGAGTACAAAAAAAGGCACTCGAGTGTCATCTTCACTCGAGCGACTCGAGTGAAAAAAGTAACTTGAAACCCACCACTATGTGAGACTTCAGTTGTCCGCGCGCCCTCAGGCGATATGTATGTCTAGATAACTTTTAATTTATGTGTGAATAAACTCTATATTTAATAGAGTCTCTATATTGTTTGGAAAGGGCTGATTAAACTGACGGTAGACTTTATGAAAGTATAAAAGAATTTTCAAGGATTGGGTGGGGTTTGAGCTCCCTAGATAAATAGATAAAAAAACACATCGGTGTTAACAGTCCAAGGGGGAGGCATTGGCATTTAGTTTAGTGAAGGCCTTGGATCGGGTATGACACAAAGCGCTTCTTGCGAAGCTGCCTTCCTACGGGCTTCCCGAGAAATTGTAAGTGGATCATCAGTTTTTTGGCTGATCGGAGCATCAAAGTCGTAATTGTCGGTGCGTAATTAGACCTTAAATTTGTCAATGCTGGTGTTCCCTAAAGCTGCGTGTCACCAACACTGTCTCTTCTGCATATCAATGACGTGAGGTGAATCCGCAACATACATTGCTATGCAGACGATAGTACTGGTGATACTACATATTTCGGCTGTAGCGATATTTCTCGGAAATACGACGAAGAATGCCGAAACAAGCTTGTGTCTGAAGTAGAGAATCGACTTACTATAGTTTCGGAATGGAGTTTTGGTGGAGTGATGTTGAAGAAAAGTAATTTAATGCGATTTGAATTAAAGTCGCTTTATTGAGGAATTAATAGTTTTGCGGCGTAACTAAGAGCGCGGCCCAAGGCAGCGAGGGGCACGCGGGTCGCGTTGATCGAGATTCGTACCACACTTCTGCATCCAGGCGTCGTCTAGGAGCAGGTTCGACTCCGCCTGCTGTCTTTGCCCCACATATGCCTGGACTGGTTGCACGATAATAGGGATGTGCGTAGCACGTAGTGTTGTGCCACGCCAAGGGTCGTAAAACCTGGTCACTCTTAACTCTAAAAAGACACAGCTTGGGGTGCTAAAAAGTTACCCTTTTGCCGTATCACCTCGATTTGGGGATACTCTCCTGATAGCCTCAATTAGTGTTGGAATACTGGGAGTCGACTTATCGAATTACGTTAAGTTTCGCGATCATTTGAAAGGTAAGGCTAAAATAGCCTCTAAAAAGCTCGGTGTGCTCAGCAGAGCGATACAGTATATATACGCGAGCGATATTTTATAAGGCACAAATTCGGCCTCATATGGAGTACTGTTCTCATTTCTGGGCCGGAGCTCCCCAGTACCAGTGGAAGTAAGAGGAAGAACCTCTTGATCACTTCGACAGTTGACGACCAGGCTATTTCGAAACGGTTTGATTCTTTGGCATTGCGCAGAGACGTAAGTTCACTCTGCGTCTTCTATCGTATTTATCATGAGGAGTGTTCCGACGAGTTCTTTGGAATAATTCCTGGATTCCTGAATTCCACAATCAGACATTGCGTCAAAATTTGAAGTTTCACCCTCACCATCTCGATGTATGGAAATCCACAACTGGACGATTCTCTCGATCTTTTTTGGCTTGCACTACTCTATTATGGATTCAATTACCAGTGGGGGTGTTTCCGAAGTAAGGGACCTTTAAAAAGAGCTTACTCATTTTTAAAAGGCAACAAAGCAACTGGAAGACCTCTGGTATTGCGGATATCAACAGCTGCTCATCCGACCAAATGACTATAAATGCCGGAGTTCCTCATGGACCAGTTTTCTCCACAACTCCATTCCTGCTATATATTAAGAGTCTGCTTAAGTCCGGTATCTATGGGTACACAGACGATAGCATTGTTGTGGAGAGTTACGCATCCAGCGCGCAAGCCAGTACGGCACAGATCTGATTTCTCAGAGAGGCGATGGTCGATTGTATGAACCTGTCCTAACAGGCAGTCTCCGATTGGGGCGATGCCAATCTGGTCAATTTTCATATGAATAAGACTCAGGCGTGTCTATTCTCTGCTAAACGGAGTCCATTCCACCTGTCTCCGTCTTTTCAGGGTGTGTCCGTGCCGATAACTGACCACCTCGAGCTTCCTTGGTGCCACCTTAACGCCTACTCTCAACTTTGGTTCGTACATCGAATCGAAAGCTCAAGTTGCCTCAAAAAAGCTTGGTATTCTGGCAAAGGTGAGAAAGTATTTCAGTCCGGGACAGTTACTCAACCTTTATCAAGCACAAGTCCGTTCGAACATGGAATACTGTTCCCACCTCTGGAATGTATTCGCCAAATACCTGCTAGAGAAGCTTGAGGCGATAGAAAGGCGTGCCAAGAGGCTCATAAACGACGTAGACGTGGTAAGCAAATAACTCTAGAGCCTCGCTAATCACCGCAGAGTGACTATTCTATCGGTCTTTTATCGGATACACTTTGGAGAGTGCGCTGTGGAATTGTACGACTTAATTCCGCCATTTCCGCTTTTCTATCGATCAACGAGGCCCACATATACTAGGCATCGCCATATGGTAGACGTTCCACGTATCCGGACAAAGCGGTTCGACTTGACATTCTTGATCCGAACCGGAAGGGACTGGAATATGCTTCCTGAGTCTGTGTTCTCTGACGAGTACAACCTGGGGGTCTTCAAGAGAAGAATGAACGGGTACCTTCTAGGAAAGCGCGTTCCATCTTAGGCTGCATCTTAGCTTACCATCAGGAGAGATCGTGGTCAATAGCTTCCCTATCGATATTGAAAAAAATATCCATGGGCGACGGTTTGCCTTCTCTTCTATAAAAAAAATAAAACACTTGTACTGTTTTACAATAAGTGGAACTGTCAAATAGTACCTAAAAGTGTATTAATCGATAAATACTGTAATGAAATGGAATTTCACCAAGTGCCGACGATAAAAATTGTAGAACATTTTTGCTGTTCCCCGTATTGGTTCATGCAGGGTTTAAAGAAAAAATCATCCGCTGTCGTTCTACCAGGCATGTCGAAAAAGGCGACCGAATTGTTAGGCGTGTCACTACTATCGTGACTATTAGGTGGTTGAGTTCTGCAAAGTTTTGCCTGGGTCTTTGGTATCGCCTTACGTTTTCCTGCCACGATAGCCTGTGACTGTAACGAGTATGTAAAAAAAATAGTATGGGATAGATTTGGGAAGTAATCCTCATCGCCGTATCAGTTAACTTCATGTCGCTGTTTGTTGGTGTATGCACCTATCGAAATATCAACTAAATTCATGTCACTGGCTGTCGATGTGTGCGCGCATCGACGTAATATCAGATAACTTCATGTCGCTTACTACTGATGTGTGCGCTCATCGTTATATCAGCGGTTCGACTCGACATTCTTGATGCGAATAGCAAGGGACTGGAATATGCTACCTGAGTCTGTATTCCCCGACGGGTACAACCTGGGGATTTTCAAGAGAAGAGTGAACAGGTACCTTCTAGGGAAGCGCATTCCATATTAGGTCGCATCTTAGCTTACCATCAGGCGAGATCGTGGTCAAGCGCTTTCCTATCGACAGTAAAAAAAAACTCCATGTCGCTTACTGCAGATGTGTGTGCACGCATCGTAATATTACCTAACTTCATGTTGCTGGCTGGTGATTTGTGCGCGTATCGTAATATCAGCTGCTGACTGTGAAGATATAGATTATCATAATCTATATCGTCACAGTGATAGTAAAACGATATAATATATCGATTATAGTAATACAAAAAATATTTTATAAGACATTGATAAATATAGAATATGACAGTTCAGACAGCGAAAACCGTTTTTAATAACATTGATAGATACAGATTACGGCAATAATAGAAAGGCGGTTTTTTAGCGATACTAATAAAATATCGATATATATATATATATATATATATATATATATATATATATATATATATATATATATATATATATATATATATAGAAAAACGTTGCTTAACGACAGTGATAGATATAAATAGATTATGATAGTGATAGATTGGCTTTAGTGGCACGCTCGCACTTGCCATTTTTAAATAGGTTTTTACAAAATCATGAATCATTAGTTGACATGGTTATATATTTTTTATTTTTGCATTTTATTGCAGACGAAGAAGAAAGAATAGGTTTTGCGGAAAATAGACGTCAGTTAATTAATTGTCCCACAGGATCGATAAGGATAGCAGGAAAGTGTGTTCCAACTTATTAATCATTCTCGCTGGACATTCTGCTTCTACCCATTAACCCAAAGTCGCTGTTGCAGCTAGGGTTATTTAAAAAAAAGTATGTTTAGGCCTGAAAACAAAAATATATAATATTTTAAAAGAAATGGTTGTTTTACTTACGATAATCAATGAGCCACAATGTATCATGTTATTTCTACTGAAAGAGCTAGCAACATTTATTTATTTATTATTTATTGTACACCTATTACAAAAAACAGGTACAAAATGCGGACTCAACCCTAAATGCATTCTCCACTGGTCAACTTTTTGGATAGTGGAACAGAATAATGGGTAGGTGTAACATATATATATATATATATATATATATATATATATATATATATATATATATATATATATATATATATATATATATATATATATATATATATAATATATATATATATATATGATACTAACTACATAGTTATGTGGTTAGTATATATGTTCAGAATGGCAATATGTTTGCAGTGAATTACTTTAATTCTAATGCTGCGGGCGCACTTGCGTCTATCGTTTTAAAGAGAGCCCAAGTTGCCATACACTCGCTTGGGACAAGTCAGGTAGGGTTAACGCTTTTTAATTTAATAGTTTGAAGTGTTTCTTTGTTGTTCTATAATGGTTGATACATACTATATGCGCTGTGGGAGACTGATTAATTGCTTCTCATACCAATCTCATAGTGGTTGTAACATATTATTACTAAATTATTGTACATACATTATTTAAAAAAATATAGATATGCACAAAATAGACAAGGCCAACAAGTTTCTTTCGCCGAATCTTCTGAGTATGTAGCCGTGTTTCCGATCCGGTAGTAACTCAAAAAAATGTTGACTCGTTAAGTGCCTGTTAATGATAAATTGAATAAAAATGTGTTGACTTTGTCTTTGAACAAGGTTATCAGTTACCTTAACCTCTAAACTAAAACACGACGTTGACAGCCATTAATAAGAACGTGGTACCAAACCGGGCGAGGCGTTGTAGAAGTCTACCACTTAGCAACGATGGCAATGACATGTATGGCATTCGCCTTTTAAAGGCGAAAGGAAAGAACGGAACTCTTATAGGATCACTTTGTTGTCCGTCCGTCCGTCCGTCTGTCAAGACCCTTTTTCTCAGAAAGGCGTGGAGCTGTTGTGCTGAAATTTTATCATATACTCAGGTCTACTGTCCCTTGGAGCTGTGACAAAATCAAATTTCTATGCTAACGCAATCAAGAGATACAGACGTTTGTGCCGCCTATTTCCGCAAATTTTCGAAACTCGTAAGGGAATCAAAACCTATAGGGTACTTCCAGTGAATTCAGAATCTTGAAATTCGGTACGAAGCAACGTTTTATAGCACAGATAAAGGAAAAATTGCGGAAACCGTAATTTTTTTGTTACATCATATTATAAAAATATTTAAAAATATTTTGCGGTTGATATATTTTTGCTATCATGTATACAGGTTTGCGCGAAACCCTCGGAACGAGAGTTCGACACGCACTTTGCAGATTTTTTACATCTTCATTAGAATCTTTATAAATAAGGAAGTGAGACTGAAGTTACTAGAAGGGAGCTTCAAGAATTTGACAGAAACAACTGATAAAATTGTTTTTACAACATCGTTGTACCTACTGTAAATGAAAGATTTTGTTTCATTATTTGTATAAGGTACACCACACGTGCAAGGTCGCGGCCGGCACCTAGTTTTTTATAATCAAAAAGTTATTTTATTATGACGTACTTACGGGTAGTAAGGCTCATTATCATAAAATATTTCTCTAATAATTTCTTAATTTTATAAAAGAAGTATAATTTCAAAATTGTGCCACCCAGCTTCCTGGCAACCTACTGGATTTTGTACGTTAGATGACAGGAAAAAAAGATTATATAATGATTTTCATTTTTATGGCAGGAAAGCGTCAACAGATTTTGAGATATCAGTGATGTGGAAATACTGTAGCGCGCCAGATTAAGGTATTGTAAATTGTGAGCTAAAAAGTGTGAGTACAGTGAACTTTTTTGTCCAGAATATTTGTAATAACAAAAACATTAAATTTTTTTAGTTATTATTATATAGGTACATTTCCGTTCTCCTTTTTCAACTCAACAATAAAACACGAGTGCCATTATTACTTCTCTGTTCATAAGCTATAGTTGATAACCCTAACGCGACCACCGGTCGTAGGTATGAAAAGTGAAGTACTTACAGGAGATTGACTTTTGTACTTATTTATTTTGTGGTAAGGGATCAACATTTACGAGGTATTTCTTTCGAGATGTTTCTTGTAATAATAAGCAATTAACATTTTATATATTCTAATTGAAGAGACAAATTAATTATTTAAGCCATAAAAGGATTTTACAAGTTCAAGATAGAGATATTTGTTTCTCGAGTACGAGTAATGGAAAGGCAATGCGCAAACCTTGCTTTTCCCCGCTCCATTTAAGACTAAAACAAGTACACGTTTAGATAATACGAGTATGGGTACACGGTAATCAATACCCCTAGCGCGACCGCTAAGCGCGCGACCGAGTACGCCTTTTACGAATTACATAGAAGAATGATAAATATCTATTTTTAACGGGGTCCAGACTAGGGGTGTGTAACTCCAAGGGCACTGAATCAAAGGTTCCGTTCCGGGGCTGGATACGATAAGCTTATTTATTCCTTCAAATCCTTATTGTCTCCGCGGAATTATTCCGGACAGAATGGTGAACGACTGAGCATACTGTGATTAGAATGAGAGAGTGAGTGATATTGCGAATTGCGGATGATGTTTACACTCTTCTGGTGAAACGCGACAAGCGATAATTAACCTAAAAACTACTTCCATAGTAATGTAGAATTGGTGGGAGCGAGAAAAATATATAGGGAAACGTTAATTTATAGATAAAATCACAGAACATGACCCGCTGCAATTAAAAAAGGACAAAGTGAGCCAAAAGAATAAATAAGGTGAATCTTAAGGTGAACGCACACTTATCCGAGACGAACGCGCCGAATAAGTCGACTGAAACGAATTTTAGAATTCTGTATATGAAATAGAATGAAACCTCGCACACTCACCCGCGTCGAATCGACGTCGAATTCATGAGATTTTACATACAAAATTATAAAATTTGTTTCGTTCGACGCTTTCGGCTCGGACAAGTGTGCGTTCACCTTTATACGCGCCTAGAGCCAGAATAAGTGAATAAATTCACCTCGAGGAATAAAGATTACCCACAGTTAGTTCAGACCCAAGCGCGGATCCAGCGTTGTGCGTACGTTGGGCATACCCACAACCTTAACTGAGATCGGAATGGTAAACTATGCTGATGTTATATTAAATACCTATTTCTATATAGATACATACATAAAAATATAGTTTATAAAAGGAAGCAAATATGACATAATCAAATTTTCAGTAGTTGCTAAATCAAGATGTGACATTGTGATGTGCAAACTCACATGTATTTATGAAGTAAAGCCATTTATTTTTACTATATTGTCACAATAAGGGTCATACTTATTGCAAATTTTCTTAATGCGATGCTATATCTATCTTAAGCGAGACGTTCTCCGACTTGCATGACCGCTATTCGAATGGCGGTGACTACAATATTTTTTGAGGATTGGATCTGCCTTGCAGAAAAAGTCCGGATGTACATTCAGTACATTAAAAAAATACTAAAGCAGCCCGCGCAGCCGCTACACTGAAACAGGTTTTAGTGAATCCCGCGGAAACAACTCATTCTTACAGGATAAAAAATTGTGTGTGTCAGCTCCGACGCACGACTGGAGTTTACTCCTTAAGTACGATTATCAAAACAGACACAAAAAAAAACGCACGATCTAGCTGCACTGCTCACACCAAATTAGAAAGTTGCGCACCAAGTTCATTCGTTCAGTAGATTTTACTCCTCACATTTTTCTCATACCGGGCGCCTTATATCAAAAAACCGATTCTTAAGGAGTAAACTCCAAAAAGTAGCGTAAGTGCTATTCCAGGTTATCTAGTTACGTGCCAAATTTTATAATCCGTTCAGTAGCTTTTGCGTATGCCTGCGGAAAACGTAGGCATATTAGGATTAACTGCCCCGCCAAGTCCATAGGTGCAGTGAATTGACGACAACAAGCGGCAGGGAACTCAGCAGCTGAAGAGAGCAGGCAGGTTAACCAGGCTGTTATTCAGTCCAGTGGAATGAGTAACAGCCAGGATCAAGGGGCGGGTTAAATAACAAATATCTATCCATCCATACATCCAAACACTTAACACACATTTAAACTTTCGCATTTATAATAATAATGATCAGAGAAGCCATGTTTTTCGTAATATACGCAACGAAAAAGCTAATAACTGTGCAACTAACACAGAAAAGAAATAACCATAAAATTAATAAATTTTCATGTAATTACATAACAAGTTGTATTTGTAAAGACTGTAAAATGTAGTTTTTTATTGAAACAGCGAGATGGTTCCCTGGATAGAAAGAGAAGACGATCGTCTAAAAACACCAAAGTTGTTAATAGTGTGTTGCTGTCTAGTCTTTTCTTCTCTCGCATTTTACGCGATGCCTAGCAGTTGGACAGACTGATTTATTCCTCGAATAAGGGCCCGGATCAAAATTTAATTAATCGGTACATGAACAAACGTGTTCCTGATGGCAGAAGAGATACGACATCAAGAATATTTTATTTTACAAATACACTTTTACACGGTGGCTATATATATATATATATATATATATATATATATATATATATATATATATATATACCCACGGGGACAATTTTTCTTCTGGGATAAAGTTCTCCAGGTTATCGTCTACCTGTGTGCCAAATTTAATCAAATCATTACATAATATATATATATATATATATATATATATATATATATATATATATATATATATATATATATATATATATATATATATATATATATATATATATATATATATATATATATATATATATATATATATATATATATATATATGAGTGTGTGATTGGTGGCAAGCTTATTGCCAATCGGGTATTTTATTTTCTTTTATCAGAAAATTGACAAAACACATTTTTGGATTGCACTTGTAGACATATTAAACACTGTTTTGTTTAGAACCTGGTTGCCTTCATTAATGGTTTTCACAAATTATTAGCGGAACTCTATAATGTTTTAGTTACAGTATACGAATACATTTTTTCATATTACCTAGGCTGTGTATATATAAAGTTTAAATTTCAAACACTTATCTATATATTACTTCTCACTTCTTAGTTTCAGTCGAAGACGTTTCGAGGACTTCCACAATGCGTTGCTCAATTGTATTTTTAATAGTAAGCTTGTTTGATTTGTTGCAAAATGCGCATTCAAGATTGGTACCTGGAGGTGAGTTATGATTTCTCGCACTCATATACCTATGTTTTCTTGGGCCCAAGAAGACTATACTATCTACCTATTCCAGTCAGCCTTTTAGTGAATTAGTGGCTCGATTTAATGAATTATTGATAGGATGGGGCTCGATTCAGTGAATTATTGATAGGAGGGAGCTTGATTCAGTGAATTATTGTTAGGATGGGTCTCGATTCAGTGACTTGTTGATAGAAAGGGGCTAGATTCAGTGAATTATTGCTAGAAGGGGGGCTTGATTCAGTGAATAATTGATGAGAGAGGGTTTGATTTAGTGAATTATTGATAGGATGGGCTTGATTCAGTGAATCATAGGTAAAATGGAGGTCAATTCAGTGAATTATTGATAGTAGAGGGCTTGATACATACATACATAGATATCTTCACGCCAGATCCCTTACGGGGTAGGCAGAGAGAACCGAGTGCCATTCATCACGATCTTTGCAGGCTTGTCTCGCTTCCTCCACATTCATCACTCTCTTCATACACACACGCCGGTTGCGAAGACTCTTGACACCACCTTCGGAGAGTACTCGATGAATCTTATCGTGGTATGTCAATCTTGGTCTTCCCCGGTACCTACATCCTTCCACATTCGCGTTGTATATCTGTTTTGTCAACCTTTCATCTACCATTCTTTCTACATGCACGAACCAACGGAGCATGCCCTTTCTCATCTTTACACCGACACTTTCTTTCAAACCTAACCTCTGTCTCACTTCGACATTACGAACCCGGTCCGCGAGTGTCACACCACACATTTTTCTTAGCGACCTCATCTCGCCCGCGTTGATTCTACTTTCATGCCCTTTCTGACATACCGAACTCTCACTTCCATACAATAGCGTTAGGATAAGCACATGATTATGCAAGGCTAGACGGGCACCCTGACTTAAAATTGTGCTATTAAGTAATCTCCCTAACGCTCCATTCACTCTGTTCCCTGCACACACTCTTCTTTCAACATCAGCGGTGTACCTTCCATCCCTGCTAAAAGCACATCCAAGATATACAAACTCATCCACTTGTTCCAGCACTACATCATCGACCACAACTCTTGCATCCGTTCTGGTTGCTTCTCTTTCAAATACCAAAACTTTAGTTTTCTTCGCATTCAAATGTAAGCCCATACTCTTAAAATCCTCATTCATAACTGTGACCAGTGTTTGCAGCTCAGATGGAGTTGAACCTAAAAGTACAGCGTCATCTGCATAAAGCAAGCAGTTCACCACTAGATCACTCATGCGCATTCCCACATTCAATGACCTCAATCTTTGGAGACACTTATCCAGATATAGAATAAACAGACGAGCTGACAACACACAACCCTGCTTGACGCCGATATTGACATCGAACCAGGGCGATACGTTGCCGTCCACCCGCACATATGCTTTGCAATCCCAGTACATGGATTTCAAAGCACGCAGCAGACGCCCATCTATCCCATAACTGGGTAAAATGTCCCAAAGTTTCTTTCGCACAACTCTATCAAACGCTTTCTCCAAATCCACAAAACCGCAGAAAACCTTCTGGCCGACAGCCAGATGCTTCTCTACGATATTGCGGAGTGAGAAAACTTGATCCATACATCCTCTTCCAGATCTGAAACCCCCTTGTGCCTCCCACAATATTCCCTCGGACTTCCCTTGCATTCTTCTTTCAATGATCTTACCATACACCTTCGATGCTAAGCTGATCAAACTGAGGGCTTGATTAAGTGAAATATTAACAGGAAGGGGCTTGATTCAATGAATTATTGATAGGAAAGGATTTGATCCAGTGAATTATTGATAGGACGAGGTTTGATTCAGTGAATTATTGATTGGGGGCTTGATTCAGTGAATTATAATTTAGGATGGGGGAAGTTTTATTAAACTGAGGGTAAAGTACAAGGTAATCGTCAAAATTTTCAAGGTTTCGTGGCTTGAGCCCCTAGTCCTCCCTCATGATAGCAAATTTGCATAGTTGCTGTTTTATGAAATAAAAACAACATAATTTTAATCAAATTGCCAATTTCTGTATCCATAACTCTACATCAGGTCTTCACCAAATTAAAATGAGACCACCTGGAATGTTATACCCTTTGAAACTCTTGTCAGGAGAAGTGGCTGTTGATGTAACAGACAAGATCAGCTTTAAAACAGAAATTAATGATACTTAATGTTATTTTACTTTATTACATCATTGACGATACTGCTTGAGTACAACAATAGTAACTTTTTAACAAAGAAAAGAAAAGTTATGCGTAGGTCATATATTAAGGGCATGAACTAGAACCAATGCTCAATGCGGTCGAGATGAGATCGCTATGAAAAATATGTGGTATATCACTTGCGGACCGGCTTCGTAATGTGGAAGTGAGAGAGAAGTTAGGCTTGAAGGAAAGTGTCGGTGTAAAGATGAGAAAGGGCATGCTCTGTTGTAATTTTTAAAAGAAAATTAAATGAAACCATCCTCGTAGTAAAGTAAAAAGAAATATCAAAATTGGACTATTCTGTAAAAATTTATGTGTGGTGTAACATAAAAAAATATTTGCATCGAATTGAAAACTTCCTCTGTTTTTTCGTCGGTTGGGAAAATAACTTTCTAAATCGATTCAGGCATCTTCGAGTAGTCGGTGAACATAGCTAAAAGATTTCGACGAATTGGTAACCTCAATCTTTTTGGGAAATCGGTTGAAACTAGAAATACAAATAACTGCATTTTTGTAATTTCTTACTTTGAACTACAAACTAATATAGCTACGGATAATTGTAATGGCACTCGACTTTTTTAAAGAAAGTGTACAGGTGTAGTGTTTGAAATAACCACAAGTTAGCCGTTACCCGACTTTTTATGTCAATATTAGCATTTACTCGCGACATCATTCACGTGAACACAAATCATTACTTCTTTGCTCAGCCGATTAGTGATAATTATGTATTATGATAGTGACAGAAAAACGGTTTTTAACTATAGTGACATATTAGTGATAAATATACGATAGTTATTCAAAAACAGTTTTTTGACGATATTGATTTGCTTAAAAGGATGCGCCCGACAATGTAATATTATGTAATCAGTGTAAAATAAATTAAAAAAATAAACATTTTTTATTTATTTTTTTGTATTTTTGTATTAATGATATAAATTACGATAGTGATAAAAAAGCGGTTTTAACGATAGTGATAGATATAGATTACGATAGTGATAGAAAAATGAATTTTTAACGTCAACGATAGATAAAAATAAAGATAGTGATAGTAAAATATTTTTTGAAAATAGTGTCAGGTTAATAATCAACATAGTTATACAAAAACGGTTTTTTAACGATATTGATAAATATAGTAAATACCAGTGATGCGAAAACATTTTAACGATATTGATGGATATAGATTACGATAGTAATAGAAAAGTGTTTTTTAACGACCGAATCGAATAGAATATCGAGTACGATCGTGATACAAAAATTGTTTTTAAAGACATTAATAGATATAGATTACGATAGTGATAGAAAAACGTCGCTTAACGACATGATAGATATACATAGATTACATTAGTTATATATTGCTTTTAGCGGCACGCTATCACTCGCCATTTTAAGTAAGTTTTGTACGAAACCTTGAATCATTAACTAACGTGAGGGTTGTACATTTTTGAATTTCATTGCAGATTTAACTGCTGAGGAAGAAAAGAGAATAGGTTTTGGGAATGAGGGATTTCAGTTCTACGATTGTCCCACAGGAAAGATAAGGATAGCAGGAAAGTGTGTTCTAAATATTTAATCACTCTCCCTGCGTACTCTGCTACTACCCAGTAACCCAGTCACTTTTACAGCTAGGAATATTTTTTCAAGAAATAACGTATATTTAGGCCTAAAACAAAAATAAACAGTATTATAAAATAATTTGATTGTTTTACTAACTTGCAGAAATAAAATGATACTAGAACGCCATTGTAGAACACAACGATATCAAGTTAGAGTGGGGATACTAGTATTGAATGTGCTGACGCAGACCTTATGTGTGAAGGTATTGTGAGACGCCAGTTGTCCGCGCGCCCTCACGCGATATACCAGTCTATGTAACTGTGCTCCCCTTTGTTAGTCTGGGCTCCTTTGAAGAATAGGCCAACTGCCGTTCTGCCAAGCAGGTCGTAAAAGGCGACTGATTGGCTATGTGAGTCACTAATATCGTGGCTACTAGGTGGTAGAGTTTTGCTTTGTCTCATCCGGGTCTGGTACCACCACCTTAGCTATTCCTGCCGCAAAAGCATCAGCGCTTATCATTGTCGTGTTCCAGTTTGGAGGTTAAGGTAGCCGGTAAACTTATGCATGTGGCATTAGACCTCGTCACAAGATAGCCCTCACCATTAACACAGAATACTTAGAGATTAACAGAATTCAATGTTACATACAAGTAATATTCGAGCATAACACACATAGAGGTACAGACTGTCCCGAACCATTCCGAGATATCGCGTCCGTGAGAGGTGTCTATGTGTGCGTTGCTCGAATATCACATATGTGTAGATTGACTACTAATAGTTTCCAGTATACTATGCCATTAACTTCTTTGGTGTCTATAGGCGATGGTTGACTCTTTCCACCAGGAGACACATGTGACTGTTTTGCTATCTTATAATATGAAAAAGTTGTGTGTGTCAGCTCCGACGCACAACTGGAGTTTACTCCTTAAGTACGATTGTCAAAACAGACGCAAAAAAACGCACGATCTAGCCGCACTGCTCACACCAAATTAGAAAATTGCGTACGATAGGTTGTGCACCAAAAACGTAACGAGGTCATTCGTTCAGTAGATTTTACTCCTCACATTTTTCTCATACCGGGTGCCTTATATCAAAAAACCGATTCTTAAGGAGTAAACTCCAAAAAGCTTGCAATTTATGTGTAACGTAATACAGAATATACACTGATTAATAAACTATAATTTAACCACCACCTAAGTGCGACAACCAAACCTTAACGACGTAACGAACGTCCAAAGCTCTAACCCTGACTGCAATATAACTTGTACCGTAAAGTGATCAATTTTTGACGGTAAATTAGTTCTGACAGTGGCGGATACAGAATGTTGCTTGATACAGCGAATTATTGTTTGGAAAGGGCTTTATTAAACTGATACTTTATCAAAATAGTCCTAAAATTTTTCAAGGGTTAGAAGCCCTCCCCCCTCCCCTTGATCCGCTGCTGAGTACTACTGAACGAGCTAGAAACATGATGATTAGAAGCTGAAAATTGTCTGCTGGCTTTTAAGCCAACGTTAAGCTATCTGTAGTAGTATAATATCGACGCTTGAAAGTCTTTACTAAGTGACATTGAGTAAACTTTACAGGAGAGTGATTTAAAGTTCAAATATAAAATTAAAAAATCATCAATCAATCAATCATACTAGGTGGTAGAGTTCTGCATCAGCTCGACCGGGTCTGGTACCACCGTCTTACCTATTCCTGCCGCAATAGCGTCAGTGCTAGTTACTGTCGTGTTCCGGTTTGGAGGTTAAGGTAGCCGGTAAACTTATGCATGTGGCATTAGACCTCGCCACAAGAGAGCAACGCACCATTAACATCTTGTTTGCTATCTTATGATATAAAAAAAACCTAATTTAACTGTAATTAAAGTTATTGCCATTCGTTGTAATTAAATTTATTATAACTAAGTGATTTTTCATGTTTTTATATTTGAACTCTCTTGTAAAGTTTATTAAATGTCGCCTAGTCAAAAATGCCTTTCAAACATATTATGGTCAATAAGGCAACATCTATACATATAATAAAATCGTAGGAAAGTCAAAACTGTACACTGAATATTTTTTTAAAAGAATACTTGGGGCGTGATCTACAATCGATATCGAAGCCGAAAATATAGTTTTTAGAATTTCTGTCTGTTTGTCTGTTTATCTGTTTGTCTGTATGTACGCCCGGGGTAAACTCAAAAAGTACCGTATGGATTTACTTCAAATTTTGCATGAATATTACTTATAGGTCGGGTCAACATATAGGCTACATATTATCACGCAATCACCTACAGGGGAGGTGCTGTGCGGAGTAAACGAAGTCCGCGCAGACGAAGTCGCTGGCAACAGCTAGTTTACGATACTTATCAATTGTTACTGTTTTACAGTAGGTGAAATTGTCAAATCGTTCAAGTGTATTAATTAATAAATATAGTAATGAAATAGAATTTCATCAAGTAACGACAGTGAAAAGTTTAGAAAATTTTTGCTGTTCCTCCGTATTGGTCCAGATTCCCTTTTGAAGATCATCAGTCGTTCTACCAGGCAGGTCGGAAAAGACGACCGATTGGTTATGCATGTCACTACTATCGTGAAAACTAGGTGGTTAAATTCTGCAAAGTCTCGCCTGGCTCTTTGGTACGGCCATACGTATTCCTGCCGCAATAGGTCAACGCCTGTCACTGTCGTGTTTCTGTTTAGAGTGCCAAGCAGCCGGTAAAACCTATGCACGTGATATTATCATCCTGCCATACGGATGGTAACGCACCATTAACACCTTTAATGTCCATAGGCGATGTTTTCTCTTACCATCATGAGAGCCATCTGCTCGTTTTCTATTTAATAATATACAAACAAAGTTCACGAACAATACTAATTATAAGCCTGTACAGGTAAGGTGCAGGTTGACTAGTACAAGCTTGTACATACTAACAGAGCGTGTGCAGTACTTAATTCTGATACCAAATATGTGAAAACAATATGTATTTAAATTTTTATCTAATTTTTCAATTAAATATTTTGTACAGATAACCGCGGACGGCACATACGGCTTGATAGTGTACAACAGCGATTTAGCGAATTCGTGACTAGACTTGTTAATACAACTTGCAATGACTATACTTTTTGAATTTTATTAATACTAGACGAATGGCTTGGTGACATGGGAAGTAATCCTTATTGCCGTATCAGCTAAATTCATGTCGTTGGCTTTCGATATGTGCGTGCATCGTAATATCAGTTGCTGACAGTGACAGTTATAGATTAGAATAGTGATAGTAAATTGTTTTTAACAATAGTGCCAGGTTGGTGATGGATATAGTGATACAAACACGAATTTTACTGTCGGCGTGCGCGCACGTCGTAATATCAGCTAACTTCATGTCGCTTACTGCTAATGTGTGCACACATCGTAATATCAGCTAACTTCATGTCGCTGGCTGTCGATGTGTGCGCGCTTCGTAATATCAGCTAACTTCATGTCGCTTGCTGCTAATGTGTGCGCGCATCGTAATATCAGCTAACTTTATGTCGCTTACTGCTAGTATGTGCGCGCATCGTAATATCAGCTAACTTCATGAGGTTTACTGCTGACCAATCAGCAGCTGATATTACGATGTGATGATATTTCATATCGTAATATTAGCTGCTGACAGTGACAGTTATAGATTAGGATAGTGATAGTAAAACGTTTTTTAACAATAGAACCAGGTTTATGATAGATATAGTGATACAAAAAAAGGTTTTTAACGACATTGATAAATTTAAAATATGACAATGATGCGAAAACTGTTTTTAAAGACATTGACAGATATAGATTACGATAGTTATAAAAGAAAGGCGGTTTTTTACGATAGTGACTAATAATATGTAGATATCGAATACGATCGTGATATAAAAACGGTTTTTTAAAGACATTGATAGATATAGATTATGATTGTGATGAAAAAACGTTGCTTAACGACAGTGACAGATGTAAATAGATTACGATAGTGATAAATTGCATTTAGCGGTACGCTATCACTTTTGTACGAAACCCTAAATCATTAGTTGACATGAGGCTTTTACATTTTTGGATTTCATTGGAGATTTACCTCCTGAGGATGACGAAAGAGTAGGTTTTGTGGATAATAGACGTCAGTTGATTAATTGTCCCACGGGATCGATAAGAATAGCAGGAAAGTGTGTTTTAACTTATTAATCACGCTCACTGGACAATCTGCTTCTGCCCGTTAACCCAAAGTCGCTGTTACAGCTAGGGTTATTTGTAAAAGAAAAAAGTATGTTTAGACCTGAAAAAAAAAATAAGCAGTATTTTAAAAGAATTAATTGTTTTACTAACGATAATAAATATAAATAAGCCATCATGTTACACATTAGTTCTACGGAACGAGCTAGCAACATTTATTTGTTTATTCTTTATTGTACACTTACTACAAAAAATAGGTACAAATCGTGGCCTTATAGACCGGCGCTGATCCTGTGAAATTAATTAAAAACAAGAGAAAATAACAGTAGGATGAAACCCATTGAATATGGAAGAATATAAAGTCAAAACAAGAGGAAAAATAAATTATGGGCGATTTGAGTTCGGGAAGTATGAGGGGAGAGGGGATTTTAAAGGGGAAAAATGGGTTTATAACGACTTTCGGCAAAACTCCGAGTTTTCGAGAAAAAAAATCGAGAGAAAAATCGAAAAAAGTTTAATGGCAAAGTCGTTGACAATAAGAAGATATACAACTTTGGTATTTGTACTTTTTTTATATAACCTCAAAATTATTCTCCTACAAAAATAGATTTATTTTCTCGAAACTTAGTAATAAGTTTTTTTTGTATCTCAAAAACACTGTAACCTTTTTTTATTTAAAATGTTAATTTTTTTTCCTTATTTTGACTTAATATTAAAAAATCGGTTGTCTGTAAAGTTGGTTTACAGACGATAGTTGAACGTGACAACGTATACAATGGAATGGTAGCATTTACGGAACGCCTCAGAGCGAGGTAACGCCGCATGAGTCATGTTTTTTCGTGCGTGCAGCCAGCTCTATCGAATTATAAGACGTTGTCACGTCAAAAAGTAATAATTTTCAATCGAAAATTTATCCGGTTAAATATCTGGTGTTTTTAAAAAATCGTTACTAGTTTTTTTTCTTTGGAATCTCTACTTTCGGATGGTATTACGGTTAAATCTATGTACTTTTTGTTTCATAATAGTAATATACACAATACACGTATAACTATACATTTTGTATCTAGTATGTATTGTATCTTCTATTTTTAAGGGGAGGGATTAAGGAGAGACATGTTCTTTTATTATACAGTGTTCAACTAACTCTTGCCGTTTCATTACAAGGTTATCTAGAAGAAATCGCTCTTTAACGATAAGACCGCCTATTTGTGCGCTTATTTTAAGTGTTTTATTTAAATTTTACTTTATAATAATAAATATTCACGGGACAAATTACAATTAATGATCTAACCCCAAAGTAAGCAAATTATTTGCTTGTGTTATGGGTGTTGGTCAACGATACTAATACATAGAAATACATATATAAATACTAGAATATATTTAATAAACACCCAAACCCGGAAATACAAACATTTATGCTCATCATACAAATGCATGTCCCCGTCGAGGGTCGAACCCGATCCGAAATTATGGTGTACAATTAAGTATTTAATAAATAACACGAGATCACTACATGTTAAAATCATTATCTCCTTCATGCAGTCGATTAATAATAGCATAAAATCCATTAACTCTGAGGACATGTCAATATGATCGTAATTTAGATTAAAATAAGCAAATCTGCGCTTACACTGAGCTTCATCTCACAAACCCATTATCCGTCCAAATTCCCACGTGTTTCGTCAAATCTGTTGATTTAACGTAAATGGGGATATTTCGTTCGTTTACAACAAGGTCGATATTTCTTAAAAAAACGTCATTTTACAGGAGAGCGATTTAAAGTTTCTAACTAAAATTATATTGTCATCGCTAGCTGTTAAGATAAATTGTTTAGACAAAAAGAAGTTCGCCTTTTACAAATTATTTGGAGGAATGGTAAATATCTATTCTTTAAAGGGAAGGGCGGATTCAGGTGGGGGGGGGGGGCATGTGAGTTATGGCCCCCTCCTTAGGCACGGCTCTAGGGAATTATTATTGGAAAAAACATTATTAGAGCCTATCTTGATTGAACCTCAAATATGTGACCTCCGCCTGACCCGAAGGCTGGATCCGCCCTTGTTTCAAAGGGTCCGGACCATTGTGAAAAAGTCCGGAGGTGAATGTACATTTATAAATTACTAATGCACCATGCAGTCCGTTGCACTGAAACAGGTTTTAGTCAATCCAGCGGGAAAAACTCATTTTACCAGGATAAAAAGTAGCGTATGTGCCACTCCAGGTCATCATCTACCTGCTTGCCAAATTTCATACAAATTCCTTCATTAGTTTTGCGTAATTGAGTAACAAACATCCATCCATCCATAAATCCACACATTAAAACTTTAGCATGTTATGAACGAAAAAATAATCTACACAAATAAATAAAATTGGAGTGTCTGTTTGTTATATTAAAATAAGCTTTTTATTAAATGCATATGAATTTATACACGACACAACATTTTTTAACGTAACATTTTTTACAATTTTTGTCTGTCTGTCTGTCTGTTCCGACTAGTCTCTCGAACGGCTAGACTGATTTTGACAGGACTTTCACTGGAAGATAGCTGATGTGATAGGGAGTAACGTAGGCTACTTTCTCTCGAAATTTTTCCACGTGGACGAAGTTGCGGGCTCAGTTAGTATGTTGTAAACATTACTATATATTATAGATCAGGAAAGCCATGTTTTTCGTAACATGCGTAACGAAAAAGCTAATAACTGTAGAACCAACATTGAAAAGAAATAACCATAAAATTAATATATTTTCAGGTAATTACATAAGTTGTATATTTTGTAAAGACCGTAAAATGTATTTTTATTGTCTATCTATACATATAATAAAATCGTAGAAAAGTCAAAACTGTACATTGAATATTTTTTTTAAAAGAATACTTGGGGCGTGATCTACAATCGATATCGAAGCCAAAAATATAGTTTTTAGAATTTTTGTCTGTTTGTCTGTATGTATGTCCGGGGTAAACTTAAAAAGTACTGCATGGATTTACTTCAAATTTTGCATGAATATTACTAACAGGTCGGGTCAACATAATACCTATATATTATCACGCTATCACCTACGGGGGAGGAGCAGTGCGGAGTAAACGAAGTCCGCGCGGACGAAGTCGCTGGCAACAGCTAGTATAGAATATTATTTATTATAATGAGAAGAAAACGAGATGGTTCCCTAGGTAAACAGAGAAAACTTTTCGATTGTTGATCACGCCCCAAGTATTCTTTTAAAAAAATATTCCATGTACAGTTTTGACTTTCGTACGATTTTATTATATGTATAGATAACAGCTAGTATATATATATATATATATATATATATATATATATATATATATATATATATATATATATATATATATATATATATATATATATATATATATTATGTGTACTATGTAAGTATATACTTAGTCCCGCAATTGCGGCCGAAATCAGTTAGACTATGGAGAATATTACCGTTTTGGTTTTCACAATTTATTGGGGGAACTCTATAATATATTAGTTACAGTATTCAAATACATGTTTTTATATTACCTGGGCTGTGTATATGCAGTTTAAATTTCAAGTATAATACTTCTCACTTCTTAGTTTCAGTAGAAGACGTGTCGAGAACTTCAACAATGCGTTGCTCAATTGTATTTTTAATAATGAGCTTGTTTGTTTTGTTTTAAAATGCGTATTCAAGACCGAAACCTGCAGGTATGTTATGATTTCTCTCACACATACCGTACCTATGTTTTGTTGGACCAAAGAAGACTACACTATTTTCTTATTCCAGGCACCTTTTTTATATCATAAGATAGCAAACAAGCATATGGCTTCCCTGATGCACGAGCCATCGCCTATACACCAAAGTTTTCTATCCTTGCGGTGGAGTCTTAATGTTACATTCATAAGTTTATGTGCTACTTTATCCTCCAAAGTAAAACACGACATTGATAATCACTGATGCTATTGCGACGGGAAAAGCTAAGGCGGTGCTATCAGACCCAGGGCGAGACAATGCAGAACTCTACCACTTAGTAGCCATGATGGCAGTGACTCGTATACCTAATCATTTGCCTCTTACGGACTGCTTAGCAGAATGGCAGTAATCCGTTAATAGAGGCCTGTTCAACATGGGAAAAGAAGAGGCTTTTAAAAGCGAAGGCAACGAGTATTTATCATCGTCTTTTGTATTACAGAAGCTGCAAGCAAGCTGCAATTTTCTGCACGTCAACCGAGAACGTTTCCACTCAGTTTTTTAATTCCTTGTTATGATTTTTTATATTATAAGATAGCAAATAGGCAGATGGCTCTTCTGTGTTATCCGAGCAGCAGGATAGTAATGCCACATGCATAAGTATACTAGCTACCTTACTCTCTAAATCGAAATATGACACTGACAAGTATTGTCATTATTGCGAAAGGAATAGGTAAGACGGTGGTACAAGACAAGACGCTGCGGAACTCTACCACCTAGTATTTACGGTTGTAGTGACACGTATATTCAATGACTTATCTCTAACGAACTGCCTGGCAGAAAGGAGGTTGATTTATTCTTCAGTTTACATCTTCCCTGTGTTGGTTCCGGGCTCCTTTGAAGAATAGACCAACTGCCGTTCTGCCAGGCAGGTCGCAAAAGGCGACCGATTGGCTATGCGAGTCACTACCATCGTGGCTACTAGGTGGTAGAGTTCTGCATTGTCTCGCCCGGGTCAGGTACCACCGTCTTACCTATTCCTGCCGCAATAGCGTCAGTGCTTGTCGCTGTCGTGTTCCAGTTTGGAGGGTAAGGTAGCCGGTAAACTTATGCATGTGGCATTAGACCTCGCCACAAGATAGCAACGCACCATTAACACCTTTGGTGTCTATAGGCACTGGTTGACTCTTTCCATCAGGAGACCCATCTGCTTGTTTGCACGCACCATTAACATCTTTGGTGTCTATAGGCAATGGTTGACTCTTTCCATCAGGAGACACATCTGCTTGTTTGCTATATTACGATATAAAAAAAATAAAAATAAAAATCCTGCTGCAGTAGCTTCAGTGGTAAACACAAACGTGTTCCGGTTTGGAAGGTAAGGTTGCCAGTAAACTTATGCATGCGGCATATATTACCATCTCACACGAATAGCATTTTTTAGTGATAGTTTCTCTTTCCATCAGAAGAACCATTTGCTTGTGTGCTATCTAATCATATAAAAAATCAGAATAAAAAAAGATTGGAAGTGAAAAAAATGAGTAGGAGCATTTTCGGTTGACATGTAGAAAATTGCAGCTTGCTAGCAGCTTTTGCAAATATGCAAAAGACAATAACAAATATTTGTTACTTTCGATTTTAAAAGCCTTTTTTACATAACTGGTTCAGGTCGCGGTGGTACCATACCCCGACGAGCCGTAGCTCGTAGTTACGGTAGTGACATATTTGACCGATTTTAAACTGTCAATCGTCGGCACTTGGTGAAATATCATCATTATTACTTGAAACTAGTTTACAACACACTTGTAATTTTTTTTTCACTACTAGCGATTACCGGTGGCCGAAATTCGACCAACTACAATCGACTAAATAATAAGATCTCTTTTTAAGTTTGACATTGATATACATCGACATAGTAATTGATTTGATATAAAATACCCAAGATACATATTTCCGAACAAAATTGACACTCAAAACTGTCCCTAATCTTGGGTTTTTTATATCAATGCGTAAAGATAATAATATACATGTGTGTAAATATCATGTATGTTATAGGAATAAAGTGTGTGTCAAGTTTATTTTTATTAATTTAATGTATTTCTAATGCTTTTTATTTAAATATTAGGTTTCTGAGTGCTAAGTGTGAGTTTTTCTTTTCGCATTCGATCGTGAGCGCGTTTGGAGTTTACTAGGAATTTGTATGTGATTTGTACAGCGCCACCTAGTGGTAAACTGGTTTCTTACGTTTACCACTAGGTGGCGCTGTACAAATCACATACAAATTCCTAGTAAATTCCAAACGCGCTAAAAGAAAAACTCACACTTAGCACTCTGCACTCCTCCGTAATGTAAACTTCAACAGTGTCTTTAATACTCCACCGTTCGCGTAATCGTCTTAAAAAGGGGTCCAAAGTTTTTATTTCATGTATTAATATTATATGGATAATTATCTATACATCTATACAAATAAATAAATTTGAGTCTCTGTTTGTAATATTAAAATAACCGCTTTTTTACTAAATGCATATTATGGATGTATATACGGTACACATACCAAAATAGCATTTTTACATTTTTTTTTTGTCTGTCTTTCTGTCTGCCTGTTTGTCTATCTGTTTGTATCCTATAATCTCTGAAACGGCTGGACCGATTTTGGCGGGTCTTTCACTGGCAGACAGCTTATGTAATACGGAGTAACTTAGGCTCATTTTTTATTGTTTTTGAAAATTTTATACGCGGACGAAGTCGCGAGCACAGCTAGTTAATAATATCTATACATATAATAAAATCTTAGGAAAGTCAAAACTGAACATTGAAAATTTTTTTAAAAGAATACTTGGAGCGTGATCTACAATCGATATCGAAGCCAAAAATATAGTTTTTAGAAATTTTTGTCTGTTTGTCTGTTTATCTGTTTGTATGTTTGTCTGTATGTACGTCCGGGGTAAACTCAAAAAGTACTGCATGGATTTACTTTAAATTTTGCATGAATATTACTAACAGATCAAGTCAACATATAGGCTACATATTATCACGCTATCACCTACGGGGGAGGTGCTGTGCGGAGTATACGAAGTCCGCGCGGACGAAGTAGTGGGCAACAGCTAGTAGTGAAATAAAAGTACAAGTGTGTTCTCACCGATCCCGATGACCGGATAACTCTGGCCAACGGTTCACCCGAAAACATTACACACCTACATTCGCGACACCGTCGCCGCTGGCGGCGCGAGGACCCCTGTTTCGGCCTTCGGCGAACCGAGCCCAAGGGCAAGGATCAGCCGACGGACAAAACAATGCCACTAGCCCTCTCATCGCAAATCGCGACCCCACCCTAAGCCGAGGTTCGGTCTCGCAGGAGACACCCTTAGGGCGGAGGGCGTACAGCCCTACACCTATAAATTCTGGCTGAGCACTCTGCTCGCCCCCGCGACCGGTGAAGCTGTAGCGGCCCATAAGGTCAGCAGTTTATTTATTTATCTAATACTTTATTGTACACAAAGAACAGCACAATTAGGGGAAAAAATAATCGTAACATAAGTACAATGGGCGAGCTCATCTCTACTTAAAGAGATTTCTTCCAGCCAACCCGTAAAAGGAGATTAAAAAAAATCAAATGAGTAGACTAGACAGTTATTGAGACATTCCGAAAAAAAACAAGTGTGTTGTAAACTAGTTTCAAATAACAAATTTGACGAACCGTTCGTCTTTTACGAACAGTAGTAGTTAGTGTCACAGGTCTACATACATGTAATTAAAATTCGATTAATAACGCATTATGAAATCAAAACGCGCAAAAACGACACAAAAGCTTGGTTTCTGAATAGACCTATCATTATGTTTTTACGCAACAGTAGTTTATGTTCATGCATGGCAACACAATGTTTGGTAAAGAGCGCTTCGTGCATTTCGTGACTGAATTCTGTATTTTTAACCGAATTTATAAAAGGAGAACATCAATTCGGTTGTATGTTTTTTTAGGGTTCCGTACCTAAAAGGTAAAACGGAACTCTATTACTAAGTCACCGCTGTCTGTCTGTCCGTCTTTCTGTCATTTCATAAACCGTGAGCTAGAAAGCTGAAATTTTCACAAATCATGTATTTCCATTACCGCTAGAACAACTTTTACTAAAAATAAAAAGATGAAAATATTAAGGTCCATACAATGAACGTGTTTTTTCGTATTTTTGTAAAGATAATGATACGGAATTCTTCGTGCGCGAGTCCGACTCGTTTTTGGCCGGTTTTTAAATGTTTTCCGTCTCGGGTAGTATCCTACGTAACGCTTTCACGGCTAAATTGGTTTTAATGAAATTTATGAATGAAATGAAATGAAAGATATTTAATTTAGATAGGTTTAATCGCCCCTGTGGTCTAGTAGTCCAGCGTTGGCGTTGACCACATGAGGTCCCGGGTTCAAATCCCGAGTCGGGCACATAAAAAAAGTGTTTTTTCAGTTTTCTGATAAACACAAAGTTGCCCGGGATTGGAAAGTGCCCGGTTGGCGATAGGCTTGCCACCAAGCTTGATCACATTTGCGGGACCAAGTATCTTCGGCTAATCGTGGGTGCACTTGTTGTACCTCTGCCTACCCCTTCGGGGATATGGGCGTGACGATACTTTTTTAGCAAAGAAATAACTGATGATCAAACGTGAGCTAATTAAAAGAAATCAATGGATCTCCGGTTTGGAGGGTAAAGCAGACGGTAAACTCATGCGTGTGGTATTACAATCCCGCCACGAGGATTGCGACGCACCATTAATGTTTTTGGTGTCCGTAGGAGATAGTTATTTTTTTCCGTCAGGAATTCCATCTGCAAGGGGCGGATCCCGATTTGTAAGGGGTGGGGAGTGGCTTGATTCAGTGAATCAAATTGATTCAGTGAATTATTGATAGCAGAGGGCTTG
The DNA here is from genome assembly GCA_036924255.1 of Apodemia mormo. Lineage (NCBI taxonomy): Eukaryota > Metazoa > Arthropoda > Insecta > Lepidoptera > Riodinidae > Apodemia > Apodemia mormo. The sequence continues at coordinate 20,602,520 of JAUPFN010000025.1, forward strand.
ATTCAGTGAAATATTGATAGGGGGCTTGATACAGTGAATTATTGGTTACAGGGGAAGTTATACCCCATAAAACTTTTGTCATAGGAAGTGGCTGTTTTAGATGTACCAGAAGATATCGGTGTTAGATCAGAAACTGATGATACTGCTTCAGTAAAACAATAACAATTTTTAACAAAAAATTAAACCGATGGAAATTTATGCTTGGTCATACATTAAAATCAGTGTGTGAATAGTCCATCATATCCTGTTTTCGTATCGTTTTGGTAGTTTTTTAACTTCCCACTACGTAGTACGTAGTGTACGTAGATAGGAAGATAATGAATTTGCCCCGATTTTCGAAAATCGAGTTTTCACCGGATCTCCACGTTTTGAGGTCCTAGGAATCTTTTCCGACTATTTTCGCGATGACGTCAGTATGTTTGTATGTATGTATGTATGTGTGTGTGTATGTAAACATCGCATAACTTTTGAACGGCTGGACCAATCGAAACGCGGTTGCTTTCGATTGGATTCTGCTCAACTTAGACTTGGACAACAACTTAAATCAGTTTATCCGTTTGGGAGAAATCGTTGACGAAAAATTTAAAAGTAGTGTTTTTTTGACATTACTTTGAAATTTTTCAACCAATCATTTTTTGGTATTCGATATTTTAGTACTAAAAATTACGTCAGATGACATTTCAAGAATCAAAATCGAATCTAATTTTCAAAAGTTACAGTTTTTCAAATATTAAAATTACGTCATTTTTAGCAAATTTACTTTATATTTTTAAAATAATTTTCAGGCTAATACACCGATGGACTTAAAAATCTTATCAGCTTTTCTCATTTAAAAACTGCGTTAAATATCGTTAATTGGATTAAAACCGGTCAATTTGTTTAGGATTTTTTTAATTATGAAAATATTTGAAAAAAATGTTTTTTGACATTGCTACGAAATTTTTCGACCTATCGATTATTTAGCTAAAGCAATATTTTAGATCTCAAAAGTTGAGTTGAATGTCATTCGAAAGATCAAATTCAATCAGCGTTTCCAAAATATACAACTTTTCAAAAATCAATATACTGCTATTTTAACAAAATAGATGTTTGATCTGAAAAAATCTGTTTTTAGTTTTTACTCTTTTGAGCTTGAAATACCTTAATTTAGCGGAAAGTTTTAGGGATGGCCTGTAGGGTCAACCGCTTACACATTTTTTTTCAAAAATTATATGAAACAGTCCAGGGGTACTTTATCTAATAAAAGAAGAATTATCAAAATCGCATCACTCTGTAAAAAGTTATGCGTGGTCATTCACTAAAATCAGTGAGTGAATAACAATAACCTTCTGTTTTCGTCAAGGAAGTTACATTCTACCCGGAATGTTCACACGCGCTTCAAAATCGTTCCGAAGAGTACCACAACATGGGTGGTACGTGTCTCTTTCTACTAAATAAAGTGCCAATCGCCATATATAAGTCCATGCGTAGTTTGCAAATTACTACTCAGTAATTCTACTAATTTGAGAAACGGTTTTTGTATTGCATAAGTAATTACGTAATAATTAAAATAAGCACATTTTAGAACTCACTATGTTAATTACAATACATTTTATGCTAATGTATTTATCGACGTGTATGAATAAAAGGGATTTAATGATTACCGAATATATAAAAATCTACCATCAGATAGTTTTATTTACACTGGCAATTGCAAGAAAGGGACAGCATCCACTCTTGTCGTTGTCTTGCTCAGAACGTTTTTCCTCTCTGTTAAGTAAGAAACAAATGCCAACTTTATATGTAACGACATAAAGTACATTTTTATTTTTCAAATATTGCTTCGTAATAATTCTAGTTATCGTATATAAGTTCCTTGGTTTTCGTACCCTTTTGGTAGTTTTTTTAATTCTATGGAACAACCCTCGAGGTGAACTCTAATAAAAGAAGAATTATCAAAATCGTGTCACTTACAGAGTGATACGAAAAGTTATGCGTAGTCATTCATTCATTCAGTGAGTGCACAATCAATTATTCCTTGTTTACGTAGCCTTATGGTTGTAATTTTTTTTATTAAATAAGACCAACTTCAATAAAAAAGAATCATCAAGTTTTGACCACTCTGTAAAAAGTGAGATGACACCGAAATGAGAACCTTTTCAGATTCAGGCATTTTCGTGTAATCGGTGAAGATAAAAAAGGATTTCGAATTGTTAACCCGCACCTTCTTTTTGAGCAATTGGTTGAAAATAGTAATACAAATAATTGCTTTTTTTTGTAATATCTTATTTTGAGCTACGAAACTATTATATTTATAGCTATGGATAATTCGTGTTGGTCCCGGGCTCCTTTGAAGAATAGGCCGACTGCTGTTCTGCCAGGTATGTTGTAAAATGCGACCGATTAGCTGTGCGACTCACTACTACGTGGCTACTAGGTGGGGAACTCTCCCACATTGTCTCCCGCATTGTCTCACCCGGATTTGGTACCTCCGCTTTACCCATTTCTGCCGCAATAGCGTCAGTGCCTGTCACTGTCGTGTTCCGGTTTGGAGGGTAAGGTAGTCGGTAAACTAATGCATGTAACATTAGGCCTCGCCAAAAATAGCAATGCACCCTAACATTTTTGGAGTTTACTAGGATTTTGTATGTGATTTTTACAGCGCCACCTAGTGGTAAACGTGAGAAACCAGTTTACCACTAGGTGGCGCTGTACAAATCACATACAAATTCTTACTAAACTCGAAACGCGCTCACGATCGAATGCGAAAAGAAAAACTCATACTTAGCACTCAGTATAGAATGCGCTGACGCAGAATTTATACGTGAAGGCATTGTGAGCAGTGATGGGACTCGATCCGTGTTTCACTCTAGTCACTCGAGTAGCTTTTATTATTATTAGTAGCGTAGAAACGCACACTCGATTGAAATATATTTTACTCGAGTGTAAGTAGAATAAAAGCTTCTCGAGATAACTCGGATTACGAGTGACCGAGTCAAGTCGAATGATTCGGGCCACACGAGTGGTCTATACCGACTTGAGTAAAAAATTCAAATTAGATAGGTATCTTCCATTTAATATGTATAACATTATAATATATAAAAAATTTCATTAAAAATATTAGTACATTAATAATATTATTGCAATGTCGAATCATATTAGTTATAAAAATAGTTAATTAATATTTTGAAAAAATATGTATATATATGTTTCAATATTGTAAATGTCAGTGAAAAGAATAATTATATATTATGTGTCTTCCAGTACAAATCTGAGCAGGACGACGACTAATATATTTCATATCATTATTTTTATAATACCTGGCTATAAAGCCAGGATATATGGTTTATCAGTTTATCAGACTAGAAAGCCTTAAAAATAATTTTAAAAATAGGCACCTACTAAAGACTAATATTTTTATATTTATGTAATAATATAGCAAAAATTAAAGATTTGACTTAAATTATTCATAATATTTTACTTAGTTTTGTATTTTATATAGTATAAAAATTACATTTTTACTCTAGCTACTCGAATCATATCCTTTGCACGAGTGAAAAAAATAGACACTAGTCTCATTTTCACTCGTGTGACATTCGAGTGCCTCGGTTTTGACTGGCGAGTGACTTGAGTGAAAAAAAAAAACACTCGAGTCTCATCTTCATTCGAGTGGCATTGGAGTGAAAAAAGTCACTTGAGACCCATCACTAATTGTGAGACGATAATAATTATTATTAATGATAATAAGATTACAAATAAAATACAATGATTTCATACATTCAGTGAATTAATTATTCTGTTGATGTTGTGAAAAATTTATGATGAAAAAATTGTAAATAAGCAGACGAGCACTTGATGAAAAAATATATCCATCCCCTAAAGTTCACAAAGATGAGAATAGTGCGTTGATATTTGTATGGTTGGATGGTACAATATACGATTTCAAAAGTTCCACAGTTTCAAAAGAAATGTATATATATATGTGTATATATATATATATATATATATATATATATATATATATATAGGTTGTAAAAAAAATTTCAAAAAATGAAAACAAAAAAAAACTAATTTTATACATTTAGATATTTTTGCACTATGCATTTTATCAGCTATGTGCTAACTTCAGGGCCATTTGAGCTCCTTATACAATTATAACAGTATTTACGGTAGTTGGCTATAAGAAAAACACTGATGTTATTATTCATGTATTTCAAACATATTCATCTAATTTAAAATTAAAATTCATTTAACTTAAGATTTTAAAGTTATTATATTTCAAAATGGATTTTTGAAAACAAAATTACTTAATACTTATGTTAAGGTTTGTTTTTATTTAAATAAATAGCTGTTGCCAGCGACTTCGTCCGCGCGGATTTCGTTTACTCCGCCCAGCTCCTCCCCCGTAGGTGATAGCATGATAATATGTAGGCTATATGTTGACCCGACCTGTTAGTAGTATTCATGCAAAATTTGAAGTAAATCCATGCATTACTTTTTGAGTTTACCCCGGACATACATACAGATAAACAGACAAAAATTCTAAAAACTATGTTTTTGGTTTTTGGCTTCGATATCGATTGTAGATCACGCCCCAAGTATTCTTTTAAAAAAATATTCAATTTACAATTAACAGTTAAGTTATTTGAAGTTATTTTCCCCGTTATTTTGAGTGGTTTGTGATCCTACTATATAGAGATCGTTGAGTGACCCTGATTACATAATCAATGGGGGTTGGGCTCGATTCTCGAAAGGGACAGCCATATATATAACTATGTGTTGAGCATAAATGTAATATACCAATATGTATATCACAAACAAATAATGAAGCTTGCCCTTATACATATATACGTACCCAAATCCAGTAAAATAACGATTTAAGATTCGATAACTAATGAAATATAATTTACTATTTTTATACTGATTGCTATGAAAGAACACCGCTGACTAAAACCCATATCACAACCAAATAATTACTATATACTTACTTATACTTATTTTATATAAAATATAAAATACTTATATACTTTATACTTATATACTTACTACTTATATTTTATATAAAATTTGCTTTTAATTAAAAAAAATAATTTAATTGTCTTTATATTTAAAAATTAATTTAATAATTTAGTAATTATATTATTTAGTTTTATACGAAACCCTAAATTAATAGTTGACACGACGAGGTTTTTCCATTTCAGTTCTCTCGTTGACGCGTTTCGTAGATTGACTCAGCACAACAAAAACTGTTTTATCTGTTTATATTCGTTCAAGTAACGGCTGCTTATTTATCAAGTTAATCGTAAGGTCGCAATTAGTTCGAGACGAGGTCTTGATGTATTCAGTCACGTCAGATACAAGGTTAAGATGTGTAACGTCAGTGTTTAAATAACGATGCATATTCAAGTACTTGTGTTTTTTACTGTTAATTTATTACGTGTTTTTGGTAGAAATGTGCATTTAGTGCCACAAGAAGATGACACTTACGATCTTGGAAGGCATACAACTTTAGGAAGACGAAATGTTGATTTTAGAAGTCATAATCAGCAATTTGAGCCCCTTCCAAATCATAATCATGAAAATATAGATCAGGGATTTAAAAATGGACCACCTAATGATTGGGAATCCTTTAAACAGGGCTCTTTTGAAAATCAACTGAAAAGAAATGAATTTAATAATTTTGAAAATATTCAACGAATAAGAAATAATATATATTTAAATGTACATTTAAACGACACATTAGATCATGACAGACAAGAAGGTTTAAATGAAGAACACAATATAACCCCAGAAGAAACTTCCTTTTCTACTGACTTTGTAAAAGAAAGTGAAAGTGATATTTTTAGTGAAAACATGAGGCCGAATGATACTCAGATACTCAAAGATGATAAAAACGAGCAGGATATGGTCAAGGCTTTGAATAGTATGAATCAAAGCCAAGATGATTATCACATTGAAAATTCACGCAATTTAACGGATTACAATAGCAAAAACGATGAAGAGGAAACTTCTAATTTGGGAAGAATTGAAAAACCAAACATAAATCCACCTAATGAAGAAACAATGACAAAAAACATGCAAACGAATGGAAGTAAGTTATTTATAAGTAGAACTGTTGCTGAGTCGAATCATTTGAATAATACTGAAGAGAAAGTTGAAAGAACAACAGAATGGGTGTGGGGTACAAGTGGTGGTGATATGGAAAGAATGACACTAGACCCTTTGGATAACAGAGCTGGATTAACGGGTGACAATTGTGCGACAGGAATGATAAGAGTGGGTGGAAGGTGTGTTCAAACACATTAAATGTTTACAGGAAAAGAAAGCCTATTAAGAGGCCTTTTTTTATTAAAATGTAATGAAAGAGAAATGTTGTTTTATAGTTTTTTTGTGAAAGTTTTTTTTATAACACAGTAGAGAATCAAAATAAATAAGAATTGATAAATTTTAATGGACGTATCACACAGACATCCCTGCGATAATCGGGACTGAGAGTTAACAAGCTCTGTGGTATTCAGATGTAGTACACAGTATTGCAATATTTTGTAGTGCTGCAAAATATAATGTTAGTAAAAAAAAGTTAAAAATCGATTTAGTAGTTTTTGAATTCATCCATTGCAAACAAACAAATCTTACCTATGTACAGAAAGTACAACTATGTACATAAATTAAAAAATGTACAAATCTATATATAAATCGTACAAATGTTTGTACGTCCATAACTTTGGAATAAATGCACCAAATGTATACATATAATAAAATCATAGAAAAGTCAAAACTGTACATTGAATTTTTTTTAAAGAATATTTGGGGCGTGATCTACAATCGATATCGAAGCCAAAAATATAGTTTTCAGAATTTTTGGCTGTTTGTCTGTATGTTTGTTTGTTTGTTTGTCTGTATGTATGTCTGGGGTAAACTCAAAAAGTACTGCATGGATTTACTTCAAATTTTGCATGAATATTACTAATAGGTTGGGTCAACATATGCGCTATATTGACCCGACCTATTAGTAATATTCATGTAAAATTTGAAGTAAATCCATACAGTACTTTTTGAGTTTATCCCAGACATACATACAGACAAACAGACAAAAATTCTGAAAACTATATTTTTGGCTTCGATATCGATTTTAGATCACGCCCCAAGTATTCTTTAAAAAAATATTCAATATACAGTTTTGACTTTTCTACGATTTTATTATATGTATAGATTAGGTGCATTTATTCCAAAGTGATGGACGTACAAACCTTTCTACGATTTTTATATGTATAGATGGTCGTGTTGGAAATGGTAGATTTTGTCAAAGTAAAAGCCGGGCGGGCAGCTTGTGAAATATAAATAAGAAATGGGTATAAGGAGCAACTAATCTCAATTTTTCTCCAAAATAAACTTAACTATGAATAAACTCCTAAATAGTTTTAATAACATACTTTTTAGGATTTCATCCATACTTTCATACAAATATTATAAATGCGAAAGTAACTCTGTCTGTCTTTTCTTCACGCCCAAACTACTGAACCGATTTGGATGAAATTTGGTACAAAAATAGTTCGAAACCCGTGAAAGAACATAGGATAGTTTTTATCCCCCGGGCCTTTTTTAGAATTTTTTTTACGTGGACGAAGTCGCGAGCATAATTAGTAGTCTATAAGTAACCTTTATAATTTAGCCTCTGTCCATCCGTCCGTCTCTGCGCAGCTTAGCTCAGAGATTCAAAATACTGGAAATAATAACAAAAATATTATAAATAAGAAAGTAACTCTGTCTGCCTGTCTCTTCACGCCTAAACCACTGTACCGATTTGGATGAAATTTGGTAGAAAGATAGTTTGAAACCCTGGAAAGGACAGGATAGTTTCTATCCCGAAAATTTCACAGGAATGGGAACTATAAGGGTAAAACCCCGGAACTTTTATTTTAGAAATATTTTCCACGCGGACGAAGTTGCAGGCACAGCTAGTGGTAAAATAAAATATCTATACATATAATAAAATCGTAGGACAGTCAAAACGGTACATTGAATAGTTTTTAGAATTTTTGTCTGTTTATCTGTTTGTCTGTTTGTCACACACACATACAGTGTCCGGGGTAAACTCAAAAAGTACTGCATGGATTTACTTCAAATTTTGCATGAATATTACTAACAGGTCGGGTCAATATATAGGTTACATATTATCACGCTATCACCTACGGGGGAGGTGCTGTACGGAGTAAACGAAGTCCGCGCGGACGAAGTCGCTGGCAACAGCTAGTTAAAAATAAAGATTAGCGTAGGTACCTTATAAGGTAAGTGGAAATGTTTTTTTATTCTCACGTGCTAATTGATGTGGGGTGTCGTTGGATAGGTATTTAAAAAATATTGCGGGTTTGTGATATCCTCAGATCACATAAATATTAATAGACACGCACGCCATTGGGAAAGAAACGTGTCGCCGCTCATTTGAGCAAACGCTCCTATTTTTGTCAAAAATGTTATACATTTGTAGGTTATATTATATTGTGGAAAAATAGAAATAAATCATGTTATACTGTTTTATCGTACCGAATAAGATGACAAGGTTTAAATATTATACTTGAAATGATTTTATTTCAACGGTGAGTAGGATAACTCTTTTTTTTTTTGTGTGTAAATGCAAGTTACGCTGACAAACATAGACATTGTCTTTAATCCGTGACATTTAAGGTGAACGCACACTTATCCGAGCCGAACGCGCCGAACGAGTCGAACGAAACGAATTTTAGAATTCTGTAGATGAAATCGTATGAAACCTCGCACACTTACCCGCGTCGAATTGACGTCGAATTCATTAGATTTTATATACAAAATCTAAAATTCGTTTCGTTCGACGCATTCGGCTCGGATAAGTGTGCGTTCACCTTTAATCAGTGGTGACATCAGTTTTTCGATTTAGGGATCAATTTGTAAAATATTTTTTTAGTGTCTTGTGTCTCCCACCTGCCAGCTAAATAGTTGTTTTTATAAAAACATAATTTTTTTGTGACGCCCCCTAAAAAGTTTCTTTTTGGTGAAAAAACACTGGGATTTTCTTAAATTCAAAACAACGCGTGCCTCTACACGATCTAAGTTAATTTTTGGGTATAATCATTTTTTCTCAGAAAGCATCTTATTAAATTTGAAATAATTTTTTTTTGAGATTTGAAAATAGTTAACATACATGTTCAATGTTATTATTTTAAGTTATGAATTTTACGTACGTATGAATTATTTTCACAAAAATACGTTAAAAAAATACCAAATTCATACGTAACTGCTCACAGACATATTACGTAAAATTCATATTATATAAAAAGCCCAAAATAGAAAGAAAATTGAAGCATGAGCTTGAATGACGGAAGTATATTGAGCTTCTTATAAGACTTTCAGTTAAAATTCATAACTTAAAATGATAATACTGAAGTTATAATGTTAACTATTTTCAAATCTCAAAAAAATAATTATTTCAAATTTAATAAAATAATTTCAGAGAAAAATCATTTTTTCTACCAAGTAGTACCCAAAAATTAACTTAGATTGTGTAGAGGCACGTGTTGTTTTGATTAAAAAATCCTAGTGTTTTTTCATATAAAAAAAACTTTTTGGGGGGCGTCGCAAAAAATTATTTTTTAACGACCACCCTAGTATATATTAATAAGGAAAATTGAAACCTATAACAACCAAGGAGGCTTTACAAATTAACGAGTAGTTTTTGGCAAGGTTAATAAAAGTACTTGGAGAGGTAAAAGTGGATATATCCGAAATTGGCGTTGATAAGGTAAAATGCTCATAGTATAAAACATTGATAATAAATAATAAATTAATATTCAGGGGACAAATTACACTTACTGATCTAACCCCAAAGTAAGCGAATTATTTTGCTTGTGTTATGGGTGTTAGTCAACGATACTAATACATAGAAATACATATATAAATACTAGAATATATTTAATAAACACTCAAACCCGGAAATACAAACATTTATGTTCATCACACAAATGCTTGTCCCCATCGGGGATCGAACCCGAGCCCCGTCGATTGAGTAGTCAGGGTCGCTAACCACTCGACCAACGGGGCGGATATAGCCATTTTTCAATCGACTTACCAAAAGGAGGAGGTTATCAATGCGGCTATATATTTTTAAAATTTGTTACCACAGTCGCAAGTACCGTCTGGTGTCGGTATTGACCACATAAGGTTGGGTTCGATTCCCGGATCGGGCAAATGAAAAATGTGTTTTCCAGTTTTCTGATAAAAACAATATTTACCGGGATTGGATAAGTGCCCGGTTGGCGATAGGTTTGGCACCAATCATATTATGGAACCAAGTATCTTCGGCTAATCTTGGGTGCACTGGTTGTACCTCTGCCTACCTATTCGGGGATACGGGCGTGATGATACATTTGAGACCTCAAAACTCGGTAATTTATGAACGGATTTTGAAAATTATTTCTTTGTTTTTTTTTTAAATATATATCTCGTGTGGTCCCATTTTAATTTAGTGAACATCTGACGCAGATAATCGGAATCGGAAATCGGAATCGGAATCAGAAATCGGAACCGTCAGATACAAGAATAGATGCAGTGGCAGGAATAGGTAAACTGGTTGTACCATACCTGGGCGAAACATTGCGGATCTCTGTTACCAGTACTAAATTTTGTCTTAGTAAATTTGAAATTCAATTTATACCAATTTATCAATTTTATATAACATTTGCTTCTATATTTACTTAATTTTTATTGTTATTTTCAAAATATTTAAGTAAGTATAAGTCATTTCTGTAGACAAAGAATTCTCTTTAACTGATTTTACTTTTCTGTATTTAACCTTAGTGTATTTTATAACTATTGTATAACTTGTCGTGTATAATTTTGCTTATAAATGACGTCGATAAGTGTTCCTATGTGTACCTACGTCGAATAAAATATTATTTCAATTTGAATACGGGGTACATTCATTTTTACCTAAATCATTTGTAAGCGTCATAACTATATTTTCACACATATTAAACAATATTATCTCTGCAATAAATAACAAAACTATGAGTATAAACCTAACCTCAATTGCGCCATTTTAATGACTTGCTCTAACCGCGGAATATAATTAAAAATATTTGACTGTGTGTCCATTGAGACAATTTATATACGATATAAAACAATTCACACGAACGCATTTTAAGTATAATTATGTTTTTATGGTTTACAGCTTTGACCAATATAATTTGTACTTGTACTGAATTAGACAAATATTGTGGTTTGCTTTGAACTACAAAATAACTTATTTGCATTGTGTCTGAAACGTCGAGCTTTACAAGTAAGTTCTATATAATATGTACGCGTTATTGACACGTTTATATATTTTTAAAAATGATAGTAGAACGCGTTAGTTTAAAAGTTCATATTGTGTCTGAACTCTGAACTATGGAATCGTATGCTCTAAGGCGACTTTGAACTATTGGAGTTCCTGGGCACATCATGATAATGGAGATCCAATTATTTTGATAATGCACTACTTAAAGAGAAGAAATTGAGGTATTTAATTTGCAAATTTCCGTAAAGTCTTATATGAAATTGCTGTGATGCAATTGAAACAAAATGTAGTGTAAGAAATGGGGCACCACCGCCTTCAGTGGTTGATTTACCCATTCTAGGGGCTGCAAAATTTTCAAGATGACTAAATTTGAAAGGCGAAAGATATCAAGGGCAACACGAATCCAAAAATCATATATGAAAATTTGTTAAAATAAACTGATTTTAAAAATCCTTTCACCTAATAAAAAAAACTATATTATTTAGGGGCAACGTAAGCTACTTTTTAGACGGATTAAATGGAAAGAAGTGATTTTAGGCCGCGCGATCGAAGTCGCGGGCAATAACTACTAAATATTAGTAAATTATAAACCAACTAATAATAAAGTTTTGGTATTTTCATAGATAGGTGGTAGAGTTCTGCATTGTCTCGCCCGGGTCTGGTACCACCGCCTTACCTATTCCTGCCGCAATAGCGTCAGTGCTTGTCGCTGTCGTGTTCCGGTTTGGAGGGTAAGGTAGCCGGTAAACTTATGCATGTGGCATTAGACCTCGCCACAAGATAGCAACGCACCATTAACATCTTTGGTGTCTATAGGCGATGGTTGACTCTTTCCATCAGGAGACCCATCTGCTTGTTTGCTATCTTATGATATATATAAAAAAAAAAATTCATGTATAAAAATTTTAATATTTGTAAATCAAATGCATAACTTCAATAATCACTCCCTTAAAAAAGGCGGCATAACAATTGGGGCCTAGGGCGGCATCAAGCGTAAATCCGTCACTGACCGCCTTAATTATTATGTTTTCATATCATCTATACATATAATAAAATCGTAGGAAAGTGAAAACTGTACATTGAATATTTTTTAAACGAATACTTGGGGCGTGATCTATAATCGATATCGAAGCCAAATATATAGTTTTTAGAATTTTTGTCTATTTGTCTTTTTGTCTGTATGTATGTCCGGGGTAAACTCAAAAAGTACTGCATGGATTTACTTCAAATTTTGCATGGATATTACTAACAGGTCGGGTCAACATATAGGTTACATATTATCACGCTATCACCTGCAGGAGAGGAGAAGTGCGAAGTAAACGAACGAAGTCCGCGCGGACGAAGTCGCAGGCAACAGCTAGTAAGTAATAAGATAGCAAACAAGCAGATATCCCCCCTGATGGGAATGGAACAACCATCGCCTACAGACACCAAAGATGTTAATGATGCATTGCTATCTTTGTGGCGGGGGCCACATACATAAGTTTACCGGTGACTACTTTTTACGCACCCTACGCCTGCTCTACATATTGCGTGTGTAAATTTTGTGCTTTTGTGCTTGTTGCCAACGTGGGCGAAAGTGTGGTGGAGGTGGGTGGATAATTGTGCAGCTGGAGTCTTCTTTTTGTCCGGACCATCGATAAATTATATTTATTTACTAGCTGTTGCCCGCGACTTCGTTCGCGCGGACTTTGTTTACTCCGCACAGCTCCTCCCCCGTAGGTGATAGTGTGATAATATGTAGCCTATATGTTGACCCGACCTGTTAGTAATATTCATGCAAAATTTGAAGTAAATCCCTGCAGTACTTTTTGAGTTTACCCCGGACATACAAACAGACAAACAGACAAACAGACAGACAGACAGACAGACAGACAAACAGACAAACAGACAAACAGACAAACCGACAAACAGACAAACAGACAAACAGACAAACAGACAAACAGACAAACAGACAAACCGACAAACCGACAAACAGACAAACCGACAAACCGACAAACCGACAAACAGACAAACAGACAAACAGACAAACAGACAAACAGACAAACAGACAAACAGACAAACAGACAAACAGACAAACAGACAAACAGACAAACAGACAAACAATCAAACAAACAAACAGACAAACAGACAAACTGACAAAAATTCTAAAAACTATATTTTTGGCTTCGATATCGATTGTAGATCTCGCCCCAAGTATTCTTTAAAAAATATTCAATGTACAGTTTTGACTTTCCTACGATTTTATTATATGTATAGATGTATAGATTAAAAGAAGAAATTATGGTATTTAATTTGCAAAATTTCCGCGAGACCTCATATGGAACTACTGTGATGCAACTGAAATGAAAGGTAGTCTAAGGAATGGGGCAAACTTAACCAAGAGGGGAAAATTTGAGAAGACCATAGCGGCACAGTCTACCCACTTCTACCACACTTCTTTACACATCAGAAGCAAAGGCAAGTAACACATAAATTATGTACTCAACGCACGTTTCACTTTGCAACTGAAACATCTTTAGGAGAATCAAATAGCACTTCACTCTATTAAGGGTGAAGCAATAATGACCCTATCATTATAAACAAAATGTAGTGTAAGAAAACTAAGAAATGTATCATTATAAAGTAAACAAAATGTTGTGTAAGAAATGGGGCACCACCGCCTTCAGTGGTTGATTTACCCATTCTAGGGGCGGCAAAATTTTCAAGATGACTAAATTTGAAAGGCGAAAGATATCGAGGGCAACACGAATTCAAAAATATACCCATTATTTATTATTATTATTATACAAACCATCTCCCTAAAGCCGGGAGGCTACCTGGCTCGGTCGCAGGTTTAAATCCCACGTGTCGATATTTTTCTTTGTTGTTTTTAAAGCTGCTTAATTTACATGATTTTCAACAAATTAGATCTTGTCAGCCTCTTAAGGATTTTTATGTTGTGGTTAAAACATTATTTCGAATTAAAAAAATACAAACTTTACCACTTTAAAATATTAACATAGACTAACACCTTGTTGCAAGTAATTAACCTGATTGCGATGGTATCATCGTAACCATGGTCGCCTTTCCTCATGTCTGCAGTCGTGCTTGTTTACGTATATTTATGTATAAATAATAAACAAGTTATTGCGTCATTTACGTTAACCTTAAAAAACCGAGTTACTAAGAATTATTTACTAACTTATTCGATTACAATTTAAAACTTAACTAAGACTATAGTGGTCGATGCGAGTACCAGCTATGTAATGAACATTAATTCAAATTAAAATTACAAAGGGAATAATTAAAATGCTGATTCCAGTTAGCGACATTCAAATTGAGGGCGCACGTTAATACACGTGGCGTCGTCAGCATCCCAATATAGGCTACGCTTGTAAGACTTTTTTTTTAGAGCAAAGACGCGGCAGCATCAGCGATTTTCATGTAGGGTGCGCATGTAACACGTTCATATTTATTTATTACACAACTTATATAGTAAAGTACTTTAATCTATAACAAATAGACATTTGTAGTATAAACTTTACGCGAATGGTAGAGTATGAAACGAGAATAAGTTTTTAATATAGTAATAAAGAATGTGGCGCCGCTGGTACCAAACCGCTGAAGGGTCGAATTGATGGAACCAGCGGGCCAGCTGCTTGTCAGGTGACGTCATAACTGTGGAGGTCGATGACGTCACACAAAGACAAGTAAGGGGAAAAGGAAGATCTTTCCAGCCAGGCAAGGTGTACTGCCTGGGGACCGAAGTCCATTTGATAAACGTTGAAACTTGTATATAGTGTTACAAGATAAATAATTGTGATATCGCGATTCAGGATTTTATTTTTGAATGTAATTTTTTCCATTTGTTATTGATTTTTGTCCATTTTTTGTTATTTTTTCTTTTAGCGTTTGTGATTGCTTTGAGCCGCTACAAGAATTTCATTTTTGTTAAGTTAAAAAAAATAGAGTCACGCAATTTTGGATTTTCCAAACTGTTTAAATATTTGCACAACATATGATGGTAGAATATGTTTGTATCTTTAATTAATTCAAATACTTACAACTAATACTTATAACACACATATACTTGCAAATAAAAATTCTTTTTCATCTCTCTGACTCAATGTTACTTTTCATATTTTTTTAATCGCGTATGACCTTTACATAATGGTAACCCCGTTGACATTAAAAGGCGGTTTACAAATTGTATATTCAAGTCGCGTAGGAGTTACCATTTTACGAAACTGTTTGTTGATATTACAAAATTGGTAGGGATATTATTTCATAAAGAGGAAATACGAACGTTGTTTTTTCAGTTAGGAAACAAGTAGGATATAACAGCATTATTATTATAATAATATTAATACATATATTACATTCTCCTTGTTTCTTATATTCTTATGTATAATACATGTACTCCCCGTGTTCCTTCCGGGCTCCTTTGAAGAATAGACCAACTGCCGTTCTGCCAGGTAGGTCGACCGATTGGCTCTTCAAGTCACTACCATCGTGACTACTAAGTGGTAGAATTCCGAGTCTGGTACCACCACCTTACCTATTCCTGCCACAATAGCGTCAGTGCTTGTCACTGTCGTGTTCCGGTTTGGAGGGTAAGGTAGCCGGTAAACTTATACATGTGGCATTAGACCTCGCCACAAGATAGTGTAGAGGCTCAAACAATCACAAACGCTACAAGAAAAACTAATAAAAAATAGAAAATGATGAAATTCAAAAATCAAATCCTGAATCGCGATATCACAATTATTTATTGACAGCGACAAGCACTGACGCTATTGCGGCACGAATAGGTAAGGCGGTGGTACCAGACTCTGGCGAGACAATGCAGAACTCTACCACCTAGTAGCCACGATGGTAGTGACTCGATAGCCAATCGGTCGCCTTTTAAGCCCTGCCTGGCAGAACGGCAGTTGCCCTATTCTTCAAAGGAGGCCGTTACCAACACGGCGAAAAAAGGCTTGTTTCAAAGTTCCTTTGTAAAAAGCCGAAAAACAAATAGCGCGCCTTCGCGTGGTGTTTGTGCAAAAGCCGCCAAAGCGAAACAATGAAACAAACAGCGACAAGGTGTTGTCATTTTTAAAATATATTTGCTTAACTTTAGGGAAATATAAGTAAAATACGAATATTAAAAAAGCGATATCTTTTTTATCTTTAGAAATAAAGTCATTTTAATATTTTTTTCAGTAATGCCTTTAACCAACAAGTCTGTGAAAGTCGGTAGAGGGCGCATAGGTCGAGGGGAAAGGAAAGTGTACAAAACTGTACATTGAATATTTTTTTAAAAGAATACTTGGGGCGTGATCTACAATCGATATTGAAGCCAAAATTATAGTTTTTAGAATTTTTGTCTGTTTGTCTGTATGTATGTTCGGGGTAAACTCAAAAAGTTCGCCGTGTTGGTCCCGGCCTCCTTTGTAGAATAGGCCAACTGCCGTTCTGCCAGGCAGGTCGTGAAAGGCGACCGATTGGCTATCGAGTCACTACCATCGTGGCTAATAGGTGGTAGAGTTCTGCATTGTCTCGCCCGGGTCTGGTACCACCGCTTTACCTATTCCTGCCGCAATAGTGTCAGTGCTTGTTGCTGTCGTGTTCCGGTTTGGAGGGTAAGGTAGCCGGTAAACTTATGCATGTGGCATTATACCTCGCCACAAGATAGCAACGCACCATTAACATCTTTGGTGTCTATAGGCGATGGTTGACTCTTTCCATCAGGAGACCCATCTGCTTGTTTGCTATCTTATGACATAAAAAAAAGTACTGCATGGATTTACTTCAAATTTTGCATGAATATTACTAACAGGTCGGGTCAACATATAGGCTACATATTATCACGCTATCACCTACAGGGGAGGAGATGTTTGTTACTCAATCACGCAAAAACTACTGAACGGATTTAAAAGAAATTTGGCACACAGGTAGATAATGACCTGGAATAGCACATAGGCTACTTTTATCCCGGACAAATTAGGTGATCCCGCGGGATTCATCAAAAACTTTTATAATGCAGCGGGCGGCACGCTGCAGCTAGTAAATCAATAATTTCATTATAATTGTCAAGACAAGGTTTAGGACATATTTACATAAGTTAAATTATAGAACCCCTCGTTTCTGCGCTCGATATTAAAAAACTCGTGCCTGAAGATAAAATATAAGACAGAAAAAGACTTTGTTTAATATGAACACAATTTAAAATTCAGGCGTTACTTTGAGGAACTCAAATGATTCATTTAATTACGTAACTAAGTTAATTGAATTTTATTTTATTATTTTCCGTAATAACAAGAAAAGTTATAAATTCAGATTGTTATACTTCACAGTCCGAATTAATAATTTCGACCAATTAAATTAGTTAAAATCTCGACCAACTTCCAAATGTAAATTCTTAATTGGTAGGAATCTTTTTTAATGAAAATAAACAGTAAATTTGAACCGATTTCTTAGATTCTATTCTGTTCGACGATGATGGCGAGAAAAATCTCCTTAATCTGACGACTGATTAGGAGGTAGAGTTTTGCATTGTCACGCCCGGGTCTGGTATCATCGCCTCGCCAATTCCTGTCGCAAAGCGTCAGTGTTTATTGCAGTCATGTTCCGGTTTGGAGGTTAAGATAGCCGGTAAACTTATGCATGTGGCATTGAACTTCGCCACAAGACAGCAACGCACTAATAACGTCTTTGGCGTCTATAGGCGATGGCGGACTCTCGCCATCACGAGACCCATCAAGAAGTTTGCTCTCTTATCACACAAAATAATGTGAACGACAAATGTTACCCCGTTTTGCTCCGGGCTCGCTACGACGAATAGACCATTTAACATTCTGCCAGGCAGTTCGTAAAAGGCGAATTCGTAAAAGGCGATTGGCTAGGCGTATAGGCCGGGTGGGTCGTGCCCACCCAAATATAATCTAGTGCCCACCTCAGGATGTTGGTTTCCCAATTCGAAATTCTAGCCTGGACACCTATATTTTTTTAAGGTTCCATCCACGAAAAGAAAAAAACGGGACCCTTATATGATAACGTCGTAGTCCGTTTATACGTATTTACGTCGCACATTTTGCGATTTCAAAAAATAATTAAAACCTTAATTAACAAAAAATAAAAAATTAATTAAGCCAAGCCCCGTTGGTCGAGTGGTTAGCGACCCTGACTACGCAATCAACGGGGCTCGGGTTCGATCCCCGACGGGGACAAGCATTTGTGTGATGAGCATAAATGTTTGTATTTCCGGGTTTGGGTGTTCATTATATATATTCTGGTATTTATGTATGTACTTCTTTGTATTAGTATCGTTGACTAACACCCATAACAAAAGCAAATAATTTGCTTACTTTGGGGTTAGATCAGTAAGTGTAATTTGTCCTGTGAATATTTATTATTATTTATTTTATCATCCCCATTTTTCTATCAATCGTCGAGGCGCACAGATTCTAGGCATCGCCATATTGTGGACGTTTCACGTACCCGGACAAAGCGGTTCGACTTGACATTCTTCATTCGAACCGCAAGGAACTGGAATATGCTTAATTGAGTCTGTGTTCCTCGACGAGTACAATCGGGGATCTTCAAGAGAAGAGTGAACAGGTACCTTCTAGGGAAGCGCGTTCCATCTTACGGCCTGGCCACGGAAAATTCGCGCCCGAGATATTTCGCGCGGCGCGAACGGCGAAGCGTCTAGCGTCTGAAACAATTGTATGGGAAAATACTAAACATGCCACGCGGCGTGGCGGCCGGCGAAGAGGTTTCCGATAAATTTTCGCCGCCGTCGCCGCCGCCGCCGCCGCCGCCGCCGCCGCCGCAGCCGGGTCGCGTGGCCGGGCGGTTAGGCTACATCTTCGCTTCCCTATCGACAATAAAAAAACCTATAGGGTACTTCCCATTGACCTGGAATTATGAAATTTGGTAAGAAGCAATGCCGACAGCACATGTAAAGGCAAAAATCTGAAAACCGTAAATTTTTGGTTACATCACAAAAAAAAACAAGTTTATACGGAGCCCTCGGTATGCGAGTCCAACTCGTACTTAACCGGTTTTTTTGTAGTCTAGATCTTGCCCCCCCCCCCTGAAAAATAATTCTAGAAACGCTAATGAGTATACATGTCATTGCCATCGTGACTATTTTGTGGTAAATTTATGGAACATCTCGCCTGAATTAAAAAAGATGAAATTAATTAAAATTGCTATCATCCGCGGACTATTCTATGCAAATTATATGTGTTTATCGCGATGGCACCTAAATGAAAGACGTCGGTTTTGTCTCAGGGGCCATTTAAGCGGGTGCCCAATATGGAATACTTCTAATAAATGGATAAGACTCACTAACAAACACATGGAATAGTTCGTCATCTTTTTTAGTAACGGATTTCCGTAAAGTAACGCCTGAATCAATAAACTATCGCCTGAATATTTGGTATCATCGCCTTACTTAATCTTGCCGTTATATATAACACTATGGTACCACATTTTTACATAAGCTAATACAGTCGCCTCTGTGGTCTAGTGGTCCAGCGTTGGCGTTGACCACATGAGGTCTCGGGTTCGATTCCCGGATCGGGCATATAAAAAAGTGTTTTTTACAGTTTTCTGAAAAACACAAAGATGCCCGGGATTAAAAAATGTCCGGTTGGCGATAGGCTTGCCACCTATCACATTTGTGGGACCAAGTATCTTCGGCTAATCGTGGGTGCACTTGTTGTCACACCTCTGCCTACCCCCTTGGGCGTGAAGATACTACTACTACTACTAAAACAGCAGATAGATTACAATATTTATAGTTTACATATTTACATAACTTTCACCCGCGGCTTTGCCCGCGTGGTGTTAGTAATAAGTAGTCTATGTCCTTGCCCAGGCTATAGACTATCCATATGAAATATCATCACATATGGCTTGGCAGGTTAATCATGAGACATAAATTTACAAAGATAAACAAATAGATAGGCAGACAATTAGATGTCACTTTAATTTTTAGGGTTCCGTACCTAAAAGATAAAACAGAACCCTATTACTAAGTCTCCGCTGTCTGTCTGTCTGTCAGCAGGCTGTATCACATAAACCGTGATAGCTAGAAAGCGGCCGTCCTTTAATCACGTGATTTTTTTTTTTGCATTTTTAATCCCCCCTCCCCCTTGGTGATACATTTTGATGTTTAAGACTACTGTTACAGGTTGTTTTGGCTGACATAAGACTAACAAAAGGAATGCGAAAAAGTTTTTTCTACTAATACGTCATGAACGTTACTTAATGTACAGTGTTCTCGGATCACTGATTAGCTAGACTTTCTTCAACACCAATAACTGGATATGTATCTTGCAAATAAATACACGTGATATGTTACTGTACTACACCCCCTCCCCCTCGTAATATTTCTTGTTTTTTTATAGACCCCTCCTCCCCCCTCTTTTCGAGCCTCACATGATTAATAGACTGCCCCAAAGCTGAAATTTTCAAATTATGTAATTTCGTTGCCGCTATAACAACAAATATTAAATATTAAAAAAATGGAAATATTAAGGGTGCTATACAATAAACGTGTTTTTTCGTATTTTCTTTACTATGATGGTACGAAACCCTTCGTTCACAAGTCCGACTTGCACTTGGCCGGTTTTTATTATGCAATGTAAAAATTAGTCTACATATTATTGAATTTATTGAAGAGCGTGTCGTACAGCAGCAGCAAAATATAAAAATCTGTAAACTGCACGACCTTGCAGACTATTCCCGAAACTTTCTGCTAAATTAAGTTTTTTTTTGTTTAAAAGAGTTAACAATATACCTAAGCAATAATTTTTAATTTTAATTTTTGAAAACCTTTATGTTTTAAGCAAGATAATCCATTTTTGAGCTGTAAAATTAAGCACAAAATTTATTAATTAAAAAATATCGATATACCTAGTAATGTAAAAATTTGTTTCAAAAATTTCCGTCATTGGAAAGTGCCGAACAGATAAACCGATTTTCATGGAATTTGCGGTATTTGACGAAATTTTAAAGTAAAACGTTATAATAGTTGTTATTTGTACCCGAAAAAAAAGAAAGTGCGTCACGATAAAAAAGAAACACATAGGATCAAGTCGAGCGTGAGAATGAGATGGAATACCTACATACACAGTATTTCATATTTAAAAAATATCATATATTTAACAGTACAAGCAAGGAGATTTTACTGCAACTTTTTACTTTCTACTTTTTACTTTCATCGTGGCTACTAGGTGGTAGAGTTCTGCATTGTCTCGCCCGGTTCTGATTATATTATTTATCATTAATTACATTATTTATCATTAATTAAATTACTGTACAAAACCTTGTTTAATATTTTAAAGTAGCTGCACCGTGCAGCACGCTGCATTATAAAAGTTTTTAATAAATCGCACGAGAACAATTTATTAATAAAAAATATCCTACATGCTATTCTACGTCATCATCTATATGTGTGTCAAAGGAGAATGATATGGGTCTATACAAAGTTCGCCTCAAACTTAACGCATGTTGATAGATGCTTATTATTTTAATACATTATTAATTAATTATTATTGTAATACATTATTAATTTCTTCTGAAATGTAAAATGTATCACGGACAGTTTTTATAATGCTAAAATTCACAAATAAACCTTTAAGGATTAATATTACTTGAATTCACAATAATAATTATTACATACTATTTTAAGCCATTCATGTCGCAATATATCGTCAGCATAGATATAATACGATTTTGTTTCTCTCATCATGAAGATTATTTGATTTTAACACTTTTGTTTACAATATAATATTTGTTACTCGTTTACCGTTTAAACAGACGACACTTTTTGTTTTTTTTTTGTTTTTTTAAGAAGTCAAATCAACTTAACACTAGGTGGTAGAATTCTGCATTGTCGCGCCCGGGTCTGGTACCACCGCCTTACCTACTCCTGCCGCATTAACGTCAGTGCTTGTCGCTGTCGTGTTCCAGTTTGGTGGGTAAGATAGCCGGTA
Organism: Apodemia mormo; assembly: GCA_036924255.1. NCBI lineage: Eukaryota > Metazoa > Arthropoda > Insecta > Lepidoptera > Riodinidae > Apodemia > Apodemia mormo. Next base: position 20,624,780 of record JAUPFN010000025.1, read on the forward strand.
AACTTACGCATGTGGCATTAGACCTCGCCACAAGATAGCAACGCACCATTAACATCTTTGGTGTCTATAGGCGATGGTTGACTCTTTCCATCAGGAGACCCATCTGCTTGTTTGCTATCTTATGATATAAATAAAAAATATAACAAAAAAACTTCCAAAATATAAAAACCTTCATCTCGACTCCTTCAGTTTATTTCTGTCTCCTTCGTTATTTCTTATTTCAATCAATAAAAAAACCCGGCCAAGGCAGCAGCGAAAATACATAATATTATGTGTATACATGTATTGTAGTATAAAGTTTGCATAATCTTTGTATATACTATTTTCATTGCAGCAAAAATAAATTTGTATTTCTCAAAGACGCCATGAAAACAAATTAATTTTGTACAACTACCAAAATATTTTATGCAACTATCGAAATTATCCTGTATCTTATACTACATAATACACCTACTACATAATCAATATTGTTCAAATCAATTTTCGTTTGAAGCTTTTGTTGAATTCTATATTCTCATTTTTTTTTTTTACAATTTTTACTTGATGTTTCAAAAATTAGAGTGGGACCACTTCAGAAGCGAATATCCAACAAGATATTGCAAGATCAAAAACATTTTAGAAACCTTTTACAAAGACTTACCCAATGATACGTCACACGGCTATGCTCTCTTAATTTTTTTTTATCTCTTAGATGTATGGAGAGCTACCCTTAATAATTTTATTTTTCACAGTCGTACTGCATTATTTGTAGCGGTTCATAAAATACACCCATTTTTCAAATTCCAACCATACAGTATCAATAGTCTTCAAGCAAAAGGACTGCGACATACGGCCAGATAGACGGACTAACGGACAGACCGACATGATAAAATTGTAAGGCTTTCATGTTTTGCCATTTGGCTACGGAACCCTAAAAAAGTTTATTAATCCAGTATACAAAATTTCACTTCCACCGCGTGTGAGCTCACATTCGATTTGTTTCATGGAGTAAGAATTTTGAAACTAAATATGAGGTATATTAGTCTGAAAGTTATTTTTAAAATTTGCAGCGTGTTTGCGTGATTCAGCCGTTTTAAATGTTACTGTGACTTTAGTACGCTATGAGAGTCACCTGTTGCCGATGCTGATCTAAGGACTGTTCTGGTGAGATGCCAGATACTTCGCATGTCTTCAGCGTCGAGCTTGAATCTACTCTGGAATCTCAGAAGCACGTTGAGACACCATATACTCAACGAGCTATTAACGCAGATCATGAAACGAAAAAAAACGTAACTCAAAAACTATGAAAAATCGTAGAATACATAGCGGTGATTCAGATACCTCTTAACATGAGGCACCAAAAACCAAAAAAAATTTTTGGACGTCATTTTCTGGCCAACCTGCATATATATAGGGTCATTCCACAATAGGTCAAAATATTTTAACTCAGCATTTGGTACGTATAACTAAAGATATTCAGACAGACAGGTAAACAGATGTCATTCAAGGGTGTAAAATTTTTTGATTTGTACGAATAAAATTTCGCATACGAATAAAATTACATACGAATCAAAAAGTTTTTCACGATAGTCCTAAATCAGTTCTAAATCTATTAAAAAAAAGTCATGCCAAGTTATAGCTCCTTATTTTAATTTTAACCCAACCCTCGGGGGGCCAAAGTTTTAAATGGAAATAACACGGGAAAAGTTCTGTTGATGTTTAGAATTTTTTTTTCATTATGAAATAATGAACAGATCATGTCGACCAATGACAATTCTTATAGCAAATTTAACGCTATACAAAAAAGGTCTCTTATGATTTTTTGCTAACTCTAACGGTTTCTGAGTTATTTAAGGTCATAGTTGCTTAAGCTTAAGTAAATTTTAAGATTTTTCTACTTCTACCGTCATTTAAAAGTATCTTCACGCTCATATCCCCAAAGGAGTAGGCAGAGGTACAACAAGTGCACCCACGATTAGCCGAAGATACTTGGTCCTACAAATGTGATAGGTGGCAAGCCTATCGCCAACCAGGTACTTTCCAATTCCGTCAACTTTGTGTTTCTCAGAAAACTGAAAAAGCACTTTTTTTTAATGCGCCCGAACCGGGAATCGAACCCGGGACCTCATGTGGTCAACGCCAACGCTGGACTACTAGACCACAGAGGCGACTTCCGTCGTTTAATGGTTTAAAATTGAAAAAAGGATAATAATTCCTAATCTCAATGGTTTTTGGACTTAATCTTAATCTCGACATCTTTGTACGTCTTGAACGGGAATTTTAGCTTTTTTTCCAAAACACAATAATTTCATCAATTACTGCAGTAATACCACAGTATACTGGCGACTGACAGTAGTCAATCTACATGCATGTGATATTCCAGCAACGCACACATAGACACCTCTCACGGACGCGATATCTCGAAATGGTTCGGTACAGTTTATTCCGCACCAGTCCGAGATATCGCGTCCGTCGCGTATTTAGACGTCAACATAAACTGAAAAATGTTTTGACGTAAACGTGATAACTCCATATTTTTCTGATCACTGTAATTCATAAATTTTAAGGTTAAATTAAACAACAAGAAAACATAGCAGTAAACATTTGCGTTCGATTTCGACACAGTTAAGATAAAAATTATAAGTTACGGGTATTTTAGAATTAATTTCAATAGAAAAAGGTTAAAGTGAAATCTGATAGAGGGCGGCATAATTAGTTTCTAAAATGATCTTATCCCGAAATGTAAATTTGGGACTAAAATTTATCAATATTTTTACCAATTAAAATTAGAATTTTTTGACAATTTCTATCGTGTATTTTAAAATTGGAAAAAATTGTTGAAACTCACGACAGTTCAAAAATTAGAGAAAAAATAATGTAACTTTTTTTATGTTAGTGGGATAGGCAAACTAGCAGACTTGCCACCTGACGATAAGTGGTCGACGTCGCCAATGAACATAAATGGTATACCTGGGTTAGAACTAGTCCAGACATCCCATTCATGTATTGCCTATCCTGAGACATAAGATGTTAAGTATCTTACCCTTCTGTCCGAAACACAGCAAAGCTGTTTCACGGAAGAAATAGACAAGATGGTGGTATCCGTGCAGCCGGGAGCGCGGCACAGCCCATTCCTCCCATCGGTTAACTTAATTATTAAAATTAATCGGTCAACGAAAACATAATTTGCTAATTAATGTAACTATCATTTTGAGGTCACGGTTACTTTGGAAGTTTTCTAAGAAAAAAGAAAAAAAACATTGAGATTAAGAATCCTTTTTTTCAATTTTAAACCATTAAACGACGGTAGGAACAGAAAAATCGTAAAATTGACTTAAGCTTCAACTATGACCTTAAATAACTCAGAAACCGTTAGAATTAGCAAAAAATCATAAGAGACCTTTTTTGTAAAGCGTTAAATTTGCTATAGAGTTGTTATTGGTTGACATGATCTGTTCATTATTTCATGATAAAAAAAAATCAAAAAATCAACAGAACTTTTCCCGTGTTATTTCCATTTAAAACTTTGGCTATCGGGGTGTCGGGTTAAAAGTAAAATAAGGAACTATAACTTCGCATGATTTTTTTAAATAGATTAAGAACTAATTTAGGACTATCGTGACTATAGTGGTGATTGTGTGTGTGAGTGGTGAATATAGAGTGAGACAACACGAGGCACTAAAAACGTAAAATAATTTTTGGACGTCATTTTCTGACCAACCTGTATATATAGGGTCATTCCACAACAGGTGAAAATATTTTAACCCAGCATTTGGCACGTATAACTAAAGATATTCAGCTAAAACAGATGGCAAGGGTGTAAAACTTTTTGATTTATAGGAATAAAATTACATACAAATCAAAAAGTGACCTTATATATACAGTGAGTGATATATATATATATATATATATATATATATATATACACCCATACATACACAAAAGACGATCTTCCGTAAAATTAGACACCATGCTATTTCAATGTTCAAGTGATGATGGAAATTCCTTGTTATGTGGGAATTGCAAAATTTGCATTTTATGAATTTTTCTTATTCATTATATTTATTATGTAAAACGTACGTTGATTCAACTCGCGTACAAATCTGGAACCGCGGTATATACATTGCTTATATACACATAAAAGATTGCTTATTTTGTTTATTTTATTAAACATTATTTTTTTTACGTAAAAAACATTGTAGATTAGGTACACATGTCGAGAAACAACCTCTTAGCTATGCTGCAGACAGACGGATAGAGATGGTGACATCATAACTTATGATTCATAAGGTTTCTTTGTAGACTACGGAACCCTAAAAATAGTTCAGCAGATATGACGATTCATAACATGATAAGGCCATTACGTAATTACCTGCTGTTTCATATAAAGTTATGAATAATGACATGGGAAATAAATATCCATTTTAAAATAGGTGATTCAGTTGAATGTTAAATTAACCATTACTTATGCGTCAGTCGCCATTTGTTTACACGAATAATTGTGTTGAAAAAAAAAAAAAAAAATATATATATATATATATATATATATATATATATATATATATATATATATATATATATATATATATATATATATATATATATATATATAACTCCTCAACAAAAACATGCGGTCTAGACCTATATGTATGATTATTTTTATTAAAGTATATTTCACACCGACGGCAATCTAGATTTTTTGAGAGGAACTTTATATCCCAATGCAGTATTTTATACGAGTCATCAGTCAGACGTTCTAAATTCCAGTCTCGTACTTTGCGTAGGTGTTGGTCAGCGAAAACATTGTTGTTTATTTGCATTCACTAGAACGTATATTAATAAACTAGTCCTTAAGTTTCAAATAGTTTGAAACGGGTTTCAGATGAGTGCGGTCGTGTCGCTTTTGCGAGGATTCAGCGTCAAAACATGTAACTTTCCTTAACGAGATGTGTGTTCTCAATTTTGTATTTGTTCTCGCAACGTTGAGTGATGTTTTTGGTGAAACTGTTTATTTAGTGCCAGGCCGTGGTTATAAAAGTGTAAGACCTGATCTAACTTTAGAAAGAAGAAATTATGAGCGTCGAAGTTATTTAGATTATGGTTCACTTAATGAAGATTTTGGAAAAGGTCGAGATGAATTTAAATATGACAGGACACCGTCGTCTAATAAGGAGTATTTTGCTAGAGGATCTGAGGTTTATGGTAGAAATCAAGCTAAAAATGAAGACTATTACCGAAGAAGCGATACTTACCCTAATTTTAAATTAAGCGAAAATTTTAAGGAGAATTTTGATAGTCAGGAAATTTTTGCACCGAAAAGAAGAGAATCTGTAAGAAATCTTAGCGCAAGATTTGGTCATGACGGAGAATTGGATCCAGATACAATAATACCAACACATAATCCAATAGCAATCAATAAAAATCAAATAGCGAGACATTCAGATAATACACAGCATACGACTAACAGTCCAACCCGTGATCACAACAGGCAAACGAATTATCAAAATATGAATAATAATGAGGACAGATATCATAGCAACAAACAAAATGAACCGGAAACCATTGTAAATAGACAAAAAAATAATCATAATGAACAAATATCAGCGAATACACATAATAGTAACAAAAAATTATATATAAGTAGAGTAGTTCCCGAACCAAATATAAAAGGCTTTAATAACACAAAATCCTTAGGGAGAAATGGTGCTAAGGATGAAGTGAATTGGGTCTGGGGTACTGATCCTGAATCTGAAACTACGCCAGATCCTTTCGATGATAGAGTTGCTTTATCTGGTGATAAATGTCCCACAGGAATGATAAGAGTAGGCGGTAAATGCGTACAACCTGTTTGATTAATTGAAAATGTAATTAGTGGTTGCATTGTACTCTATTAAGTTAAATATAATGTGAATAACGAGCAGTTATGTGTGGCTATGTCTACGTTTTAAGAAAGCGTGGTGGACATGACATTGTTGCTATGTAATTAGAAACGTATAATTAATACATTTTATGTATTTAGGCGGTTTTAATTGTCAGGAGGCTTGCTTGTTTGCTTGATATCCAAAGAAATGAAAACGAAAAAGTATATATAGTGCATTATTTGTATAAATCTCACTTATAAATACCAAAGTTTTTATGGAGGGGTATTAAACCAATATAAACCAATTGAGCCACAACGGCCAAACGTATCTGGACGGATATGGACGGTATGGATATAGAATATAACCTGAAATAGCTCATATGATACTTTTTATACCGGAAAAATATATTCCCATGGGATACACTAAGATCTTTTGATTTGCAATTCCAGCTATATATACAAGCTCACTTTCATAAAAATTACCTTCATGCAATCAAGTTTTTTAAAGGTATAGAACAAAAATGTCGTGTAAATACTTGTAAAGTTTAGATTATTATTTTTTTTAAATACATGTACTCTTTTTTGTATATAATTTTTATTTTTATCTCTCATTTTAAAGCAAATGCATTAAAGCTATCGATAGAATTTATTTTTTACGTTTTGTCTATAACAATCGCTTAAAGACACAAATATTTAAACTCTCTATTTAAATCTGTGGCGTCTTTCATGTTTTTGTTTCTATCTGTATTGCGAGAATGTAATGTTATAAGCGTTATTTATCAGTTATTGCAGACTCTACTGAAATGTTATAGTGATATACACTGATGTTATTGCGACAAGAAAACTACAGTGGTGTCGAATCCTGGAAATTTTACACCTTTTGCGTCATGATGGTTAATACATATAATAAAATCGTAGGAAAGTCAAAACTGTACATTGAATATTTTTTTAAAAGAATGCTTGGGGCGTGATCTACAATCGATATCGAATCAAAAAATATAGTTTTTAGAATTTTTGTTTGTTTGTCTGTTCGTTTGTATGTATGTCCGAGGTAAACTCAAAAAGTACTGCATAGATTTACTTCAAATTTTGCATGAATATTACTAACAGGTCGGGTCAACATATACGCTACATATTATCACGCTATCACCTACGGGGAGGAGCAGTGCGGAGTAAACGAACTCCGCGCGGACGAAGTTTGGCTTCGATATCGATTGTAGATCACGCCCCAAGTATTCTTTTAAAAAATATTCAATGTACAGTTTTGATTTCCCTACGATTTTATTATATGTATAGATAAACGTTAGCATCCGCGTCAGGAACCCTGGACCACAAGCGATATTTGATGTTTTAATTATATTAAACATTAGTACCTTTTTGTTACTATTTGGTACTGTTTGGTTACGGTGGCCGACGACGCCGCCATGGTGTCCCAGTGCTTGATGTTGCTGAAAGGAAGATTTTTTCAGAAACTTATCTACAGTATTATAATTTTAAGGCAGTTAACTACAATAGCCGACTTCTAGCCTGTATTTTTCGAATCAGATCTTTACCAAATATTTATGGGACAAACGGGAAGAGTACCCTCCTTAACAAACACATTATTAGTCGATCTAAAAATGCCCAAATTTTGAGTCAAAAGATATTAAAAATTATAGCCAAATTAAAAACATCCTTTTGGAAAAATGATCGATTATCGATAAAAAAAATTGTCAAATTAACGACACCTGATTCGAAAAATTTATCAGTATATTTTTATTGTACCTAAACATCCATACTATCTTTATTAATGTAGTTATACATTTTATACACACACACACACACACACACACACACATATATATATATATATATATATATATATATATATATATATATATATATATATATATATATATATATATATATATATATATATATATAAGCTTAATAAAAATAAGCTTACTTTGTTAAAATAAAAAAAAAATGTTTGAATGGAGGGATGGATGAATTTTGCACACAAAAATGGCTGAACCGATTTGAATGAAATTTGGCACACATATAGACAATGACCTGGAATAGAACATAGGGTACGTTTTACGCCGAAAAAATTAGTAAATCTCGTGGGATTCTGCGGGCTGCAAGGCGCATCTAGTTGCGAAAGTCTGTTTGGCTGTCTGTTACGCTTTCACGGCTAAACCACTATACCGATTTAAATGAAATTTGGCATGAAAATAGTTTAAAGATCTGGGGTCAAATTTTAGCTATTTTTTCAAAAATCATATATCCCTTAAGAAGATAATAGGGGATAACATTTTGTAGAAAAACATAGATGAAAGGTTAAACTAGCATGTCGTCCATATACGGGGCGCTCTCGCAGGCTAAGCTGCGCCGGTCACGTAGTATTTCATCGTTATTATACATTGTTATAAATAGGGAAGATACGTTACGCTCTAATATCTCAATTGCTAAACCTAAGCTCGATCAGTCGAACGCAAAGTAATGCGACGAACGTTGCAAACTACGTTTCTCTCGCTTACTTTTTTATTGTACTATCTCACTCTCGCAAACATGGCAAACTAAACAATAATTTAATTTTATTTTCAAACAAATTGTTTTAACCGTACTTACGAATGGAAAGTAATCCCGTGTGTCTTATTTTTTTTCTGTGAGTGATTATAACACTGGCTGAATATACAAGAAGGTATTTTGATGCGTGTTTAATGGTAAAAACTGGTAAAAACAGTCGGAAAATATAAGTGTATGATAAGAGGTCCCGCGCGTGATTGGTTGTCACCAATTATCACTGTGTCCACGGACCTAGTTTTGTAGGACCAGGCGCTGTGACTAGGTAACGTATCTTCCCTTTTTATGTCAGTGTTATTATATGTATATTTTAATATGTCGATGGTTTATGAACAATCCAAACCTAAGTACTTATACAGCGTAAACGTGAGCGACTGCGTGGAAAAGTCCATACAAGCAAGGTCATCGTCACCGCTATATTAATATCAGCTCATAATAATATAATGTTTTGATGTCGTTAATTAGCGAGGTCGACAGGATTGTGTTTATAAAACTTGTTCCTAACACATGCCTGGTAAACAATCATGTTACAGATCTTAAAACACTGACACACGCAATGTAGCGGTCAGAGATCTCAGTTCTGCATTCCGTGTAAGGACTACAATTAAAATTTAGCTATCCCGCGGGGTTTTATACTATTTTATCGATAAAATAATTGTTATTAAAGACATTTTGTTTTTAGTTTAGGATTCACTCACTATGTACTTTGACTATTATTTAATAAATAAAATAATTATTGTGATATAAGGCTTTGTTTTTAGTTAAGAGTTCATTAACGACATTGACTGTTTTATTTTTATATCTATAAAATAATTGTGATTTAATAAAAATCTTATTTTTTTTTTTTTATAGTAGAGGGGGCAAACGAGCAGGTGGTGCACCTGATGGTAAGTGATCACCGCCGCCCATGGACATCCGCAATACCGGGGGTATTGCAGCTGCGTTGCCGGCCTTTTAAGAATGAATAAGCTCGTTTCTTGAAGGTCCCTAAGTCGTATCCATTCGGAAACACCCCCGAGGGTAATAGATTCCACAAAGGAGTAATGCGAGGCAAAAGGTGTCGACAAAAGCGCACGGTTGTGGATTTCCAGACATCGAGGTGGTGAGGATGGAACTTTAAATTTTGACGCGATGTCCGATGGTGGAATTTAGCGGCAGGCATTAGTCCGAACAACTCGTCGGAACACTCCCCATGATATATACGGTAAAAGATGCAGAGCGAGCCTACATCTCTGCGTAACGCCAAAGAGTCAAGCCGATTAGAAATAGCCTGGTCGTCGACGATTCGAACCGCTCTACGTTGAATGCGATCAAGAGGAAGAAGCTGGTAATATTTGAAATAAGAATTAGTTAACTTGACTGGATAAAATATTAGACGACTTTCTATGCACTTTTATGGTACCGTTTTACTATAATAATAATAATAATAATAATAATAATAATAATAATAATAATAATAATAATAATAATAATAATAATAATAATAATAATAATAATAATAATAATAATAATAATAATAATAATAATAATAATAATAATAATAATAATAATAATAATAATAATAATAATAATAATAATAATAATAATAATAATAATAATAATAATAATAATAATAATAATAATAATAATAATAATAATAATAATAATAATAATAATAATAATAATAATAATAATAATAATAATAATAATAATAATAATAATAATAATAATAATAATAATAATAATAATAATAATAATAATAATAATAATAATAATAATAATAATAATAATAATAATAATAATAATAATAATAATAATAATAATAATAATAATAATAATAATAATAATAATAATAATAATAATAATAATAATAATAATAATAATAATAATAATAATAATAATAATAATAATAATAATAATAATAATAATAATAATAATAATAATAATAATAATAATAATAATAATAATAATAATAATAATAATAATAATAATAATAATAATAATAATAATAATAATAATAATAATAATAATAATAATAATAATAATAATAATAATAATAATAATAATAATAATAATAATAATAATAATAATAATAATAATAATAATAATAATAATAATAATAATAATAATAATAATAATAATAATAATAATAATAATAATAATAATAATAATAATAATAATAATAATAATAATAATAATAATAATAATAATAATAATAATAATAATAATAATAATAATAATAATAATAATAATAATAATAATAATAATAATAATAATAATAATAATAATAATAATAATAATAATAATAATAATAATAATAATAATAATAATAATAATAATAATAATAATAATAATAATAATAATAATAATAATAATAATAATAATAATAATAATAATAATAATAATAATAATAATAATAATAATAATAATAATAATAATAATAATAATAATAATAATAATAATAATAATAATAATAATAATAATAATAATAATAATAATAATAATAATAATAATAATAATAATAATAATAATAATAATAATAATAATAATAATAATAATAATAATAATAATAATAATAATAATAATAATAATAATAATAATAATAATAATAATAATAATAATAATAATAATAATAATAATAATAATAATAATAATAATAATAATAATAATAATAATAATAATAATAATAATAATAATAATAATAATAATAATAATAATAATAATAATAATAATAATAATAATAATAATAATAATAATAATAATAATAATAATAATAATAATAATAATAATAATAATAATAATAATAATAATAATAATAATAATAATAATAATAATAATAATAATAATAATAATAATAATAATAATAATAATAATAATAATAATAATAATAATAATAATAATAATAATAATAATAATAATAATAATAATAATAATAATAATAATAATAATAATAATAATAATAATAATAATAATAATAATAATAATAATAATAATAATAATAATAATAATAATAATAATAATAATAATAATAATAATAATAATAATAATAATAATAATAATAATAATAATAATAATAATAATAATAATAATAATAATAATAATAATAATAATAATAATAATAATAATAATAATAATAATAATAATAATAATAATAATAATAATAATAATAATAATAATAATAATAATAATAATAATAATAATAATAATAATAATAATAATAATAATAATAATAATAATAATAATAATAATAATAATAATAATAATAATAATAATAATAATAATAATAATAATAATAATAATAATAATAATAATAATAATAATAATAATAATAATAATAATAATAATAATAATAATAATAATAATAATAATAATAATAATAATAATAATAATAATAATAATAATAATAATAATAATAATAATAATAATAATAATAATAATAATAATAATAATAATAATAATAATAATAATAATAATAATAATAATAATAATAATAATAATAATAATAATAATAATAATAATAATAATAATAATAATAATAATAATAATAATAATAATAATAATAATAATAATAATAATAATAATAATAATAATAACAAATTCTACGCAAATGATACCCACAACCTTTCCAAATTGCGTGGACATTAACACTCACTCACCAACTCTCAACATCAACACACCAGCAGGAAGTGCTTTGCAGGAAATGATGCCTGCAACCACTCTTGCGGGAAAAAGTAGACAACGAATGAAGTGGACCCACAATATTAATAAGGAGCTCCTTCGTTGCTATTATATAGTAACACAATGTGAAAGAGATCTAACTGCCTACAGACCTTTACTGCATGCAAAATTTGTAGAAAAATTCCCAGAACTAAATCACTTGTCGGAACAACGTCTTGTTGATCAAATTAGAGTAATACATAAAAATAATAGAATATCTCCACCTGAACGTGAACGTATAAAATCATTAGTTTCTCAAATAATAGACCAAACTCATAATATTCAATATGCAAGCAGAACAGATACTCAAACTACAAGTAACACTCCCACCTCTCAACATACTGCTACAGATTTACTCAATAACACTGACAGCGTTCATTATCTAACTTCCACAAATACACAACAACCTATTATTATAACACCTACTTTTCAAATTGGGGAAAATAGTGAACATACTACTGAAACTCCTCAAACACAAGAATTAACTGAAATCACGATAGATCCAATATACTATGAAAAAATTAATAATACATTCACAGAGAGTCTTTTAAAATACAGAGGTACAGATCCTTCTCTAAGACCTTCACTCCCCAAACTACAAATAAACCGTCACACAATAAAAACTGTCAACACGATTAATGAAATTATCAATAATCACCTTCAAACTAAAGACACAACATATACATTAGAAGAGCTTCATGAAGTTATATATAGTGCAGCATTAACTGTAACAATAATACATTCTAGGAAAAACACAAAATCTGACAATGACATCTTACATACAAAAAATAATGTTATAGATAAACCAAAAGTATCTCAGTGGGAAAAAAGAATAGCAAATAAAATCGAAGGTCTTAGAAAAGAGATAGGCCAACTAACACAACATTTGAAGGGAAACCTGTCACAAAAAAAGCAGCGAAAAATTAACGTAATCAGCAAGAACAGAGACGAAATTGTTGAGCACCTGGACTTGGACAAACAAAAACTACTAGCATACACAAAACGCTTACGACGCTACAAAAAAAGTAATGAGCGGAAATCCCAAAACAATCTATTTAACAATAACCAACAATTATTTTATAAGAAACTCAATACAGAACACATTAAAATTACAGAAAATCCGAATATAGAAACTATAAAAACGTATTGGAAAAACATATGGTCTAAACCGATACTTCATGAAACTCATACACCTTGGGCAGAAGTAGAAGAGCAGGAAACGAGAAGTATTGATCCAATGGAACAAATAATAATCGGCGAAGAAGATGTTACTAGCTCGATAAAAACAACACATAATTGGAAAGCACCTGGATCTGATAAAATTCAAAATTACTGGCTTAAGCACTTAACTGCAACACATAAATACATCGCAAGCACATTTAATGACCTCATTCGTAACCCGCAAAAAATACCTAAATTCTTAACACAAGGCGTAACATACTTAAAACCAAAGGATCATGACACAAACAACCCATCTAAATATAGACCAATAACTTGCCTTCCTACTATTTACAAACTCTTAACATCCATAATAGCACATAAACTTACCTCACATATTTCGCATCACAAAATCATACCAGAGGAACAAAAAGGCTGCTGTAAGAACTCAAGGGGTTGTAAGGAATTATTGGTGATTGACTCTGAAATACACAGTCAAGTAAAACATAAACACAGAAATCTGTACTACTCATATATAGATTACCAAAAAGCCTTCGATAGTGTACCACATTCATGGCTCTTACACGTTCTCAAAATATACAAGGTTGACAGTAATATCATAAAGTTCTTACAACAGGCAATGACAAAATGGACCACTACATTAAACTTAAAAACTTGTGATAAAACACTCTCTACAAGCCCCATTAAAATAGCACGTGGTATCTTCCAAGGCGACTCACTCAGTCCGTTGTGGTTCTGTTTAGCTCTAAACCCACTATCCCGAATTCTCAATAGAACCGACTATGGATATAATATTGATAGGGTTAATAATATTAAAATTACACATTTACTTTACATGGACGACATAAAACTTTACGCAGCTAGCAGAAATCAACTGGACCAACTACTAAGACTGACTGAACAATTTAGCAATGATATTAAAATGACTTTGGGGACAGATAAATGTAAAGTTAATAGTATTATTAAAGGCCAACATAATCAGACTCAACCATATCACTTAGAGCTAAACAAAAGGACTGATAGAGAGCATGGAGCTAACAGATACATATAAATATCTAGGCTATCAACAAAATACAGCAATAACTCAACCAGATATTAAAAATTCTCTCATAAGTAAATATAAACAGAGACTAAATAATATACTTAATACCCAACTTTCAGCCCGAAATAAAACGAGAGCTGTAAACACATACGCTATCCCAATTCTAACATACTCTTTCGGAATTATTAAATGGAGTGACACGGAATTAAATGCCCTTAACACTGCCACAAGGATAGCTTGCTATAGACACAACACCCACCATATACACTCATCCGTAGAAAGATTTACACTTAAAAGGAAACACGGAGGCCGTGGTTTTATTGATATTAATAGTCTACACTATTCACAAATTGAAAATCTAAGAGAATATTTCTACACAAAATCCCAAGAAAGTTCATTACATAAAGCAATAGTAAATATTTCTAACTTAAGATCACCTCTACAACTTAACAATCGCCAATTTGATCCAAAACAAAAAATAATAAGTGATGTCCAAAAATTGGAAAACTGGAAAAAGAAAGCATTGCATGGAAGATACCCTCACCAACTGGATCAAGATCACATCGATAAAGACGCATCTTGTTCCTGGCTCACAAAAGGAAATATATTCGGCGAGACCGAAGGCTTTCTTCTAGCAATACAAGACCAAGTAATAAAAACTCGCAACTATACAAAATACATCTTAAAACAAACAATAGAAACGGATAAATGTAGATTATGCCATCAAACCACGGAAACAATAGAGCATATTACGGGAGGTTGTAGCGTTCTCGCCAATAAAGAGTATACACACCGCCATGATAATGTCGCTAAACATATACATCAACAGCTTGCGCTTAAATTTAAACTACTAGACTCATATACCCCCTACTATAAATATAAACCAAAAAATGTGTTAGAGAACAATATAGCAAAACTGTACTGGAATCGCGATATTATCACTGATCGTACCATTCTTAGTAATAGACCTGATATCACGTGTACTCTGAAATCTACAAAAACCACATATCTCATTGACATTTCTATCCCAAACACACATAATTTGAAGCAAAAATATACAGAAAAGATTCAAAAATATATTTCCCTGGCAGATGAAATTAAACAAATGTGGCACCAAGAAACTGTCACCATTATCCCAATTATAATCTCGTCTACTGGAGTAATACCAAAAACCCTTGAAAAGTCTTTGAGAATTCTCTAGCTACATAAAAACACCTACGTAACGTTACAGAAATCGACAATACTTGACACATGCGCTATAGTCCGTCGATTTCTAAACTCAACCTCTCTCGCACTTCAAAATACTCAGAACACTAACACAAATACAAATCATCTCATAAACACACATACATCAATACGTGACTCACAACATACTTTCGCACAATATCTTCATGCACCAATCACACCATATACAAATATTTCACAATCGGAACCTAACATATGAACTAGGTACTTGGCAAAAGCCCGTACCTTTTTCAAAAAACCCGACGCCAGTCGAGAACAAAAATCCTTTTTTAAATAATAATAATAATAATAATAATAATAATAATAATAATAATTGAATTTGGTGTAGATAAATGCGGGGTCATACATGTACAGAGAGGCCGAGTTCTGAACAGCGAAAATTTACAACTCTCGGAGACAGTGTCTTTCAAATCTCTCTCTGAAACCGAAACCTATAAATACCTTGGTATGTCGGAGTGCTTAGGTATACAGGATGGGGACATTAAGCAGTTGGTGACTGAGCGTTTCTTTGGCCGTCTGACAAAAGTTCTAAAAAGTCTTTTGTCCGGTGGTAATAAGGTGCGTGCATTCAACAGCTGGGTGATGCCTCTGCTTGTGTACACCTTCGGCATACTAAAGTGGACTCAAACTGAGTTGGACGCTCTGGACTGTGAGGTCCGTAAACTACTGACAATGTATCGCATGCATCATCCACGTTCATCAGTAATGAGATTATATATCACACGAAAATATGGGGGTCGCGGCTTTCTTAATGCCAAAAACCTACATAATCGTGAGGTGTATAATCTTAGGGAATATTTCCTCCACGTCGAATGTGGAATGCATCGTGATGTTGTTGCAGTAGATAATGGTCTGACACCGCTCTCCTTAGCTAAAGAGAACTGGCACAAACCAGTGGTACTCAGCATTCAGGACCGCTTGAACGTATGGAAAAGCAAGGAGTTACATGGACGGTTCTATCGGGTTCTTTATGGGCCTGATATTGATTTACCGGCGTCCACTGCCTGGCTACGATTTGGTGACCTCTTTGGAGAAACTGAAGGATTTGCCTGTGCAATTGCTGATGAAGTTGTCAAGACGAATAATTACCGGAAATACATCATGAAGGATGGCACGGTCGACATATGTAGAGTGTGTCACCGTCCTGGTGAGTCCATCAGGCATATTATTTCCGGTTGTTCTCATCTTGCCAATGGAGAGTATTTGCACAGACACAATCAAGTGGCCAAGATTATTCATCAACAACTTGCTCTTCGATATGGTCTAGTAAGTTTTGAAGTGCCGTATTATAAGTACGCACCGGAGTCAGTTCTAGAGAATGGCCGTGCTAAGCTCTACTGGGATCGATCTGTCATCACGGACAGGACTATTATCACAAATAGGCCAGATATCGTTTTGGTAGATCGAATGGAGCGCCGGGCATTTATTGTTGATATCACAATCCCGCATGACGATAACCTCGTGAAAGCAGAAAAAGAAAAACTATCTAAGTATTTGGACTTAGCTCACGAGATTACCGACATGTGGGGTGTGGAGTCAACAATAATTGTCCCGATAGTTGTTTCTGTAAACGGTTTAGTAGCGAAGAGTCTCGACCAACACCTACGAAAGCTCTCCCTACAGTTCTGGATCAAGGGCCAGATACAGAAGGCGGCAGTGTTAGGAACGGCACGTATTGTGAGGAGGTTTCTTTCTCTGTCGCCCTGATCACCGGCGGCTTAGCTGCAAGGCTCCCGTCGGCGGGAAACCTATTTTTATATATTTATTTTTATAATATTGTATTTTTTTAATATTATAATTATAAATGTATGTAAAATAAGAGGAAAAATGTAAATAAAGAGATAATAATAATAATAATAATATAATAATTCACGGGACAAATTACACTTACTGATTTAACCCCAAAAAGTATTGCACTTTTAGGTTTGAGCTTTGACGTGATAGTTGAAATTCATGTCTACATATGATCTACCATTAAAATACAATTTTATAAACATAAAAAAATACAAGAAACATGTTGTATTAGAATTTTATTACTACTAGCGTCATCTATTATGAAACTGACGATTTAAAATGCTACTTTGGCGTGATAGATTTATTTAATTATTCACTCCATTTTAATACAATATTAATCTATTAATACACTTGTACTTTTTAACTTCCCGCTATGTATGTAGATAAGGAAGTTACTTATTTTGTTCCGATTTTCAAAAATCGAGTTTTCATCGGATGTCCACGTTTTGAGGTTCTACGAAACTTTTTCGACTATTTTCGCGATGACGTCAGTGTGTCTGTATGTGTGTGTATGTCTGTATGTGTGTCTGTATGTGTATATGTCATATGTATGTATGTAAACATCTCATAACTTTTGAACGGCTGGACCGATCGAAATGCGGTTGATGGCATTCAATTGGATTCCACTCACATTAAACTTCTTGAAAGTTTGAACCAAATGGGCCCAAGGGATTATAAGAAATTTTGAAAAAACCCAAAAAAATTTTGGCGAAACAGACTTTTTTTAATATAACTTCCAGGTTAATGTACCGATTGTGTACAAAAACTTATCATCCCTATTCTTAAAAAAATTACGTCTAATGCATAAATTGCATCAAATCGGTTTATCGAATAATCGAAGCAATGTAAAAAATGTAAAATGTTTTTTTACATTGCTTCGAAATTTTTTAACCTGCATATTATTTAGGTAAAGAAATAGTTAAATTGAGTTGAATGCCATTTGAATTTGACCATTTTCAAAAATCAATATATTTACTGACATTTTTTTCAAAATAGACTGCACATATGATTATTTCGTTGGTTCATTCGTAAGTGTTTTCTTACTGTTTTTTGTGACTAAGCAATTGAGACATTTCAATAATTCTTAAAATTTAAAAAATCTGCACTTATAATTTTTACTCTTTTGAGCTTAAAATACCTTAATTTAGCAGGAAGTTTCAAGATTGGACTGCAAGGTAAACCGTTTACAGATTTTTCACAATATGATTATTGTGAGTGTGATGTTGTCAATACAATATTAATCAATTAATACACTCACAATCAATCGATTTCCAAATAAGCCCGAGGGGAAAAAGCTAAGAAAAGGTATATTCATGCCTGTATCCCCGAAGAGGCTGCTTACCTCTTCGGGGATACGGTACAACGTGTGCATCCTCGATTAGCCGAAGATACGTCTTAGTCCCACAACGTGATGGGTGACCAGCATATCACCAACCGGGCACTTTTCCAATCCCGGGTAACGTTGTTTTTATTAGAAAATTGAAAAAACACATTTTTGATTTATCAGACTCGGGAATCGAACCCCGAGGGTTTCTCTGAGAGAAAAATTCAAAAAATTTATTCGCTGAGTTTCTACCGCCAATTCTTCGTGCCTGCGGTAAGTCCAATATTAATCCTAAAAATATTGAAGGTTAATTAAGTAAAACATTTTTTGACTTCGAAAATCGATATAAAACCAGGAACTTCCCGATTTTAGAAAAAAAAAAACTATTAATCTTAGCGAAATGTTAAAAATGTGTTTTTTTTTCACAAGATCAACTTTCATTTTTAATACCCATTTTTCCTTGAAAATTCTTTTACAAGAAAACTACCATAAATAAAAATTGATTTCTATCAATATTAGGCTTTAAGAGCGAAGTGGTGGCGCGAGATGGATCTTGAGTTGCTACATATTACAGGTAGACCGTACTATATTATAGGTAGACCAGAAAATAAGGTGTAAAATTTTAGTATATAACCTTTATTCAGTGTAGATAACATTGATAATAATAAAAATCGTGTTTTTAATAAATCAAGAAAATTTTAAAGAATATTTCTTGTAAGTAGTCTTAAAAACATGTTTTTTATTTTGGTTTTATTTTCCTGCGCCCTCCTGGACCAAAGCCTGACGACGCCTTTGATGGGAATGCTTGATGGGAATGCGAACTGTTTGGGTAAATACGCTGTATTTTTTTAGGTTAGATAATTATAAACATTAAAAAATGTAATTCTCATAAAAATATTTTCCTAACAATATAACTAGGTAGTATAACTTTGCAAGCCCTTACAAAGCTCTGGTTTTTGCTAGTTTTTAAATTGGGATTAATTTATTAACTAGACTGGATTTTTTTATGTCATAAGATAGCAAACAAGCAGATGGGTCTCCTGATGGAAAGAGTCAACCATCGCCTATAGACACCAAAGATGTTAATGGTGCGTTGCTATCTTGTGGCGAGGTCTAATGCCACATGCATAAGTTTACCGGCTACCTTACCTTCAAAACCGGAACACGACAGCGACAAGCACTGACGCTATTGCGGCAGGAATAGGTAAGGCGGTGGTACCAGACCCGGGCGAGACAATGCAAAACTCTACCACCTAGTAGCCACGATGGTAGTAACTCGATAGCCAATCGGTCGCCTTTTACGACCTGCCTGGCAGAAGGGCAGTTGGCCTATTCTACAAAGGAGGCCAGGACCAACACGGCGATTGTTCATTAATTTTGTTTCTAACATCTGGTAAACAAACATCTTATGCTAGATTTACACATTCGCACAAATAGCGAGGTGAATAGCAATACGAATGTGTAAACAGTGAGCTCGTTATTCACCTCGTGCTTCGCCTCGCGACTCGCGCGCTCTAGTCCTGTTTACACATTCGTAGGAATAGCGAGGCGAGTGGTGAGGCGAATAGCTCGCGTCGGGAGCGGTTTTTCGGACATGAATCAAAGACCAATAAGTTGAACAATGTCCTTTAACGCGCAGGCCTTGAATTTTCGGATCTCAGCTGAGGTGCGGTACAGGTGTGCCGCGGGGAAATCCCTGCCCTAGTTGAATTGAGCCCTGAGAAAGGGCATAGGATAATTTTTACCCCAGAAATCCCACGGGAACGGGAACTATGAGGTTAAACCCGGAATTGTCTATCTTTTAAACTTTTTTCCAGTCGGACCAACTCGCGGGCACAGCTAGTGAACAATATTTATTTGCGAGAATATGGATGTTAAAATTTATTAAAATTAATTAAAAGTTACCAAAATATTCTACCATGATATGGTGAGCAAATATTTAAAAGTAATAATTTTATATTTTATTAAATTTAAAACGATTGTGTCCATTTCTTTTACTACCGAATCGGAACGCTTCCACACACTTAGAAGATCCGGCGGAAGAAACTCTCTTTCTCTTTTATGTACTTATTACTAATGTACAAGTAACGAACCCACTATGAAAAGATGGAAATAAGGCTTATGATCTTTTGATTTCATAATTCATATCGGCGCTTGAAAGGCAATCCTCAATAAGCGACATTGAGTACATTTTACAGAAAGGTGTTTTTAAAGTTCAAATATGAAATTAAAAAAAATAAAAAAAACACCTAATTGTAATAAACTTAATTACAATTAAAGTAATAAATTTAATTACAATAAAATTAAATAATTTTTTATGATTTTTTAGTTTTATATTTGAACTTTGAGTTACTCTCCTGTAAAGTTTACTCAATTTCGCTTAGTAAGAATTGCCTTTCAAGCGTCGATATTTAAATGGAAGACTTCTGAAGGTAATAATGGAATAAAGTCAAATGATACTGCTTGGGTGTTCCATAAGGATTGATACTGGGACATGTTTGCTTGTACCTACTTACCCTTCAAGCCGGAACACGACAGTGACAAGCATTGACGCTATTGCGATAGAAACAGGTTAAAGGCGGCCAATTACCCCGACGAGACGTTGTGGAACTCTACCACCAGCTCTATGGTTCGAGAAAACAGTTATAAATAGGATAGAAACAATAACTGCGCTGAGGTTGCGTTCCGGGCACGCTCCTGGAAACAAATTTGCCTATCTTATGAAAAAATCGCACAGCCCAAACTGCCCACCTTCTAATAAGTTGAATGATGTATACCATATTTTTACAGAATGTGTTCGGAATAGCCACCTCAGGCCTCAATCTGATCCTAATAGTAATCTAATTGGTATTTGTAACAGTGTTCTGGCGGAACCTTGATCGGCTTCCGCCAGAACGCTTTACAAATTAGTTTTAAATAGACCTAATACCTAAATCATCTGTGTTTCAAGTGTGTAATTAATATAGTATTTACATGGGCGACTTATTCGTTTTTACGAAAAAGCCCTTTTCTCTAGATTAAAAAAAAATTCTACCACCTAGGGGGCGTCCATAAATTACGTGAGGTGTTTTTTTTAATTTTTTGTCCCTCCCTCCCCCCCTGGTGAGATGTCGTGAGATTTTATTCAACCCCCTCCCACATCCCCCAATCTCACGTAAGATTTTTCAAAATGTGGGTTTCTTAAATATGTAAACGCGTTGGATTGTTATTGTAATAAGAAAAAAAAAATTGCTTCGTGCTTTTATTTACGACTAGTTAACTAGTAATCAATATTGCTGAGAGTTATAAGTGTTATAAAAATATTAGAAATGGAGCAAATGACTTTCCGTCATGCTCTTTGAAGTCCGGATTTGTCAAATGTGACAATTCCGGACAACCAACAAATCAACCTGAGTGATAGATTATGGAGGTGGCAGAAATCTTAAGCATGTATAATCTGGATAATGGACCAAAATAGTATTTTTTTTGTTTCAATCAGAAAAAAATTGCGTGATATTTGCTGAGACCCCCCCCCCTCTCCCCAACGTAAGATTAGATGAGATTTTACTCGACCCCCTCTCCCCCTTAAACATCTCACGTAATTTGTGGATGCCCCCCTAGTAGTCACGATGATAAACGTATAGGCAATTGATCACATTTTATGACCTACCTGGTAGAACAACAGTTTGTCTATTCTTCAATGGAGCTCGGACCAACACGGGAGAAATTATTTCAGAGTTTGAACTTTTTCAGAGTTTGAATTCAATGTTTTTTTATTCGAAATATGAAGTGTGATTGTTTCTTGTATATTGGAAATTGTAATTTATGAAGTGGGCGCGATTTTAATTCACTTCTCTTGTTTCTCTTCAATAATAATTAAGATTGCAAACACGACGGGAAACTCGATAAAAACCTTTTATCGCTGCGAATAGGGGTTGAAAATACTAGAAAAATATCGATACTTTGAAAATAATGTTTTATTATCCAACTTCTGTTATTAATAAATAGCTTTTGCTCGCTGTTTTGGTTGGGATATGATTTGTTTTTATTTTATTTCATAGCATAGCAAATGAGGTGATGGTTCTTCTGATGGGAAAAGGTAAGCCGTCGCATAGGCAACATCTTTGATATATAGCTACTATACAGATTGACTGGTGAATTACCTTCGATACCTGGAGAGTACTAGGTACTTGATTCTCGTTAAAATGAAATAATAAAAATAGGGTCTTAATTTTTGACCAATATTTCTCTAAAAATAAATGAAATATGGATATTATACTCTCTAGTACGCGCTAGTTGACTTCAAGGACACGCCGCGCCACTCTCCGCTATTCTGTATTGAGAGCGGGCTACGCGACACGTGCGTATGCGCGGTGTCCAAGTATGATGCAGGTAAATATAGGATTCTCGGTGTACTGAAGTATTTTAATATTTATTTTTAATATTATTTTTTCTCGTCATATATGACTGCCAACTATCACGTCCTTAAATATTGAAGGTAACTCACCAGTCAGTCTGTATAAGGTCCTTCCATTATAGGTGAACATGTTTTAACACAGCATTCAGTACGTCTAACCAAACATATCCAGCCTAAAAAGATTGTGATTCAAGGAACTAATTTTTTTTTATTTTTACAAAAAAAAATTTTTTCTCATAACTATTTACGCCTTTTTGCATAAAATAATCCACTTTTTCCCTGTGTTGGTCCCGGGCTCCTTTGTAGAATAAGCCAACTGCCGTTCTGCCAGGCAGGTCGTAAAATGCGACCGATTGTCTATGTGAGTCACTACCGTCGTGGCTACTAGGTGGTGTGGTGGTGGTATGGTGCATTGTCTCGCCCGGGTCAGGTACCACCGACTTACCTATTCCTGCCGCAATAGCGTCAGTACTTGTCGTTGTCGTGTTCCGGTTTGGAGGGTAAGGTAGCCGATAAACTTATGCGTGTGGCATTAGACCTCAGAAGATCCCATCTGTTAAACTTTAAATACTTTTAACGCAAGAGTGAGTATTAAGTAGTAAATAACCACAAAGTGGATTATTTTATGCAAAAAGGCGTAAATCGTCATGAGAAAAAAATATTTTGTTCGTAAAAATCAAAATATTAGTCCTCTGAATGACGTTCTTTTCTGTGGATATCTTTGAGTAGACGTACTGAACGTTGTGTTGAAATATGATCACCTATTTTGGAAGGACTTTATATGTATTACAGAGAATAATGCTTGCAACCGGTTTAAAAAGTATCGATTAATACAGGTATTTACCGGTTTTTATAAAAGGTTTCGCTCGGAGCGTATCTGAGATGAGATAAACCGGTTTAAGCCAAAACCGTGGAATTATAAGTCACGCACAGCGCAGACAAAAATTGGGAGCGGTGAACATCAAAGGAATATTTTTGAAAAACCTCTGTAAACTGGTTTATTAATTCGAAACCCTTATCATTTTACTTCACAAGGAAACCGGTATTTTTGAGGCTAAGTTAAGGTCAAACTTTTAAAACACGCTTCTCATGTACAATGCCTTGATTCAGGTTTGAAAATTACCGGTTAATTTTCAAACCTGAATAATTCACGGGACAAATTACACTTACTGATCTAACCCCAAAGTAAGCAAATTATTTGCTTGTGTTATGGGTGTTAGTCAACGATACTAATACATAGAAATACATATATAAATACTAGAATATATATAATAAACACCCAAACCCGGAAATAAAAACATTTATGCTCATTACACAAATGCTTGTCCCCGTCGGGGATCGAACCCGAGCCTCGTTGATTGCGTCAGTGTCTCTAACCACTCGACCAAGCATTTGTGTAATGAGCATAAATGTTTTTATTTCCGGGTCATCAAATGCAAGAATATTTTAAACAACAATGCGCTCGGTGGCTCCGAGCGCATTGTTCGATATCCCTACTACTCAAATTGTTTTGCTACCTGTATAAAAGGCTCTGAGTGCCCCCCGTTCGGGCAGTCTTGGCTCTGGCGTGGCTCGGTACACTTGTTGTATCTTGCTCGTAGCTTATCCTTGACTGTTGGATAATTAATTTGTGCAAACAAGTTAATTATTATTGTCAACTATAAATTAGTCGCAGTACAATTTATAATTGACTATCTATTGCTTAAATTATGTCTTATTTGTAGTAAGGAATAGTTATGGTTTACTTTGTTAATGAGAACTAGTAATTAATAATGGAAAGTTGATCAAAATATAAAGATCTGTTATATCACCACATCCGCATTTTATTTATCGTATCTGACCCTCTTCCTACATCAGAATTGGGATCGGATTCACTCCCACTTCAGCATCAAACTATTTCGCTTAACTATGTAGAACAGTAAATGTCTCTTTTCGCTTGTGGTATGGAAACTATTCTTTGAAAAATAGCAGAAAATATTAATTCACGTTCTGTAAATGCATCTACTCCCCTTAAGTTGATATACTTTGATTCTGATGAAGCAGACGATATGACTAACTGGTGTCCTCCTCCTAGCTTCGTATTCTTCATTACTGAGGGTCGTAATCTCCTCATTAGATTGTTCTTGATAGCACAATATTATGCCATTGGACTCTATCTTCAGCGGCGTGCAGAGCATCATAAAACATTTTAGACATAAGATTGTTGCAAACCTGGTCTGACCATCGCATAGGAGTACGACCACGTGGTCTTTTGTCTTCTACTTTTCCGGTCACGATTAGCTTTTCGAGATTGTCTCCTTGCTTTCTAGAGATTTGGCCGAAGTATTATAGAATTCTTTGAAGGCACGTAGCAGACAGTCTGGTCTTTACTCCAAGTCGTTTTAGTATGAAGGCGTTGGTCCTGTGTGCTGTCCAAGGGATACGTAACATTTTCCTTCAGCACCACATTTCAAACGCATCAATGCGACGTCTGTCTGCAGCTCTTAGTGTCTATGACTCTGCGCCGTACGTAAATATGGAGAACACCAGCGTACAAACCAGCCTCTGCTTTGTTTTTAATGAGATGCTTCTGTCGTTCCAAAGACCCTTCATCTGACTCGTAAGATTTTTGTCGTGTAACTTACTAGCTGGTGTACCTTAAGTAAAATAAATATAGAAAAGAAAAAGTTAGACGGGGTTGATCTGATCATTGTAGCTACTCACTCACTTAAGAGTCATGCCGTCACCTACTTCACAAGCTGCTGTCTTGGCAAGCTATATTATGACTTGAAGATCTCTTCCTTTTAGACTTAGATATGAACCGATTTAAGAGCACTACCGTATTTCGAGGAAGTTTCAATTTTTGTGATAGAATCGAACATCGTAACAACTATTGCCGTGATAAACAGAAACTTATCTCAAATAATTTTTGCTTGCAGCGAAAGCAGGTCATCTACCACTATCTCTGGTGGCGTGTCCAATGGCCGGCCACCAGTGGTCTGCTATGTATGTTGTGACCCCGGCCCAGCCACATAGCTTCCATTCGTCCGATGCGCTACAAGAAGAAAGAAGTTGCCACTTCGAGTTCCGGAAACAGAAAACCAGTCAACATCTGTTCCAGAGCGTCACATGGTGTATTACACTAAGTGAAATTTAATTACCTTTTATATTTGACTCTGGTTCAGAATGCCATATCAAACAAATCTCTTGTGATTCCTTTGTAGGAGAACGGTTTTATGAACAAGAATCTAAGTAGTAGCTTGTCCTGACGTAGTTTCCACTCAACAGATCAAATTCTAACCACAGGGCAAAATTTAAATTTGGAGGTTATATTTCACGTTTAACCTGATGAGCCTTAATAAAAATGTTTCGTTAGGCCGCAAAATTTTGGAACGAAGTAGAATAGGAACTACGCAACAACAGGTTAATGCTTAACAGTACTTAAAGACTTAATCCTGCTCAATTTTAAAATCTGTTAGCAAGGGTGTGGTAAACACTGACCTTGTAAGTAAAGATAGAGAGCGCTTAGTAGATATTTTTAAAAACAATTGACAACCAATTAAATTAAATCCGGCGAGATTAAATTGATTTAGTGGACCCTTTGAAGACCGTTAATAACGATCTTAAAGTTTATTACCAACTGAACTCAAATTAATATTTAAAAAAAAAACAATACAGATTTACATCTTCTTGCGACAGGCACATATAGAGCTAATAGTCAGTCCCAACGTGTGATGCGAATCTTGTAGGGTTGAATAATGATAGCGGAGTATAACTCTGACAAATCATGGCAAGAGCGGTTAGGTAATATTCAACACGCGCTCAACAGCATTAAGGTATAGGGTCTCTGGATTTGCCCCGATTGATTTGACATTCGGTATTCAAGGCAACTAACTAAAAACTCACAAAAGTATCTACAAGCTTTGAACATCCAGTGTATCCAATAGAATCAAAAAATCAGCCTAATCGGACATTTTACGGTTGAGTAGAGTTAAAAAAAAATTTAGACCTTTTAGTGTAGATGAAATTGTCTTTGTTAGGAATGAAGAACGACACTAAACGAAACTTGATTCAAAATATAAGGGCTCCTTAAAAGTTACCGCAATTTTAGAAAACAAGTGCGCCCATGATAGCCTCTGCGAAGTTCCCCATATTCCTGTAGGGTTTCTTGAGGTACCTATATGAAAATTATAACAAGGATGACGTGACGGCGTATACTCATGATAATGATCTTGTTCATAAAACTGGTCCAAACAATATTGATAGAAATGCAGTGTATATTGTAAATAGTTATAACAGTCCTAGTTTTTAATATCTACCTGCGAAGGAGATTCTCTAATCTTGTAATAACTAATGCCACTGTTCATGAGACTGCATCATCAGCAAAAAAATACGATATAAAGTAAACGAAAAAAAAATGTAGTAAAATGATGATAAAAAAAAATATATCACTAAAATGTAAGTAAAAAAAAGGCGAAAAAAAAGTATTAAAGGAAATGGGAATCTTATAAAACTATGAAAAGAAATCAATGGAAAAAAATGTAAAAGAAGTAATTTAACAAAAAATTTAGGATTGACAAAAGATGCAGGATTGACAAAAAATGTAGGATTGATAAAAAATGTAGGATTGACAAAAAAATGTAGGATTGACAAAAAATGTAGAATTGACAAAAATGTAGGAAGATTAGAGTCATTGAAGGGAGTGTCCGGTCCAATGACTCAGCTAAAGGGGTTCATTCCGGTCTAGCCTTTTGGCTACAGGGATTGCAACCCGGTCTAGCAACGCTAGACCGGGTTGCAATCCCTGTAGCTACAGGGATTTTCGGTCTCGCACTGTCAGCTAAAGGGATTTCCGGTCTAGCATTAGCTACAGGGATTTCCGGTCTAGCACTGTCAGCTAAAGGGATTTCCGGTCTAGCACTCTCAGCTAAAGGGATTTCCGGTCTAGCACATTAGCTAAAGGGATTTCCGGCCTAGCACACTCCAGTCTCCGGTTTTAAACTGATGAGAGGGAGCTTAGTACACTCTAGTCTCCGGTTTTAAACTGATGAGAGGGAGCTTAGTACACTCCAGTCTCCGGTTTTTAACTGATGAGAGAGAACTTAGTGCATTCCAGTCTCCGGTTTTTTAACTGATGAGAGGGAGCTTAATACACTCCAGTCTCCGGTTTTTAACTGATGAGAGGGAGCTTAGTACAATCCAGTCTCCGGTTTTTTTAACTGATGAGAGGGATTCCTAGCTTAGTAGGATCCAGTCTCCGGTTTCAAAACTGACGAGAAGAGTTTAATAGTTGTAGTTGCTGAAGGGGTTATCAGACCAGCACACTATTGTAACATTTCGTTAAAGATCACGCTAATTATAGAGTTGTAAAAAAAATAATAACAAGATTATGTTTAGTTTTCTAAAAGATATGTCAGGATGAACGAGGCGTTCCTTGTCCTCAGATGTATAAAGATGCGCACACGAGGACGTGTGCATGTCAGTATGGCCGTGACTAATGGTGTGACTGATATATTAGTATTCGCTAAGATATTAGTAATATTGAAAGGATTCGTGGATTAGTAATCCGGCGAACTGTAATATGCTAATATTTCATATTCGCCTAATATCTATAACGGGTATCCAAAATGAATCGGATAATATCATTCTATCTTCGGAATAGTTCGGATTCACTAGATTGGCGCCCGTTCGGATTCGTGGAAATGTTAAAATATTTTCACGATACGCCGTGTCGTATGTACAAATGAGACAGACGTATTTCCTGCAGTATGCTGTTGTTTTAAGGTCCAAATTACAGTGAAATATTAGTTAATAATGATATATTAGTTAAGATATTTTTCTGCCGTATCAGTATAAGATCTTATTACTGTTGCTTTAAGGTCCAAATTACAGTGAAATATTAGTTAAGATATTTTTCTGCGGTATCAGTATCAGATCTTATTACTGTTACTTTAAGGTCCAAATTACAGTGAAATATTAGTTAATACTGACATATTAGTTAAGACATTATAATATTTGAAAGTGAATATATTAGTATCACCTAATCTTGAGAAATATCGGTTTTAACCCATCTCTAGCCGTGACGGCGTCCGCGCCATCAAATGCAAGAATATTGTAAACAACAGGTGTACGCCTGAGCCACCGAGCGCATTGTTCGATATCCCTACTACTCAAATTGTTTTGCTACCTGTATAAAAGGCTCTGAGCGCCCCCCGTTCGGGCACTAAACTCAGTGATACGCTCGGACCTCAAAACTCTTCATAGTGTTTTCCCACTACTTTATTTGTAAAGTAGCTGGGAAACAGCCAACGCGGGGACCACCAACTACCCCAGACTGCTTCGGCGACTACCCTCATAGTCGCCGATAAGGTCGCGTGAGCAGGACGAGAACAATATTTCTTGCTCTTTTTATTTTTTCAATGTACCCACGTTGAAAAATAAAAATATCAAGAAATGTCGGGTACTCAAAAACCCGAGCCAGGCTCATCACAGAGCCAGAAAAAGATGACCTCGCCGGTATCTTCAAGCCGGCCACCCACTCCACGAGCGAGAGCCTGTTCCGACACGGACATCGCTGAGATGTCCGAATGGAAACAAGTGCCTCCACGCAAACCGAAATCACCTGCGACCCCAGCGTTGCCGCCTTCCTACTACCTTAAGAAAAGGACGGCAACAGCTGACAAACATACAAGTAAGTCCCCCGACCTCACAAGGGAGGGTATTACTACGCCAATCTCGCCAAAGGCGGCACAGGTTGTGCAGCCGACGGGGAAGGCGGCCCAAATTGGAGCTCCCTTGTCAAAGGCGGCACAATTTGGAGCGGCGACTCCAGAGGCGGCACAACCTGGACCGTCCGACCCGAGGGCGGCATTAACTAGGAGTCCCCCGCGGGACCCCCGCACTCACCGCCGGACTGCGGAACGTCGCGCACAACGCGACCGGTCCGCAACCGGACCGCGATCCTCGCGATCACGCGAATCTTCCGCGCCCCGCGAACGCGAACGCGCCCGCGCGCGCGCCATGGACCGCGACCGCGCACGCGACCACGGTAGCGCGACGGCGACCACCACCACCACCACTGATCACGACGCTTCTTCGGATGAAGATTTTGTAGAGCAACCTGTACCAACTCCAAGTGCTGTAGGCAAAGAGCTGTCGCCCAAATCAGCCTTGGAGCAAAACTTTATCATCCTGGCCCGCCTTGAAAAGGCAAATCTGTTAGACAAGGAGTTGAGGCAGGCGATGGCTCAACACCTCAATGACAGAAGTGCAGCACTGGAGGCCCAAGGCCTTAACCAACCTATCTCCGCAACGGAAGCAGCGGTGATAGAAAGAATGGAGACGGCACCCATTCTCCTTCCCCCGCACGCAACTCCTGCGCGCAGGAAGAGAGGAACGGACGAAGCTAACGGGAGGGATGAGGAACCCAAACGACAATGCGTGCCAGCGCAACCCTCACCCCCACCTTCATTTGCAGCAGTGACGGCAGCTCAACCGTCGCCTGCAGGAAGGACCCTGCCACCACCCAACTCGGACACCCAGACGACTGGCCCGCCCAAACACAGATACCCCCCCCTAGTGGTGGAATCGCTTCCAAACTGGACGCGCCACTTCAGGGCACTGAAGGCAAAACTGGGCCACGCCCCAAATGCTCGCCCTTTCGGCCGTGGAGTGCGGTTCACGCCGAAGACAGAAGACGAGTACAGGGCAGTACAGAAATACCTGACGGAACTGGAGAAGGAGGAGCAGCTGTCCTGGTTCTGCTACTCACTGCCACACGAGCGCAGCGTTAAGGTGGCAATACGAGGTCTGCCCGCTGACACGGAACCAGCAGAGATCACCGCAGAGCTGGCGGAGCATGGGCACGTCGTGGAATACGTTCGCCCGATAAGAGCCAGAGCCGGAAGACCAGGCTGCATCTTTATGGCGATAGTCAAGAGACAGCCTGACACGCTGCCAAACATCTACGGCATAACGGAGCTTCTGTTCATGCCGGGAATCACCATAGAGGCCTGGCGGGGGAAAAAGGGGCCCTCCCAGTGCCATCGCTGCCAACAGTTCAGACACTCTTCCCACAACTGTCACCGGCCACAAAAATGCGTGCGATGTGGGGAAGAGCACAAAGCTAGAGACTGCACGAGACCCAGGGAGGACCCCCCGACCTGCGCAAACTGCGGCGGGCCTCACACAGCGAATAACACGAGCTGCCCGGTGTTCCGCAGAGAGGCCCGCAACAAGCGTGCAGGCACGGTTGCCATAACTTCCGCACTTCCTACCAGGAAACCAGAGAGCGAACCCGGAAAGGCGGCAGAACCCGGAAAGGTAGCAGAGACCTCCACCCAGCCCACCGCCAAGGTTACGACCCTGGCCCCACCGGCCAACGATCCGAAGCCCAGAACCTCAGCTGCAACCACAACCACTTCTGCCACAAAGAGGCGCACCAAGAGAGGCAAAAAGAAAAGGCCCGGACAAAAGGCCAAAACAGATGACGAAGTGGAAACCGAGAACGAATCTTCCCGAACACGCACAGAAAAGGAGGCAGCACCAACTGCCCTTCCCCCCAAGAGGGATCCATCTGTGCGAAGAGTGGCTCCAATCGCGTCCCCGGACGAAGGAAAGCTTGTAGTGCTTGAGAAGGCAATACAAGTTTTCCAAGATGTGCTGGGGGCGCTTCGCGAAGGGACTGATCCAGTATCAGCAGTCCTCAGAGGCATGACAGACCTCCTCCAACTTTATGGACCATAACAACCTGAGGATGCTATACTGGAATGCCAACGGACTGAAGCGCAAGTCCGTTCCACTCAAAAACTTACTTAGGGAGCAAAACATCGACGTGGCTCTCATAAACGAGACTCTTCTGGGCCCTGGAGACAAGCTGAAGATCTCCAGCTACATCACCTACCGGCAGGACGAACACTCGGGGCAAACGGTCTACAGAGGACTAGCAATACTTGTCCATAGAAGAGTCGTCCACCAGCCTACTCCCAGAATCCAAGCAAACTCGCTGCAAGCCCTAGGGATCGAAACTCTAGTCGCCGGCAACCCCATCAGATTATATGCAGTGTACAAACCACCACATGAGCACGTAACTGCAACTGACGTCATGCAAATATTCAACACCGATATACCCACCATAGCTGCCGGCGACTGGAATTGCAAGAACGCCAGTTGGAATTCCTCAACCACCAACACAGAAGGCAGACGACTCTTCCAAATAGCCGATCAAAACGACCTGACGGTTATAGGCCCAGACACACCGACCCACTACCCATATAATGACCAGCAATGCCCAGACGTAATTGACCTCGTCGTCCACAAAGGGATTCAACAACAAATAATCCTCGAGGCCATCCCTGACGAGATGGAATCCGACCACCTCCCGATTTTAGCCACGTTGATGGACATCCCAACCCGAGTCGCCCCACCAAAACCGCGCCAGCTAGTTAACTGGCGGCGGTTCCAGCTAACCATGGAGGAGACCACGCCGAGCCAACCCATCACCTCCGCTGCTGACGTCAACGAGCTGGCTATCAATCTAACAACGAGTATCCAGGAAGCTCTCCGTTCAGCCGAAATTGCCCCATCATCATCCTCTCGCATTCTTCCTCCTCTACCTAGTCACATACGGGACAAAATCGCGAAGAAGCGAAGAATCAGACGGTTATGGCAAAATACTCGTTGCCCAATTGTAAAACGCCAGCTAAACCAGACTACAGCGGAGGTCAAGGCTGACCTAGCGAAAGCAGCAAACGACAGCTGGGAGGCCCGCCTGGACGATGCCGCAAATGACTGGGCGTCCCTTCACAAGCTGTGCCGCCAACTATCCAGGGCCCCGACTCCAGTTCGTCCCCTACTTCACCAGGACGGGACTATCAGATACCGCGCTGCTGACCGGTCGGAGATTTTCGCAACCCATCTTGAACACCAGTTCAGCCCGAACAGCCTCAGCGACCCCACACTCACCCAAGAAATAGAGGAGTTTCTACCAGACTTCCTGTCTCCAGAACTGATCGCCGACGAACATCCCATTGTCTTCACACCAAACATGGTGAAGAGACAGATCTCTCTGTCCAATCCAAAGAAGGCGCCGGGCGCAGACGCCATCACCAACAGAACTCTACAACACCTCCCGTTCAAGACCATCATGGCCGTCACAAGGCTCTTTAATGGCATCTTGCGCACCGGCCACTTTCCTGAAATCTGGAAGACAGGAATAGTTATCATGATTCCTAAGAAGGGGAAGAACGTCTCCAAGCCGGACAGCTACAGACCCATCACGCTGCTCCCCACACTCTCCAAAATATTCGAGAGACTCCTCTTGCAACATCTGGACGCTCACATCACCCCACGCGAGGAACAGTTCGGTTTTCGGGCTGGACATAGCACAGTCCTTCAACTGTCGAGGGTACTGCACATGCTCATTGCGGCAAAGAACAAAAAAGAGCAAGCAATAGCAGTACTCCTCGACATGGAGAAGGCCTTCGACCGCGTCTGGCACAATGGGCTGCTTTACAAACTGGCTACAGCAGGAACACCACGCAGGCTGGTCAAAATAATAGCATCTTTCCTGGAGAACAGGAAGTTCAGGGTATCCGTGGAAGATGCCCTTTCATCAGAGCACGAGATCACAGCAGGCGTTCCACAGGGCAGCTGTCTCTCGCCCAAGCTCTATTCCCATTACACTAACGACATCCCGGTGGGAGACGGCTGCTCGCTAGCACTATTTGCCGACGACGCTGCCTTCGTCACCTCCTCAATCTCAGCACCTCACGCCATCAAGAAGATGCAAAGAACCTTGAACCTCCTCCCTGACTGGTTCACCAAGTGGCGTCTGGCGGTCAACGTCGGCAAAACACAAGCACTTCTGCCGAGATCCATGCAGAACCGGCCACCATCACCCATGACGCTCATCGGAGAAGACATTACATGGTCCACCACGGTGAAGTACCTTGGTGTCACCATCGACACGAATCTCAAGATGAGAGCCCACGTACAGTCCACACTGAACAATACCAGAGTTGCCATGGCCGTCCTTCGGCCTATCCTGGAATCCAAGATTCCAGTTCCAATCAAGCTCGCCATCTACAAGACGTACATCAGGTCTCGCCTTACCTACGCTGCTGCCGTATGGTACAATTTGATAGCCGAAGGACTCAAGACAGCTCTGCAGAGCCAACAAAACGTGGCTCTCAGAAGAATCATCCAAGCCCCCAGGTACGTCACTAACGAAGTCATAAGACGCGACCTTAAGATGGACAGCCTTCACGAGTTCATCAAGAAACTAGCGACGAACATGTATCAGCGTGCTGATGCATCGCAAGACGCCCATATCCAGAATATAGCTCCGTGGCACGCGCGTCCACCCGACGCCGTGCCTTATCCTAGAGACATCCTAATCTAACCCATCTCCCACTCCTCTCCCCCCCTCCCCTGCCAGTCTAATTGCCACTGTGTGTTTAATCCCCCGCGGGGACTCGACCTGCGGGGCGGATTGCACGCAGCAGTGCGTATAAGCGGGGACGGGGTACCCAATCCACCAAATCCTCATCACTCACATCATACCCTACACCACAGTATTATTCTTCTCCTTAGGGAGCTCACACTACCTACAACAACCCCACTCTCAAACCCAATAGTGTAAGGGTTCCCACCCTACGCTAAACCCAACGACCCAGCCGTTTTTACGGCTGGCGGTTTACACCATGGTCAGGGGGCCACAAACCCCGAAACCATTTCCCCACTTCCCATACAGGAGGTGTGCGAAGACCAGAAGAGGCCGTTCGGGCAGTCTTGGCTCTGGCGTGGCTCGGTACACTTGTTGTATCTTGCTCGTAGCTTATCCTTGACTGTTGGATAATTAATTTGTGCAAACAAGTTAATTATTATTGTCAACTATAAATTAGTCGCAGTACAATTTATAATTGACTATCTATTGCTGAAATTATGACTTATTTGTAGTAAGGAATAATTATGGTTTACTTTGTTAATGATAACTAGTAATTAATAATGGAAAGTTGATCAAAATATAAAGATCTGTTATATCACCACATCCGCATTTTATTTATCGTATCTGACCCTCTTCCTACACACACACACACACACACACACACACATATATATATATATATATATATATATATATATATATATATATATATATATATATATATATAATCTAATGCGATCAAAATAAATTTTCTATTCAATAAAAAATATAAAAAAAGAAAAAGTCGTATAAGTCGTAAACGGTGATATAAAAAGTACTTAATAAAAAAGATAGGAAATTTAAATATCTGTAAAGGTCCTTATCATTTTGGCTTCAAATACGCGGTTATATGTTAGCTGAAATGGTTATTAGCAAAATGGCGGCGCTTCCGCCCCTAAATTATAAGTATTTTATGCATTTACATTCAATACACCGTACAGATACTATAATCAAAATAACTCCTGCAATTTAGTGAATTATGGGCAAGAGTAACGGCCTTCTCTATTGTCTGTATTAAATTGCTACTAAATCGAAACGCAAAACATATTTATCTCAAAATATAAATATTGAGATAAAAGTTATTACTAGTGGCAGCGAAATAGCGCTATGTGAAAATGTCAGTATAAAAAAGATTATAAGAAAAACTTTTATGTCTAACTTAAACTGAGAATTTGTTAAACAATTGACTAAGCACTTGTATTTTAATTTCACTTCACAATATATTTTTGGTATATCACTCAACCGGTTTTAATTTTTAAGCATATTTAGTGTGTAATATACTTAAGTATTAATTTCGTATATAGATAAATTCTGAGTTTATTCTATACTTTCCATCGTCGGTACTTTGTGAAATTCCATTACTATTACATAGATCATTAAATAAAAAATACTGTAATATATTTTCGACAACCCTTAAAGCAATGACTCGATAGTCGAGTTTTGGGCATGACTACAAGTTGTTTATAGCTAACTATAACAACGACTCGGATACGGGTTGTGGGCACACGAACGAAATATTGTTCGACCCATATCTGGGTGCTGGGCACTGTAAGTGTTAAAATTAAAGTTGTGAAGTGAAATCAAA
Source organism: Apodemia mormo (assembly GCA_036924255.1). Taxonomy (NCBI): domain Eukaryota; kingdom Metazoa; phylum Arthropoda; class Insecta; order Lepidoptera; family Riodinidae; genus Apodemia; species Apodemia mormo. The sequence continues at coordinate 20,660,909 of JAUPFN010000025.1, forward strand.
GTACAAGTGCTTAATACACATATCATTTAACCGGTTTCACTTTTTAAGCATCCGGTTATACTTAATTAATACTTTAGTAATAAGTAATATCTACAGGATGTAATACACTTAATTAATAATAGATATATAACATCCTGACGATAAATAATTATTTGTCCCGTGAATATTTATTTATCGTCAGGATGTTATATATGTTATTACTTATTTAGTGTATTACATCCTGAAGATATTACTTATTACTAAAGATAAGTGTTACTTAATTAAGTATATTACATCCTAAAGATGCTTAAAAAATGAAACCGGTTGAGTGATATACTAAAAATATGATGTCAAGTGATACTAAGTATCAGTGCTTAGTCAATTATGTAACGTTAATGGAATTTCATCAAGTGTCGACGATGGAAAATATAAAAGAGACTAAGAATTTTTCTATATTCGAAATTTATTCCAAATCATTACAGTAAGTGGTAGAGTTCCGCAACGTCTCGCCCGCGAATTTGGTACCACAGCCTTACCTACTCCTGTCGCAATAGAATCAATGCTTGTCATTGTCGTGTTCCACTTTGGAGGGTAAGGTAGTCGGAAGACTTATGCATGTGGTGATGTGGTATCTGGTGTCATCAGGAGAGCCATCTGCTTGTTTGCTATCTTATAATATAAAAAAACCTTGCATCAGCATATTGATGTTACAGTTAATTATTAAATGCAAACGTGATATAATCTTGACAATTTAATATTATACCCTATCTCCCCGAAAGTTTATCATTATACTTCTGGATTAAGGGAAAAAATGTATTACTTACGTATTTAGGTTGGCCGTTAAATAAGTTATCTAGACAATTTAATGTAGACAACATTTTTGATGAAATTTGACAAGGAGATAGTTGAAAACCCCTAACGGGATGAAAGACTTCATCCTCATTTCTATCCCTTTAGGGGACAATATATTCATGATATGTTACATGCGAACAAGCTCAGATCATATAAAAATATATACATACCTATAATATTACACTGGTTAGCAATGGAAGCCTTTTTAATGAAACTATAATTTTATATGTTTAAACTATAGATAATACGAAATTACGTATTAATATTTAAATTCTGAATTCGTTCATTGTATTGTAGCCAAGTTTTAAAAGATTTAATTTAAATATTAAAATTCCCCGACGCAAAGTTTACCAATTTTTGAATAAGTTAAATTATTTTTGTACACAAATATGGAGGAAAAACTTGAGTTTTTAATTTAGAATTTAACTGCGCAACATTTTATTCCGTTGTTTTTTAAACAATGAAGATGGTAAACAACACGGGGAATTTCATAAAACACGTCTGTAATAGGATAGGTATAGGCATCGTAAAAGTGTCGATGTTTTCGAAATAAATATTCAATGTCGACAAACTATATAAGTATCTCATTACTAAATTGAATCTTCTTTCAGTGAGATAGCTGTTATTTTATCTACTAACATTATAAAGAGGTAAGATTTGGATAAATTCATGGACCGATTTCAAAAATATCTGTATTAATATAAAAGCTATATTATCGCGGCGTAACATAGGTTATTTTTTTACCCGAATGGCTAAGAGATTAACATAAAATAAAAATGAAAAAAATGTCACAACAATTACACGCCTCGATCGCACCCCAAAGAAAGCAAATACTAATACATAGAAATACATATTTTGCCACAATATTGTGTCACAAGTAACAAAACCACGAAACAATTAATTTGACGGGTCCCAAGAACTAATTCGCATTAAACAAGCATAAAGCTACAAGACAATACATTATTTATATATATTTGTCTTTTATTTTTGGAAATACTCAAGTGAATCAGGTGCACCTCCTGCTCGTTTGCCCCTCTTCCATAAAAAAAATGTAATTTGGAAATTTTGTAGATACGATTTTGTTCTTAGGACCCGTCGAATTTATTGCAAACCAAATTTCTCGATCGCATAATTTCACGAATTTCAACTGTTTACTACCAACTCGTGCCAACTCGATCACGTGATTTAATACCGCTGGATTATTTTTTGTGAGGTTATTTTAAAGACAAAATTACGGAGGCAATCGAATCGATTGAAGCATTAAAACTTAAAATTCGTGAAGTGATTAAGAAAATGGATCCACAATTTTGTAAAAAGTGATTAAAAACTTTGATGAAAGAATCAATGAATGACGATATTTATCAGTTAACATATTTCATTCATGATTGCTAAACCTTAATTTGTTAATAAAATAAAAATTTAAATATATGTCATCTACATTTAAAGTTTTATTTTGATTTACAAAACAAAGTTTTATTTGAAAAAGTTTTTTTACTGTTTTACTCAACTGAGCATAAAAAAGTAATAATTTGGGTCACGTGAACAAGGTCGCAGTTCCCCGCTAGTTACGAGTAAATTTGTAATTTATGTTATCACCAAAAGAAAATAGTGTGTGTGAGTAATACGAACAAAATCGCGGGGAAAAGCGATCAATATCTATACATATAATAAAATCGTAGGAAAGTCAAAACTGTACATTAAATATTTTTTTAAAAGAATACTTAGGGCGTGATCTACAATCGATATCGAAGCCAAAAATATAGTTTTTAGAATTTTTGTCTGTTTGTCTGTATGTCTGTTTGTTTGTTTGTCTGTATGTATGTCCGGGGTAAACTCAAAAAGTACTGCATAGATTTACTTCAAATTTTGCATGAATATTACTAACAGGTCGGGTCAACATATAGCTACATATTATCAGGCTATCACCTACGGGGGAGGTGCTGTGCGGAGTAAACGAAGTCCGCGCGGACGAAGTCGCTGGCAACAGCTAGTATTTAATAAAGATAATAAAGTTAACTATATTTTAGTTAACTATGTTTTTAGTGATCTAACTCGATAGCTACTTGTTACATCGCTACACTCGTAATTATTGTGCAATGAAACTGTTTTTAATTGATTATTAAAATATTTTTGTCGATGTTGATTTTTTTTATTACCCTTACTTATTTATACATTATTAGACTAATATAAAAAAGTATTGTGTGTGGGTTATGTGAAGATAGTCGCGGGGTAAAGCTATCTATTTGTTGGTTAAATATGATTGTATTTATCTGCCGTTTTGCCAGGCAGGTCGTAAAAGGCGACCGATTGGCTATCGAGTCACTACCACCGTGGCTACTAGGTGGTAGAGTTCTGCATTGTCTCGCCCGGGTCTGGTACCACCGCCTTACCTATTCCTGCCGCAATAGCGTCAGTGCTTGTCGTTGTCGTGTTCCGGTTTGGAGGGTAAGGTAGCCGGTAAACTTATGCATGTGGCATTAGACCTCGCCACAAGATAGCAACGCACCATTAACATCTTTGGTGTCTATAGGCGATGGTTGGCTCTTTCCATCAGCAGACCCATCTGATTGTTTGCTATCTTATGATATAAAAAAAAATCTAACACAATAGCTACTTGTTATAACATAACACTTGTAATCATTATGCAATGAAACTGTTCGTTAATGATCTCATTAGAATATTTTTGTTGATATTGTGTTTTTTATTAACTTCACCTTCTCGTTTGCCTTGAAGTTCTGTGTTCAAATTAGACATGTCGCTCTTTTGGTGGAACATCGGCGGAAATGTATTTTATTTTTAAATCGAAGTAAATATGACAAAGATAGCTTGATTGTGTGATTGATTATGATAAAAAAGTTGTTTTAATAATAATAAAAAAAAGCTTTTATTGATTCCTTACTTCTAACTTAGTATACAATTACAAAACATATATATATATATATATATATATATATATATATATATATATATATATATATATATATATGTATGTTTTGTATGTATATGCTGTGTTGGCGGCCATGAAGCTGTATTATATCTCGAGGTAACACAACTTTTAATACTGATGCCATCTTCCGAGATTTTACCCTCTCTTTCTAACACAGCTGTATAAAAAGAGATGGCGAGACCTCATGGAATGACATATAACGCAGGTATTTGTTTCAAGTGATTAATACGAGTGCTCCAACTTTACCTAATACTTTATATATATGTAATTATATATGTATGTGTTTATGTGTGTGAGTGTGTATGTATGTACATACAGTTATACATGACGTGTGGTATATGTATTTATAAAAGTGTGTACATACTGGATATCTAAAATAATGTACCTATTTATAGGAAACAATACATCATCAGTGCATCAATATTAAACCTTTGTGGTTTTTCTCGGTGCTCTTGTAATTTTTTTGTGTAATAATTATATGTTTAAATGGTAAATAAATTTAAAAAAAAACTTTTTGCTGACGCAATACGCAGAACAGATTATACGCAATAAACCCTTACTCCTGACTCACATGTGTCACGACTCACGACACTCACGACTCACTCCCAATGAACCAACGTAGTTCACGCGCTGTGCGCTGGCCGCTGTTTGTTCTAACACACTTTTTTTTCTTTTTTTTATATATCATAAGAAAGCAAACAAGCAGATGAGTCTCCTGATGGTCAGAGTCAACCATCGCCTATAGACACCAAAGATGTTAATGGTGCGTTGCTATCTTGTGGCGAGGTCTAATGCCACATGCATAAGTTTACCGGCTACCTTACCCTCCAAACCGGAACACGACAATGACAAGCATTGACGTTATTGCGGCAGGAATAGGTAAGGCGGTGGTACCAGACCCGGGCGAGACAATGCAGAACTCTACCACCTAGTAGTCACGATGGTATTGACTTGCAGAGCCAATCGGTCGCCTTTTACGACCTGTTTGGCAGAACGGCAGTTGGTCTATTCTTCAAAGGAGCCCGGAACCAACACGGGGAACACTGTCTCAGGAACAAATTTTTTTTATTAATAACAAGCAGAATTGTTCTGAACAGCTTCGTCCCCATCTTCTCTATCTTCGAAAAATCTCGAATCGGTCACCTAATAAGGTTAGGGGGCTTCGAAAATTTTAATTCGGAGAAAGAAAAATATTGATTGATAAAAATAATCATTTTTTTACTTTAATCGCGTATAATATGAAAAACACAAAAAAGCTTTTTTCCTACACATTCGATGGTTTTTCTGACGAGTATTCCACTCTAAAGATTCAGAATTATGAGATTTTTAAATTGATGATTATGCAATTTTTTTATAACAACAATTTTTTTATAACAGCTTGTTAATTAATAATTATTATAATTCAAGGATTACTTTCTCCTACACGTAAAATAGAAACTTTTTTTAGTTCGACACTCTAAAGTTTTCTTTTTTATCTATTTATTAGTTACCCGATTCTAGATTTTTCGAAGCCAGAAAAGATGTGCGTCAAAACGAAGCTGTTCACAACTATTCAGCCAATTATTAATCGAAAAAATTTTGTTCTTAGGACCACTGTCAATATTTTTTGTGCCCCGGCGCAATTTTGAGTTAGCGCAAAGGGCGCGCACGGTGCACTGCGCTTGAGTCGCTTTCCCTGAGTTACTCATGCCTAGTTCAAATTATCTTATATTAGCTTATTTACGCAGCTTCGCCTGTTTTCCCCGTGTTGGTCCCGGGCCCCTTTGAAGAATAGGCCAACTGCCGTTCTGCCAGGTTGGTCGTAAAAGGCGACCGATTGGCTATACGAGTCACTACCATCGTGGCTATTAGGTGGTAGAGTTTTGCATTGTCTCGCCCGGGTCTGGTGCCACCGCCTTACCTATTCCTGCCGTAAAAGCGTCAGTGCTTATTACTGTTGTGTTCCGGTTTGGAGGGTAAGATAGCCGGTAAACATGTGTGTGGCATTAGACCTCGCCATAAGACAGCAACGCACCATTAACATCTTTGGTGTCTATAGGCGATGGTTGACTCTTTCCATCAGGAGACCCATCTGCTTGTTTGCTGTCTTATGATATAAACAAATAACTTTTGTATTTAAGTGTACATAGATGACCCACTAGTATTGTTAACTACAAAGTTAACCACCTTAAACTTTTAATGCTCTCACAATCATAATCACTATCTTTGTTCCTTATTCATCAGTAATCACGCTTAGTAACTTTATTTATATAACTTATCTAATAAGCTATTAGCACGAGGAAGAGATCGCAAGGTCAGCAGTAATGTCACAAAACAAATAGATACAGAAGTCAATCTATATACAAAAAGCGCTCGAGCTACGCACACATAGACAACTCTTACAGATACGATAATTCGGAATGATTGAGAATAGTGCAAGCGTGAGTGTCACCCGCTTGGACACGCGTCAGTGAGCTTTTTTGTGCAGAAAATTTATACTAACATTTTTCAGTAACAATTTCCCCCTAAAATAATTATTAAGCTAATTAGTAATTACCTAAATATTTTAGAGTCGTAGTACTTGATTTTATCATAATAACCATACCATAACCATTTAAAAAAAGTGAAAATCATAACAAAGTGTTGATTTTCACTTTTTTTTAATGGCTATAATTTTTAGAGTGCAGGCAAAAAATATTTTTATATTTTTTTGAGAACCACCATCTTTTGGCTCGTCATACGTTTTAGGCTTGACGTTGATTTCTGGGATATTCTTATAATATACATTAAATTAATAAAAATAATCGGTCTAATGGTTAGCGAATTTAATCAGGAAACAACGAGGCTCGGGTTCGATTTCCGACAGGGGCAAACATTTGTGTGATAAGTATAGATGTTTGAGTGTTTTTTTTGTATGTAACAGCATTTATCTATGTATTAGTATCGTGGCTAATACTTTATTACAAGTATATAATTTACTTACTTTGAGGTTAAATCAATTTGTGTAATTTTTTGTTTCCCCCGTGTTGGTCTGGGCTCCTTTAAAGAATAGGCCAACTACCGTTCAGCCAGGTAGATCGTAAGAGGCGACCAATTGGCCATGCAAGTCACTGACATCGTGGCTACTAGGTGGTAGAGTTCTGCATTGTCTGTAGCTGGTAAACTTATGCCTGTGGCATCAGACCTCGCCACAAGATAGCAGCGCACCATTAACATCTTTGGTGTCTATAGGCGATGGTTGGTTCCTTCCGTCAGGAGACCCCTCTGCTTGTTTGCTATCTTCACTACATAGTATAAAACAAAGTCGCTTTCTCTGTCTGTCCCTATGTCCCTATGTATGCTTAAATCTTTAAAACTACGCAACGGATTATAATGCGGTTTTTTCTAATAGAGTGATTAAAGAGGAAGGTTTATATATATAATAACTTTCAATATATTGTAAAGAAATACTGCAATTTTTGAGTTTTCTGATATCATGTCGTAAATAATTATATTTTTTTCCGCTTACATTGCATACGCAGGCTAAGCCCTACGAGATTTATCTAAATAATGTACTAAGAGTTTGTACACCTTAAAAAGATCTACAGAAAACTCCGCGATGGTATATGTCTATCTCTTATGGATAACCCACAATAGCATTTTTTTGCCATTTACTTTTTACGAGAAATAATGGGTTTTTTTCGAAGCAATTTTAAGCAATACAGCACTAATCCTTATCCAATTAAATAACTTAAATATATTGCTGATTTAATATAGATTAATATGGCCGTTTACAGCATATAATTTAAATGAATATTTTCGAAGATATTACAGATTTAAAATGCAGGAGCATAGCGGTTCCGGATTTACGCGACTGTGGCGGCGCGCGCGCGGAATGTTCTGTTAAACCGCTGGGAAACATGTTAATTTTCGGATAAATAAATATAGGACTGCAGCTGAAAACCAAAATTTAATACATTCTTTATTTTAAACTAAATATCACCATATAAAAGTCATGTCGAAGATTAGAAATAGTACTAACAAATTATTTGTTTTAGAGATTTTTTTAGCCTGTTTTTGGAATTTTATATGATCAAGTAAAGTACATTCTATTATGTAATAAGTTAGCACATTTCTTAGATAATATTTTCAGGTATATCGTATAATTTTTGTAAAATTGTTATTTAACAATTAATGTAAAAAACGTGATTTAGCAAACCAGTTTTTAATTTCCTACTACGTATGTAGATAAGGAAGTTACTGATTTTACCCCGATTTTCGAAAATCGAGTTTTCACCAGATGTCCATGTTTTGAGGTCCTAGGAATCTTTTCCGACTATTTTCACGATGATGTCAGTACGTCTGTATGTATGTATGTGTGTGTGTGTGTGTGTGGGTGTGTGTGTATGTGTGTATGTAAACATTTCATAACTTTTTAACGGCTAGACCGATCGAAACGCGGTTGATGGCATTCGTTTGGATTCCGCTCAGCTTAGATTTCCTGAAAATTTGAACCGATTCGGTCTAGGAGATTTTGAAAAGTTTTAAAAAAACACCAAAAAAGTTTTGAGGAAACAGTTTTTAATATAACTTCCAGATTTATGTACCAATTGAGTACAGAAACTAATCAGCTCTATTCCTCAAAAAACTACGTCTAATACATAAATTGCATCATAATCGGTTTATCCGTTTGGGAGTAATCGTTGACGAAAAATTTTGAAAAAAGTGTTTTTTTGACGTAGCTTCGAAATTTTTCAACCAATAATTTTTTGGTGTTCTACGGTATTTTAGTACTAAAAAAACTACGTCAAATGCCGTTTCAAAAATCAAAATCGAATCTAATTATCAAAACTTATAGCTTTTCAAATATTAAAATTACGTTGTTTTTAGCAAACTTACTTAATTTTTTTAAATAACTTTCAAGTTAATTTACCGATTGACCTAAAAGTATTATCAGCTTTTGTTCTTTAAAAACTGCGTCAAATGTCGTTAATTTAATCAAAATCGGTCAATTTGTTTGGGATTTATCAATGAAGAAAATTAAAAATAAAATGTTTTTTGACATAGCACCGAAATTGTTCATCCTATCGATTATTTAGCTAAATCAATATTTTAGATCTCAAAAATTGAGTTAAATGCCATCATCGTTTTCAAATTTACAGCTTTTCAAAAATTAATAATACTGCCATTTTTAACAAAATAGATGTTTGAACTGAAAAATCTATGCTTATATTTTTTACTTTTTTGAGCTTATAAAATACCTTAATTTAGTGAGAAGTTTCAGGGATGGCCCGTACGGTCAACCATTTACACATTTTTTCCCGTTTGCTCCGACGCCTCCCCTTAATAAATCGCAGGGTCAAACCTTCAACATTGACTGTTTTTCACATGGACAACTATATATCGCTCTTTCAAGAGTAACCTCTAAAGAAAACATATGCGTATTGTCTAATGACAAGAAAGCTGTGAACGTTGTATATAAAGACATTCTGTAATATATTAATTGTAAAAATAAAAGAAATGGGTAAAAATGTAAAAACTAATGTAAAAACTATATGAATTTAGATATTCCAAAGATAGCAGGAAATCTTCATGGTACAGGGAAAGGGGAATTGTCTTATTCCAAATTTAAAGCGTGCGGGCCACGGGCAGTACCTAATGAACAAATCAAAACTACTGGATCGATTTTAATCATTTTTTCCCGTGCGAAGCCTGGACGGGCCGCTAGTATGATATAAAACAAAAGTACTGTGCCAAGACGAGTGAATGTCACTTGTAATATTGAAAGTCTCGAGTTTCTTTGCAGTTGCTTGCTTCTATACTGAAATAAAAGAACTAAGCTATTTATAACGGAACCGCTTCTGCAACCGCTTTTAAACATGATTTAAAATGTCACTGTCGATATAATGTCAGTCAACTTGAATTTTGTAGTTTTTGCTGTTTCAATAATATAGTCATGATGTAAATATTTTTTTTTGTCGATAGGGAAGCGCTTGACCATGATCTCGCCTGATGGTAAGCTAAGATGTGGCCTAAAATGAAGCTTGTGAATCAATATGTGTTAAGTTGAAAATAAAAATTCAGCCATTCGAAGCAACATTTTATTTAATTTTTTTATAATAAATGTTCAAATTGTTTGCCTTCAGCTTCAATGCATGTCCTAAAAACATCTCTTCAAAAACGAACGCTTTATTTTACGCGCGAAACTTCTCGAATTGATGTATTTAGCGGCCTCCATAATTCTTTGGCGCAGCTCATCGATATTTGCGATGAGCTTACAGTAAACTTGATCCTTCACACCTCCTTAGTAAAAGGAATCAATGGGGTTTAAGTCTGGTGATCGGGCCGACCACAAGATCGTACGAGACCGACTAATCCACCTATTCGGATATTTTTCGTTGAGAAATTCCCGTACTGAGCGAGCATAGTACGCAGGGCAGTCATCTTGTTTTGCTGCCCTTTCTCGGGTTTCAAATTATCTATGTACCAAATTTTATCCGAATCGATTCAGCGGTCAAGAGACAGCCAGATAGAAAGAGTTACTTTTGCATTTAAAATATTAGTATGGATTATAAACTACTTAATTAATCAATCACTACACAGTATCGACTAACAAAGTCGCTTTCTTTGTCTGTCCCTATGTATGCTTAAATGTTTAAAACTACGGAACAGATTTTGATGCGGTTTTTTTAATAGATAGATTGATTCTTGAGACAGATTTTAGTATATAAACCTTTCCGATATTCCCACGGGAACAAAAGCTGCGCGGGTGAAACCGCGGGCAGGTCGCTAGTTAATAATAAAATACATATAAACTGATACACTGCCTCGTGGTCTAGGCTGTAGCCTATTTGACTCAGTCGGCCCGGGTCGGCCAAAAGTATTATGAAGCATTATTTGAAGATTTTTTGAAAATCCAAAATCTCAGTAGCAGCTCGGAGTCTGTCGGGTGGTGTGTTACCACTCCCTTGCCTAGCACGAGCACGTAAAGCCGGCGGCTCCGGTTATCGCTAGAAATAGTCGATAATCGTTATCAGGTAGGTAAAATGCGGCGATGGGGATCACCACTCATCTCGCCAATCGACAAACCGGTTATGGTCTCGGAGCTGGCGACGAATTTCGAGAAGGTTCTTTTGGATTGGAATTACAAAAAATATGATTTCGTCAAAATGGCCATACCAGGCCAGAATATAGTTATTCTGTGCTGCGAGTCTGGCAGAGCGTTCGCGGTTATTTCGCTACTGCGCAAAATATAACATTTGCAAAAGAAATTTCAAAAAATGTATTTTTGACAACTTGATTTTTACTTCATCTTTTAATGAGGTTTTTTAGAACTTGAAAAAATATCCTAGATTATTTTGTCGGTTTTAAAGTGTTCAAAGACACTTTCAAACACATTTTACGAAAGTTCCAAAAGTGCGACCGCGCGACGGTTTTGTTTAAAAGTGTAAAATAAAGCTAAATAAATATAAAGGTTTGAAGCAAGTTAAAAATTAAATTACTATAATTTCTTTTGTAAATTATTTTTTTGCTTACATTGTGACATAGCGTGACACGAAATCGTCTAATCAGCTCAACATTAATGCTATTAAGCGAAGCGTCCTAGAGCTATGTTTAAGAGTCTCCACATATTGGCTTAAGCCAATTGGGAACATGTGGTCGAGCAAATATTCGTTACAACTTCACATATAGTCTAGCAACAGCTATAGAACTACTAAACGCAGAGTAGGTCAGCCAAACGAAAAGAAAGAGAAAGAAAACTTCGTTCTTGTTTCTCTTTTTAAAGACGCACGCACGGAAACAGACAATCAGAGACGATTATGTTGCAATGCATGCGTATTATACCTCATTATACATCGATACATTAATCAGCATAGATCATCTGAGAATGTATCCGCCAACATATACGCGGGGTAATTTGCTCGTTTGTGGTAGGTATTTAACATCGGCTAATGCGTCCATTTGTTGTCAGTTCTTGTGGCATGCAATAAAGGGTTTTAGTGTCAGCGTTCGGGTTCTACACGTCTGACGATGCATAGAATACTATGCATCGTCAGCCGTATAGAGAGACGCCTATACAGTAAACAGACTCTGGTGATAATAGATCCGATAAAAAAATAGTCGTGTAGACAGACTCCGATAATAATGTATGCTAATGTTAGTAATTTCCATTTATTTTAATTACTTTACTGCGATGCACATTCAAGTAGTAGTTAAAAGTACTAAATAAGTAAATAGCTGCGGCAGCTGCTGTCTTAACGTCCATTTTTTAATATTAATCGCGTGCGAGTTGCATCTGTCGAGAATTAACATAGACAGAATGACCTACAGACGTGCGGTCAGCTCGTTGCTCCATCCATCTGCCGATGCATCTGTCGAGGTCCGCGGATGTGTCTGTCAACGTGTAGAACGGGCATTATACGTACCTATGTATAATTCAAAAGCACGTCTACCAAATGTATGGTTTTTTTCTATTTGTATCAAAGTGATATTTTCACTTACTTACGCGCTTATGGCTTTTCTGTTCTTTTTGATTATCTTTATGCTAGCGGCCCGTTTAAACTATCCATGGTTAATTTACATTAGAAATAAATTCATAACATTATTATGTCTTAAATTTTGTTGTCATAACATCTAATTTACTTATTTAATACTTTATTCTGCTTACACATAAAAGTAAATTTACAATTTCATTATACAAATATTGCAATACAAATATTGCAAAAAGCGAGATTATCTCTGTAAGAGATTTCTTCCAGAAGACATAAAAGAGCGAGAATACGTAAAAGAAATGTAGAATACATGTGTACAGATTATAAATTAAAAAATATACAATGCACAAGAAAAAACTTATTTTAATTAACTTATTACTAATCTATATTAGGTATTTAATATTGTAAATGCGAAAGTTTGAGTGTTTGGATGAATGGATGTTTGTTACTCAATCACGCAAAAATTGCTGCATGCATTTGAATGAAATTTGGCATACAGGTAGATGAAGACCTGGAATGACACATAGGCACTTTTTATCCAGGAAAGATAAGGTGATCACGTGGGATTTCGTCAAAACTTTATTAATGCAGCAGGCTAATAAGAGAAGGAGTACTAGAAATGAAAATAATAAATGTAACCTATACGACTTTTTCGTACCAAAAATGAACTAACGCGGCTAAAGAAATTATTCACTTAAAAAAAAAATTGTGTACCAAATAAATAATTTATTTCACATTACCTGCCCGAGAAAGCAGATAAGAGGTCTTTCCCAAAGTCGTCATATCTGACAAACACAAGCTACTAAGCTTGTGTTTGTCAGATCAGGAATACACGTCAGGAATAACTTATACGTAATTCGATACAAAGGCGGTATATATTTAAATAATATTACCATGAAATTATGTATTCAGTATACAAACTATGACGATACATAAAACGATGTATGAATGGTTGGTATTTCCATATAATAATAATAATGGTTTCCCCGAACTAGGATTCCTAATTAACCCGAGTGTAATAGAACGTCCGATTTCCAGCACCTAAATAAATAATGCGATAATGCGTTCGGTGATGCAAGACAATTTAGCGTCTGGGGACGCTAAATTTTCTTGCTTTTAACTAAAACAATATGACATTTTGTCAACTTTTCATCAGAAAACAATATTATGATAACATTATTTTTTTACAAGCAAAACAAATAAACACATCTCCCATAATAGGACTTCACTTTTACTAAAACTGCATCACATTTATTGCATAAAGTGCAAAATAATAATGCTAAAACGTATACTGGACCAGAAACAAGAAAAATATAGAGCAAGAATGTCATAAAAAATATTGTAAATTACCAACAAAATTAAAATTGACAATTTTATTCAAAAGCTAAAAAGTCAAAAGATGAATGCTAGCGCATAAAAGTTACACATCGTTTCTCACCAGGCGGTGCTTAAAACAAATAAAACAATTGATTTTTCTGATATTAACTCAATTAACTACGAATCGTCGGGGCTCGGGTTCGATTCCCGACAGGGACAAGAATTTGTGTGATGAGCATAAATGTTTGTATTTCTGGGTTTGGGTGTTTATTATGTATGTAACAGTATTTATATATGTATTTCTATGTATATGTATCGTTGACTAATACCCAACAGAAGCAAATAATTTGCTGACTTTGGGGTTAGATCAATTCGAGTAATTTGTCCAAATTATTTATTTATCTTATTATTATTATTTAAAAAAGGGCAAAAGAGGCCAGCGCACATCGCGGATAATTGGCAGTATTTCTCATTTTACAAAAACTCTTTTATTTGATATTGCGTTAGCTTTTTTAAAGATAAAAAACTGAGTATTTATCAGCGCCATCTACCGATTGCTTGATAAACATGGCTTTTTCCGAATTACGATTTTTATCATTGTTGTTTGTCCATATTAGTAGTCTCTGACTGAAAGTATAGTAATAGTACAACGCGTCATAATCATACATAGTTTAAACAAAGTCGCTTCCACTGCATAGCAGGTACCTATATAATTTGTTTAGATCTTTTTAACAACGTAATATATTTTAATGCGGTTTTCATCGATTGACAGATTGATTTAAGGAGCGGTATGACTACAATTTAAAAACGTCGATTTAATCACATAACTGCATATTGCCGCGTAACCTAATTTCATACTTACGAGACGTTGAATAAGGTTGAAAATTGCAAAGCAAACAAAAATATTTTGTTAAAGCTGTAACTTGGCTGCAAATAAAAATTTAATTTGCGGGATTGATTTAAATATTTAAATTTCTTTAAATAGCTCAGAATATACGCATTTAATTCAATATTTGTCTGGTTAAAGTTTGAAGTCAGAAATGAAAGGTAGTGTAAGGAATGGGGCAAACTTATCCAAGGTCTGAAATTATAGATTTATTTTTAATAAAACCATATTTCTTTCATGTTCTTTTAAAAAAGTTGTTGTTACCGCTGAAAATATAGAGAACATTGACGTCAAAGTTTATTTTTATGAAGCAAATTACGATGTTTTTATTGAAAATATTAAACAAATATTTAATATTCTATTCGGATAACATTTTTCTTTAGACCTTTTTCTACGCTCTGTATTTTTTGCGGGGGTTTTTTTTCTTGGGTTTTCTCGTACTCGAGCGTTAAAGAAACCAATTTTGTGAATGTTGAGCTAACACCGCGCCTTAAGATATAGAAAGGCTTATATTAAGATAAAGGCTTATATTACATTGACCGCCCCGTTGGTCGAGTGGTTAGTGACCCTGACTACGCAATCGACGGGGCTCGGGTTCGATCCCCGAAGGGGACAAGCATTTGTGTGATGAGCATAAATGTTTGTATTTACGGGTTTGGGTGTTTATTAAATATATCCTAGTATTTATATATGTATTTCTATGTATTAGTATCGTTGACTAACACCCATAACACAAGCAAATAATTTGCTTACTTTGGGGTTAGATCAGTGTAATTTGTCCCGTGAATTTTTATATTTATATTTATATTTATATTTATATTTATATTTATATTTATATTTATATTTATATTTATATTTATATTTATATTTATATTTATATTTATATTTATATTTATATTTATATTTATATTTATATTTATATTTATATTTATATTTATATTTATATTTATATTTATATTTATATTTATATTTATATTTATATTTATATTTATATTTATATTTATATTTATATTTATATTTATATTTATATTTATATTTATATTTATATTTATATTTATATTTATATTTATATTTATATTTATATTTATATTTATATTTATATTTATATTTATATTTATATTTATATTTATATTTATATTTATATTTATATTTATATTTATATTTATATTTATATTTATATTTATATTTATATTTATATTTATATTTATATTTATATTTATATTTATATTTATATTTATATTTATATTTATATTTATATTTATATTTATATTTATATTTATATTTATATTTATATTTATATTTATATTTATATTTATATTTATATTTATATTTATATTTATATTTATATTTATATTTATATTTATATTTATATTTATATTTATATTTATATTTATATTTATATTTATATTTATATTTATATTTATATTTATATTTATATTTATATTTATATTTATATTTATATTTATATTTATATTTATATTTATATTTATATTTATATTTATATTTATATTTATATTTATATTTATATTTATATTTATATTTATATTTATATTTATATTTATATTTATATTTATATTTATATTTATATTTATATTTATATTTATATTTATATTTATATTTATATTTATATTTATATTTATATTTATATTTATATTTATATTTATATTTATATTTATATTTATATTTATATTTATATTTATATTTATATTTATATTTATATTTATATTTATATTTATATTTATATTTATATTTATATTTATATTTATATTTATATTTATATTTATATTTATATTTATATTTATATTTATATTTATATTTATATATATAAATAAATTATAATTATTAATTTAATGCTTCACCCTTCATAGAGTGAAGTGCTATTCAACATTCGAGTGCATTTGCTTCTGACGTGGAAGGAAGTGTCGTGGAAGTGGGTGGACTATTGTGCCGCTGTGGTCTTCTATAATTTCAGACCTTGGATAAGTTTGCCCCATTCCTTACACTACCTTTCATTTCTGTTGCATCACAGCAGTTCCATATAACTTTTCACGGAAAATTTGCAAATTAAATACCATAATTTCTCCTTCACAAATATTCTGCTTACACAGCAATAGAACCGGCGTGGTGATTTATACTCAATAAACTTGGTATTAGAAATCAAAATTAAATAACCACACCTAATCGAGTTCTGTATCTGAAAGTTACATAATCGGTGTTCTTGGAAACTAGAAGGTGGAACTCTTCGCGTTAGTAAACTAATTTCAAGTTTAGTACCTCTGTACCAGTCACATATTAACACCAACTTTGCTGATAACATTCATAGCAATTTCTTTGACGATGAAAATACTTAATCTTCTCATTTTTTTTTGAAATGAAACTTTTTTTAGGACGATATTTTATGAAACGAAATATAGACTGAAAAGCCTTATCTTTTGCCGTGTATATAAAAAAGAAATATATCAAATAAATAAATAAATATCACTGGACATATTACACGAATCGATTTAATCTCAAAGTAAGCAAATTATTTCCTTGCGTTATAGCTGTTAGTCAACAATACTAATACATAGAAATAATAAATACTGTAACATACATAATGAACACCCAAACACAGAAATATAAACACCTACGCTCATCACACAAATGTTTGTCTCTGTCGGGAATCGAAACCGGGCCCCATCGATTCGTAGTTGGGTTCGCTAACAACTCGACCAATGCAAATGTCATTCAAATTCATTTTTTGGCACCAAGCAAAGATATTGAACTATATATAATATAGTAGCATCAGTGTTTGCATAGAATATAATTTATTCCTAAACAGTTTATTAAAAAAATGACCACAAGCTTCTTGTGTGAAATATAATTATTCATATTAAATAAAGTCTGGATAAAAATAAAGATGAAAGATTTTAGATAGAACATCCAACAAGCGCAACAACCTGAATATATCTAACATTAGTGTCCCACTTCTGATGTATAATATATTAATCTATTTCTTTGCAGATGCGGGTCGGCGGCGCGTGACCACGGACGGGCTGCTAAGCGCCCTGGCCCGCCTGCGCCGCCCGCCGCCCCCGCTCCCGCACCCCGCGCTCCCCTCACGACCCGTGAGTATCTAGAATATCTACACGACATATTGTAGAAAGTAATAGAAAACGCCAACAATTATGTCGCAGCCAAATTGTATATTCATCGTGAGTTTATAATACAAATGGCGTCATCAGATTGCAAAGATAAATACGTTTTAGAAAATGCCTTACGCTGATTGTATAATGTCGTCATTATATAATATCCCGCCGCATTTACCGCCGCTGACAGCAAATTGCCTTACTTGTTACGTAAATTGGTTGTTTATTTAGAACTAAAAGCCTATCCGACTTATTACATAAAAAAGTAGCAGGTTTGTTAGGTTCCCTTTAGGTCTCACTCCCGGGAAAAGGAATCCCCGGAGCAGTGGGGTTCTGCGACACTAGAGTTTATGACGCCATTGACGCCATTTATGTCATCAACAATTTGCTTCGGCAATTTGTATTGACAGTTTATTAAATGACGACACCATTTATATACGGACAAATTATAGATTTTTCCTGGGACATATGCACTTCGAGTGTCTGAAAGAAGTGAATAAGATTTCCTTTAAAACTGTTACACATTGTGAAGCAGGTTTAAAGGCAGTGGAAATCTGGCACACTTGGTTTCTTACATTTTAAAAATACAGACGTCCTATAATTAGATATTTGTTTTACAAAGAAAAGTATTTTTTATGTCTGATCCTAATAATCGAATGATTTGATACTGCTAAGCTAATATTAATATTCGAATACAAAAAACAGTCGATCGCTACTTCGCTATTTCGAATGAAATTCGAATGAGTTATAAGGTTATTCGAATAATAAATTCCTGCTATCGAATTATTCGAATAATGTCATCACAATCGTCCATCTTGGTACTAAAATATTTTTTTCTTAAATTACTTACGCAAATATTTAAAAAAATATTTATCAATATCCATCAAATAATTACTTAAGGTCGTATTAAGCTATATTATTAGTTTGATGTATGTTTTGGAAAATAGTTTTCTCTTATTAGTTGTTTTTTTAATTAATAGTTATTTTATTTTAACACTAGCTGACTTGACAAACGTTGTTCTTCACCTTTTAAACCTCAACTGAATGTCCATGAATATTTTAAAACCAAAATTAGCCAAATCGGTTCAGCCGTTCTCGAGTTTTAGCGAGACTAACGAACAGCAATTAATTTATATATATATATATATATATACATATATATATATATATATATACATATATATATATATATATATATATATATATATATATATATATATATATATATATATATATATATATATATATATATCAGGGGCGTGCACTGTTTAGAGGCAAAGAAGCACTGCTTTACCTATATTTTAATAGAAAACGTTCATACGTTTTAGATGACTTTATTTAATTATAAATAAATGAATAAACAAAATATAATAACTTAAAAACGCCTAATATTTTTAAATAGCACCTATTTGCAAGCACAGCGCTCAAACGTGTTTGCCAGGCGTTTATTAAACGATAAATAATATCAACTATACCTATATAACTACTGCCGCTACCATTCTGCCTCACATTGTAAATGTGTGCGAGACATAATTACCTATCCGCACGTAATTGGCTCACTCACACAATCATGCTATTTTGTACGGCAAGTACTGCAAGCTTGTTCTATAATCCGGGTAAAGATAATAGACGAAATATTATTGGCAAAACAGTATGCTCACATTATGCATTTTTGTTTAGTAAGGTTTTATTTGTTTAAATAGCAGAAATGTTTTGTGTTTCGCGGGGGCCATTTGCTTTTTCGTGTGATAACTGTTAAGCATTGTTTATTATTTTGTTTGTGCCAGTACATTATATAAAGTTTTCATTTTAATATTTGAAAGTGTGTAGGTACATTTAATAGGTTATTACTGAGTTTCTATAATAATTGTAGTGATTTGCTTTTACTAGTGCATTTGTTGATTTTTTTAAATGTTATTTGATTGTGAAGTTTGTGTTGAAAATGTGTGTTTATTAAAAATAACAAGTTTTTTCTATTTTGTCATTCAGTGAAAAGATTCAAATCGTGTCTAAATGTAGGTGTGTACCCGAGTTACAATTAAACCAGCAAAACGAATACACACATATTTGAGAAACACAAAATCAACGACTCACAGAGCTTTCCATGATTTCTATAGAAACGACATTAATGATAGAATTAAAACGCAATCCAACTTTCTATGACGATATCCTAAAATCATATTTAAAAAAGGATAGGCGCATAGATTTCACTTCATAGTATAAAACAAAATAGCTCTCTGTCTGTCTGTCTCTGTCTGTCCCTATGTCCATATGCATGCTTAAATCTTTAAAACTACGCAACGGTTTTGATACGGTTTTTTTAATAGATAGATTGATTCTTGAGGAAGGTTTCAGTATATAAACCTTTCAGATATTCCTACGAGAACAAAAGCTACGCGGGTGAAACCGTGGGCAGGTCGCTAGTAATCTATAAATGAATGAGTAGTTTGTTTTTTTACTAACCCGTAATTTTATTATTAAGTTTATATTATATAAGGCCATATCGGATATCTCGCAAGGGATGTGTTCTGTAACTATCACTCACTTGGATAATATATTTGAGGTGGTCAAAATCTTGCGTTTATTTATATCGGTGTATCAGTAATCAGAACCTTCAGTGAAAATTGAAGCTGACTAGGTGAGTAGTTAGATATTAATTTAGCTTATTATTTTATATATTTTATTACAATTTCATTCGCCGCGACGATCGATTTCTGTTTTGTTTGCGTTGCCGTAGAAGATGTACATGAATAGTAGTACATCTAAGACTTATTCTGTTGGCATGATTTCCGACTTAGAGCTATGCTACAAATCTATAAGAAAAATTTTTGTGATCGAGTACACAGCTGCGTACCCGGTGTCATAATTCTGCCGCTAACGCCGCTTATATATATATATATATATATATATATATATATATATATATATATATATATATATATATATATATATATATATATATATATATATATATATATATATATATATATATATATAATGGGCCGAATGTGGTTTGAACCGAATTCGAACTTCGGCCGAACATTCGGTGAAAATAAAAAATTCGGCCGGATTTCGGCTTCTTTCAGTTTCGGAACTTCGGTTCAGTTTTGCCGCACTTTCTGGAGAGCAACACGTCATGACTTGTTTACGTATTTACTTAAATTATTTTATATATCGTTAATAGTTTTCGAAGCGCACGCAAAAAAAACCGCAAAATAATGACATAGATAAAATTTTGATGCCTTGGGTTAGGTGGGGATCTCTAATTTTTTAAATTATGATGTAATATCTTTCTAATGGCTTTTTTATTTTTTTTTAATAATAATAATTTTACTCGCAGATATACGTCCCAGAATGACCTAAGCCAAAATTTAAAAAACTAACTGAAATCATCTTTTTTGGATCTAAAAATAAAGTAAATTTGAAAATTTCATATTTATGAAACGATAGGAAACACGGTGAGAGTTTCCCAAAATTTAATTTTTAACGTAAAAAATTTTTTATTAGCAAAAAAAAAAAATTGTTTATTATCATCTGTAGGTAAGTCAACGACAAACCATTTATAATTTGGTAAACTCGAAAAACTTAATTTCGCTTGTAGATATCCCTATCTGAAATTTTATTTTGTCTGCTGTCCGCTAACTTCAGGGTCATCACATAGACACCTCTTACGGATGCGATATCTCGGACTGGTGCGGAACAAAATGTCCCGAGCCATTCCGAGATATCGCGTCCGTGAGAGGTGTCTATGTGTGCGTTGCTCTGATATTACTTGTATGGAACATTGACTTCTGTTAGTCTCCAGTAATCTGTGGTTAGATGCAGGAGGGTGGATAACAGAGCCGCTGGGTTCTTCGTTATTTTAATTCTTCTTTTCGTTATTATTAGCTTGGAAAGAAACACAGAACTGCGCTGGTTAGCAAAAACGTGCCGAAACAGCGGCACGTTTTGCCAGTGTGCTTGATTCTTTAATGGGCAATAATCATAATTATAAATTTTCACATTTCACAGCTTTGAAATCACGTTGTTATCACACGTTAAAGGAGTGGCATGTAACGTGTGATTTATGGATCCTATTTAGCGGTGTATCTAGGAATTCCACAGTGGATACAGTGGATTCCGTTGGAATGCGACAAGGCCATCGTGCCAAGATTCTTGAGCCATACCACATTAGTAATAGAAACAGCATTAAATCGATCGAAATATAGGTACTTTATTTTCGCTTTTGGCCTCATTGGTTAAGTAGTTAGTCACCTTTTACACAACAGAGTGCTAAGTGTGAGTTTTTCTTTTCGCATTCGTTCGTGAGCGCGTTTCGAGTTTACTAGGAATTTGGATGTGATTTGTACAGCGCCACCTAGTGGTAAACTGGTTTCTCGCGTTTACCACTAGGTGGCGCTGTACAAATCACATACAAATTCCTAGTAAACTCCAAACGCGCTCACGATCGAATGCGAAAAGAAAACTCACACTTAGCACGCTGATGGGGCACGAGTTCGACGGGATGACAGGGACAACAAACCCAGAAATGAAATCTATGTTCCTTTAGATTTAACTTCTGGGTTTGGGTGGTTAATATATTTGAGTAATCTATACAAATAAATAAAATAGGGGTGTCTGTTTGTAATATTAAAATAACCGTTTTTTACTAAATGCAAAATAACATTTTTTACAATTTTTGTCTGTCTGTCTTACGGAACGGCTGAACCGATGTTGACGGGACTTTCACTGGCAGATAGCTGATGTAATAAGGAGTAACTTAGGCTATTTATAATTTCGAAATTTTCCACGCGGACGAAGTCACGGGCTCAGCTAGTGAATAATAATTATGTACCTTTGTACCTTTGTGTTTTTCTGTGTTAGTATTATTAACAAAAACTCATATCACAAGCTAATAATTTGTTAATTTTGGAGTTAGATTACATAATGTATCTTCAGGCCAGATCCCTTACGGGGTAAGCAGAGAAAACTATTTATTACGATCCTTGTAGGCTTGTCTCGCTTCGTCCACATTCATTACTCTCTTTATACAAACACGCCGGTTGTGAAGACTCTTGACACCACCTTCGGATAGTACTCGAAGGTCAATCAATCCGACCATGGTTCATCAGTTTAGGTCTTCCCTGGTACCTACATCCTTCCACATTTACATTGTATATCTGTTTTGTTAACCTTTTATCTACCATTCTTTCTGCATGTCCGATCCAACGGAGCATGCCCTTTCTTATGTCCGATACAACATACAAGGTTGTATAAAAAAGTACTCTTAGTATCATCCTAAAGAAACAAAAAAGTGTCATCTATTTACACTCTGAACGAGTACCAAATATTTTAATGTCACCAAAAGCTTTTTTCGTTTTTTAACTTTTAAGTGGTTAAAATCAAATAATCTTCATGATGAATTATATTTATGTTGACGATATATTGCGATGTGAGTCGCTTAAAATAGAATCTAACAATTGTAAATTCAAGTAATATTGAAGAAGTTTGCTGAATTTTAGTATTATAAAAAGTGTCCGTGATGCAATTTACATTTCAGAAGAAATTAATAATGTATAATAAATATATATTAATTACGTTTATATTATAATAAATATATATTAATTACGTTATATATATTAATTACGTTTCAAATTGTTTGTCCGCTATAGTCTCCTAGACTACTGAACCGATTTCAATGAAAGGAGAATGATGAGACTCCATACAAATTTGGCCTAAAACGCAACACATTATGACAACTGCTTACCGAATTGTAATACATTATTAATTTCTATATATATATATATATATATATATATATATATATATATATATATATATATATATATATGATGCAATTTACATTTCAGAAGAAATTAATAATGTATTACAATACGGTAAGCAGTTATCATAATGTGTTGCGTTTTATATATATATATATATATATATATATATATATATATATATATATATATATTATATATATATATATATATATATGGGTATTTTTAGTATATATATATATATATATATATATATATATATACTAAAAATACCCATTACATACACTACATATATGATAATGAACACACATATCGTATACTATTTTTTCTGTTGTTAAACTTAAAAAACTTGTTTAGTCTGTGGTCAAATTTCGACCACAAGGAGATCGCTGGTATGAACTAACTAGGCGATATAAAACGTTATAAACAGAAAACCATGTCCTTAACACGACGCAAGCATCGAATCCTGTAACGCGGTCAGCCGTGTAATCCAATCATATTCACGCCAGTGATCTGCTACATTTTTATATTTTCTATTTGTCATAAAAACGTTATAGTTGCTATTTTAAACGGCTATATTTAGCATTAACGACTTGCTACTAAAAATTTAAAATCATTTTAAAATCACCCACGTTTAGATATACAGACAGACTGGTGAGTTACCTTCGATACTTCTAAAGAGTACTCGGTATTCGATTCTCGTTAAAATGAAATAATAAAATTAAGGGCTTAACTTATGACCAATTTTTTTTTATATCATAAGAGCACACAAGCAGATGGGTCTCATGATAGAAAGAGTCAACCATCGCCTATAGACACCAAAGATGTTAATGGTGCGTTGCTGTCTTGTGGCGAGGTCTAAACTCTAATGCCACATGCATAAGTTTACCGGCTACCTTACCCTCCAACTGGAACACGACAGCGACAAGCACTGACGCTATTGCGACAGGAATAGGTAAGGCGGTGGTACCTGACCCGGGCGAGACAATGCAGAACTCTACCACCTAGTAGCCACGATGGTAGTGACTCGCATAGCCAATCGGTCGCCTTTTACGACCTTTCTGGCAGAACGGCAGTTGGTCTATTCTTCAAAGGAGCCCGGAACCAACACGGGGAAAAAAAAGTGAAATGTTGATATTATACTTGCTAAGCACGCCGCGCCAGTCGACATCAAGCCGCCGCCGCCACGCGACACTTGCGTCCGCGCCACGAAATAAAGAAAACAACGGAATTGGCAAGTACAAACATTTGTATCAGGACCGCGATCGCCACACTCACACATAAAATAAGCATTATTGCATATAAACTACTAATGCAAACATTGTTTCATTGGTCGTTTTCATTTTAAACAGCAATAATCCGAAACAAACAAACAGAACATTTAAAAATATACCAAACTGCGTTACAATTAATTTTATTTTGCTACAAAAAAAAAAAGAGTATTTACGTCCTTTTATAGTCTATTCAAAATAGACTCATCTATTTGTACAATAGTGAAACTTAAGATCGTAATAGTTTCGCTATTCTACAATAGATGGCAGCATTGATTTTCCGTAGTTTTCAGTTGATCATATTTGAGTAGAGAACTTTCTAGAACGATATACGTAATGACTGTCATTACGTATATCTTTCTAGAAAAATTAGGTCAACCTAAAATGAACTTTATATGTAAGGTGTACGGCTGATTTTAGCTTGACTTTCTATTATATCATTAGAGATTATATTAAATCAGGAATTTAATTAAAATAAAATGAAAATTGTAATTTCGAATGATATGAAATATCTCCATTTTTAATCATCTGTATTCTACTATCATTTCTGCATTCAAGGATGGCACAATACGGCATAATTCGGTGTATAATAGATTTTCGCACGACGACTATCTCCTAATGATATGGTAAGTATCACTAAGGCAATTTAGAGTAAAAGCGCATAATAGTGACGCACGCGGCACGCCCACTCTTCACTTCCCCTTGTTTTCTTTATTTCGTAGTCCGCGCGGTGTCCAGGTACTAAATGCCATCTGTATGCCATCTGTTTGGCGCAGGTAAACTTCTTGGTGTACTGTTTACTAAATTTACTAAGAAGTATTTAAATATTTATTTTTAATGTTATTTTTTCTCATCATATACTAGCAAAAAGCAGAGCTTTGTAAGGGCTCGCTAAGTTATATTACCTAGTAATATTCTTAGGAAAGTATTTTTACACGAATTACATCTTTTAATGTATGGACTTCATAGTTAACTAACCTAAAAAATCTAGCGTATTTTCACCCAAACATTATATTCGCATCAAAGGCGTCGTCAGGCTTTGTATCTAGGGAGGCGCAGAAAAATAAAACCAAAAAAAACTTGAGAGGTGTCAAGGGACACCCGGATGGAACGAAGTTCCTTTCGATACAATAAACCTGTATACACTCAACAAAAATAATCGTAGCGACACCACACTGTTCAATGCGAAATAGAAATGAAAATATCTGGCTTGTTTTCTATAAGAGAGAAAGAGAGAAAGAGAGAGAGAGAGAAACATACGCACGCCGCACAGCTTACTATAGCAAAAAGTGTCGTGACAACTTTTCGTAAGAATTTTTTCCGTCTAGTCCCTTTTCACAACGCGCGATAAGGAACCTCGTTTCAATAAAAAAATATAATGTTTCTAAGATACATTTTTTAATATTTATGTATAAGAAAAATTCTTTAAAATTTTCTTGATTTACTAGAAACACAATTTAATATAATAATCAATGGTATCTACACAGAACAATTATAAAGGTTATCTACATATTTTACACCATATTTTTTGGTCTACCTATAATATAGTACCTACCTATAATATAGTAAATTTTTTTCGAAGTTTTTTTTAAAGTTTTTTCAAAATTTCTCGAAATCTCTTGGACCCATTTGGTTCAATTTTTCAGGAAGTATAAGTTGAACGGAATCCAATCAAATGCCATCAACTGTGTTTCGATCGGTCCAGGCGTTCATAACTTATGAGTTGTTGACACACACACATTGCATTGCATCGGCTCGACCGGTAGGCGTATCATCTAACGTTTGCAATTCGCCAGCGATCAGCGATGACTCTTAAACGTAATGAAAAAATCATCAAAAACGTCGCCAATTGCTTGCTGGTCACTAGATGCACTTTTGCAATGTCACAGCATCAAAACTAATCAAGCGGCAACGACTACCACTAATGTACAAGGCTGTTATGCAATAACTAAACAATCACGATAATTTCGCATTGCGAGTTACGTGATCACCCCGCCGGTCAGGTACCACCGCCTTTATTCCTGCCGCATAGCGTCAGTGCTAGTCGCTGTAGTGTTCCAGTTTGGAGGGTAAGGTAGCCGGTAAACTTATGCATGTGGCATTAGACCTCGCTACAAGATAGCAACGCACCATTAACATTTTTGGTGTTTAAAGGCGATGGTTGACTCTTTCCATCAGGAGACCTATCTGCTTGTTTGCTATCTTATGATATAAAAAAAACACACACACATACATAGAGACATACTGACGTCATCGCGAAAATAGTTGAAAATGGTTCCTAAGACCACAAAACGCGGACATCTGGTAAAAACTCCATTTTTGAAAATCGGAGCAAGATTAGTAACCTCCCTATCCACATACGTGGTGGGAAGTTAAAAAGTACAAGTGTTTTAATAGATTAATATTGTATTAAATTAGAGTGAATGAAAATGAATTAAATGAAATAAAACTACCACCCCAAAGCTTAAACCTAAAAGTGCGATATTTTTGTAGTAAAATGTACCACTAAAGGGCACAGATCGTCGCCTAGTGTAGCTTTGTAGTATTTTAACTCGTTACTTTTATAATAGATGGCGTTAGCAGTAATAACATTCTAATACAAAATGTATCTTCTATTTTTTTAATGTTTATGAAATAACATTTTAATGGTAGATAACATATCTAGACATGAATTTAAACCACCACGTCAAAGCTCAAACCTAAAAATGTGATACTTTTTTAGTAAAATGTACCACAAAAGTGCATAGAAAGTGGCCTAGTGTAGGGCTTGCTTCGCTCGCCCTAATGATCACCAACTAACTATACGTCCTAAATCTTGAAAGTAGCTCATCAGTCAGTCTGTATTTTTAATGTTGAGTTTATCATCACGTCAGTTACCTTGCGAGATAGTTAGAGTGAACCGAATGTCTATCGACTTTCCGTTTTACCACGGTTCACCAGTTCGTCAGTTGGCGACATGGGTGAACATTATCACGCATTTTACAGATCTGATAGCGATAACCGGTTCCGACAGCTCTACGCGCTCATTCGTGCGCCGGATTCCTCTACGCTACTGAGATTTTGGACTTTCGAGAAAATTTTCGAAAAAAGAAGTCAATCGAGTCGAAGAGTTTAGGGCTCTTAAACATTTTCTTATATAACGGATGCAACCCGGCCCGTCACGCAACAACACGCCTAAATCACTTTCATAAAATCTTTATTAATCTATAGTTCGAAAGTTTGGAAATTTCGAAGTTTGGACGTATGGATATATGTTACTCAGTCACTCGAAAACTACTGAACAGATTGGCATGAAATTTAGCACACAGGTAGATGATGAACTGGAATAGCACATAGGCTACTTTTACAGCATTTTTCGTTCCGATGCGGTCCGTCCTAGTGTGCTCTTTCCTTTATGCCACATCGAATCACGGCATGACGTTGTATCGTGTTTGACCCCGGTTACACTTTGATTAGTGCGAGTGTGAGTGTTTAATGCAGGTGCTTAGTATAAAGCTAAAACACTTGTAGATAGCCGTTGATTAGTGCGAGTGATTAGTAATCAACGTAGAAAAAATGTATAGATGAGTAACGCAGAAGTAAATAATAGCGAGTGATTAGTAATAAGCGTAGTGAAGTGAATAGACGCTGATTACTAATCACTCGCACTAATCGACGGCTGTCTACAAGTGTTTTTAGCTTTATACTAAGCACCTGCATTACACACTCACACTCCCATTAATCAAAGTGTAACCGGGGTCTTTATTTGTAAGAGCCTTAAGGCACAAAATAAATAGGTACAGAAGTCAATCTACATACAAAAGGTGCTCGAGCAACGCACACATAGACAACTCTCATGGACAATATGTCTTAGAATGGTTGGGAACAATGCAAGCGCGAGTGCCACCCGCTTGGACACGCGTCAGTGAACATTTTTGTGCAGAAAATTTGTAATAGGTATATCAATAACATTAAAATATTTTAGTTATTATTGGTTTACATTTCCGTTCTTCCTGTTTCATTCTCAACAATAAATCAACACCTAGATACGAGTGCCATCATCAGTTTTTGCATATAAGCCAAAGTTGGGTTGTCAAACCCTAGCGCAACCGCCGAGGGTAGGTATGAAAAGTGAAGTACGTACATGAGTTTGACTTCTGTACCTATTTATTTTGTGCTTAACTGCTACGAGTCGTATGACGTTTTTTACGTGAATTGATAGACTGTTGCCTAATATTTCGTTCATATGACCTAAAAACAATACTTCCTTTACCACAAGTTCACCCCGATTTTTGAAAATATAGTAATCACAATCTCTACGTTTTGGAAGGAAGGAAGCCTAGGAAGCAGTTAGAAGTATCATTACGCTGCGGCGGTTGCCTTGCGGGGTAAGCAGAGTAAATTGAACGTCAATACACTTGATGGTACTGGCTCCTTAAGGCGAGGCATCGGGACAAACGGGAAAAAACTGGTTTACTAAAACACGTTTTTTTTTGTGTTGATTGTTTCAATATTACAAAAATTACATGACACACCTTAAGATATTATCTAAGGAATGTGCTAACTTATTACATGATAGAATGTACTTTACTCGATCATGTGAAATTCCGAAAACAGTCAAAATAATCTCTAAAACAAATAATTTGTTAATAATATTTCTAATCTTCCACATGTTTTTTTATATGGTGATATTTAATTTTAAAAACAAAAAAGAGTGTACTAAATTTTGGTTTTCAGCTGAAGTCCTATATTTATTTATCCGAACATTAACGAACGAATGAAGTTTCAGAACATACCACGGCGCCCATTTCCTATAGAATTGACGCGCGTCAAAATACCTTGCCTAAAAGAATTGACTAACTGCCGTTTTGCCAGGCAGGTTGTAAAATGCGACCCATTGGTTATACTTGCCACTACCATTGTAACTACTAGGTGGTAGAGTTCCTGAACGTCCCGCCCGGGTATTTAGTACCACCGCCTTACCTATTTCTGTCGCAATAGTGTCAATTCTTGCCATTGCCGGGTAAGGTAGTCTGTTTGTGGCATTTCCATCCCGCCACACGGATAGCACTGCACTATTAACATGTTTGGTGTCTATAGGTGAAGGTTGACTCTGTCAATTAGGAGGCTCTCCTGCTGTTTGCTATCTTATGATATAAAAAGCTTAAACTTCGACCAAATTATCCTATAAATATGTTTATGTGTCCACGTATAGATATCAAAGCTCATAGGTTACAAACGGTGTTTGTTGTACTCGTGACTAGACTTGTTAGTGCGCCGTGCAGTGACCATGTTTTTGAACATTACTCTACTAATTTCGTTGAGGTTACTAATAGAGGTTGCAATCGAATATTCGGATTATTAAAATTTTCTGCCTAAATTTATATTAGAATAGTAAATAAATGGATATTCGAATTTTCGAATACTACCAAAAAATA
Organism: Apodemia mormo; assembly: GCA_036924255.1. NCBI lineage: Eukaryota > Metazoa > Arthropoda > Insecta > Lepidoptera > Riodinidae > Apodemia > Apodemia mormo. The sequence continues at coordinate 20,690,918 of JAUPFN010000025.1, forward strand.
CTAATCTGAAAGTCTTTGTTGGTAGAAATGAAAAATTGATATTGGTAACACTGCTTGACGGCTTGACTTGACGCCATTTTGTTGAGTTTATGCACTTACTATGCGTTCCAACTAAGAATAGGATTGCGCTTGTTATCAACTTCATAGGTACCACAAATGTAAAATTAGTAATGTCAGCAAAAATTTATTTGTTTAAGAAATATTGCTGATTTATCGAAGAACAAATAACGTTTTAATATGAAATGAAATGAAATGAAATTTATTTATTGCTTAAAATACGGTACAGTTTTATAGGTTTACATTAGTTATAATACATTCGCGTATTCTACCAAATTGGCATGCAATTTTTTTTAAACAAATATAATTATAAATTAAAACTACTAATTTAATATAACTTCGGCACAAAAATTTAAGTATTTGAACCAACAATAAATTAGAATAATTATACAATCGTTATATGCCTATCATGGTTAATATTTCAAACATTTTAAATAACATTATTATTTAGTAATCTAATAATAAACTTAATCTACTCTATAATGATAAACAAACGTTATGAAATATCTATAGCCTGAAAAGTAAAAACGTAGCAAAATATCTATCAAATTTTCTAAAACATGCTAAACATCCATTTAAATAATAATAATAAAAAAGACAATAACAGTTTGATGGAATGAATTTAGAAATGATAATAGGTCATGATTCTAATATTAATCTTTATAATTTACGAAAAATTCTTGTACTGTATAATAAACTTTGTTAATTAATAAAGATTGCAAAGCTGCTTTAAACTTATTTATTGGCAACATTCTCATATCTTTTGGTAATTTGTTATAAATTTTAATGCACGTAACATAGCAATTCTTTGCTACAATGGAACTAGTTAAAACTGGCATAGTAATTTTATCCTTATCCCTAATATTGAAGTTAGCTAAGTCTCCTAATCTAGGAAAAATATTCGGATGCCTTTTCACAAACATTGCAGCTTCATAGATGTACATACAAGGTAAGGTCATCAATTTTAGTTTTTTGAAATATGGTTTACAAGAAATGAAAGGGTCTATGCCACATATTGCACGCACACATTTTTTCTGAACGATCAACACTTTTTGAACATCTGTAGAATTTATTCAATAAAAAATTAGTAAAAAACATCAGTTTAGCAGTTCATCTATATATTATATAAAAAAAGTCGTGTTATCCACCCCTTATAAGTCAAAAACGACGAGGCCAATTTTGTTGCGATTTTTGTGGGTTTGAGTTGTCTATGTCCAGAATAGGTTAAAAAGTATTAAAATATAATATTCATCACTAAAAAAATAATAAATATATCAGTCTAGCCGTTCGGTATATATGTATATATTAAAGTTTAACACGACATTTTTACACTTTATTTTAATACATAGTAACATGATCTGATGGAAATCTAAATAAAAAATATACCAATTTCAATGTAAATATATTTTTAACTACTTACCTACCTATTTCTTTGTTAGAATTCTTTTGCACACCTTACTTGTCACTTATCAAGTTTTTGCTAAATGCCGAGCAATATGTCATCCTGACAGTCCTATTCTCAGTTGGAACGCATAGTACATACCTTACAGCATACTCAAAAGTAACTTACTATGTAGTAATTGTAGTTATATTGGTAACATATTATGACTTAACTATCGTTATATGAAGTCTTTTACCAGTAAACCTCTGTAAAAAACAAAATTGAATTTGAACAACGAGCCCTGAATAGTTGAACGAACAGCATTTTGTCTTCGCTCTGGGAAAAGTTGAAATAAAATGTCTAAACTCATGTAACTTACTTCAGACTTAACGCCAAGCTTCGTGACTAACATATGAGTATACCTTGGGGGGTTTGTTACAGGGTAAATAAATATATCGTCGTTGTAAGTGAATTGAATAAATTCTAATATAATCTCCCTCTATGTAAGTCAAACATGACACATTTATTTAAGAACTAGCTGTTGTCCGCCATTTCGTTTGTGTGGCCGAAAATCATTTTGATTAGTCGGATAAAAACGTAGCCTATATCACTCTAAAATAGTATAGCTTTCTAATGGGAAAATCATTTTCAACTTCCTGCTACGTTTGCAGATAAGGGTGTTACTGATTTTGCCCCGATTTTCGACTGCGCTTTCACCAGATCGCCACGTTTTGAGGGTCCTAGGAACCTTTTCCGACTATTTTCACAATGACGTTAGTATGTCTGTCTGTCTCTCTCTCTCTCTCTCTCTGTGCGTGTGTGTGTGCGTGCGTGTGAGTGTGCGCGTGCGCGTGTGTGTGTGTAAGTGTGTATGTAAACATCTTATGACTTTTGAACGGGTGGACCGATCGAAACGCGGTCAATAGCATTCGATTGGATTCCGCTCAACTTAAACTTCCTCAAAATTTGATCCGTTTCGGTCCTGGAGATTTTGAGAAATTTTGAGAAAACCCAAAAAATTTTTTGTAAAACAGTATTTTGACGTAACTTCCAGATTAATGACCGATTGAGTGTAAAAACTAATCAGTTTTATTCCATAAAAACTAATTCATAAATTGCATAATAATTGGTTTATCCGTTTGGGAAAATAGTCTAGGTTTAGACCAACACATCCCGTGTTGGTCTATCCTAGGCTACACCAGTTCTAGTAAAAATAAGAAATGGGGCCGTTAGTTCTGACAATGGTAATATTTTTGGAAATGCTGAAAATCATCAAGCTAACCGATATCTTTTTTTATATTATAAAATAGTAAACAAGCAGATGGGTCTCCTGATGGAAAGAGTCAATCATCGCCTATAGACACCAACGATGTTAATGATGCGAGGGTTGCTATCTTGTGGCGAGGTCTAATGCCACATGCATAAGTTTACCGGCTACCTTATCCTCTAAGCCGGAACACGACAGTGACAAGCATTGAAGCTATTGCGGCAGGAACAGATAAGGCGATGGTACTAGACCCGGTCGAGATTGTCTCGACAGAACTCTACCACCTAGTAGCCTCGACGGAAGTGACTCGTATAGTCAATTGGTTGCCTTTTACGACCTGCCTGGCAGAATGGCATTTGGCCTATTCTTCAAAGAAGCCCGGGAACAACATGGGGATCTTTGGGTAATGCTCAAAAACGTCTTAATTTTTAACCGAGTTCCCGAAAGGAAGAGTTTATCATTTATATATATATTATTAGTTTTTTATGTTTGCTATCTTAGAGTCGGTCATTTATGAAGCGATTTTGAATTTTTTTTGTTTGGGACAGAACTTTACTACCCAATAGCGACGTTGGTAGCGACTGGTCGATATCCGAGTCGAATTTCAACCACTGGGCGATCGCTAGTTTTTATTGTTATTTCATTCGTGACAACCCTATTGCTAACATCGAACATCTGAATGACAGAAAACATATACGTAGGTCACACTATAAGTTTTGCGTAACTTAAAAAAAACAACATGTTATAACCAAAATATAATGTTTATTGCTTTTCAAAATAATCTCCTTTACATTTTAAACATTTTTTTCATGCATCGAACCATTTTTAAAACAGGAGGACTACAGATCTGAAGACATGTTTTCTACGTGCTAATTGAACGCTATAACTGCCTCTTCGGAGTTGGTAAAAAAACTGTCATCAAATCAATGATTTTGGGGAAAATACAGAAATCATAGGGTGCTAGGTCGGGGCTATGCGCAGGATGAGTGACGAAATATACTTTTTCGGAAGATAAAAATGACTTTGTTTTGTTGGCCGTGTGTTAAGAAGCATGGTGTAGGACAGTGCAGCTTTTGGGTCGTCTTTCGCGAACTTTTTCTAACATTCTTGGTAAATAAATGGTAGAATACCACTCAGCATTAACTCTCTTTTGATCTTCAAGTGGAATTGTGCAGGTGGGACCCGTAGCTGAGATAAAAAACATGATCATTTTTTTACCAACGTTTCTCGCCTGTCTCACTTTTGTTGGCCTGTTTTCATTTTCAAACACCCATTCACAAGATTGCTGTTTTTTTCGGGTTCAAAACAATAAATCCACGTTTCGTCTCCGGTGACAATGTCATAAACAGCATTAGAATGTCCATGGTCGTACTTCAGTAGCATCTGTGAGCACCATTCCACGCGAGCCTGCTTCTGCTCCGTTGTCAGTTCATGAGGGATCCAACGACAACAAAGGTTCCGAACTTTCGATTCTTCGTGTAAGATTTTCTGAATTTGGCTCATACCAATCCCCAATAGTCCTCAAATTGTCTCATAGGTAATCCGGGGGTTTTCTTCAATTAACCGCTTAACAGTAGCCACATTATTTTCGTTGACGGCAGTTGAAAGCCGCCCTTCACGAAATTCGTCATGTAAAGAAACTCGACCTCCTCAAATTCAGCAAACCATCGCCTCAAGGTGCTCAAACAAGGTGCTTCTCTCCCAAAAGCATTTTGAAGACGAGCGGCACAGTCTTGCGGAACAAGAGAACTTTTAAAATCATAAAAAATCATCGCTCTAAAATCTTTTCGACTTAATTCCATTTTCGTTGCGTACATAGAGCTTTGATGTGTGATAAAAAAAAACAATTGACAAATCATTTCCCGCCAATTGTTTTTTTTTTATTACTAAGAAGGTACGTTTTAAAAATATAACATTCGAAATTCAAATAGTTCCGATTAGCTAGAAGTGCATAACTTTTCACATACACTAAATTCATTGCGTTAAGGTCTAATTGAGTTTGGACCAAGGAAGTTATATTCTACCCGGAATGCTTACACGCGCTTCAAAATCGTTCCGAAGAGTACCACGACATGAGTGGAGTGTGTCTCTTTCTACTCAATAAAGTGCCAATCGCCATATATAAGTGCGGCCATGCGTAGTTTGCAAATTACTACTAAGTAATTCTACTAATTTGAGAAACAGTTTTTGCATTGCATAAGTAATTACGTAATAATTAAAATAAGCACATTTTAGAACTCACTGTGTTAATTACAATACATTTTATGCTAATTTATTTATCAACGTGTATGAATAAAAAGTATTTAATGATTACTGAATATGTAAAAATCTACCATCTAGATAGTTTTATTTATACTGGCAATTGCATGAAAGGGACAACATCCACTCATGTCGTTGTCTTGCTCAGAACGTTTTTCCCCTCTGTTAGGTAAGAAACAAATGTCAACTTTATGAGTAACGAAATAAAGTACATTTTTATTTTTCAAATATTGCTTTGTAACAATTCCAGTTATAGTATATAAGTTCCTTGGTTTGGACGCATAATGATAGCAAACGATATTTTAAATTTGGAACTGTAAGGGAGCCCAAGATGCTAAATGGGTAGTAGTTATTCGAGCGTCGTAGGGACCTACTGAATTTTGTAGATTAAATTATAGGAAAAATAAAAGGTTATAATGTTTTTCATTTCAATGGTATGGAAAAAATCTATATCTATCTAATGTTTAAAAAAACGGTGACATGGAAACACTAACTCAAACTAAGGAATGATGGGTTAATTGCTAGCTAAAATTTAGAAAATCTGCCGATTCAAATGTAGCCTAAGGGCTTCCACTCCCACACACCAAAAATGTTAATAGTTCGTCGCGTTGCCACATACAAACTTAACCGGCTATTGCGGCAGAAATAGGTAAGGCGGTGGTAAAAAAGGTCTCTCACGTTGATATCCAAAGCAGAAACACACAATTTATGTACTCAACGCACGTATCAATTCGTATTCGAAGCATCTTCAAGAAAAATAAATAATAGCACTTCGCTCTATGAAAGTTGAGACATAAATTATCGTTAAGAGTATCATTAATGCTTTAACTCTTAAAAAACACCCAAAAAACTGCTTTCGAAGTAGCAGCCAAAATAACTAAACGCCTGAAAGTTATTCCAAAGACAAAAGGCCCATTCATGCGTTTTTTGATTATTCATTATTTCACTCCGATTGTATGAGGCTTTGCTACTTAAAACTTTTCTCAACAACATTTGCCCTATCCCAAGAAAATGAGATAAAGTTTCCCTCTTCACCCCTACGTCACCTTGCTCCAGAACTCCTAATGCAATTATCTTGTACAGATATATTTTGAACGTCTATTCAAAATTATGATAATTTATTTGATTTGATAAAAATTCTTTTGTACGGATATGAAAGAAAAACGGACTAAGTGCGAGATATATCTAATCAGAGTGCTAAGTGTGAGTTTTTCTTTTCGCATTCGATCGTGAGCGCGTTTGGAGTTTACTAGGAATTTGTATGTGATTTGTACAGCGCCACCTAGTGGTAAACGCGAGAAACTAGTTTACCACTAGGTGGCGCTGTACAAATCACATATAAATTCCTTGTAAACTCGAAACGCGCTCACGATCGAATGCGAAAAGAAAAACTCACACTTAGCACTCAGTAGTCACGATGCTAGTGAAACGTATAGCCCGCCTTCGCCAGTCTATTTTCAAAGGGGGATTTTGTTGGTCTCGGCCTCCTTTGAAGAATAGGCCAACTGCCGTTCTGCCAGGCAGGTCGTAAAAGGCGACCGATTGGCTATTGAGTCACTACCATCGTGGCTACTAGGTGGTAGAGTTCTGTATTGTCTCGCCCGGGTCAGGTACCACCGCTTTACCTATTCCTGCCGCAATAGCGTCAGTGTTTGTCGCTGTCGTGTTCCGGTTTGGAGGGTAAGGTAGCCGGTAAACTTATGCATGTGGCATTAGATCTCGCTACAAGATAGCAACGCACCATGAACATGGTTGGTGTCTATAGGCGATGGTTGACTCTTTCCATCAGAAGACCCATTTTGCAAGAAGAACAAGCAGTTGTTTGCTATCTTATGATATAAAAAAAGCCAGGCGGTGCCGTAAAAAAATTCGTCAATCGTTCGCCTTTATGAGGCTGTAAAGACCTAATTTTGTTAAAATTGATGTTGTGTTAGCAGTTTTTTAAGAAAAAACTATTTTTTATAGCACATCACAAAAAATATATGTTAATATTCATCATGTATATATGTCTAAGACTGTGGACGGACTCGATACATAATTGAACAAAATCGGGTCGATAGAAAATAATTGCGGAGATTGGTCTCAAAATCATCATTAAAAGGTTATATATCTTTATGTTTTTGACACATGGGTCTGCAATAAAAACATGAAGTCATCATACTCATACCTAAACCACCAATAGTCCAGTAAAAAGTTTAATAAAACCATGATCTGACCAGTTTTGGCGCAATGAGTAAAAATATGTTCATTAATACTTAAATAATGATATCATGAAAGAAATTTTGATTTAAATTTAGGGGAAAGGGATGAAAAAAATAAAAAAAGGGTTGAAAAATGCCTTTTTTTTAAATAACTTAATAACGGTAGGAATTAGAAAAAAAAGTTTCAAGTAAAAGTTGTAGAGAAAAAAAAACTACACAAAAAAGTTCCTTTTCATTTTTTTGTTATCTGCTTTAGTTTGGCTACAAAATATAAAAATTAAATTTGCTTTGTAATTAATTATAAAAACTTACCAGAATTATTACGGCCCTGTACCATGCAGCGCGCGCATCACATAAATATGTACTAACACTACTACATATGTTTTCCCATATTTATATATTTTTACATATTTTACTACTAATTTAATTTTTATTTTTTGTTGCTAAACTAAAGCAGATAACAAAAAAATGAAGAGGAACTTTTTTGTGTAAATTTTTTTTCTCTACAACTTTTACTTGACACTTTTTTTTCTATTTCCTACCGTTATTAAGTTATTTAAAAAAAAGGCATTTTTCAACCCTTTTTTTATTTTTTTCATCCCTTTCCCCTAAATTTAAATCAAAATTTCTTTCATAACATCATTATTTAAGTATTAATGAACACATTTTTACTCATTGCGCCAAAACTGATCAGATCATGGTTTCGTTAAACTTTTTACTGGACTACAACAATCATATTTGACAAAATAATAATCTATACTCTTTTTTTATTTCAATATTTATTTATTACTAGCTGTTGCCAGTGACTTCGTCCGCGCGGACTTCGTTTACTCCGCACAGCTCCTTCCCCGTAGGAGATAGCCTATATGTTGACCCGACCTATAAGTAATATTCATGCAAAATTTGAAGTAAATCCATGCAGTAATTTTTGAGTTTACCCCGGACATACATACAGACAAACAGATAAACAGACATACAGACAAAAATTCTAAAAACTATATTTTTGGCTTCGATATCGATTGTAAATCACGCCCCAAGTATTCTTTTAAAAAATATTCAATGTATAGTTTTGACTTTCCTACGATTTTATTATATGTATAGATAAGACCTGGCCGCAGGCTTAGGATAAACACCACGAGATACATCTCGATCGAGAAAGTGACGTTTGCTTGACATTTACTAATATCTCGATGGACGTTAATATGCACGCCACGATAAACAAATAAAACGTCAGAGATAAATTAAACAAAAAATTTACTCGAATAAAGAAATCAATGATGCCACTAGAAGACATCGACATTATACTAATTCTCATTTTTAAGGTACAGCTTTGGTGCATTTAACTTGTGTATATCACTATGAGCTTTTGTTTACATTTATAACTTTCTGTCATCATCTCTAATTTTTGTCAGTGTCGAAGGAAATATGACCAAAGCCTACTGAAGCCATACCTATTTACAGTTGTAATTAAAGATATTTTACAGGTTTTTGAATTATTCTCTTTTTAGTTTTGACCTTCAAACTACAGTTTTGTACTCTCTAAGACTGAAACAATGAATTATGATTCATAAGAGGTTTTAATGTAAAGAGCAATTATGATGCCAGTGTGTATTAATTTCTGGGTGTATAAGTGCGTAACTAATAATGCGTAAAAGTGCGTAACAATTATTATTACCAAGCTATTCTTTTTGACTATAATATTCCTTTAAATTATAATTCTAATATTATTGAGTAAATTATCATCATTTTAGACGAATTAATCAACATTTTTGATTTTTTTTTATGGGAAACACGAAAATGCATCACGATAAACAAACATAAATGTATAGCATTATGCCAACTAGAAAATAAGATAGAATAGAATACATTACACAGTATTTTATATTACAAATAATGTTATCTATTAATAGTTCCAAAAATGAGCCAGATGCAAGCAGTCCAACCTAAAACTTACTGTTAGACCGTGGTCCCGAGAACAAACTTTTTTTGATTAATAACAAGCTGAATTTTTGTGAATAGCTTCGTTTTGACGAGACAACCATCTTTTCTGTCTTTGAAAAATCTCAAATCGGGTAACCAATAAAGATAGATAAAATAGGGAAAGTTTAGAATGTCGGACTAACAAAAGTTTCCACTTTAGGTACGTGTATGACAAAATTACCCTTGAATCACAATAATAATTACCACCACGGTCTATGATTTACATCTCAAAAACGAAAAACATTTTTCTTCGACTTTTCAGTTTATCTCTCTTTAATCCAAAGTCTTATTCAAAGAGTATATAAAGTTTAATTTTATTTAGTCTTCTTACTTCTACTTCTAACAAAAAAACGAGTTTGAACTACACTCGATTTTCTTTTTGTTATTTTTGATTGATTAATATTTTGATTATTATTATATGTTTTATGTATTATTTTTCCTGAGTGTATGTTATTAATAGTAACATTAAACAACACAAAATAAGCACCAGTTTTAAATTAACCTTTTACATTTATAGTTAACTACTGAATTTTGTAGAAAACCTTGTATGTAGTTTTATTTTTGAATAGAGTTGGTAACACTGAGTACCACGAGAATTCATAGAATTATTTTCTCTATACGAAAAATTCAAAGTTTATTAACATTACGTCAAAAAGTATTGTACCTAACTTGTATTTTGTAATTAATTATCTTCCATTACGTACACGGAATTATTGATTTATACTGTTTGGTTCTCACATCTCTAAAATCATCATCATTCTTCATAATTCTAGTATAATATATAATAGTTTTATATAAAATGGGAACACAAAATAAAACGTAAGTATTTGTTTATACTTATTCTTTATTTTATAAAACCCTATATAAGTAGGTAACTAAAAATAATGATATCTTTCCTTTCAGGATAAAAAGTATGGCACAAATTAACTGTCACCGTGGTATGGGTACCTATAGATGTATATGGCTAATCTTCCACATAACCTAATGGATTAATGGACTAGACTTGTAGCACCAAAGATTAAAGTCTTTAATATGGGGAAAGCATAATATAACACCATATATTCTGCAAATATTCCAAACATTATAGTTTCTAGAGGAAGGAAGGGAAACAATGTAATACTTTGTGTAAGTATTTATTTACATACATATCTTCATGGCAAATCATCTAACAAGGTAGACTGAAAAAATCAAATTTCAAACATATTTTAATATATTTCTTTCTTTGTCAAGGTTATGGTTTTTTACAAAATTAATATCATAAATTCAAGATTATTTCAAAAACTTGATTTTTGTAAAATTTTCCTGAATATGAGAAGATTTCTCTGGACAACAGTGTAGGCTTCTGTCACTACCTTTTATAAAGGCAACCAGTTGTCTTCGACCTCATTATGTACTTTACAATGCAAATCTATATAACGCTACACAAAATGCAACGTGCAAGACTGGAGTCATAAGGCCCGAGATAACTGACAATTTAAAAAAATATATTATGTAAGTGTATATAACAACATTTTGATAAGATATATTTGTTTACAGATTGACTAAACAGTGTGTAATGGAAATAGTTAAAAAGAAGTCTTTCTATTTATTACATTTTTTGAAATTGTTGATTAAGAAGATTTATAAGTTAATGTTGAATATTATATTTTTCTTGTCATTTTAAATGGTTATGCAAGATTGAAAATTGAAAAATAAATTTAAATTTGTAGAAAGCAATTAAGTTTATAACATGATAGGCTTAATTTACCTAATATGTGTAATTTTTAAAATCTAAATTCAAAGAAAGGTAATGTTAAGTTAGGAAAAATTATAATAAAAATTGCTATTCTATTTGTTGATTTTTTATTTTGAAGTGAAATTCCATACTACTTGTACCATACTTACATGTACATACTTGTACCATATAGTAAATTAATTTTTGGTATTGAATTTTCATTACTGGTTATGCGACTTCACAAGAGATATTTAAATTGTAGAAAACAATTAAATTTAAAATATTATAGCTTTAATATAGTATGTGTAATCTTCTATAAGTTTGCTACATTAGTGAAAATTCAAAGATACACATTAATAAATTTAAGTCATAAGGTGATATATAGCAAAAATTATTTATCTAGTCTGAGAAGTACAAACATTAATAATAATTGTTAGTTTAGTAAAGTAGATGTGTTTGTATATTTTTTAAAACTCAAATTTATTTTTCTTTACAAGACTGCTTCATATTTTATTTCTTAATTACACACTTTTTATACTTTTATATGTGATTTATTCATTTTGTAACTTTATTAAAGAAAATAAAAATTATTTCTCAAGACTGTTCCATATAGTAGAATCTATGTTTGGCATTAAAAAATTAAATAATATAAATAATGTGTCATTAAACTTATGCTTAAAATTAGCCACTGGTGACTATAAGTTTAATTTTATTGTATAAAATTGTTTAATACTTAGAAGGTTTGCCTAGAGTAAGTATTTTTTAAATAAATGTTATACAACACTAAGGTATTTTATTATACTAATAATCCACTAAGCTTAATAATAAAAAGTATTGTTATTACCAAAATCACTTTGATTAAAAAACAACAACAAAAGCAACAAAGTTAACACTTCTAAAAGAAAATACTTGTAATTATCAGATAGACGGGTCCTACATATACTAGTGCAAGTGCAATGACACAACTTTACTGGAGACCGGATTAAATGTTCTGTAACTTGCAATTTTGACATAAATCAATAGAAGTGTACAAAAGTACAAATTTTCAAATACTTTACTACATTAGGACAAATATAAGGTAATCTTAAGGCTTTTGATGCAAGAAAATAGTTTCCGTTATTTTGCGAGTTGCACTAGTATATGTAGGACCCATCGGTATCTTCTATTATGTAGTCTTCGCATTTCAATCGTGCCATATGAGGGCATGATTTGTTCTTCTAGGATATTTGTCAGTAATATTAAGAATTCTGCAGTTAGAGTCTTATCTGCAAATAATAATTATATTTTTTATTGACATATTATATTATTGTAATAAAAATAAACAATAATAACAAACAAGAACTGACTGCCTTCCTGTATATTATATTATCTTTAAATGTAGACAAATATAAAATAATAATATTTACACATTAAGGTACCTAACTGAGAACTTCATGTTTCATATTAGATATTTTAAGTTAAGAATATTACAAAAAATAATACATACTAGTTGTAGGTTAATCATACATGGAACTTGGTCTGAAAACTACTGATTAAAACAAATACTTTTTTGACTAAATATAACTTAAATGGAAACTCCTTAAATATATAAGCAATGTAAGTCTTAGAGAAATAACACATTTGCGTTATTATTCTATGATGTAAGCGTTGTTGTTGTTTGTTGGTATGTGGCTGTAAACATTGTGACCACCAAGAAAAGGTTTATTACTTTGTATCCAGCTGAAATTTAACATACACTTGACATGTATATGTATCATATTAGCTGTTTAAAAAAGAAACTCGATAAACTACAGATAACTTTTGAAAAAATATAACTTTATTGAGTTCACATAAGTCAAATTAGTTTTTACTACAAAGATATTCTGTTATAACAGTTAATGAAGTTGGATGGCTGTCATATCTACTACAAACTGAATTACAAGTCTCTTATGTTCCCTTACCTTCAATTGAAAAGGCATGCCTTAATCCGTGTGTGGCTATACATCTCAAAATTCACAAGGGTCTATATTATTTAGAGAGCCATGGATATTGGATTTATTGAAGCGCCATAGATTGGAACGCTCCGTCCGTCGTGTAAAAAGATCACACAAATTTTTTCTCCGTAGATATTTAGCACATATTAGGTATAATATGGAACTGCCATCATTATTAAATATATACACTGGACCGAAATTTATACATTTACTATTTTCTTAAATAACAAATAAAATGAGTGAATTTAATAAAATGAATAGAAATCAAAAAGTATTGTTATTGTAATTATTGTATATCAACAACATCTTAACGAAGTGTCAAATGACAAATATGAAATCGATAAAATGACAGCAAGACGTTTCGATCGGTAGAGAAAATAACTACCGTCGAGTAAAATTGATCATTTTCTCTTCCTTTGAAGTATCATGTCGAATCAAGTGTCAAATGCGTTAGCGAATCGAGAAAGTGACGCAAATGTCGAGAAAACGCGTCGATAAAATTTTTATCGTGTTGCTTATCCTAAGCCAGCAGGCTTAGGATAAGCAACACGATAAAATTTTATCGACCTCGTTTTCTCGACTTTTATGTCACTTTCTCGATTCGCTAACGCATTTGACACTTGATTCGACATGATACTTCAAAGGAGGAGAAAATGATCAATTTTACTCGACGGTAGTTATTTTCTCTATCGATCGAAACGTCTTGCTGTCATTTTATCGATTTGTCATTTGACACTTCGTTAAAATTTGGTTAAAATGTTGATAACCTTATCCACTATTTCATATTATTATACTTTAATTATACAATAATTACAAAACTTTATGATTTCTATTCATTTTATTAAATATAGATTTCGATCCAGTGTTGGCAGTAGTATGTATGGCAGGCAGCCAGGCAGGCAGGCAGTATGGCATATATGTATTTAATAGTGGTGGCAGTTCCATATTATACCTATTATGTGCTAAATATCTACGGTTAACGGCAAGCCTGCAAAATACGAAGAAGGCACATAGGAAATTTGTGTGATCTTTTTACACAACGGACGGAGCATTCCAATCACTATAGCGCTTCAATAAACCCAATAACCATGGCTCTCTAAATAATATAGACCCTTGTGAATTTTGAGGTTTAGAGCCACATACCGATCAAGGCATGCCTCTTTAGTTAAAGGTAAGTGAACATAAGAGACTTGTAATTCAGTTTCTAGTAGATATGACAGCCATCCAACTTCATTAACTGTAATAACAGAATATCTTTGTAGTAAATACTAATTTGACTTAGGTGAACTCAATAAAGTTATATTTTTTCAAAAGTTATCTGTAGTTTTTCGAGTTTCTTTTTTAAACAGTTAATATGTTACTCCTTAATAATAATAATCCTTTTCTTGGTGGTCAACTTTTCACAATACTTACAGCCACATACCAACAAACAACAACAATGCTTGATCATAGAATAATGATGCAAATGTGTTATTCCTCTAAGGCTTGCATTGATTATGTATTTAAGGAGTTTTTACTACCCATTCAAGTTATATTTAGTCAAAAAAAGTATTTGTTTTAATCAGTTGTTTTCAGACCAAGTTCCATGTATGATTAACATACAAGTATGATGTATTATTTTCTGTAATATTCATAACTTAAAATATCCAATATGACACATGTAGTTCTCAATTACCTAGGTACCTACATGTGTAAACAATATTATTTTATATTTGTCTACATTTAAAGATAATTTACCATACAGAAAGGCAGTCAGTTCTTGTTATTATTGTTTATTACAATAATATATGTCAATAAAAAATATAATTATTATTTGCAGATAAGACTTCAACTGCAGAATTTTTAATATTACTGACAAATATCCTAGAAGAACAAATGATGCCCTTATATGGCATAATTGAAATGGATGAAATGCGAAGACTACACAATAGAAGATATTGACGGATCCTATGTGTATACTGGTGCAACTTGCAAAACAACGGAAACCATTTTCTTGCCTCAAAAGCCTTAAAATTACCTTATATTTGTCCTAATGTAATAAAGTATTTGAAAATTTGTACAAATTTTCAAATACTTCTATTGATTTATGTCAAAACTAGCTGTTGCCCGTGACTTTGTTTGCGTAGACTTTGTTTACTCCGCACAGCTTCTCCCCTGTAGGTGATAACGTGATAATATGTAGCCTATATGTTGACCCGACCTGTTAGTAATATTCATGCAAAATCTGAAGTAAATCCATGCAGTACTTTTTGAGTTTACCCCGGACATACATTGACTTTCCTACGATTTTATTATATGAAGGTATAGATTACAAGCTACAGAACATTTAATCCGGCCTCCAGTAAAGTTGTGTCATTGCACTTGCACAAGTATATGTAGGACCCTTCGATATGATAATTACAAGTATTTTCTTTTAGAAGTGTTAACTTTGTTACTTTTGTTGTTTTTTAATCAAAGTGATTTTGGTAGTAACAATACTTAGTGGATTATTGATATAATAAAATACTTTAGTGTTGTATAAGATTTATTTAAAAAAATATATACTCAAGGCAAACCTTCTATCTAAGTATTAAATAATTTTATATAATAAAAATGAAACTTATAGTCATCAATGGCTAATTTTAAGTATAAGTTTAATGACACACTATTCATAGTATTTAATGTTTTAATGCCAAACATAGATTTTACTATATGGAAAAGTCTTGAGAAATAATTTTTATTTTCTTTAATAAAGTTACAAAATGAATAAATCACACAAAATACAAAATGAATAATTATAAAAAGTGTGTAATATGAAGCAGTCTTGTAAAGAAAATTAAATTTGAGTTTTAAAAAATATACAAACACATCTACTTTACTAAACTAACAATTATTATTAATGTTTGTACTTCTCAGAATAGATAAATAATTTTCACAATTTATCACCTTATGACTTAAATTTATTAACATGTATCTTTGAATTTTCACTAATGTAACAAACTTATAGAAGATTTACACGCACTATATTAAAGCTATTATATTTTAAATTTAAATGTTTTCTACAATTTAAATATCTCTTGTTATCTCGCATAATTAATCAGTAATGAAAATTCAATATCAAAAATTAGTTTACTATATAGTATGAGTAGTATGGAATTTCACTTGAAAATAAAAAATCAACAAGTAAAATATTTTTTCCTAAGGTAACATTAACTTTCTATTAATTTAAATTTTAAAAATTAGACATATTAGGTACATTAAGACTATCATGTTATAAACTTAATTGTTTTCTACAAATTAAAATTTATTTTTCAATCTTGCACAACCATTAAAAACAGCAAGAAAAATATAATATTCAGCATTAACTTATAAATCTTCTTAATCAACAATTTCAAAAAATGTAATAAATAGAAAGGCTTCTTTATTCTATTTCCATTACTCACTGTTTAGTCAACCTGTAAACAAATATATCTTATCAAAATGTTGTTATATATATTTACTTAATATATTTTTTGTCAGTTAACTCAGGACTTATGACTCCAGTCTTACATGTTGCATTTTGTGTAGTGTTATATAGATTTGCATTGTAAATTATATAATGGGGTCAAAAAAACAATTGGTTACATTTATAAAAGGGAGTGAAAGAAGCCTACACTATTCTCCAGAGAAAGCTTCTCATATTATTCAGGATTTTTTTACAAGAATCAAATTTTTGATATAATCTTGAATTTATGATATTAATTTTGTAAAAAACCACAACTTTTACAATGAAAGAAATATATTAAAATATGTTTAAAATTTGATTCTTTCAGTCTACCTTGTTAGATGATTTGTCATGGAGATATGTATGTAAATAAATACTTACAGTGTTCCATTGTTTTCCTTTCTTCCTCTAGAAACTATAATGTATGAAGTATTTGTAGAATATATGGTGTTATATTATGCTTTCCCAATATTAAAGACTTTAATCTTTGGTGCTACAAGTCTAGTCCATGAATCCACCATGGTGACAAAGTTAATTTATGCTTATTACTTCTTATCCTGAAAAGAAAATCATAATTATTTTTAATAACCTATATAGGCTTTTAAAAAATATAAGTATAAAGAAGTACACTACTTACGTTTTATTTTGTGTTCCCATTTCACATACCTAACACAATTTAATTTTGTACTAGAATCGGAAGAATGATGATGATTTTAGAGATGTGAGAACCAAACAGTATAAATCAATAATTCCTTGTACGTAATGGTTAGATAATTAATTAATTTATAATTAATTACAAAATACAAATTAGTTAAAGTACAATACTTTTTGACGTAATGTAAATAAACTTTTAATTTTTCGTATAGAGAAAATAACTCTACGAATTCTTGTGCTACTCAGTGTTACCAACTCGATTCAAAATTACAACTAACAAGGTTTTCTACAAAATTCAGTAGAAAACTAAATGTAAAATAAAAGGTTAATTTAAAGCTGGTGCTTATTTTGTATTATTTAATGTTACTATTAATAACATATACTCGGGAAAAATAATACATAAAAACATATTATAATAATCAAAATATTAATTAATCAATCAAAAATAACAAAAAATCGAGTGTAGCTCACACTCGTTTTTTCGTTAGAAGTAAATGTAAGAAGACAAAATAAAATAAAATTTATATACTCTTTGAGTAAGTCTTTGAATCAAAGAGAGATAAACTGACAAGTCGAAGAAAAATGTTTTTCGTTCTTGAGATGTAAATCACAGACCGTGGTCCCACAAACTAACTTTTTTTTGATTAACAACAAGCTGAATATTTGTGAAAAGCTTCATTTTGACGAGACAACCGTCTTTTCTATTTTCGAAAAATCTCGAATCGGGTAACTAATAAAGTTAATGCTGCGAAGATATTGGGTTCGGTAAATAATAAATATTTATTAATAACAATAATTATTTTTCGACTTTAATCGCTTGATTATATTATGAAAATTACGATGAAACTTTTGTCCTACATATTTGATGATTTTTCTGAGAATCCCACTTATGAGATTTTTAAATTGATATTAATCAATTTAAAAATAACCTAATTTTCTCACAACAGCTTGTTAATTATTATTGTAATTCAACGGTAACTTTGTCATACACGTAAAGTGGAAACTTTTCTTAGTCTGACACTCTAAAGTTTCCCTATTTTATCTATCTTTATTAGTTACCCGATTCGAGATTTTTCAAAGATAGAAAATATGGTTGTCTCGTCAAAACGCAGCTGTTCACAAAAATTCAGTTTGTTCTTGGAGACCACGGTCTAACAGTAAGTCTTAGGTTGGATTGCTTGTATCTGGCTGATTTTTGGAGCTATTAATAGATAACATTATTTGTAACATAAAATACTGTGAATTGTATTCTGTTCTATCTTATTTTCTAGTTGGCATAATACTATACATTTATGTTTGTTTATCGTAATGCATTTTCGTGTCATTGTCAAATCACAACAATTCTATGGAAGTTTCTCATCAAAAAAATTAATCAAAAATGTTGATTGATTAGTCTAAAAGAAGATGTTAATTTACTCAATAATGTTAGAATTATAATTGAAAGGAATAATTATAGTGGAAAAAAGTAGCTTGTTAATAATAATTGTTACGCACTTTTACGCATAATTAGTTACGCAGTTATACACCCAGAAATAAATACACGCTGGCATCTTAATTGCCCTTTACATTAAAACATCTTATGAATCATAATTCATTGTTTCAGTTTTATAGAATAAAAAACTAGTTTTGATGGTCAAAACTAAAAAGAGAGAATAATTCAAAAACCTGTAAAATATCTTTAATTACAATTGTAAATAGGTACGGCTACACTAGGCTTTGGTTATATTTCCTTCGACTCTGACAAAGAAGAGAAATGACGACAGGAAGTTATAAATGTAAACAAAAGCTCATAATGATTAACACAAGTTAAATGCACCAAAGGTGTATCTTAAAAATCAGAATTAGTATAATATCTATGTCTTCTAGTGACAACATTTATTTCTCTATTCGAGTAAACTTTTTGTTTAATTTATCTCTGACGTTTTAAATGTTTATCGTAGCATGCTTAATAACGTCCATCGAGATATTAATAAATGTCAAGCAAACGTCACTTTCTCGATCGATATATATCTCGTGGTGCTTATCCTAAGCCTGCTGGTACACTGATAGTGGGCTCGCGTTTACTCTAATAGAAATAGACAGAGTGCGTGCTTTTGGTGTTGACAGCGTCTTAACCTTAGGGCTTAGATGAGGAAGCTACTACTAGATATGAAATAACTATAGGAAAATCGTGTAAAATCGTCCCGAGTAATGGCGGACTTAAGAACAGCTGTTTACTGTCTACATAACAATTGATAAATTATATTGCAATTGAGCATGTTATTTTAATAATTAGTTTTTATTTTAGATTTAAGGTACACACTAAAATTATAGAAAAATACAAATAAACGCTCAAATTAATTTAATATTTTGTAAACAAAGGGTTATTTGACATTTTGTGTATATTGACAGCGTATTTTAGTAATGGCGTATTGGCCGCAAGCTGTATTGGTGACGTCATTTTCTTAAATGATTTGAAATTAGAGTGCTGACAAATGTTTTGTAGCTTTGTCTATTATGAAAATTCGAAACTGTTAGAGAGAGATAAAGCCATTTTTATATGTTCAGCGTTGGAATGCATTTAATTTTATAATTTTGATTGCTTATGGAAATTAATGCCAAGTCCTTATTTTTTTTGCTTAAGGTCTTAGCTATCAAATCTAAATAAGTGTAATTAAAAGAATGGTACGCATATAAGAACCACGTTTCAAAACCTAATTCGAGGCTTTGACAGTTAATCCCTCCTTTGACTTGTGTTTGTTAAGCGCTAAGCGGATTTTGGTTTAAGTGAATTTTAGTTAAAATTGTAATATTTGTTTAGGAAAGGACGCATAATATTGTTAGGTTTTTATTTAATAAAGCAGGATTTTGCCCGACATCGTTGTGATTTTGCGAATTAAAATTATTTACACTGGTATCACAGATTTTGCACAGAAAGACGGGTTGAAAACTCGGACCATAGAGAATGGGAATATTGGGAATATTATATTTAAGCCGGACATTCAGTCTCCGATCAGTGCAACGATCAATGTAATACACATTGACCTCCATTATAAGCAACATAGTATTTCAATAATCTAGAACGTGCATAAGTAATATAAGGTACATGCATATTTTGTTAATTTACATTTCATTATGAGAATTAAAATAGAGAATGTTTAAATTAGAGTGAATTAGTCAGGTTATTAGAATAATTGTTTTAGTTGCATTGAGCAATGTGAAGAAAATATAAAAATGTACAAATTGATTACGTAGTTTTTATAAGTAAAGACAGTTATTAATATTTAATACAAGAGCGAAGCTTGGCCGTCGTTCATAGCTACTACATTGTGCTCTCTCATGCATCACTTTAATTGCTAAATGTAGGGTACTCCCTACAATAAGTATTAAGTCATTGCAGATGAAATTGTCAATGAAATCATTCTGTACATTAGTAATAAGTACATAAAATAGAGAAAAAAAAGACCAGCCCGCTGAGTTTCTTCCGCCGGATCTTCTCAGTATGTGGCCGCTTTCCGATCCGGTAGTAATTCTAAAAAATCACGAAATAAAGAAAATAATTTATTTCGTGTAAAAAATCGATACAATATTTTAAATGTAATATGATAATTTATAATGAAAATTAATGATATCTTTTTAAATATTTGCACACCACATAATGGTATAATATGTTGGTAACTTAATTAATTTTTAACAGCTTGTAACACCCTTGAAACATGTCACCGCTCCTATGATTGTCAAAAGTGTTATACATTTGTAGATATAATATATTGTGAAAAAATAGAAATAAACCATTTTGTACTGTTTTATCGTACCGAATGAGATGACAAGGTTTAAAAATTAATGTTGAAGTGATTTTATTTCATCGGTAAGGAGTATAACCACAGAATACTTAGAGACTACCAGGAGTCAAAGTTACATACAAGTATTATTCGAGCATAGCACACATAGATACCTCTCACGGACGCGATATCTCCGACTGGTGCGGTACAAGCTGTACCGAACCATTCCGAGATATCGCGTCCGTGAGAGGTGTCTATGTGTGCGTTGCTCGAATATCACATGTATGTAGATTGACTACTGTTAGTCTCCAGTATACTGTGGTATAATTCTGTATTTCTGTGTGTAAATCTTGCATTTACACTACACTGACAAACTAAGAAATTGTCTTGAAAGGCGTATCCACGTAATCCGTGAGTTCAAACATCTAGTTTGTCGAAAATGACAGTACCTAGGTATATTGATTTTTGAAAAGCTGTATTTTTTAGAAACGATAATCGATTTTGATCATTCGAATGGCATTCAATGCAATTTTTGAGATCTGAAATGTTTTGTTAGTTACTTAATAGATAGGTTGAAAAATGTCGAAGTAATTTAAAAACATTTATCAAAATTTTTGTCATTGATAATTCCTCCGTTTTTTTAAGGACAAAGCTGATTATATTTTTGAATTGAAAACTTCTTTAGGCGCGTTGAGCGTTTTGGTAGAGGGTAAAATCCTCGGTTCGCGTCACCGACATGCTAATGATAATAGTATATCTATAGCTATGTTTTGCATATAGTTTTAATTACTCTCAACTTAATAGTTCCGTTTTCACTTCTATCGGCAGTCCCACTACTGCTACTGTTTTTTTTTATTATATTCGTATATTAGCCAAAAGTTATTTTAAGACTATGAAGTAAGGTAAGTTTGTTGTAAACGTCATTTTTATATTTAAAAAGCTGTAACTTTTGGAAACTTCATTTGGTTTTGATTTTTGAAATGGCATTAGACGCAGTTGGCAGATTCTAAGATATTATAAAGTTTTCAAAAATCTATTGTTTGGAAAATCTCGAAGTTGTCATGTCATAATACACTTTTCAAAATTTTTCGTCAACGATAATTGTCGAACGGATAATTAATTGATTCAATTTGGGGCATTTAACGTAGTTAATTCAGAAATAGAGCTGATGAGATTTCGTAATCAATCGGTATTGTAATTTGGAAATTATTATATAAAAAAACATTGTTTTCCAAAAAAATTGAGATTTTTCAAAGTTTCTCGAAATATCCTGGGCCAAATAGGTTCAGCTTTTCAGGAATTCTAAGTTTGACGAAACTCCATTGAATGCCACCAAGTTAGTTTCTATCGGTCCAAAAGTTATAAGATGTTTACACACACACGTTCACATACAGACTTACTGACGTCATCATGAAAATAATCGGAAAGGTTCCTAGAACCTCAAAGCGTAGACTCAAAGAGTGCTAAGTGTGAGTTTTTTTTTCGCATTCGATCGTGAGCGCGTTTGGAGTTCACTAGGAATTTGTATGTGATTTGTACAGCGCCACCTAGTGGTAAACGTGAGAAACCAGTTTACCACTAGGTGGCGCTGTACAATGCGAAAAGATGCGAAAAGAAAAACTCACACTTAGCACTTTGGTGAAAACTCGATTTACGAAACTCGGAGCGAAACCAATAACTTCCATCTACAATCTACATACGTAGCGGGAAGTTAAAAACAGATTTTAGCACCTTTCATCCAAGTTCGTTCTTAAACGGCCACTTCTCAAGATCGCAAATGTGGATATTTAATCAGAGTTCAAGCCTGTCTGACATATTCAGGAATTTAGTAACTGAGTTTTTTATAGCATTAGATAGCAAACAAGCAGATGACTTTCATGATGGATAGAGAAACCATCGCCTATAGACACTAATGATGTAAAAGGTGCGTTGCTATCTTGCGGCGAGTTCTAATGCCACATGCATAAGTAACCAGCTACCTCACCCTCCAAACTGAAACACGACAATGACAAGCATTGACGCTAATGCGGCAGGAATAGGTAAGGCGGTGCGGTGGTACCAAATATCCGGGCGAAAACTTTTTTTTTTAAATATTATAAGATAGCAAACAAGCAGATGAAGCAGGGTCTCCTGATGGAAAGAGTCAACCATCGCCTATAGACACCAAAGATGTTAATGGTGCGTTGCTATCTAGTGGCGAGGTCTAATGCCACATGCATAAGTTTACCGGCTACCTTACCCTCCAAACCGGAACACGACAGCGACAAGCGCTGACGCTATTGCGGCAGGAATAGGTAAGGCGGTGGTACCAGACCCCGGCGAGACAATGCAGAACTCTACCACCTAGTAGACACACGTATAGCCAATCGGTCGCCTCTTACAAAAATTGTAGGATGACATAGGCTTCGTTTATAATCCGACTTAGCAAAAATAAATAATGATTAAGAGTCACGCAAACGAAGTCGCGAGTAACAGCTAGTAAACAGATAAATTGTAATATATTCAAATGAAATATCCAATATTATTAAGAAACCGCACAGTTCGCGATATCGATATAGGTAATAATAACTTTAACAAACCTCTCTCATTTGTCGTCTCGAATTCTGCAATGATTTACAATTTCGCCAAAGGCATTAGAGACGACGGAGGTCGTATAGTTCACGAACTCTTTGACTATATTTGACGACCATTATTTAACGAAATATTTAAAGAAACTCAGGAGCTGTAACCGTCAAATGTTGAAATTAAGCGCCTGAAAATTTATCAATGAGGCGTTTGACAATATTGGTAACAAAATTTAGTGGAACTTACAAATCATGTTTTATGAAATGAAATGAAATGAAATGAAATGAAATGAAAATTAAATGAAAATTAAATGAAATGAAATGAAATGAAAAATATTTATTTGCAAGAATATGGGTGTCACAAGTTATTAAAATAAATTAAATTACCATCATATTCTACCATAATATGGCGTGCAAACATTTTAATTTAGGTCGATTTCTTTATAATTACTACCGGATCGGAACGCGGCCACACACTGAGAAGATCCGGCGGAAGAAACTTAGCGGGCTTCTTTTTTTCTATTTCACGTATTACAATTGTATGTATTACAATTTACTAGATTTGTTTCACATCAAAAGTTATTTTTACAATTTACAAAAAATGATCTTATGCTCAATCCAAATTTTTACAATTTACAAAAAAATTACCATTTTACAAAATTTGCCATTCAGTTTTTATTACATTTAAATTTTAAGGTAAATTGTACAAGCTTATATTTCTGTTTACTAACATTTAATCTTATCTGCTAAAAATTCTCTAATATCATAGTATGTTTTATTTAACAGTAAATCAAACAATATGAATTCAGGCGCAGCAAAATTGTTTTTTTTTTCATTCGACTTAATTTTGTTTTCTCTAATTCTTCTTCTGTAATTATCTAGCGTGTAAAAAATAATTTTATAATTTAATTATTATTTTTTTTTTAATTTAATGTAATGTTAATTAAATTATTATTATTGTTATTTTTTACCATTTTATTGTTACTTTTTTCAAGTAATAGACATTTTTTTTTTGTTTTGTCATGAATGCTTATGTATAATCTGATTTAATATGATTTTCACTATATTCACTATTTTAATTTTCCTATAAATGTTTAGGTACATTTTTAGAATTTTATATCGTTATCTTCTTTCTTTCGCAAGTTTATGCGTACATACTTAGTTCGCACCGTATCTATACGAATCCTCTTACTTTCCATACAACTAATCTTTTTCCATCTACCTTAAATTGATGCTTTATATATGTAACTCTCACACACTCTCTCTTTCTCTCTCACAGACACACACACACACACGCACACACCCAACACATACACACACACACAAACACGCACGTACATAAACAAACGCTAACGTATTTCTGATGCTGGAGTTGTTTTCTTTTGTTTTTTTACTGCATTATCTTTAATTGTATAAATATGTTATTTTCTTTTATAATTTTCTCTCTTATTATTATTATTATTTTTAATTTTAAATTCCCAGCTTTGTAACTTTCCGCTTCTATTAATAATTATTTACTACCTAATTAACTACGTCATAATATGATCAGAAAACAGAGAAAAATCCGTAATTGGCTAATGTTCAATGTATATAGTACTGTAAGTATTTTCTGTAAATTAAGCTGTGGATTTTTGTTTATGTAAAATAAATAAATAAATAAATAAATAAATATTGTCTGTAGAGACAGGCATTTTACAGCCTATAGATGATTTAATAAATCAATTTTTCGAAAAAAAGGCAAACAAAAAGGCAAGAAAGCTATATTTAATTTGAATTGTTTATTTAGCATTATTTCTAGAAGAAGTGATAACTTATAATAAGGTAATAATTATTTATTTTAATTTAATGCACGTACTTTTGTTTCTTTTGTGAGAATTTTTTACCAATCATCTGAACCACCACTAATTTTGATACAAAGCCCTCCAAGGCACACTGCGCCGGTGTCTTTCACACCTAAACCGCTAAACCGATTTTTATGAAGTTTGGCTTGAAGATAGACGAAGGTCCGAGGACTCCGAGGTAAAACATAGTAAATTTTTTTCGAAAATCATCACCTAAAGGGTTGAAGTAAAGGATAAAAATTTGTATGAAAAACCTTATCGACGGCATGTTAATCTGTTCACGGACGAAGCTGCACGAGTCTACTATAGATGGAACTAGATATAATTATGTACACACACTTTTGATCATCAAACGAACGAGGTTCACAAATTTCAATAAATTCTATGAGCAACAACTCAAACGGTACATTGAAATTTATATTTCACAGGCGCTTAGTTTTAAATAAGCAGACAGCTCTTTAAAGTTTGTGAAAACCAATCCATCACCAAAGAGCAATTTAAACTTTTGATGTCGCGAAATACAAGGTTATAGTCAAAGAGCTCATAAATCTTTTGTCGTCTGTTGTTCGCCTCAACAATTACAATCGTTGAGGGTATAACATAGAATTTAAAATGAGCAATTAAATTACTAAATTAGAGTGCTAACTCGGTTGTGTTGGTAATACTAACTCTTTATTATTATTTGTAAGTATATATATAGAAATTGTGTACAAAAAGAAAATTTTTAATTGGCAAATGTAATGCATTTATTTTAATATTAGAGCTATACAGTGTGCTAAGTGTGAGTTTTTCTTTTCGCATTCGATCTTGAGCGCGTTTGGAGTTTACTATGAATTTGTATGTGATTTGTACAGCGCCACCTAGTGGTAAATGTGAGAAACCAGTTTACCACTAGGTGGCGCTGTACAAATCACATACAAATTCCTAGTAAACTCGAAACGCCCTCACGATTGAATGCGAACGAAAAACTCACACTAAGCACTCTGATGTTCGCCGATTCGATTGAAGAGTTTTAGTTCAATTAAATAAATAATATATAAATATATATATTATTTATTTTATTTGATAATAAATTTGAATTCTTGAACATTTTCTGTAACATTAAAATTCTGAATAATGTTAAAAAATGTTTTCAAGACTTTATAGTTTAAGGAGTTTGTTAACTTTTTACTCTGTGTTACAAATACGAATATGTGTTTTGTGTGTTGAAAAAATCGAATAGTATGAACGATACCTAATTTATTTAATTTGAATGGCTTCTATGAAATATATTTTTAATGTTTTATAAACAGTTTAAAAAATGTAAGATTTTAAACCACGGAGTAAATGGAGAAGCCTTCTCGTGACGTTTCTTAAACATAGAGCGTAGCTAAATTATACACTCACACAAATAAGTCGATGTATAATGTATATGTATATACATTGACGTATTTGTGTGTGTGTGTGTGTGTGTAAAATTCAAATTGAATTAGAGTTGACCGCCGATGCTCGAATATCGATAGTCTAATTTAGGGTACTAAATACTAAATCTAATACCTTTAAACGAGAAATTCTTATAACGAGCAATTATATATATATATATATATATATATATATATATATATATATATATATATATATATATATATATATATATATATATATATATATATATATATATATATATATATATATATATATAAATGCGAAAACAAAAACTCAGGGATTGTTCTGAATAGTCTCGGTTAGTTAATGGCAAACTTATAGATACAAATTGTAACGATACAAATATGCCGTAATCGTCCAGACAATTTTTAAAAAGCTCTAAAGTAAAACACTAGCACTATTGCACTAGATACAAACCTGTTTCTTATTCTGAGTAAATTTTCGCTTAAGGCAGGATTTAGCTGGTTACGACTATTACATTACCCAATGTCACAGGCTTTGTTGACAGGAACATGATGGTGTAATAAGAAATAGGGACTAAGGGTCCGTAAACAGGGCGATCGAATGGTTTATATTTTGAAACCTCCCTGCCACCCTGCTAATCGGGTTGTATATAAGAAAGCCAGGGACCTTAGTCGAAGCAGTGCGAGTAACTAGCTCATTTGTTTTACTATTTTCGATAAAAAAAATTTATATCATAAGATAGTAAATAACTAGATGGGTCTCCTGATCGAAAGAGTCAACCATCGCCTATAGACACCAAAGGTGTTAATGGTGCGTTGCTATCTTGTGGCGAGGTCTAATGCCACATGCATAAGTTTACCGGCTACCTTACCCTCCAAACCGGAACAAGATAGCGACAAGCACTGACGCTATTGCGGCAGGAATAGGTAAGGCGATGGTAACAGACCCGGGCGAGACAATGGAGAACTCTACCACCTAGTAGCCACGATGGTAGTGACTCGATAGCCAATCGGTCGCCTTTTATGACCTGCCTGGCAGAACGGCAGTTGGCCTATTCTTCAAAGGAGGCCGGGACCAACACGGCGAAAATTATTATAGTAACGATTATGATTTTTCTTTTTAATTTAATCACTAACGTAATTAAATGTGCTGAATGAAAAATCATTGGTGTCACACAGGAAGAAATTTTTAGCGTAGTGTAATAAACGCCATCCTAATTAGAAGACATGGCATTCAATAAATCGTGTAATATAATTAGGTCTAGTTTAATAAATCTCCTAGTTAAAAATAGGTGTTTAACTAGGAGACAGAGCGCCTAAGAGTTAGGGCCCGAGAAATCGTGTTGTGTAAAAGATACTTTAACCATTGTGATGAGCGAAATCAATTATCGTACTCAATTTATTATTAAGGCAAATAACGATGCGGTTTATTGTTAGTGTGACGGCTGAGTCAGTAGCGTGGCTAGAGGGGATGGGGCAGTCTACCCCGAGTGTCTCCCTTTAAGGGTTGACACCCGACCGGGAAAAATTTAACTTAGAAACCTTATTAAAAACAAACAAACAGTGCCCAGGAAGAACGGTTTAATATGCTTCCGAAAGTACGGATAGCGAGCTGTGACTAATTACATTAATCTACTACGCATTTGAAGCTGGGATCTTTGTCATCTTAATACCATAGACAGCTTTCTGATAAGGTGACCATGCTAGCTACGCCACAAAACAAATAGGCGCAGAAGTCAATCTACATACAAAAGGGCGGTCGAGTAACTTACACATAGACCCTCTCACAGATTTGATATCTCGGAATAATTCGA
The DNA here is from genome assembly GCA_036924255.1 of Apodemia mormo. Taxonomy (NCBI): domain Eukaryota; kingdom Metazoa; phylum Arthropoda; class Insecta; order Lepidoptera; family Riodinidae; genus Apodemia; species Apodemia mormo. The sequence continues at coordinate 20,719,235 of JAUPFN010000025.1, forward strand.
ATGGTGTAAGCGCGAGTGCCACTTGAGACTAGTGGTATAACGCATGGCTCCATATTACAGCGCGCTATGTATTTCAACGTAAAGCGTACGCTGCCAAGATTCCCATTCCGCGCTATAATATAACGTCACGTTATATTTTATAGATTCAGGCGTTACTTTGCATAAATCCATTGTTCAGACGAAGAAAACTGGTTATTTTGCAATTTTCCGCGAACCGCGAACGACCGCGGCTCTCGTTGAGTGTAGTAGTGCTCGTGTCTCCTGAAGATGCTCCGGTTGCGAAGTGAAACGTGCGTTGAGTGCGTCAATTGTGTGCTTTTGTGTTTGGTGCTACCGTGGTATAAAGTGTGGTGTAAAGTGTGGTGGACGAGGGTGGATAACTGTGCCGCTGGAGTCTTCATTATTTTCAGACCTACGGTAAGTTTGTTCCATTTCTTACACCGCTTTTATATGTTTTCCTTTTCAGTAACATCGCAAAGGTACACTTAAAAGTTCGCGGAAAATTGCAAAATAACTAGTTTTCTTCGTCTGGTCACGTTATATACCTAGCAGCTAGCATAGGCCATAGTTATAACTTTATAACATACGAAGTTCGCGTGAGCTGGCCTGGATAACGCGTAACACATCAACGCCATAAAGCGAATGCTAGCACGCGGTGACTAAGTCTATAAACTATAACTCATTGCTCGTTGGATCATGTAGTTCGTAACTTCGAATTAGGCATGGAAATTATTGTTAAATTAGGTTAACTAGTATGTTGTTAAAATTAATTAATATTTAACAGTTATTTATATATGTTATATTATATCAGTAGTAACCTATATATTACAATAAGTATTAGAAGCAGCAAAAACGCAAAGCCGTCGAGTTAGTTACCAAAAAAACGTTAGGCGACCAAAAAAAAGGTCCTCTGAATAGTTTTATAATTTTTAACAGTTATTATTATCATAAATCAAGGTAGCTCAAATATTTTTAATAACATTATTAGAAGCAGCAAAAACGCAAAAGTCGTCGAGTTAGCGACCAAAAAAAAAGGGTCCTCGGAGTAGTTTTATAATTTTTATCAGTCATTATTATCATAAATCAAGGTAGCTCAAATATTTTTAATAACATTATTATCCTATATGAAGTTATTGGTAATTTTATATAAATAACAGTTGTTAATTGTTAAAAAATGTAGAACGAAATTTAATTTGTTAACTGTTAAATGATCCATGCCTACTTCGAATCATAGTCTTCCAGTCACACGTTCCAATATAGTCTATAACATAGCGCGCTAGAAAAATATAGTTTATAACCTATAGGACGCTGCCATAAAATTGTTTATTTAAACAATATTATTTAAGACACACGTAAGAAAATTTGTAATAGGTATAACAATAGCATTAAAATATTTTAGTCATTAATCCATACTAATGTTACAAATGGGAAAGTGTGTTTGTCCACCTTTCACGGCAAAACGGAGCAACGAATTGACGTGATTTTTTAGTGGAGATAGTTGAATGGATGGAGAGTGATATAGGCTACTTTTTATCTCTTTCTAACCCCCCACTTCCATAAAATGAATTTAACGGGTATAAGCAAAAGATAGTGGTTTATATTTCGATTATTCCTGTTTTATTTCTATCATAAATAAATAAGGTACTAAGGCCTCCCAAGTTACTATTTATTTAAGATTAAAATATTATATTATTATTATTCATATATGTAATGTTTGTATTATTATATTAACACACTTTTATGTACTGACTTTTAATTTATATATATAAACACTGAAACAAAGCACTAAGTTCCTTTTTTTACCGTCTCGTGGGCGCATCATAGAGGACTCACTGAAAATCAGTGTTATAGCAAATATTGCTATATCGTTTGCTGAAATGAGCATCCTTTTGGTATCACATCACCTATAAAAAAGTATAAGTTTACATTTTATTACTTGTTTCAATTTTTAACTTGTTCTTTTCTCGTTTTAAACTTATAATTATTGTATATTGTATATTATCTGCTGTAACAGATTATGTAAAAATGTGGTACCAATAAATACTATCTTATCTTATAAATCAAACACCTACATACGAGTGTCACTACCAGTTTTTTGTGCATAAGCCAAAGTTGATAACCCTAGCGCGACTGTCGAGCGTAGGCATGAAAATTGAAGTATATACTTGAGTCTGACTTCTGTGCCTATTTGTTTTGTGACTAGACTGAATGATGTAACGTAGTACTCGGCGCGTATTTTTAGTGTACGAGTACTACAATTCATGCCTTACCCTTTTTACGAGCCTTTTCACTTTTACAATTTGTTTCAAGTGAATTAATTTTTTTTATAGCTGAGGCTGAACCTACTGCTAGCATTGATATACTATATCGTAATGGGTCCGCTTCCAAAATCATTTTAGGGTTCCTTAGTCTATAAGAAACTCTAGTAGTATTTTTTTGAGGCTCTGCACCAAATATAAGCCCTTTATATAGAAGGGGGTAATTATGGCAGAAAAAAAAAACAAAATTCCAATAACTTCGGCTTGTGGAAATTGACAGATTATATTTTTTTCGTTACCCTTACATAATCCATACTAATATTATAAATGCGAAAGTAACTCTGTCTGTCTGTCTGTCTGTCTGTTACGCTTTCACGGCCAAACGACTGAACCGATTTGGATAAAATTTGGCACAAATATAGTTTGAGACCCAAGAAAGGACATAGGATAGTCCTTATCCCGGAAATCCCACGGGAACGGGAGGGTTTTTATTTTAGAATTTTTTCCACGCGAACGAAGTCGCGGGCACAGCTAGTTTCCTATATAATAAAAGAAAATTCATACACGCTCGAGAATAGCAATACAACTTTTTCTTTGCAACTTTGTGACCCTCCCACTCCCTTACGCTACGCTTGAATCGACAGATTTTCTAAATTTTAGGTGGCAATTAACCCACCATACCTTAATTTGACGCGATTTAGTGTTTTCATGTCGCAGTTTTTTAAACATATTTTTTATCTGTAGATTTTTTCTCCACCATCGAAATGAAAAACATTATATAACCTTTTATTTTTCCTATAATTTAATCTACAAAATCCAATAGGTCCCTACGACGCTCGAGTAACTATCTATTTAGCATCTTGGGCTCCCCTACTTTTTTATATCATACATTAATAACTTTTTTATATCATGGAAAAGCAAACAAGCAGATGGCTTTCTAGAGGAATAAAAGACAAGCACGTGGTGTTGGTTCGAGCTCGTTTGAAGAATAGATAAACTGCCGTTCTGCCAGGCATGTCGCAAGAAGCGACCCATTGGTTATGCGAGTCACTACCATCGTGGCTACTAGGTGGTAGAGTTCTGCATTGTCTCGCCCATTGTATTCCTGCCGCAATAGCGCCAGTACACACATATAATGTATACTACTTTTTATGGTTAGTCTTACTTAAAAGGGATTTTATTGTTTATGGTCGAATTTCGATTAGATAACGATAGCTCTTTTAACTTATTATAATCAGCGATTATCATGTATTCTTGTGTATAATAAGTCTCATATCACATATCGTTTACCCATGTTGGTCCCGGGCTCTTTTGAAGAATAGCAACGCATCAAGATAGCAAACAAAAAACTGGATCTCCTGATGGAAAGAGTCAACCATCGCCTATAGATAACAAAGATGTGAATGGTGCGTTGCTATCTTGTAGCGAGGTCTAATGTCACATGCATAAGTTTACCGGCTACCTTACCCTCCAGATCGGAACACGACAGTGACAAGCACTGACGCTATTGCGGCAGGAATAGGTAAGGCGGCGGTACCAGACCCGGACGAGACAATGCTGAACTCTACCACGTAGTAGCCACATGGTAGTGACTCGTATTACTAATCGGTAGCCGATTACGACCTGCCTGGCAAAACGGCAGTTGGCCTATTCTTCAAAGGAGCTCGGGACCAACACGGGGGATCTTGTATACCTCCATATGCATTTATTAAAAAAACGGTTATTTTAATATTACAAACAGACACTCCAATTTTATTTATTTGTATAGATTAAAAAAAACGGGTTGTGGCTGTGTCATGGACACAGCCGTGCACCTTTTACGTGAATACGTCTACATCATGCGTAACATCTTGCGATGGTAACATTTTTCATTCGTCCTTCCAATCACAATGTTTCTCATCATTCTAGCCTACGGACCTAGATGGTCTAGACCACGTCCATTTTGTGGATAACGAAGTAGAGCGTAGGGTGGCGCTACTATCAGATTGTGACCGATACCAAAGAAGTAGGTGAAATAATCAAAAACCTACGCAATAAAAAGTCTCAGGTTCTGATAAAATCACAAATAAAGTAGTTACATACCTCCCTCCCTGCCTTATATACCTACTAGTGTGCATCTTCAATGCACTCCTAGCTGGTTGTGCGTTTTCGGACGAGTGTAAAGAAGCCACCATCATAGGAATACACAAGCCGGGAAAACCCCGAAATAATGTCAGTAGTTACCGTCTCACTAGCCTTATCAATACGTTAGGCAAAATCTACGAAAAAATCACACTATCTCGCCTTAAGGCATTTGTTTACCAGAAAGGTGTCATAATAAATGAGCAGTTCGGTTTCCGAGCGGCTTACTCACTCTTACACTCTTTAAGTGCACCGACTCACATAGTACAATTTAAATTCTTTAAATGCAGCCTTGGGGCTGCAAATTCCCACCGATGCTCTATTTTTCGACGTCGCGAAGGCGTTCTATAAGATCTGGCGCAATGGCGCATGGCGTAATATAGAAGCTATGCCGAATGCTATGCCGGGAGTACCCGACAGACTCGTACTCATCATACTAGAGTAACCTACTAAACGCCTCATTCTCCACTCATAGTTCGATCACAGCAGGTGTCCCACACTCGTGTCACTTAAACACAAGGTGACACTTTACAAGATTCGCGTAAGGCCTATTCTATCATACGCCTGCGTAGCGTTTGTCCATCTCTCCCGTACAAATTTGTATTCGTTGCAAGTAGTATAGGACAAATACTAGCGTACTGTCACGGGTGCACCGTGGTTATACATTAACCTTCATAAAGATCTCGAATTGCCGAGCTTAGCTAGGCATTTCAAGATATTTCCAAAAGATATTTCAATCCCTTCAACTCACACGCTAACCTACTGCGGCAGACTACATCCCAGATCCTAATCCTGATACCAAATTACGTAGGCCCCGACACGTTCTCACCGATCCCGACGACCTGATAACTGTGGTCAACAAAACATAACAAAACACTACACACAGGGACAATGCCGCTAACCCAATTATCACAAATCACGACGCCACCCCTAAGCTGAGGATCGGTCTCACAGGAGACACCCTTAGGGTGGAGAGTGTATGACCCCATATCTTTAAGCTCTGGCTGAGCACGCTGCTCGCCCCTACGACCGGTGAAGCCGTAAAGGCCCTTAAGGCCACCAGTGTACAGGTGCCATGGCTGATCGGTTCGGACACATCATCTTTTTGCGTTCTCAACACTTCTTCACTTTTTCATATGGGGATTCATGGGTATCATTAGTTTACTAGTTAAAATCTCTTTCAGACGTTATGCATTCCTTGAATTTAACATTTGGCTTCTAAAAGATTTTTGGCTGATTACAATTTTGCACTGAATTTTTCACTTAATGCCATATATATTTACTATTAGCGTTGAAAACAATTTTTTGAAATTATACAATCAATAAATCTTTACAAGAGGTTTTGAATAAAACTTAAGCGAATTTTGTAGTTGCTCTGAGTCTAAAGATATACCATATTATGCAAAATATGTAACGCAGTAAAATTTATTAAAAATAGCGGCACTTCCTACTCTTTAGCTATCCAGTGGTATAATTAGATTTTAGATGTTAGTGATAGTTATGTAGCTAAAACACCAAACTTTATCCCCCAATTTTGTTATCATTCGTCTTTTGAACTGTCCCTCCTATGGAGGCAATTTTAAAGACGTATTCACGTCAAAAAAACAAGCAAATGCTTGCTGGCTTTGAAATTAAGATTTTTATCGGTAAGTTAGAAATCTACGTGGAAAAATTACGCGAATAGATATATCTATTCGCGTAATTTTTCCATGTAGATTTCTAACTTACCGATAAAAATGACTGAGGAATACTAATAAAATAGCAACAGAAGCTTATTAATAGGAACGAACGGTAAAACACGCTAGGAATTAAAACGTGAGCTCCGTAGCACTGACGGCTTTACCGCTGAATCTAATTAAAATGGAGTGGAAAATACCATTGCTCTGATTGATCGGGCTTACCGGTTTGAAGTATACACTTTTTTATTTTTGTTGTTGATACTGCGTTTGTCATGGATTACACAGTTACAAAGCCTGGGATTACATTTTTTGTGCAATGATTTTTGTAGAAATATTTTTTATTTCATCAAAGCTCTTTTATTTTTACTTTGACGATTTCATTCGCGTGGCCGGAAAATATATATATGCTTTCTTTTGCTGAGAGGTAAAAAGTGGCCTATAGCCTTTTTCATAATCGTGTATATCGTAAAAAATATTCGAATCCGTCTAGTTCATTCAGAGCCTTTTGCGGACAAACAAACAATCAAAGTGTGTGTACAGTTCGAATAGGAACTTCTAGAATACTATATTTGGAGATAATCAGTATAATGCAGAGTACTTATCTATCAGGAAAATATGTCCCCGTGTTGATTCCGGGCTCCTTTGAAGAATAGACCAACTGCCGTATTGCCAGGCAGGTCGTAAAAGGCGACCGATTGGCTATGCGAGTCACTACCATCGTGGCTACTAGGTGGTAGAGTTCTGCATTGTCTCGCCCGGGTCTGGTACCACCGCCTTACCTATTCCTGCCGCAGTAGCGTCAGTGCTTGTCATTGTCGTGTTCCGGTTTAGAGGTTTACGTAGCCGGTAAACTTATGCATGTGGCATTAGACCTCGCCACAAGATAACAACGCACCATTATCACCTTTGGTGTCTTTAGGCGATGGAAGGAGGACACGCAGTGATTGAACCTGTGACCGTCCCCCTAAAGCTAGGACGCTCTACCACTGAGCTAGTGTGGGCAAGCTCGACTTGGTTTGTTATATGATCATATTCAATCATTCAATCAATATAAAATATTCATCATATAAAATCATAATCATCAATATAAAATCATATAACAAAGAAGAATTTCGCCATGTCGACACCAGCTCAGTAGTAGAGGGTCCCGGCTTTAGGGAGACGGTCGCAGGTTCAATTCTTGCGTGTCGATATTTTTCTTTGTTGTTTTTAAAGTTTTCAAGTTTTCCCAAGCACGGGGTGAATGCTATAACACAAAAATAAGTCATAATAGGTCTGACTATTTTAAAAATAATTCACATTTGTTTTGGCGAAATGTCATTGGAAAAAAGACGATGCTTTACAACTTGATGTTCATGAATCAGGAATTTATTAAAAAAATTGTGAAATTTCATTCTTCGATAGAAGTAATTATTATAAAAACAAAAACCAAAAACGAAATAATTTTATATCTCATATTAGTATAAATTTAACGACGCCTTTAAAACTAAAATCCACCAAGCCGATTATTATTCAGAGCGTGCCAAAAAAATTACATACACTTGAAATATATTTTCAAGCACAATTACGTAATAAATAAATTTACATTTAAGTAGATTTTTGGAGTTATATAACGACCCAAATAGAATTTAAAAAAAGTATCTTCACGCCCATATCCCCGAAAGGGTAGGCAGAGATACAACAAGTGCACCCACGATTAGCCGAAGATACTTAGTCCCACAAATGTGATAGGTGGCAAGCCTATCGTCAACCGGGCACTTTCCTATCCCGGGCAACTTTGTGTTTCTCAGAAAACTGAAAAAACACTTTTTTTATGTGCCCGACCCGGGAATTGAACCCGGGACCTTATGGAGTCAACGCCAACGCTGGACCACTAGACCACAAAGGCGATAAATAGAATTAGTTCAAGTAAAAGGTTCTGTTTATGCAAATATGTTATTTGTTTATGTGTTTAAATGAACAAGTGAAATAATTAATGACGGAAAGTAAACATAAACGGAAATATAACAAAAGTAATCAAGAGAAAGGGTGACGGGTGCTCATATATTTAACGAAAATGTTATTCGACGGATTTGAAAACGAAGGGCAAAGTTCGTTAAAACTTTATTAATACGAGTGATTAAAAGAGATTTTGGGAATGAACCATTCAGTTGAATCGACAATTTAAATAGAAATGTAATCTCGACTACTCACGAAGTTTAGATTGAACATTAAAACTTGGTGAAATATACCTATGTTATTACTGCTTTCATCCACATGAAAATAGAATTATGGTGAGTATTTTTTCTATTATTAGGTAGCCTGTAGACACCAAAGATGTTAATGGTGCGTTAGTACGAATTGTTCGTTCGCAATGCTACGTGCGTAAGCTTATCTTACTATTCTTATTATTCTTACTCTGGCTATCTTACTATTCTTACTATACAAACCGGAACACGACAATGACAAGCATTGACGCTATTGCTAAAGGAATACCGAATAGGCAAGACGGTGGTATCGAATACCCGGGCGAGACGTTGCGGGACTCTTCCACCTAGTAGTCAAGATGAGTAGTGATACGTTTAGCCAATGGTGCGTTGCTATCCGTTAAATTGTAGTAAATTAGTTAATTTTTTTCAACCGATTTTCAAATTGGAGGTTATTAATTTGGCTGTATGTTTTTATGTTTGTTACCTGAGAACTCTGTTTATTTGGGTAATTTAGGTTAGGTCCCCTTTCATTTTTGTAAAGATCTGATGCAGAGTTCCGAAGATATAGGAAACGGAATGTCGGTTGCCGCAGATTTACGTCAAAAAATATTGTATACGTTTGCAAACAAGCGGATAGATATCATGGTAGGGAAAGATAACTGTAGTGTATGTGTTATCTGTGGATCAAAGAATTCGTTATCAGAGTGCTAAGTGTGAGTTTTTCTTTTCGCATTCGATCGTGAGCGCGTTTGGAGTTTACTAGGAATTTATATGTGATTTGTACAGCGCCACCTAGTGGTAAACTGGTTTCTCACGTTTACCACTAGGTGGCGCTGTACAAACCACATACAAATTCCTAGTAAACTCGCAACGCGCTCACGATCGAATGCGAAAAGAAAAACTCACACTTAGCACTCTGTATTGTGCGTGTGAGTAGGTGGGGGCACGCGCTATTGTATGTTTGGATATCACACCACGATTCGGACCGTCGGTAAGTGCATACGCGTGTATTTTGTTAGTGAGAATACCCCCTTGTATGCCAGTGAACACTATAGTAGAGGAGTAGAGAAATTATAGGAAAAATAAAACGTTACATAATGTTACCAGACACTTTTACTATTCCACTTGTACGTCAATTTCACTTTTACACAATTTTTATTATATTACTCGACAGGTTTCACTTTTTAAAGCATCTTCAGGATGTAATATACTTAACTGATTATTAATCAGTTAAGTATATTACATCCTGAAGATGCTGATTATTAATCAGTTAAGTATATTACATCCTGAAGATGCTTTAAAAAGTGAAACCGGTCGAGTAATATAATAAAAATTGTGTAAAAGTGAAATTGATGTACAAATGGAATAGTAAAAGTGTCTAGTAACAACGGAATTTCACCAAGTGCCGACGATGGAAAGTATAGAATATGTTACTTAATGTTTTCATTTCAATGGTGGGGAAATAATCTACGGATAAAAAATGTTTAAAAAGAATCAGTGACATGGAAACACTGAAGCGCGTTAGATTACGGTTTGGTGGGTTAATTGCTAGCTAAAATTTAGAAAATCTGACGATTCAAGTGTAGCGTAAGGGAGTGGGAGTGTCACAAATTTGCAAAGAAAATGTCTTGAAATTCTCGAGAGCGTCTGAATTTTCTTTTACTATGGAGGAAAAGTATAATCTGACAATTTTCACAAGCCGAAGTTATCTTAATCTTGTTTTTTTTTCCGCCATAGTTACGCCCCTCTATAGAAAGGGCATATATTTGGTGGAAAGCCTCAACAGTATATGAGGTACCCCCTCCTATGGTAATCCGACGCACTCGAGTAAATACCAAAATCCCCTCTTGGACTCCCCTACTACTACAGTAACCATTACTTTTAGCCATTAAATATGTATTAATTTAATAAAAAAAAAATCTTAGCATTTATGTAAATATCCATATGTCTTAGCTTAAGTAAACAGCGTCGTAATTTTATAAACGTAAACGTTTAACACAAATTGCCGAAAGCAAATTATTGGTATATAAATTGGCAATGATCATTTATGATTTACATCAGGAGAACCAAAATTAAATAATATAATATATTAGCTAAACAAAACACTCAAATCGATTACACCCCAAAGCACCGACCACACAGCCTATAGACGGCTAATGTTTGATTTTCCGTATTGAATGCATTCTGGCAACTAGCTGAGGTAAGACGAAGTGGGGTTGCAACGCCGTAATTGGCTAACTCAAGGCCACAGTGAAAGATAGTAATGTACAGAGCATCTGATTGGTCGACAGTGATTACTCAATCACTACTCATTGGCGCGTGGATATTTACATCGGAACTATAAGTCAGATGTGTTGACACAAGTCATTCGTCTATTATTAGGTGTCTATGGGCTGTGTGGTCGGTGCCCCAAAGTAAGCAAATTATTTGCTTGTGTTATGGGTGTAATATACTAATACGTAGAAATACATATATAGACATGGGCGTACCCAGGTTCTGGGCCAGGGGGGGGGGGGGTAACGGTAACGGTATTTTTATTTACTACAATAGATAGATAGAAAGAAAGAAAGAAAATATTTATTTACAAGAATATGGGTGATACAAGTTGTTAAAAAAATTAAGGTACGAACATATTATATAGTGTGCAAATATTTAATAGATAGATAGTTAATAGAGAGGTAAACAAATTCCAGGGCAGGCAGTTGGCCCTCCCTACACCCCCCTCCCGCCTCGATACGCCCATGTATATAAATAAATACTGTTACATACATAATGAACATCCAAACCAAGAAATGCAAACATCTGTGCTCATCACGCAATTGTTTGTCCCTGCCGGAAATCGAGCAGTTCAAAGCCGTTCAAAGCACCTTCTGCTCGTTTTATTCCTCATCTATTAAAAAAAAAACCATTGTCACTCACGATTGTGGGAGCTAAAGGTAATCTAACAAACCTACTTCTTTTTATGTAAGAAGCCGGATAGTACTCTAGCTCTAAATAAAGTACTTACCCATTTACATAAAAACAATACGCCGTGAAAATTTGTTGACGGTGGCAGCAAATATTATCTACGTATATTATATAACTAGCTTTGCCCGCGACTTCGCCCGCGTTAAATTGGGGGCATATTTCAAAAAAAAAGTTGTTAGTGACATATAGTCCGCATACCAATTTTCAGCTTTCTGCCTTGAAAATCGCGGAATGCTCTTCCACCTTCCTTTTTGCTCGTCCATCTTCCGCCCCCCGTTTTAGGGAAGTTGGAGGTTAAAAGAGACAAAAATTAGCCTATGTCTCTCTCCACCCCTTCTTCTATCTCCACTTAAAAATTCACGTCAATTCGTCGCTCCGTTTTGCCGTGAAAGACGGACAAACAAACACACATATACACATTCCCATTTATATTACTATGGAAGTATATTCAAAAATTCTAGTCGTCTGGTATATTCTAAAACGAATTTATCTTTGTAATTTGACGACGTCATTTGTGTACGGACAAAATTATATAGACCGTGGTCCACAGACAATCTTTTTTTTTTATTAATAACAAGCTGAATTTTTGTCAACAGTTTGGTTTTGACGAGACAACTATCTTTTCTATCTTCGAAAAATCTCGAATCGGTTAACTAATAAAGTTATGGGGCTTTGAAATTTTGATTCGGTGAAGGAAAAATATTTATTAATAACAATAATTATTTTTCGACTTTAATCGCTTAATTATATTATGAAAAATACGATGAAATTTTTGTCATACACATTCGATGTTTTTTGTGGTTTTTTCTGACGAGTCCTCCACTCTAAAGTTTTGAAATTATGAGATTTTTAAATTTATATTAATCAATTTAAAAACAAGCAAATTTTCTCACTACAGCTTGTTAATTATTATTGTAATTCAAGGGTAACTTTGTCCTACACGTAAAGTGGAAACTTTTCTTATTCCAACACTTTAATCTTTTCTTTTCTATCTTTCTTTATTAGTTACCCGATTCGAGATTTTTCGAAAATAGAATAATTTGTTGTCTCGTCAAAACGAAGCTGTTCACAAAAATTTTGCTCGTTATTAATAAAAAATATTCACTGGACAAATTACACTTACTGATCTAACCCCAAAGTAAGCAAATTACTTGCTTGTGTTATGGGTGTTAGTCAACTATACTAATACATATAAATACATATATAACATTAGAATATATTTAACAAACACCCAAAACCGGAAATACAAACATTTATTCTCATCACATAAATGCTTCCCCCTTGTCCCCGTCGGGGATGGAACCCGAGCCCGAGAAAAAAAAATGTTCCTGGCACTACGGTCTAATAGGATTTCCCTGTGACAGATATACCGATAAATTGAATAAAATTGAAATATTACAGATTCAGGCGTTACTTTGCAGAAATCTCTATCTCAAAGAAAAAATAATTCATTTTGCAATCTTCCACGTACTGTCACGTACGACCCCTGAGGTCCCTCTGAAAGGAAAATTAAAAAAAATGAGCTGAGGGACGCACGTACTATACGACAACTATTTTGTGTGAAAAATATGTGCAAAAGAACGGTTTATTAAAGAAAATAAGTGTGTTATAGGAAATAAATCCGTACTTCAATAATATACAGGTTCACTTTTAAAAGATTGTTGTACTTTATTATATCATAGAATATTATTGGAACGAAGTTCCTTATCGCGCGTTGTGAAAGGGGGCTAGACGGAAAAAATTCTTACGAAAAGTTGTCACGACACTTTTTGCTATAGTAAGCTATTGTAAGCTGTGCGGCGTGCGCATGTTTCTCTCTCTCTCTCTCTCTGTCTTATAGAAAGCAAGCCAGATATTTTCATTTCTATTATTATTACGAAAAATGAGCTTACTGATTAAGTTTATATTACAGTATACATATTTGTTAATAATAAAAAAAATATTATTATAACTTAAAAAAAAAAAAAAATTTATTACAATTCCTTCACCAATTAATCGAAAGGAACTTCGTTCCATCCGGGTGTCCCTTGACCCGGCAAACGTTGTTCTGCCAACTTTGTGTCTACTTTAATGGCTTTTTCTACATTTTTTCACCTTTTAAACCTAACCTGAACCTCCATGAATATTTTAAAACCAAAATTAGGCAAATCGGATCAGCCGCTCTCGAGTTTTAATGATATATATATATATATATATATATATATATATATATATATATATATATATATATATATATATATATATATATATATATATATATTTCGAAAAGGCTTAACTCTTTGGCGTTGCGCAGAGATATTGGTTCAATCCGCGTCTTCATTCGTATTTATCATGAGTGTTCCGACGTTTTTTTTTAAATTCATTCCTGCCGCCGAATTCCATCATCGAACATCGTCAGAATTTGAAGTTCCATCCTCACCATCTCATTGTCTGGAAATCCACAATGTGCGTTTCTCTCGGCACTCTATTGTGGAATCAATTAAAGGCAGGGGTGTTTCCAAACGGATACGACTTGGGGGCCTTAAAGAAAAAACTCACTCTTCCTTGAAAGGCCGTCAACGTACAAGACCTCTGGTTTTGCGTATGTTTATGGGCGGTGGTGATCACTTACCATCAGGTGCACCTCCTGCTCGTTTGCCTCTTCTATAAAAATAAAAACATTTTTATATCAGATTGAAAACAAGCAGATGGTTTTCCTGATGTAAAAAGAAACCATCGCATACAGACACCAAAGATGTTAATGGTGCAGTGATATTCGTGTGGCGGGATGGCAATGCCACATGCATAAGTCTACTGGCTATCTTACCCTCCAAACCGAAACACGACAGTGACAAGCATTGACGCTATTGCGGCAGGAATAGGCAAGGCGGTGGTATCAAATACCCGGGATGTTGCGGAACTCTACCACATTCACAAAGTAGACACGATAAGTAAAGACACGTATAGCCAATCAGTAGCCTCTTATGATTTTTCTAATTCTAATCCATATCATGTAGTTTTATCATCATGTAGTTGTATCATCCATATCTCCGTTGGTTCGAACATGTAGAAAGAATGGTAGACAAAAGGTTAACAAAACAGATATACAATGCGAATGTGGAAGGATGTAGGTACCGGGGAAGACCAAGACTGACATACCACGATCAGATTGATCGAGTATTGTCCGAAGGTGGTGTAAAGAGTCTTCGCAACCGGCGTGTGTGTATGAAGAGAGTGATGAATGTGGAGGAAGCGAGACAAGCCTGTAAGGATCGTGTACAATTTACACAATAATAACAGTTACGTATCCTATTTCTTTGAAAGTTTTGTAATATACAATACATCCCGTGTAGCACTTTATTTTAATACATACAATCAACAATTAATATTTAACAAAACCTTTCAAAATTTGATTTTGTAAAATGTAATCTCTCGAATAATATTTTAAAACCTTAACTAGCTTCTTAGTTTTTGTTTCAAAATCTCGTAAGAAAAAAGTAGGTAGAGATATAATTTAATTTAATGTTTATAGAGGAAAGTACTAAATAAGTTCGTTTATTCAGACTATTTGTATGTATAATATATTTAATTAATTTATTTTTAGTCGCGAAGACTTTACTACCTTCAAATAGTACCAGTTTTTATTTTTTTCCTTAGAGTTTTGTTTTTTATTCACTTGCTTGAATTATCTTCGTTGTTTATATGTTTTTATTTTTTTTTATTTTTGTACATTTATACAAACTATTGACAAAATACTTATCTATCTATGGCTAATAAACATTCAAGCGTAAACATAGGAGAGTACATGAATAGTCTCAAAATATTATTCAGCGTCTACTCGCAAACAAAACTATTTATAAAGTAGGTAATATCTTTCAGCCCTTTTAATACGCTCTTTTTAATATAATAATAGTAATAATAATTCACGGGACAAATTACACTTACTGATCTAACCCCAAAGTAAGCAAATTATTTGCTTGTGTTATGGGTGTTAGTCAACGATACTAATACATAGAAATACATATATAAATACTAGAATATATATAATAAACACCCAAACCCGGAAATACAAACATTTATGCTCATCACACAAATGCTTGTCCCCGTCGGGGATCGAACCCGAGCCTCGTTGATTGCGTAGTCAGGGTTTCTAACCACTCGACCTCTTTAAAAGATAAAACTCACAGCACCTTTACATGCACGTTTATTTAATTGAATTAAAGAGCATGAATAATAAATTTAAGGAGACTTTGATAAAACATATTTTATTTTTTCTACAAACTTTACCACTTTTTTCATCCTTTGAAGAGATGACATTTGAAAAACCTTAAACTCGGTTTCATTTAATTGTAATAAAAATCATAAGAACTAAGTTTTAAATAATTTCTACAATAATCTACCATAAACAATCTATTTTTTATACAAACATCAATGCTTTTTATCCTTTAAGGAATGAAATTTAAAAAAAAACCAAATATGACGTATGGCACTAGTTCTCTCTGCCTACGCCGTAAGGGATCTGGCGTGAAGCTATCTATGTATGTACATACAGTATCCATATCATCTTATCTGAATCCTATTATCTTATTAATTTCCTTTTGAATTTCAATTTTAATTTTATTTTTATTTTTTTACTCTGAGACATATGAATTCTTATATATAAAATTCCCGTCTCACAATGTTAGTTCCCATACTCCTCCGAAACGGCTTGACCGATTTTGATGAAATTTCGTATGCATATTCAGTGGGACTGAAAATCGGCCAACATCTATTTTTCATCCCCCTAAATTTTAAGGTTTGTTCACTCCTAAATTTTTTTTATTTTATGGACAACAATTTTTATTTTTATTTTTTTATGATTCAGCATTAAAAAATATATGCAATCCTTAATTTTCAAACCTCTGCGATCAACCCCTATTTTTTAAATAAATAATTTATATGGCAAAACAACGTTTACCGGGTCAGCTAGTAACTGTGTAGTATTTAATAATCTAATCTAATTCTGTAATTCAATTATAATAGTAAATGTAATTGAATTTTAATTCAGTGATATAGGTAGTAATATTTAAATTTAACTTAAGCGTTATGAATAAAAATCTATGCATATTATTCCATATGGTTATCTCAAAATACAGGCGACGCGACGCCTAGTTTGGGGACCTCTGTTATATTCTTACAGTAAATCAATATTGTTATTAATATACTGAGTGCTAAGTGTGAGTTTTTCTTTTTGCTTACTTAGCACTACACTTAGCACTCTGAGTGCTAAGTGTGAGTTTTTTTTTTAGCTGGTTTCTCACGTTTCCCACTAGGTGGCGCTGTACAAATCACATACAAATTCCAAGTAAACTCCAAACGCGCTCACGATCGAATGCGAAAAGAAAAACTCACACTTAGCACTCTGATCTCTATATCGACGCCTCCCTCGAATATTCGGGTAATAACCTATTATTAACTTTTTCGTGTTAGGTTTTTTTAGGATTTAGAGGTCACGATTCAACTTGTACATTTTTTTCACAATTTTTCTATTGATATTTACAAAGATATGAGAGTACTATTAAACTTTACATAAACAAATAATACTGTTTCACTTAATCTAATTTATACTCTCCATTGGCGAAAAACATATCACACTTTTGTAAGCAAGTGTATTTTTTCTCGATATGAAGACAAATTAAAAAAACAGCTTTCTTTTGAAATGCAAAACTAAACGAAAAGTAAATATTTAAAAAACACTATTTTACTTTTCCTGGACAATTTTTTTTTATTACCGGAATATTCTCAGGGGACGTCGATATATACTGATAATATATAATATCTATCTATAATAATAAATCGATATATACTGATAATATATAATACAAATAGTTATAAATCAAACATAGCTTACTTCTACCAAATGTAAACGATATCCAAGATTTATCGAAATTTAATTAATTTATTGTGTAATTTTAAAATCTGACTAAAAATTTTTAACCTGATTTTTTCCTTTCATTGGCATCTCAAAGATATGAACTACTTTTAAGATGTCGCTTGACTTTTTTTGCTACTTAAGACGCAATGGAATTCTCAAGATTTAGGAAGAACTTGAGATCACTCTGAAGAGTTATTCAATCAGTACTTCAACGTAATCTCTAAAGGATGCGACAAACTGATTTACTACGAGCCTGATTCAGTATTTTATTAAGTTATCTTCTGTGCCTTTTCAACCAACTTCTCAAAAAGAAGTTTTTTAATTCAGATGTTTTTATGTTTATTTCATCATAATTAAGGCCTTAATATATTGGTCCTGGGCTCCCTTTAAGAATAGGCCAACTGCCGTTCTGCCAAGCAAGTCGTAAAACGCGGCCAATTAACTATGCAAATCATGACCATCTTGGTGACTACAAGGTAGACTTCCGCATTGTCTCGCCCGATTCTGATACCACCGCCTTACCTACTTCTGCCGCAATAGCGTCAATGCTTGTCATTGTCGTGTTCCGGTTTGGAGGGTAAGGTAGCCGGTAAACTTATGCATGTGGAATTATACTTCGCCACAATTATACTCGCCTCACAATATCTTTGGTGTGTATAGGCGATGGTTGACACTTTCCATCAAGAGACTCATCAGCTTGTTTGCTATCTTATGATACCTATAAAAAAAAACTATCTACCTACCTATAGTAGTTTGTTGTTTCTTAACATTGTAGAAGACTTCCCACTGGAAGTACCGGGCTCCCTTTAAAGAATATACTGTTTGTCATTCTACCAGGCAGTTCGTAAAAGCTGAACAATTGGCTATACAATTCATTACCATCGTGACTACTAGCTGATAGGCTTGTTACTGCTATTTATTCCTACCGCAATAGCGTCAGTATGTAGTCAGTCAGTAATGGTAGTCGATAAAAATACGCATGTTGTATAACACGCCGCTACACGAATAACAATGCATTATTAACATCTTCGGTGTCTAAATGCGATGGTTGCCACTTTCTATCAGGAAGACCACCAGTTTGATTGCTACCTAAAATTATGAAAAAGTTTCAATCGTTGCAGTGTTAAATAACTGAAACCACGGAGTAAATGGAGGCGTTAAGCGTAGCTAAATTTTATACTCCCGTAAATACTTAAATGTACGCAACAGTACGTCAAAAATAAAAACTCAATTACAATTAGTGTCAATAATTTGCCATACATTTGACAGTGGTATGAGCGTTCGCTCATATGCACAGCTACACGTTCAATGCCAAACGCCGTGTCAGTCTTTATGTGGTCTGTGACTGAAATTTTTCTTATAAAGCAATCTTTGAAGTATTTTTAAGACATTGATTGAATTTTCTGACGCAAGACCTATTGGACATTAAAAAAGCTATGACGCCTCACATTTGAGAGCTATTCACTGGGAAACACTTCAACATAATAAGTACCCTCTTAATACAAAAATCCCCTAAAGGATGCGATAAACTGATTACCGAGAGCTTGAATCTGTATTTTTATTATATTTTCTCAGGCTCCGATATTTTATGTGATATTAAAATCTATATTATATTACATACTAGCGACCTGCCCGCAGTTTCACCCGCGTATCTTGTTCCTGTGAGTATATCGGAAAGGTTTATATATTAAAACCTTCCTCAAGAATCAATCTATCTATTAAAAAAACCGCATCAAAATCCGTTGCGTAATTTTAAAGATTTAAGCATACATAGGGACATAGGGACAGACAGAGAAAGCGACTTTGTTTAATACTATGTAATGATGATAATAAAATCGTAGGAAAGTCAAAACTGTACATTAAATATTTTTTTTAAATAATCCTTGGGGCGTGATCTACAATCGATGTCAAAGCCAAAAATATAGTTTTTAGAATTTTTGTCTGTTTGTCTGTATGATGTCCGGGGTAAACTCAAAAAGTACTGCATGGATTTACTTCAAATTTTGCATGAATATTACTAACAAGTCGGGTCAACATATATATCACGCTATCACCTACGGGGGAGGAGCTGTGCGAAGTAAACGAAGTCCGCGCGTACGAAGTCGCGGGCAACAACTAGTGTAGAATAACGATCGATATGCGTTATGAAAAAATATGTGGTGTAATAATATAACAATAATAATAATAATTAACGGATTACACACATAGACACAATCGACTCACAAACATCTCACAAACTCACAAAGCAAGCACTTACCCTACTATAATTACATACCTCAAACAATACTTGAAAATCTATATACATATAATAAAATCGCAGGAAAGTCAAAACTGTACATTGAATATTTTTTTAAAAGAATACTTGGGACGTGATCTACAATCGATATCGAAGCCAAAAATATAGTTTTTAGAATGTTTGTCTGTTTGTCTGTTTGTCTGTTTGTCTTTTGTCTGTTTGTCTGTTTGTCTGTTTGTCTGTTTGTCTGTTTGTCTGTTTGTCTGTTTGTCTGTTTGTCTGTTTGTCTGTTTGTCTGTTTGTCTGTTTGTCTGTTTGTCTGTTTGTCTGTTTGTCTGTTTGTCTGTTTGTCTGTTTGTCTGTTTGTCTGTTTGTCTGTTTGTCTGTTTGTCTGTTTGTCTGTTTGTCTGTTTGTCTGTTTGTCTGTTTGTCTGTTTGTCTGTTTGTCTGTTTGTCTGTTTGTCTGTTTGTCTGTTTGTCTGTTTGTCTGTTTGTCTGTTTGTCTGTTTGTCTGTTTGTCTGTTTGTCTGTTTGTCTGTTTGTCTGTTTGTCTGTTTGTCTGTTTGTCTGTTTGTCTGTTTGTCTGTTTGTCTGTTTGTCTGTTTGTCTGTTTGTCTGTTTGTCTGTTTGTCTGTTTGTCTGTTTGTCTGTTTGTCTGTTTGTCTGTTTGTCTGTTTGTCTGTTTGTCTGTTTGTCTGTTTGTCTGTTTGTCTGTATGTATGTCCGGGGTAAACTCAAAAAGTACTGCTTAGATTAACTTCAAATTTTGCATTAATATTACTAACAGGTCGTGTCAATATATAGACTACATATTATCACGCTATCACCTAGCGGGGAGGTGCTGTGTGGAGGAATCTTTTTTATTTTCATAAATAAAGTCATTTTAATATTTTTTCAGTAATGCCTTTAACCAACCTATATGCCTCATTCGGATCGGACAGGGTTTTCTTTAAACACTGTATATAGATTTGGTTCCATATAAATTTGCCTTTCACCCAAGCCTATTGCCAACTGGGCACTTATTAAATTCCAGGTAACATTGTTTTTATCAGAAAACTGAAAAAAAGGCGTTTTGAATTGGTGACAATGGAAATCGAACCTGGGACCTCATGTGATCAGCACCGGCCGGGCCATTAAACCACAGAGGCGATTGTGTTCTGTGATCTAAGTCTATAATGTTATTTAACAGTATATATGAAACAAAATGTCTAAAATCTGCCATTCCCTATTAGACCATGGGACCACGGTCTAATAGGACTTTGGTATCAAAAAAGGTGTTAAATGCATTGATATAAAAAGGGAAGATATGTTACGCTCTAATATCTCAATTGCTAAACCTAAGCTCGATCAGTCGAACGGAAAGTAATGCGACGAACGTAGCAAACTACATTTATCTCGCTTACTTTTGTATTGTACTATCTCACTCTCGCAATCATGGCGAACTAAACAATAATTTAATCTTATATTCAAACAAATTGTTTTAACAGTACTTACGAATGGAAAGTAATCCCGTGTGTCTTATTTTTTCCTGGCTGAATATATAAGAAGGTATTTTGATGCGTGTTTAATGGTAAAAACAGTCGGAAAATATAAGTGTATGGTATGAGGTCCCGCGCGTGATTGATTGTCGCCAATTGTCACTGTGTCTATGGACCTAGTTT
The DNA here is from genome assembly GCA_036924255.1 of Apodemia mormo. NCBI lineage: Eukaryota > Metazoa > Arthropoda > Insecta > Lepidoptera > Riodinidae > Apodemia > Apodemia mormo. The sequence goes on from JAUPFN010000025.1 coordinate 20,740,239, forward strand.
TGTAGGACAGGCGCTGTGACTAGGTAACGTATCTTCCCTTTTTATATCAATGCCGCGAAATTATTTCATCAATCATCAATCAATGTCAATGGTTAAGTGTCTTAATTATAGTTCAAAGATTACTTTTTAAAATACTAATATAGACCGTGGTCCCAGGAACAAACTTTTTTTGGTTAATAACAAGCTGAATTTTTGTGAACGGCTTCGTTTTGACGAGACTACCAACTTTTCTATCTTCCGAAAATCTTGAATCCCGGTAACTAATAAACTTATGAGTTTTGTAATAACAATAATTACTTTTCGACTTTAATCGCTTGATTATATTATGAAAAATACGATGAAACATTTGTCCTACACATTCGATGGTTTATCTAACGAGTCCTCCAATCTAAAGTTTCAGAATTATGATATTTTTAAATTGATATTAATCAATGTGTTGCAGTTTGTTGCATATAACAGCTTGTTAATTATTATTGTTATTCAAGGGTGACTTTGTCTTACACATAAAGTGAAAACCTTTCTTAGTCCAACGTTCTACACTTTTCTTTTTTATCTATCTTTATTAATTAGCCGATTCGAGATTTTTCGAAGATAGAAAAATTGGTTGTCTCGTCAAAACGAAGCTGTTTACAAAAATTCAGCTTGTTGTTAATTAAAAAAATGTTTATTATTTTTGTGTTATAGCACTCACCCCGTGCTTGGGAAAACTGGAAAAACTTTAAAAATAACAAAGAAAAATATCGACACGCAGGGATTGAACCTGCGACTGTCTCCCTAAATCCGGGACGCTCTTCCAATGAGCTAGTGTCGACAGGTTTGACGTGGCGAAATTCTTTAGGGAGACACGTCACAGGTTCAATCCCTGCGTGTCGATATTATTCTTTGTTGTTTTTAAAAAAAATGTTTGTTCGTGGGACCACGGTCTTATATTAGTCACTACATAGTATAAAACAAAGTCGCTTTCTCTGTCTGTCCCTATGTCCCTATGTATGCTTAAATCTTTAAAACTACGCAACGGATTTTAATGCGATTTTTTTTACTAGATATACTGATTTCTGAGGAAGGTTTAAATATATGAAACTTTCTGATATTCCCACGGTAACAAAAGCTACGCGGGTAAAACCGCGGGCAGGTCGCTAGTATTTTATGAAGCAATCTTTCAACTATTATTAAGATATCTAACACCTTTTTTTGATACCAAAGACCTATTGGAATCCTTAATAAAGTTATGACGACTCACACTTTTAAGAGCTATTCACTGTGAATCACTTCATCATAATACCCTATTAATACAATAAACCCTCAAAGGGTGCGATAAACTGATTACCGACAGCCTGATTTTGTACTTTTATTACATTTTCCGCTTTATATTTTTACTAGCGACCTGCTCGCGGTTTCACCCGCGCAGCTTTTGTTCCCGTGGGAATATCGGAAAGGTTTATACACTTAAACCTTCCTCAAGAATCAATCTATCTATTGAAAAAAACCGCATTAAAATCCGTTGCGTAGTTTTAAAGATTTAAGCATACATAGGGACATAAGGACATAGGGACAGACAAAGAAAGCGACTTTGTTTTATACTATGTAATGATAATGATAACATCTCAGGCTGCGATGTTTTATGTGATATTAAAACGTAAATTTATTGGTCGACTAGCTGTTGCCAGCGACTTCGTCCACGCGGACTTCGTTTACTCCGCACAGCTCCTGGCCGCTAGGTGATAGCGTGATAATATGTAGCCTATATGTTGACTAGTAATATTTATGCAAAATTTGAAGTAAATCCATGCAGTACTTTTTGAGTTTACCCCGGACATACATACTGACAAACAGACAAACAGATATAAGACAAACAGACAAAGATTCTAAAAACTATATTTTTGGCTTCGATATCGATTGTAGATCACGCCCCAAGTATTCTTTTAAAAATATATTCAATGTACAGTTTTGACTTTCCTACAATTTTATTATATGTAAAAAAACGTATTGGTCGATATGCGTTATGGAAAATATCTGCTGTAGTACTCGTAACGGCGTCTTTATTACTGAAATGGGAGGGATTTGGGAACTGGAAAAAACTCCTTTGTTGGTTTAGGCTCCTTTGATGAAAAAACCGACTGCCGTTCTGCCAGGCAGGTCGTAAAAGGCGACCCATTGGCTATACGTGTTACTACAATCTTAACTACTAGGTAGTAGAGTTCCGCAACGTATTGTCCGGGTATTTGGTGCCACCGCCTAGCTATTCCTGCCGCAATAGCGTCAATGCTTGTCATTATCGTGTTCCGGTTTGGTGGGTAAGGTAGCCGGGTAAGCATGTGGAATTTGTATCCCACCACGGATAACAACGCGACATTAACATCTTTAGTGTCTATAGATGATGGTTTTATGGATAATATGGATAATATTTGAGTATGATGAAATATTTCGGCGTCCCAGCACTTATACTAAATTTCGTAAGTGTATGTATGTTTTGTATATTTAAGTGTTTGTCATCTATGAAATTCCCGAAACTGAAAGTTATATCAAGATCATTCTTTCTGTATTAATTCATCAAAATCGATTCTGCAGTTTTTGAGATACTCCTCGGTTTTTTGCGAAAAACATTTTTGAAAAAGCTTTTTGTAAAACAAAAAAGTTAATAAACAAAGTCAATAGACTTATCTCTAGTTTTAACTTTATAAGCCGTAAATGGTTAGTGACACATTAAAAACAGTTAAAAAAGACAGGAATTTAATTATGTACAGTAAATGAGTAAATTGGTACAAATTATCCTATCTTTTAAGTTGGAAAAAACAGTAATCTACAAAAAAATATATATAAAAATTTCATTGAAATTGTTGTCGAATGTCGACTATCGAGTGTCGATTCGAAAACTCGAATATTCCGTATTCGTATGATGTACAAGATCAACTTGCAACCATACACTCAAAAATGGTTAATGATAAGCAGATTACTGCCGCCCATTTTAGACATCAAAACTCGGCAGAGCTTGAAGACATCTTACGTCATCAAACTCTACATTTAAATAGCGAGATGCAAATAATTACAGCGACATCTAGTTATGGTTATTGGAATTAAATTGTGACATGTTACCATTAAATAATCTGTAGATGTTACTATTAATTTTACTTTATTTTACGATATTACGTAAGTGTAAGGGCTTTAACTACACGGTTACAAAGATATCAGCTGAAACGCCCGAAAGCCCCTCTAATGTGTAAGTATTTTGTGCATTTACTTTCAATACATCATATTGAACCTATCTATAAAAAGTAGCTCCTGGAATTTAGTGCATTATGGACCAGGGAAACGGGTTCATCTATTGCTTATATTACAAATAAAAATAGGCAAATAGGCGTAATTTGAAAAACAGTTTAATATATTATATTATTGGGCATATTAATCAAAACCTATTTATTTTTGTAATCCGTACTATTAATTATTATAAATGCGAAAGTGTGTTTGTTTGTCCGTCTTTCACGGCAAAACGGAGCGACGAATTGACGTGATTCTTTAAGTGAAGATAGTTAAAGGGATGGAGAGTGCCATAGGCTTTTTGTCTCTTCTGTCTCTCTAGGGAAAAGCTAGTATCGTATATTTGTAATATAAAATTCGCGTTTTAAAATTAAATTTACAGCAAAAACACTCTGGACTGTCATGGCGTCTAAATGTCATTACACCGTAATGTTACCTAAACATGTTTCATACTCTATGGTTTCTATGAAAATGTCAAAAACAATATGACATTTTACCACAGTGGGTCATAACCATAAAGCTGTATAATAGTTAGAGGCAACAAAACACACTTGATGCCAAACTTTAAATACTGCTGTCTTCTTCTGAGGTCTTACCCTCTCTTTCTAACATAAGTATAAAAAGGTTAGGTTCACCTAATTACCTTTACCTAATACTTCATGGACATAACATTTCCGGATTTGCGTGTCTCGTGACTTAAGGCGAGGTATTTGGGTGGCGCGGTATGTCCTGAAACCGCTGGGAAACGTGTTAATTTTCGGATAAATAAATATAAGACTTCAGCTGAAAACTAAAAATTAGCACATTCTTTTTTGTATTTACAACTAAATATCACCATATAAAAATCACGTGGAAGATTAGAAATATTATTAACAAATTATTTGTTTTAGAGATTTTTTTTAGCTTTTTTTCGGAATTTTATATGATCGAGTAAAGTTCATTCTATCATGTAATGAGTTAACACATTCTTTAGATAATATCTTCAGGTATATCGTATAATTTTTGTAAAATTGTTATTTAACAATCAATACAATAAAACGTGATTAAACAAACCAGTTTTTTCCTGTTTGTCGCGATGCCTCGCCTTAATGCCTATTTCTGCCGAAATTATATTCTAAAACATTGTTAGGTAATCCTTATTTTGGGGTTTCAGGGAGGGACAGCTCACACAGGAACATTGAGAACGACCGTCATGGTCGCTAAGAGATAACCGTCGTGGTTAGTAAGAGATAACCATCGTAGTTAGACGTATAGGTCGATGTATGATGATGGTAGTGTTGGGTACCGCCAAAGTTACTATTGACAGTCGTCGATAAAAATATAATAAGATAAAAATAGTCTTAAATTTTTACGGCTTCGATTTCAGTCGGAACAGGAGCAGAAGCTGAAGTTTAAATTTCGGTTTCGGCTGAAAATTCCAATTTCGGTCGGAACTGGAGCAGAAGCAGAAGGTTCAGTTTCGGTTTCGGCTGAAAATTCCAATTTCGGTCAGAACTGGAGCAGAAGCTAAAGTTTTAGTTTCGGTTTTGGCTGATTTTTTTATATCATAAGATAGCAAACAAGCAGATGGGTCTCCTGATGGAACGAGTGAGCCATCGCCTATAGACACCAAAGATGTTAATGGTGGGTTGCTATCTTGTGGCGAGGTCTAATGCCACATGCATAAGTTTACCGGCTACCTTACCCTCCAAATCGGAACACGACAGTCGCTGTCGTGCACTGACGCTACTGCGGCAGGAATAGGTAAGGCGATAGTACCAGACCCGGGCGAGACAATGCAGAACTCTACCACTTAGTAGCCACGATGTCAGTAACTCGCATAGCCAATCGGTCGCCTTTTACGACCCGCCTGGCAGAACGGCAGTTGGGCTATTCTTAAGAGGAGCCCGGAACCAACACGGGGAAAATTCCAGTTTCGGTCGGAACTGGAGCAGAAGCTGAAGTTTCAGTTTCGGTTTCGGCTCGAAATTCTAATTTCGGTCGAAACTGGAGCAGAAGCTGAAGTTTCGGTTTCGGCTGAAAATTCCAGTTTTGGTCGGAATTGGAGCAGAAGCTGAAGTTTCAGTTTCGGTTTCGGCTGGAAATTCTAATTTCCGTCGAAACTGGAGCAGAAGCTGAAGTTTCAGTTTCGGTTTCGGCTGAAAATTCCAGTTTCGGTCGGAATTGGAGCAGAAGCTGAAATTTTAGTTTCGGTTTCGGCTAAAAATTCTAGTTTCAGTCGGTCACTATTAACTGCTTCGCCTATATTAATAATCATTCATTAGAAATTATAATACCTACATCTGATTCATTCTTAGTTGAAACATGCCTATTGTAGATTTTCATTCATAATCAAATAATTTATACAAGCTTAACCCGCAATGGATAAGCCACAAAACAATTTACCGCGTTTTACAGTACGACCGCTCCCACCTAAATAGATTTCGTCTAAGGCCAGTCTGATAGCACAGGCCCTTAAAGTTATTGCATTTGTAGGGTTTATAGGGCGGTTCGCATTTATTTACGCCCTCAATTTCGTCTGATTCCGGAAGTGGAGGCCATTGTGCTCTTTTAGAAATCAGGTCGAGATTATTCAATTTATCCCTTTGTAAAGTTTACTGCGGAACACAAGAAAGGAAAGGTATTATTATCTATATTATAATACTGTGCAATAATAAAACGCTAACGATATATAAGAAACTAGTCTGCGATTATATTAACATGTCATCGAAATAGTTTTAATACAAATTTCATCCTCTATATTAGCCCTTTAGGGGTAGATTTTTGGCAAAAAAATTAGCTATGTTTGGCCCCAGGTTTTTAATTATTTTCATGCCAAATTTCATGAAAATCGGTCCGGTGGTTTAACTGTGAAAACGTAAAAAACAGACAGGCAGATAGACAGACAGACTTTCGCATTTATAATATCAGTATGGATATGGATAGTATGGATATGGATTCGCGACTTCGTTCGCGTGCGTTCCTCTGCTTAGTCAGGTTAATACGATTATATCACACCTGGATTATGTACCTGTCTAGAGGTGAAAAGGTGAAAAATAGTTTTTGAGTTAAATTTTAATAAGCAAATAAACAAAAATCAAATCTTTCCTCTTTATAATTTAAGTTTAGGTTACCTGTGCACGCGACTTCATCCGCCTAAAAAAAGTTCTAAAATGAAACCCTCATAGTTTCCGTTCCCGTGGGATTTCCACGATAAAAACAATGTCCTTTCTCGGGTTTCTAACCAATTATACAGGGTATAACAAAAATAAGCACTAATACTGAAGGAGCGTTCAGGATGTGTGGTTAGCTCTTTAATTATACATTTTTAATAAATAAAAACTATGAAATTTCTGAGAAAATGAATGTCAAAGTTTTTTTTCAAAATGATCTGTGGCAGCCCTGAAGTATAGCACGCAGTAACGTACGCGCACGGTTTACGCAGCTATGAAAGGTCACAATCATATGATAGATGTCAATGAACTGCTAGACGCACAACAAAGTACTAATTACTTGACAGAGTAAATAATGTAGATATTATTTAAAGAGTTTTTTTATATTTTTTTCTACCAGGACTGATGTTGGAATAAACCCATGAGGGTCCTTAGTTTGATTACCAGGCTGGACAATTTGATTCATAGGTAACTTAACTGGGTTTTGATAGCCATAATTATTACATTATGTTAAAAAAAACACTGTCCGACTATTGGTGTCACTCGATAGCATATTACGATCATATTAAAATAATTATTAATTACTATACTCATATTCAATAAAAAAAATCTCATAAAATTTTATTAATCGTAAATACCTACCTAGTAGTCTCATACCTAGTTTACGTAAGGCAAACCTGCGGCTATTAGGCATTTCATGCAGGAAAATCTCCCGCCTGGCAACAAAATTATATCAGCTGTGTACCTAAAATTTATTGTGACCTGGATTATTATTTCTAACTCTGAGTGAAACTATTAGTTTGGTACATACATTCTAAAACAATCGTGGCAAATAATCCAATATAACTAATTAAGGTATCTTTTTGTTATGAAAACACATTACATAAATTACTTCATCACACAATATCCACCTTCAAAGTCAACTATTCACATGTGTTTTCAGTGTAGGTACCTAAATCTATTCCGTGATTCATAGGCATTTTACAATGTATTATCTGGCATGGTTTCAACTTACAAACTGTTTTAATGGCATAATACTTACCTCTAGTACCTACCCTGTTTGCTTCTAACTTCACATAACAAGGTGTCTAAATAGGTAATTAGTTTTTGAGCAGGTAAATCATAGCTATTATCACTTTTTTTACACACAATTCTAAAAACTTAGTAAAACTTTCTCGTTGATAACACGACACTTCGCAAAATAAATATGCATTATCATTAAGAATTAAGACACAACACAACCTTTTATAAGCATTTTTGACAAATAAACCTACGCATTGATTAGCCTAGAAGTCCTTTGATTTGAAGTATTACCGACATCGCGCTAGGCGTCTCAACGCGGCCAACCAAGCGCCCGACTTAAGGCCTTGCTCACACACACTACTGAATATTTTCCGCGGGAATTTTAATTGCGCAAATTAATTTTCGTTACATATGAAATTTGACATGGCTAGCACTGCAAAAAAATGTCAAGAATCGGAATGTTCCCGGTGAGTTGATAGGCTCGTTTGTCACTATCACTACATGGCTGATGGAACTTAGTACCTACCTAAAGTTTGTTTTAGGTGCGCCTCTTCTTACCTTTTTTTATGTTATTGAGATAGGCAAACTAGCAGACGTGCCACCTAATGGTAAGTGGTCGACGTCGCTAATGAACAAAAATGGGATACCTGGGCTGGAACTAGCCCAGGTATTCCATTCATGTGTTAGAGACATAAGATGTTAAGATCCTGAGACATAAGATGTTAAGTCTCGGTGCCAGTAATTACAGTGCCTGTCTTGCCCTTCTCTCCGAAACACAGCAAAGCTGTTTCACGGGAGAAATTGGCAAGACCTTTCTAAGTAGTAGTTATTTCAGGAAAAAGATAATTTTTGACTACGTTTTTTTGATTACATTTTAGATCAAAGATTTTATAAAATACTAGCCGTTGCTCGCGGCTTCGCACGCGTGGTTAGAGTTTTTTGTGAATGTCAAAAATAAACCACGCAAGCGAAACCAACGAAAACTATTGCTAATTTTAGCGATTGCCGGGATTACATATCAACCTGTTCATTCATTCAGAAAAATTAATCTTTTTCATCAAAATATTGTTTATCACTGGAAATGAAAAAGTATTAAGTTAACTTTAAAGCCGCCGCCGGTCGTTTGTACAGGCCTTTAGAACTTACACGTGTTTTGCGGCTTATACAAAGTGCAACGAAACGCTTTGATTGGCGAAAAGACCACTTTCGGAAAGAGACAAGACACTCCCTTTTTTCTGCCATTTTGTTTTTATGTAAAATCATACTAATATGTAGTTCCGTATAGTTTTAGTCAACATTGTTGTCACTTTTATGATAAGAGTGATGCCGGTTTAGGCGTTTCTTCGTAAGGTACTGGGTTCGATTCTCAGTTCGCCTGGTAGAATGGAGGGTAATTCTTCTTAAGGCACTCAAACTAACACGGGAAATGATTTTTTTTTATTTATGGTGCAAGGGGTCCCACCACCACCTTCGGGACCCAAGACAACCTGACTGCTGTACAATGAAAGAGGTCCTGGCACCGGCTTCCTCCAGAGAGGTTCGGAGGTTAGACGACAGTCGCTACGGCAAACTCAAACTCGTTCCTAGCGCAAGCGTGGAGAATAACCGGAATAAACTCTAAGATGAAGAAGATTATTTTTAAATTTGTTTCACTGAACCCTAATTAGTTCGGAAAAGTACCTAGATAATTGTAAAGGAATTTTTATTTTTTTATTCAGTTGCCGTTTGTCTTTGGAGAGCGTAACTATTGCTATTATTGCCGATTTTTTATGAATCTTACTTAATACCCATTGATTGGAAATCGCGATTTTAAAAATGCCACGTAGAAATAATAATGACCGTCACCTTTACACTAATAGTGAATTTTACGAAATGATGCTATGTGTTGGTGCTGCTAGGAATGGTAGCATTAATGAAGCGAGGGAGATTTACCGACAACGGTTTATTGATGGAAGGCCACCAGCAGAACAACGTCATTTACCTCCGTACTCAGTATTCCGTAACATGTGTTTACGACTTCAGCGTACTGGTTCCTTCCACCGCGAACGAAACGTTGGACGTCCTAATTCAAGAGTAGGTACTGCTATTGAGACTCGAATTCTAAATCATTTTGACGAGAATCCTCGGACCAGCACACGCCGATGCAGTGCTATGTTAAATGTAAACCATATGGTGGTGTGGCGTACTCTGCAGGATGATGGACGACATCCCTACCATTTTTCAAGGACTCAGGAGATAGGACTTGCAGACCATATGCCCAGAATGGACTTTTGTAGGTGGTACCAGAACCGTGCTGAAGCAAATCCCGAATTTGCTTTTAATATTTTATGGACAGATGAGGCTTCTTTCACAAGAAATGGTGTGCTCAATTTGCACAACGAGCATGTGTGGGCACATAATAACCCGCATGCCTCGAGTGAAAGTAGCTTTCAGCACCAGTGGAGAATTAATGTCTGGGCAGGCATCGTTGGGGACTATGTTTTGGGGCCGACTATTTTACCTCAGGGTCTTAACGCTCAAAGGTACCTACAACACCTGAGAGAGGATTTAGAAGAACATCTGGAAAATCTTCCACTGAATGTATACCGTAATATAATTTTTCAGCACGATGGAGCACCCGCTCACTTTGCACGCCCTGTGCGTGATTATTTAAACGATCGATTTGCAGAGTGGATAGGTCGAAGTGGCCCGGTGCCTTGGCCACCTCGTTCTCCAGATCTCACGTGCCTAGACTACTTTTTATGGGGTTATGTGAAAAATAAAGTTTACTCTGTGGAATGTCATACACGTGAAGAGATGGAAGGTAAAATTAATGCAGCATTTAGGTCCATAACCCCACATATGTTGCATAATGTAAGGTTATCAATGTTACGCAGAACTGCTCTTTGCATTGAGAAGGGTGGTGGTCATTTTGAACCTTACTTATAAATTAATTTGAAGACAGTGTTGTTTTATTATTGCCTGTAAATAGTGAATTTGGATTAATGTATAATAATTAATCAGTGACGAAAGTGATATGTAAAAAATTGCTTATTAAATGTGTGTAAGTACAAGTACGCGGTATTCTTCATGTCTATGTGTGCGTCACGCTATTCATTCAACGTGTTGCTGACGTCACATCACTTCCATCTTCAAGGTAGGGGTGTGAAAATAAACTTTAATTTCTTATTTTACTAAATTTATATGAAACAAAAAATGTGTGCCTTTTGGTATAATATTTTACCAGGTGTTTGTTTAGTTCATGTACACGTATACCCTTGAAAGTTAGTGCTTATTTTTGTTATACCCTGTATATCAAATTTCATCTAAATGGGTCGGTGTTTCAGGCTTGAAGAAGAGACAGATAGACAATAGACAGACAGAGTTATTTTCGCATTTATAATATTGGTATGGATCGCAAGACTCGGTGCATCGAATTCATGAATTTAGTGGGATATTTTTTAACAAATATTTTTATATTATCTTGTTATAATTTTACAATAATAATTAAAATGCACTTACAATTCAATATTTAGTTCCTCATTTTAAAATTGGCTGGAACTTGGAAAAATAGCCCTGTATATAAAACTTATACCCCATTATACGCTGCAGTGCGAGAATTTTGACTTTGGTTGGATGATGTGTTATTATTTCAGCGCTGCAGCGAGTGTTAACGAAATGGAATAGACTTCTTTTTTTTTCTTCTTTTCGATATTTATCGTTTTTATAAAATGAATCGATAAATGACCGATTATCGGTTATGGGTTTTAAGTTTGAGTAACATTCATTTGATTCATGGTGATAAAAGTTCATATAGGTAAACAAAACTGTTAAAACGTAGCTGCATGCACTGTATATACTCTTTGACTTTGGGAGATGTCGGCGTGCGGAATAGTACTTACGCTGCGCCTGTCACTAACTCAAGGTCGTTCGCAGGTGTAATCGCCTTAAGCATAGTTTCTTTGGTACGTAGTATATAAAACTCTGATACTATCCCTGCTATACGGATAGCAATGTACTATTAACATTTTTTGTGTCTATAGACGATAGTTCTCTTATCATCAGAAAACCATCAGCTTGTTTGCATCATATGATAAATAAACTCCGTTTCGGTTGGGTTCGATTCCTGGATAATTCAAAATACGTTTTTCTAGTTTTTCGATAAAAATAACAATGCCCGGGATTGGTTAAATGCCCGGTTGGCGATATGCTCCCTATCACATTGTGGGCATAATCTTCGGTTAATTACAGGTGCACTAATTGTAACTTTGCCTACGTCTTTGGGAATACGAGCGTGAAGATACTTTTGGAATGAATTAAATGCGAGCGAAGCTGCAAGTTATTGCTAATATTGGTCCTGAAGTTAATTACAAAAATTTTAATACCAAATGCGTTGACTGGAGTTATTGATACGAATTTTGATATCGCGATTTACATAGTAAACTTTCGGAGTAGCAATTTGCTGGTGGCAGCTGTGGTTGGGGAATGCTGTTCCATATTTATTATTTAAGTATTGTATTTATATATTTATATAGTATATTTCGACAAATTTCACTTGTAAAAATTAGAATATAGCTTTTTTATATCATAAGATTCAAAAGATAGCAACGACGGAATGTCTATTTTTCCGAGAAAGTCCGTATCAACACGAGGATAAAGTACTTGTAGCGAATATTTTGATTAGATGGGGGTCAATGGTGCTGAAGGTAGGAGGCTAAAATTTTGGGATTATAGTTTTTGCAGCAATATAAAATGCAAAATAAAATTTTTACAAAAAAACTGAATAAAAATCCTTTCTTATTCCTTGTCTACATCGTAAGAAAAATACTTGTAAAGTAGCAGCCCTGCTGCTGCGTTTTGTTTGGTTTGTGAGAGTCCCGGAGGCCTAATCCCCCCCCCCCCCGCACACTATGAATGCGCAATCAAAAGAGAATCTACCCCAGGGGGGTACCACTTGCACCAGCAGTGGAGAATCCCCCCCTGAGCGTCCGTGCTCTGGATTTCAGCCAGGTCATGGATGCTCAGGCTGCCCTGCGTATTCTGGGGGGGGGGGGGGCAAAATTGCGCTCATAGACAATCCTGTCCGGGGCAAACAGGGCAAGAAAGCCATGGCACCCCCTACCACGCTTACTGTGGATTTCTGTAATGTCAGGGGGCTTCATTCCAACTTGAACGCCGTCCACTACCATCTCGAGACGGCGAAGCCAGCTTTGCTCTTCTTGACCGAGACACAGATATCTTCTCCGGCTGATACTTCTTACCTCTCCTACCCGGGGTACAAACTGGAACATTCCTTTGTACCGCGGGCTGGGGTGTGCGCATACGTCAGAGAAGATGTCTGTTACCGGCGCCTCGGCAGACTTGAAGGTCAGGACCTATCCATCCTCTGGTTACGCGTAGCTTGCGACAACCATCCACGCAGCTACGCGTGCCTATACAGGTCCCATAGCGGGAATACTGAAGTTGACCGGCTCATCGAGCATTTACAAACGGCTGTAGATTCCCTGTTAGAGCAGACCCCCTCCACAGAGATCGTGATCTTGGGCGATTTTAATGCCCACCACGCCGAATGGCTTTGTTCACGCACCACCGATCATGCGGGGAGGTCTGTTCACGATTTTGCCTTGGCGTATGGTCTTACACAACTGGTAACTTCGCCCACGTGAGTTCCCGATGTGGATGACAATATGCCTTCACTGTTGGACCTTCTGCTGACCTCTCATCCGGACCATTATCAGGTATCGGTGGACGTCCCACTTGGTTCGTCAGACCACTGCCTGATCCGGAGTAAAGTGCCGGTTTCGCGCCTATCACGGCCTCCTTTAGCAGGCTGTCGTCGCGTTTGGCACTTTAGGTCAGCAGATTGGGATTGGAACTTTTCATTCCATTTTCTGCGGTACCAATTGGTGGTAAGTCTCAGCCTTGGTTTGGTCGCTCCTGTAAAACGGCTTTGCGCCGCAAGCAGGAGTGCTACCGGGCTTGGGCTGCAGCGTCCGCATCTTGTGATGAAAAAACCAGCACATTACGTAAGGAGTACAATTTCGCCTCGAGGTACTTCAAAAGAGCTATCGCCAAGGCAAAATCGGAACACATTGGCAGAATTGGTGAGAAATTAGTTCGCCTTCCTTCGGGCACTCGTGCGTTCTGGTCTCTCGCCAAGGCTGTCTTAGGGAATTTCTCGCAGCCCTCTCTTCCATCCTTGCACGGAGACGATGACTCTCTGGCCCATACCGCAAAGGAGAAGGCCGATCTCCTGGGCTCCTTCTTTGCGGCCAACTCGACTCTGGATGACCAAGGGAACGCACCGCCTACCATCCCGCAGTGTGATAGTTCTATGCCAGAACTACAATTTCGGCAGTCATATGTGCGTAAAGCACTACTTTCCTTGGACATCCACAAGTCGAGTGGGCCGGATGGCATCCCTCCGATTGTGCTAAAAATGTGTGCTCCAGAGTTGGCACCAGTATTAACACGCCTATTCCGGCTCTCCTATTCACTCGGCGTGGTACCGAATTCATGGAAGACAGCTTTGGTGCATCCCATCCCTAAAAAAGGAGATCGCTCTAACCCGTCTAACTATCGGCCCATAGCCATAACCTCCTTGTTCTCCAAAATTATGGAGACAATCATCAACTCTCAGCTCAGTATTTAGAAGAGCACCAGCTGATTAGCGACCGTCAGTACGGTTTCCGTCGCGGCCGCTCAGCTGGTGACCTTCTAGGATACCTAACTCATCGATGGGCGGAAGCAGTTGAGTCCAAGGGGGAGGCATTGGCAGTTAGTTTGGACATAGCGAAGGCCTTTGATAGGGTATGGCACAAAGCGCTTCTCGCGAAGCTGCCTTCCTATGGGCTTACATGCGAGTGGATCACCAGTTTTTTGGCTGATCGGAGCATCAAGGTCGTTGTCGACGGTGCGTGGTCCGACCTTAAATCTGTCAATGCTGGTGTTCCCCAAGGCTGCGTGCTATCACCGACACTGTTCCTTCTGCATATCAATGATATGATGCGAATTAGCAACATACATTGCTATGCGGATGACAGTACTGGTGATGCTACATACTCCGGCCGAAGCAGTATTTCTCGGGAACACGTCGAAGAGTGCCGAAACAAGCTTGTGTCTGAAGTCGAGAATCGACTTACCGATGTCTCGGAATGGGGTCGCCAAAACCTGGTTACTTTTAACCCCAAGAAGACACAGCTTTGCGTGTTCACCGCAAAAAAGACGCCCTTTGTCGTATCACCTCGATTTGAGGATACTCTCCTGACAGCCTCAGCTAGTGTCGGAATCCTGGGAGTTGACATTTCGAATTACGTTCAGTTTCGCGGTCATTTGGAAGGCAAGGCTAAACTAGCCTCCAAAAAGCTCGGTGTGCTCAGCAGAGCGAAACAGTGCTTTTTGCCGGTCCATCGCCTTCAACTTTATAAGGCACAGGTTCGGCCTCACATAGAGTACTGTTCGCATCTCTGGGCCGGAGCTCTTCAGTACCAGCTTCTTCCTCTTGATCGCATTCAGCGTAGAGCGGTTCAAATCGTTGACGACCAGGCCATTTCGAAACAGCTTGACTCTTTGGCATTGCGCAGAGATGTAGGTTCTCTCTGTGTCTTTTATCGTATATATCATGGAGAGTGTTCCGACGAGTTGTTTGGATTAATTCCTGCCGCCGAATTCCACCATCGGACATCGCGTCAAAACTTGAAGTTCCATCCACACCATCTCGATGTCTGGAAATCCACAACTGTGCGTTTCTCCCGACACTTTTTACCTCGCACTACTCTGTTATAGAAACCAATTACCGGCAGGGGTATTTCCGAACGGATACGACACAGGGACCTTCAAGAAAAGAGCTTACTCATTCTTAAAAGGCCGGCAACGCAACTGCAAGACCTCTGGTATTGCAGATGTCCATGGGCGGCGGTGATCACTTACCATCAGGTGCACCTCTTGCTCGTTTGCCCCCTCTTCGTAAATAAAAAATATCGATTCACAATGAAACAAGATATTCGTGCAGTCAGACTGGGAGAATGAAGTCGAATGACAAGATAAACAAAATGGCGATAGCTGCACGATTACGCACGGGTTGCCAATACAGAAAACTATCTATCTAGGCTACTTTATTATAAGTTTTGTTTTTAATATAAAAAACAAAAATATTAATTTTTTATAAGATAAAGCAGTGGTTACTAATTAATAAATAATTATTATGAATAATTATGTATTTATTTAAATAACAATCAATAATTTAGTCTTTAATTGTTACACAATATAATTACATAAACATAAATCGCGATTGTTTATCGATTTTTGTGTTCATCACTACACTGTTATATGTGGTATCATTATTTTACAAAGTGACAGTAGCTAATGTCAAATGTGGAATCGAATTATAATTCCGAGTGTAATACATAGAAAAACATATACAAATACTAGAATTTAATAGAAATAAAACTATATTGTACTATTTTATCGTATCGAATGAGATGACAAGATTTAAAAAATACCCTTGGAGTGATTTTATTTCATCGGTAAGTAGTATAACTCTGTATTTCTGTGTGTAAATGCAAGCTATACTGACAAATTATAAACTAATAAATTGTCTTGAAGGGCGTAGGTATCCATTTAATTCGTGGTCCAAGGGTTTAGACAGGTTTACACTGGGCGTTGATAAGTCAGTCCACATAACAAAATATGATTCCGTGTGTCAGTCAGTGACATTTCTTTTTATATGTACAGATTTGCCAATGGTCTCGTCTTTTACAGCCCTAAAGATGCTGTAGATATAAAATTTCTTAATAAACCTCGCTTGTAGAAATATGTTCTTACTTAAAAACTAATATCACTGCAGAGCTGCACTGCTGAAGTTTATAACTGTTACATTGTTATAAGATTTAAGTAACTTCTTTTAATAAAACTTTCCGGTTTATTTGTTGTGGAGAAAATTCGAGAAATTCTAAAAACTATTTATTCGGTAAAGACAAAGTCACACGTCTCGTAATGTACTATTTTCACACCTATCTATATTCGTCAAAGTTTAATAATTTATTTAAATACATATAATTTAATTGCCGAGGGATTTTAAAATCTACCTTTTCTGTCAATATGAAGTCATGCGTATAACACCCATGTCCTTCAAAGACTAATTAAATACATTTGATTTAATGGTTGAGTTATTCTAAAAACTTTTACAATCAGCCTGGCAGAACGGCAGATGTTCTAATCTTCAAAAGAGCCCCGAGCAAAACGGGGAAAAATGTAGTGGGGGTATTAGCTATGAAGGAGTGACTGAGACATGTGAAAAAGTTATCAAAACATCGACATAAGTGTATAAACATACCATTCTTGAGAAGGTAGTTAAGAGGGAATTAAGGTCGTGGGAATTAAAAAAAATTGGTATTTGTAAAATCTGTTGCTGTCTCGATGTGCCTGAAAACGAGTTGTCAATGTGTGAGTGAAAATGACAATGGGTGTGGGTGTGCGCGTAGCACTCACCTCGCTCACAACGAGTTTCATAGTCTGGTTTGTGGCACAGAATACCTATATAATACCTATATAATACAAGTGTCTGTGGCCCGATCGCCTGTCGCATTGCTAAAAATGACGGTAGGTATTTTAATTTTTGAAACGCTGCAGATTAATTTTGACAGTTTGAATGGCAGTCGACAAAATTTTTGAGCTGTAAAATGGTGTCTTAGCTGATATTTAGATTGGTTAAAAATGCCGAAATAACGTCAAAAAATACTTTTTTAAATTCCCGTTACGTTAGGAAGTTACTGATTTTGCCCTGACTTTACGAAAATCGAGTTACGTATGAGATTTTCCCTCTTAAACTTCTTAACAACACTATATTCAATAACCAAGAATGTTCCTTTAAGCAGGACTCGACGCTGGATCATAAAGCTCGATCCACCCAACATTTGTTAGAAACTGACGTTCCGGACTTCATTAAAGCTGAAGACTGGCCGTCATCTAGTCCCGATCTTACTCCGCTGGATTATTATTTATGGTCAGTTTTAGAGAGTATGGCTTGCTGTAAATGCCATGATAATTTGGAGTCCCTAAAACAATCCAAACGATTGGCAGTGAGGAATTTTCCTATGGGAAGAATGTATGCTTCTATTGATAGCTGGCCTCAACGTTTCAATGCTGAGGCCACCTATCTGCTGCCAATGGAGATCACTTCAAATAAGTTATGTTATATTTTTAGTGGTTTTCCGAAGAATAAATCAAATTCTGCAATTCTGTCAGGCAGTTCATCGGAGATGAACGATTGGCTGTATGTCACTACAATCGTGACTAATAGGTGGTAAAGGGCCACAACGTTTAGCCCGGGTATATGGTACCACCACCTTACCTATTACGGTTATAATAGCGTCAACGCTTGTCATTTTCACATTACAGTTTGAGGGTAACGCGGCCAATAGACGTATGCGTTTGACATTGCCATCCCGTCACTCGGATAGCATTGCAACATTAACATCTTTGGTGTCTATATGCGATGATTTCTCCTTCCATTGAAAAAGCCATCTGCTTGTTTGCTATCTAATGATATAAAAAATGAATACACAGTACAAGAATTATCAAAATCGGTCAAGTCGCTTAAAGGTTATGTCACGTACACACGCACGCAGTATAATGTTATATATAAACATATTAATTTGCTTGTTTCAGTCGGATGGGCGTAACCAGGCTTCCAAAATCCAATCGTCTCGACCCTCCCCAGAACACGTCGCAGGTGAGTATCAAATCATAATTAGTATAATCTATACAGACTGACTGGTGAGTTACCTTCAATATTTAAGGACGTGATAGTTGGCGTTTATATATGATGAGAAAAAAAAAAACAGTAGCAGTCGTGGGACTGCCGATAGAAGTGAAAACGGAACTATTAAGTTGAGAGTAATTAAAACTATATGCAAAACATAGCTATAGATATACTATTATCATTAGCATGTCGGTGACGCGAACCGAGGATTTTACCCTCTACCAAAACGCTCAACGCGCCTAAAGAAGTTTTCACTTCAAAAATAAAATTAAAAATAAATATTAAAATACTTCTTAGTAAACAGTACATCGAGAATCCTATATTTACCTGCGCCAAGTTGAACACAACGCGGATGCACGTGTCGCGCGGGTAGTGAGTTTGAGGGCGGGAGGTAGACGCTGCGTGTCCTTGATGTCGACTAGCGTGGCGCGCTTAAAGAATATAATATCCACATTTCACTTATTTTTAGAGAAATATTGGTCAAAAAATAAGCCCCTAATATTATTATTTCATTTTAACGAGAATCGAGTACAGAGTACTTTCTAGAAGTATCGAAGGTAACTCACCTGTCAGTCTGTATATTAATACCTGAAGAAAAAACTTTGGACCCCTTTTTAAGACAATTGCGCGAACAGTGGACTATGAAATTTGACATTGTTAAAGTTTACATTGCGGAGGACTGCAGAAACCTAATATTTTTAAATAAAATGCATAAGAAATATATTAAATGAAAAAAAAAATAAACATTACACACACATTTATGTGACATACATGATAAACATTACACACACTACATTCATGTGACACACATTATGTTATACACACATGTATACTAAACTATTTTCTTTACGGCTATAGTTGTCTTTAAAAGAGATTTTATTATTTCGTGTATGATTGAATTTCGTCAATGATTGAATCGCAGTAATCTTCGATTTCTGATCGAAGCTAGTAATCATAAATAGTTTAACATGAAATTTTTAAGTCTAGATACAAAGTTATTTACTCGCTATACGGTGTGTAAAAAAACCCTGTCCGATCCGGAAGAGTTCTATAGGTAGGTCAATGACACGATCAAAAAAATTCTTTTTATTAAAATATTTTTTTATTTTTTTTATTTAAATAAAACTCATGCCTCATTTAGTACTAAAATTGAGCAACTTCCCCTTAAATCAAGCAAACATTTTGAAAATGTATGTATCAATATCCATAAAATAATGATACAAATATTAAGCTACCAAATAATGCCTTTTGTTACACACTGTATAGATAACTTTATTAAGCCTTAAAAGTTTACTATCACTGAAAAGTAGACAGAAACTTAACTGATTTTTTTATCCTCAGGTGTGGATGGCAGTATGACGATAGCACGAGGTGAAGATTCCCCGGAGCGGCTTGGAGGCGCGCTCCGGAGGCTCCACTACCGCGCCACTAGACGAGCACATTCCGCAGCAGCCAGACACCATAACACCACCCCCAAAGTAAGTCTAGTATTAACGAAAAAGAACTATTACCTACATTTCTGTCTAATAACCGAGCATTGCATTTATAGTTTTACATAAATCTTCTCATAAAAAGTTATTGCTAATCTAAACCGTCTTCTGACAGATATGTACAAGATTAATGATTAACTAAAACGGAAATAATATATGTTTTAATGAAACATATTTTACACAACATTTAAAACTTGCAACCGCAGATATCAAGCCAAAAACAATGTTGTAGCGTTCAAGCAATTTATAATTATTACAAGAAAAAAAAATACAATAGTGAAATTCAAAAATAGAATCTTTAATCCCGATATCACAATTATTATTTATCTTAAACATACTATATACAAATTTCAACGCTTCTCAAATGGACTTCTGTCACCAGGCAGCACACCTTGCCTGGCTAGGATGATTTTCCTTTCCCACATCCTCGTTTGAAACGACTAAAGCTTTTTGATTTCACGAATGCTTTTTAATGTTTACTCCTTGAGGCATAATCTCATCCACTTTTATACGTCAGAGTGATGAATGAAGTGTAATGCGTACGTCATTTAAAAACTGTTAGGCTGTTCTGAATGTCTTTGAATAAATGAAAGCAAGTGCCAAACATTACCAGCTTTAAAGCCCCGTTTTCACTTTGATTAGTACGAGTGCGAGTGTATAATGCAGGTGCTTAGTATTAAGCCAAAAATACGTGAAGATAGCCGTTGATCAGTGCGAGTGATTCGTAATCAGCGTAGTAAAAGTGAATAGATGCTGATTACTTGTCACTCGCAATGATCAACGGCTGTCTTCACGTATTTTTATCTTAATACTAAGCACCTGCATTAAACACTCACACTCTTACTAATCAAAGTGAAAACGGGGTTTAAGCGTATGTTAAATCAATGTATTTTAAATTAAATTATTCAGTTATTAATAGGTATTTAAATTTTTGTCTCTGAAACACTCACGCATTTACAAAATAAATCGTGATAGTGTGTCTGAGATAAAGTTTAAGGACTCATTTGAACATGTGTTTTTTTATATCACTACATAGTATAAAACAAAGTCGCTTTCTCAGTCTGTCCCTATGTCCCTATGTATGCTTAAATCTTTAAAACTACGCAACGGATTTTGATGCGATTTTTTTTAATAGATAGACTGATTCTTGAGGAAGGTTTTAGTATATAAACCTTTCCGATATTCCCATGGAAACAAAGCTACGTGGGTGAAACCGCGGACAGGGCGCTAGTTAGATGTAAGATAGAAAACAAGTAGATGGCTCGCCTGATGAAAATACACTACCATTGCCTATAGATAGACATCAAAGATGTTAATGGTGCGTTGCTATCCTTGTAACGAGGTTTTAGTGCCACATGCATAAGTTTGCCGGCTACCTTACCCTCCAAACCAGAACACTACATTGACAAGCATTAACGCTATTGCGGCAAGAATAGGCAAAGCAGTGGTACCAGACCCGGGCGAGACAATGCAGAACTCTACCACCTAGCCACAATGTCAGTGGCTCGCATAGCCAATCGTTTGCATCTTACGAACTGCCTGATATATTATTTACATTATAATGCTAGCTAACATATTTTACACAAATTGATCAAACCCCAAAGCAAATAAATTATTTGCTTTTGGTTTAGTGGGTGTTAGTCAATAATACTAATACATAGCGTGTTGGTCCCGGCCTCCTTTGTAGAATAGACCAACTGCCGTTCTGCCAGGCAGGTCGTAAAAGGCGACCGATTGGCTATCGAGTCACTACCATCGTGACTACTAGGTGGTAGAGTTCTGCATTGTCTCGCCCGGGTCTGGTACCACCGCCTTACCTATTCCTGCCGCAGTAACGTCAGTGCTTGTCGCTGTCGTGTTCCGGTTTGGAGGGTAAGGTAGCCGGTAAACTTATGCATGTGGCATTAGACCTCGCCACAAGATAGCAACGCACCATTAACATCTTTGGTGTCTATAGGCGATGGTTGACTCTTTCCATCAGGAGACCCATCTGCTTGTTTGCTATCTTATGATATAAAAAAAAAAACATAGAAATACATGTATAAACATTTAAACCAAGAAATACAAACATCTATGCCCATTATAGACGAAATGCTATTGGAACGAAGTTCCTTACGGCAGGCTTGGAGGGGATAGGGATTTTGCTGCGCGACCGAACTGAAAAAAATGTGATAGTAAAACCGTATATATTAATTTTAAAAGTAACCGTACATATTAATTTTAAAAGTAAAAAACTTTTGGAACGAAGTTCCTTACGGCAGGCTTGGAGGGGATAGGGATTTTGCTGCGCGACCGAACTGAAAAAATGTGATAGTAAAACCGTAAGAAAAATGCGTGGAATAAAAGCGTTAAATGAGACGTGCGCAGGCGCGACAGTCGCGTACACAAGCGAGTAGTGCCGTTTAGCCGAAGGAAGTTCGTTCCTACCTGGTGTCCCGCGACACCACATCATTTTTTTTTAATAGAAAAAAGGACAATCGAGCAGGAAACTCACGTAATGGTAAGTGACCACCATCACCCATGGATAACCACATCACCATCGGTCTTGCAGCTGGCTTTTTAAGAATGAGTAAGCTCTTTTTTTAAAGGTATCTCAGTCCTATCCATTCGGAAACACCGCCGCCGGTGATTAATTCCGCAGAGGAGTAGTGCGTGGTAAAAAGTGCCTAAAGAATCGCTTGGTTTTAGATTTCCAGACATTGAGGTGATATGGATCTTTGAATTTTGCCACGATATCCGATGATGAAATCTTTGAATTTTGCCACGATATCCGATGATGAAATCTTTGAATTTTGCCACGATATCCGATGATGAAATCTTTGAATTTTGCCACGATATCCGATGATGAAATCTTTGAATTTTGCCACGATATCCGATGATGAAATCTTTGAATTTTGCCACGATATCCGATGATGAAATCTTTGAATTTTGCCACGATATCCGATGATGAAATTCAACGACAGGTATCAGTCCGAATAGTTCATCGGAATTCGGAACACTCTTCATGATAGATACGGTAAAATATGAGGAGCAAACCAAGATCTCTGATTAACATGTTGTCCATATAGTTTATCTTACAAGATTTCATCATGTATTTCAGCCTCTTAGAGGATAATTTAGAGGAGGATTTCCCCCTTGTTAGTCTGGGCTCCTTTGAAGAATAGACCAACTGCCGTTGCAAGGCAGATCGTAAAAGGCGACTGACTTGGCTATACATGTCACTACCATCGTGAAGTGTGGTGGTAGAGTTCTGCAACGACTTGCCCGGGTATTTGGTACCACCACCTTATCTATTCCTGCCGCAATAGCGTCAATAGTTGTCATTGTCGTATTCCGGTTTGGAAGGTAAGGTATTCGGAAGACTTATGTATGTGGCATTGTCATCTTGCCACACGGATAGCAACGCATTAACGTCTTTGGTGTCTATAAGCGATGGTTTTTCTTGCAATCATAAAAATTTCATCCCCTATTTCAGCCCTCCAGGGACTGATTTTTTAAAAAAATTAGCCTATGTTTGACCCCGGATCTTCAACTATATCCATACCAAATTTCATGAAAATTGGTCCAGCGGTTTAGCCGAGAAAGCGTAACAGACAGACAGACAGACAGACAAACAGACAGACTTTAGATACTACAGAAACAAAACAGATAGTATAAGTAAGTATGGATGAAGTTATATCGACTATAAGAAACTTCATAGTGACCTCATTGGCTGGATATAATGCATGAATAAATTTTATAGTCGTAAAAATGAATGCCAATAATGTCTACATTATATGACGCATGTTTTGGCTTATACTTTTCCTGTGATATGTCGTTGAATTTAATAACAGTAGGTCACTTATAAGGTTTTTAACTTCCAGTTACGTATGTAGAAAAAAGGAAGTTACTAATTTTGCCCCGATTTTCGAAAATCGAGTTTTCACCAGATGTCTACGTTTTGAGGTCCTAGGAACCTTTTCCAACTATTTTCACGATGACGTCAGTATGTCTGTATGTATGTGTGTGTGTGTATGTGTGTATGTAAACATCTCAAAACTTTGAACGGCTGGACCGATCGAAACGGGGTTGATTGCATTCCATTGGATTCTGTTCAACTTAGATTTTCTGAAAATTTGAACCAAGTCGGCCCTGGAGATTTTTATTAATTTTGAAAAAACCTCAAAAAAAATTTTGGCGAAACAGTATTTTTTTAATATAACGTAGTGAAGTATAATGTAGGGGAGCTACCCTGAAAAAAATATTTTTCAAGATTATATGTTACCAATTTGTTGACGTGACGTGTAAATATGGATTACTTAATATTATAAATGCGAAAGTCTGTCTGTCTGTTACGCTTTCGCGGCTAAACCGCGGACCGATTTTCATGAAATTTGGCATGGATATAGTTAAAGATCGGGGAACAAACATAGGCTAATTTTTTTTCAAAAATCAGTACCTGGAGGGCTGAAATAGGGTATGACATTTTTATTAAAAGCTATTAGGACGACTTATTAATATACTCGCGGGCGAAGCTGCGCGGATCAACTAGTATGTAAATATATTCGTGTTAAATTACAGCTTTCTAGTAGGTAATAAGGATCTCTGAGTGCTAAGTGTGAGTTTTTCTTTTCGCGTTCGATCGTGAGCGCGTTTCGAGTTTACTAGGAATTTGTATGTAATTTGTACAGCGCCACCTAGTGGTAAACTGGTTTCTCACGTTTACCACTAGGTGGCGCTGTACAAATCACATACAAATTCCTAGTAAACTCCAAACGCGCTCATGATCGAATGCGAAAAGAAAAACTCACACTTAGCACTCAGATCAATCGTGCGGACCGACGCAACGGGGGGATGGGCATAGCGAAACTATAAGTGCCTAGTTTACTTTAGGACCTTAAAAACTGGATGTATTTTCCTACTCCTCCTATACTCAATACTCTTCTGATTAAATCCGATGCGGGTTCCAAGACAGCTTAGCTTTTCCCCCAGGGAAAGCTGAGCTCGCAACGCAGAGGTTATCAGGAAGGTTGCCGCTATTGATTCTGGTTTACAGAAGTTACAGTGGTGGAAACGAGAGGTGGGCCCATTGCCCTTGAAAAAAAAATACAATATAAGGATTTACACTTCAGGTGTGATGGAAGGAGGAAGTGATCTTTATTTTACAGAATAATATTATTTTGTAAAAGGCGACTGATTGGCCACATTTGTGTCATTACCATCGTGACTACTAGGTGGTAGAGTTCCGCAACTTCTCGCCCGCGTATTTGGTGTCACCACCTTACCTACTCCTGCCACAATGGCGTCAAAAGTTGTCATTGTCTTGATCCGGTTCGGAGGGTAAGGTAGTAAAGTAGACTTATGCATGTGGCATTTCCATCCCGCCACACGGATAGAAAGGTAGCATTACCATCTTTAGTGTCTATAGACGATGATTTCTCTTTCCATCAGGAGATCCATCTGCTTGTTTGCTTTCTTATAATCTGTCTGTTTGTCCGTTACGCTTTCATAACTAAATTACTGAACCGATTTAAATGAAATTGGGTGATAGTTGGGAGATAGTTGAAAACCCAAACTAAAACATGGCTTTTCAAAAATCGTCCCCTAAGGGGTTGAAATTGGGAATGAAAGTTTGTTTGAGATTTATATACTGATGACTTCACAGACAAAGCTGCGCGGATGAGTTAGTATAATATAAATAGTATCTTCACGCCCGTATCCCCGAAGAGGATGGCAGACAAACAGTGCATCTACGATTAGCCGAAAATACTCAGACCCACAAAGTGATAGGTGGCCAGCCTATTGCCAACCGGACTTATCCAATCTCGGGCAACGTTGTTTTAATCAGAAAACTGAAATAACACATTTTTTAAATTGTCCGAACGGGGAATCTAACCCGCGACCTCATGTGGTCAACACCGATACCAGACTACTACCACAGAAGTGATAGCATAATATAAATAAAATTTAAAAAGTATTAACATGAAAAATATAGGAATTGTCTTAAATCACGCCTGAATGGCTGGACCAATTTCGGTATTTTTTTTATTGTGTTTGTAATTGTAAGTAGAAGGTTTTTATAAAAGAAAATATTAAGAACATTGCGCGGAAAATTAGAAAATTTAAGAATACTTAACCACCATATGAAGTTTAATGCCATTTTGGCTGCGTGAAAGGACAATCCCGTAGTCTTATATAAATTACGTGTCACGTTGTTTGTCCGCTATGGATTCCTAATATGTAAGGCAAAACAACGTTTGCCGGGTCAACTAGTCATTGATATAAAAAAACCCAAGATGCACAATTCCGAACAAAGCCGTCACTCAAAACTGTCGCTAATTTCACATAAGTATTTATAGATATGGCAAAATTATATATTTTTGCATATCCATCCTTTATGGTTGTTTTTACAAAGCAATGTACAAGAAACATTGATATAAAAACACAAGATACACAATCAGCGTCTCAAAAACGTCCTCCAAAAATAAGCGCACAATTTCACCTTAGCTTACCATCAGGCGAGATCGAGGTCAAGCGCTTACCTACCGATAATAAAAAAAAAACTTGAGAGGTGTCAAGGGACACCCGGATGGAACAAAGTCCCTTTCGATTAATTAGTGAAGGAATTGTAATAAAATTTTAAATTGTAATGAAATCTAAATCTGGCTTGCTTTCTATAAGAGAGAGAGACAGACAGACAGACAGAGAAACGTACAGCTTACAACAGTTTACTATAGCAAAAAGTGTCGTGACAACTTTTCGTAACAATTTTTTCCGTCTAGCCCCCTTTCACAAAGCGCGATAAAGAACTTCGTTCCAAAAAAATTAAAATTGTGCGCTCATTTCAAATAGAATCGCGTCGGTCGCGACACTGTCAATTTTATTTCTTTTTGTACGTTGCTTTGTAAAAACAACCATAAATCTTGCGCTTAAGGTTGGATATAAAAGACATATATTTTTGCCATATCTGTAACTACTTAAATGAAATTAACGACACTTTTGAGTGTCAGCTTTGTTCGGGACTGTGCATCTAGGGTTTTTTTTATATCAATGACAATAAGTAATAAAATTGATAATGTCGCGACCGACGCGATTTTATTTGAAATGAGCGCACAATTTGAAATTTTGCGCTCATTTTTAGAGGACACACAGTTTTGAGACACTGATTGTATATCTTGGGTTTTTTATATCAATGTCTTTAAATTTATTAAAGACATTGATTGACATTTCTACAATTACCGCAATAGTGGTTTTTCAAAAGTTTCACTAACAAACTTTGTGAATAACTTTCATTATTGAAAACCAAAAAGTTAAAAGTTAATTTTCATTAACCGAAAAGAAATTTAATTAGCTCAAACTTTAGTTTATTTCAAAGCTTGGAATTAGTTGAAATACAAGTTGGGAACCGAACAAAACTGACTTACAATGGGTTTTTAAGTATTGTAGAAGTTTTAATGAAGTTTATATTACCGTGGTTTGAAGTAGTGAACGTTCTAGTTAAGATAATTTTTTTATTTATTCAAGCGATGAAAGAACGAAGGTTAGGTATTAGTTTGACATATATGTATGCAATATTGTTGCGATTGGATAATATTTGTGTATGATGACCTATTTAGGCGTCTAAGCAAGTGTACTAAATTTAATAAATTTATGTATGTTTGTTATCGATGTTATCGGGAACTAAAAGTCATATCGAGATAATTCTCCAACAGTCTAAGTTCCATCAAGATCGGTCGAGTAGTTTTTTAGGTATGAGTGTAGTTGATATTTGAAGTCAGTTTAAATTTTCAAATTATTACGTAAACCGAGAAGCAGTTTGGCCGAAGAAAACACTTGAATTACTTTTACACGCATAGTATAATTTTTGGGCAGAGTAACGCCCTCAACAAGTGATAGAATTACAATGAATCGAAAACATGTTATCCGCCTATTTATACCATTTTTCGTCGTATATTTTGTCCATTTTTGTGACGTCATTATCTCAAAATAACAGGTGCATAACACAGGTGTGCCACACATCTGGCCGACTAGTACTTGTCGTTAAGCGCGGGTGCTAACTTTATATTATAATATAAGCAGACAAGTAGATGGCTCTTTTGATAAATTTACTGTACATTTTGAACATAATTATATTCAAAATGTTTACCCCGTTTACCCCGTCTTGGTCTGGGCTCCTACACCAACTATCGTTCTGCCAGGTAGGTCGTAAAAGTCGACCGATTGACTATACGTGACACTAGCAGCGTGACTAGATGGTAGAGTTCCGCAACGTCTCTCCCGGGTATTCGGTAACACTGCCTTACCTATTCCTGCCGCAATATCATCAATTCTTATCATTGTTGTGTTCTGATTTGGAAAGGTAGCGGGTAG
Organism: Apodemia mormo; assembly: GCA_036924255.1. NCBI lineage: Eukaryota > Metazoa > Arthropoda > Insecta > Lepidoptera > Riodinidae > Apodemia > Apodemia mormo. The sequence continues at coordinate 20,768,249 of JAUPFN010000025.1, forward strand.
AATTAAGTATGCATGTAGTATTGCTATCCCGCCACACGGATAGCAACGCACGATTAACATCCTTAGTGTCTTTAGACGATAGTTTTTCTTTCCATCAGGAGAGCCATCATTTCTCATCTATATTTTAAACGAAAATTTGAAGCGAAAATTTTGTACCTAACCTAAATTTATAGAGACAAGTCCAGAGGCTTTCTGGAGGAATGTTTTTTTAAATATTATAAGATAGCAAACAAGCAGATGACGGCTCTCCTGATGGAAAGAGGAACCATCTCTTATCAATAAAGATGTTAATGGTGCGTTGCTATCCATGTGGCGGGATGGCAGTACCACATGCATAAGTCTACATACTACCTTATCCTAGAAACTGAAACACGATAACGACAAGCATTGTCGCTATTGCGGCAGGAATAGGCAAGGTTGTACCAAATACTCAAGCAAGGGCAAGTAGCGGAACTCTACCACCTAGTAGTCACGATCTTAGTGACATGTGTAGCCAACCGGTCGCCTTTTATGAACTGGCTGGCAGAACGGCAGTTGGTTTATTCTTCAAAGGAGTCTGGACTAACATGTGGATTAAACTAACGTTAATTTCGCCGTGTTTGTCCCAGCCTCCTTTGAAGAATAGGCCAACTGCCGTTCTGCCAGGCAGGTCGTAAGAGGCGTCCGATTGGCTATCGAGTCACTAACATCGTGGCTACTAGGTGGTAGAGTTCTGCATTGTCTCGCTCGGGTCTGGTACCACCGCCTTACCTATTCCTGCCGCAATAGCGTCAGTGCTTGTCTCTGTCGTGTTCCGGTTTGGAGGGTAAGGTAGCCGGTAAACTTATGCATGTGGCATTAGACCTCGCCACAAGATAGCAACACACCATTAACATCTTTGGTGTCTATAGGCGATGGTTGACTCTTTCCATCAGGAGACCCATCTGCTTGTTTGCTATCTTATGATATTAAAAAATAACTATATAAGCACCAGGTTTAATTTAAAGTATTCATACTTGAGGGTAGTTTAAAATACATAAAATACTGGTTTATTTCATACGAAACGTGTCACAAGTTATATATTTACGAAACACGAACACTTAAGTGACTCGAGCATATAACTTTGACAACATCGCTTAACTTAAATGTTATCTAGGGACGTGAAAAGTTAGCTGAAGTGTTCTGACGTAAGATTAACTTATATCTACAGATAATCCAATTTAAGTACCTACTATTGTTTCTCTCGTGTTCTAGGGTATATAGACAGGGATCCCAGGAACAAACATTTTTTGATTACTAACAAGCTGAGTTTTGTGAACAGCTTCGCTTAGACGAGACAACCATATTTTCTATCTTCGAAAAATCTCAAATTGGGTAGATAATAAAGTTATGGGGCTTTGAAAAATTTGATTCGGTGAAGGAAAAATATTTATTAATAACAATAATTATTTTTTGACTTAAATCGCTTAATTATATTATGAAAAACACGATGATACTTTTTTCTACACATTCGATGGTTTTTCTGGCGAGTCCTCCACTCTAAAGTTTCGGAATTATGAGATGTTTAAATTGATATTAATCAATTTAATAACAACCTAATTTTCTCCCAACAACTTGTTAATTATTATTATTGTTATTCAAGGGTGATATTGTCCTACACGTAAAGTAGAAACTTTTATTAGTCCAACACTCTAATGATTTCTTTTTTATCTATATTAGTTACCCTATTCGAGATTTTTTGAAAATAGAAATAATGGTTGTCTCGTCGAAACGAAGCTGTTCACAAAAATTCAGCTTGTTAGTAATCAAAAAAAAGTTTGTTCTGGGGATCCCGGTCTAATAGTCTATTTGGCTTATATCGTGATATTCCGGGTTCCTCAATTCAATCACCGGGTTGGGCAAAAGTGTTATCTTGATTTTTTCAAAGTTTTTATTGAAAACCCAAAATATAAGTAGCAGCTCGGAGTTTAGCGGATAGTGTATATTACTATTGCCGTGCCTCAGTACGATATAAGTACGTAAAGCCGTCGATCCTGGTTATTGCAAGAACTAGTCGATAATAGTCGTCCGGTCGGTAGAATGCGACAATGAAGATTACTTATCTCGCCAAACGGCAAATTGCTGAATCCTGGTGAACCAGAAGCATTTTTTATAGAAGAAGGGGCAAACAGACTGGAGGCTCACCTGATGGTAAGTGATTACCGCCGCCCATAGACAACTACACTACCAGGGGTCTTGTAACCGCGTTGCCGGCCTTTTAAGAATGAGTAGGCTCTTTTCTTCACCATAAGTCGTATCCGTTCGGAAAAATGTATGCCGATAACTGGTTCCACATAGAAGTAGTGCGGGGCAAAAAGTGCCTCGAAAATCGCACGGTTGTGGATTTTCAGAGAGTATATAATCATTCAGTTTACTCTGCATATCTTAGAAGGGAACCGGACGTGATGATATTTACTACTGTTTTATCTGGAAACTGCGATGCACCCCAGTTTTGTACAGGTACCCCATGTTGGCCTCTTTCAAAAAATGGACAGTGAAATTCAGCCAGGCAAATCGTGAAACAGGTAAATTAAGCTTTCTGAGAGTTCTGCAATGTTAGTTAATGTTCCTTTAATTTCACATCAAAATTTTATTTTTATTTATCACTCGGCCGGTTTCACTTTTTAAGCATCTTCAGAATGTAATATATGTAAGTGATTAGTCAATTGTGTTACAATAATAGAATTTCACCTAAAGAAGAAGTGCTGACGATGGAAAGTATAGAATATGTTAGTACCATTGTTGATCGTCTCAATTATTCCTGTCGCAATAGCGTCAGCACTTTTCACTGTTATGTTCCGGTTTGGCGGATAGCCGGTAAACCTATGCACGTAGTGGTAAGATCAATCACAAGAATAGTAATGAATAATTAACATCTGTACCGTTCATAGGCGTTGGTGGTCTCTTTCCATCAGAAGAGCCAGTTGCAATAGAAAAAAAAAACTTGAGAGGTGCCAAGGGACACCCGGATGGAACGAAGTTCCTTTTATTATTATTTATAAAAAAAACCTGTATACACTCAACAAAAATAATCGTCGCGACACCAACACTGTGGTGTCTACAATGCGAAATAGAAATGAAAATATCTGGCTTGCTTTCTATGAGAGAGAGAGGGAGAGAGAGAGTCACAGAGAGAGAGAGAGAGTGAGAGAGAGGCAGAGACAGACAGAGAAACATCCGCACGACGCACAGCTTACAATACCTTACTATAGCAAAAAGTGTCGTGACAACTTTTCGTAAGAATTTTTTCCGTCTAGTCCCCTTTCACAACGCGCGTAAGGAACTTCGTTCCAATTAGATGGTAGTTCTATAGAGTATATTATAATATTATATAGTATATAATACTATAATCAATCAAAAATTAAACTTATATGCACTTTAAAATTTAAAACATCCAGACAGGACTCATAAAAATATACATATTTTGTCTAAAACTTTATTTTCTTCATTCGTTTCTTTTTTTCAGCATTCATAAAGTTACATGCGTCAATGCATACTTAACGTTCAGAATTGTTAATTTTTTTTTATCTTTAATAGTAAATTTTTATACAGGTATGTCATTTCTTCATTAATCCCGGTTTGTAGACCCAAGCCGAAGACGCTAGTCAACAACAGATGGAAGTTCAGCAACGTCTCGCCCTATTTCACTACCATGGTCTTACTTATTCCTGCCGCCATAGTGTCAGTGCTAGTCATCGTCGTGTCCCAATTTGAAGGATAAGGAAGTCCGTAAACTTATGTATATAGCATTATTATTCGGCAACATGAATATTGACGCAGCATAAACATTTTTGGTGTCTATAAGCGGTTGTTGACTCTTTTAATCAGGAGAGCCAACATAGTTAGGAAAGTTGTTAACAAAAGGTCGTTACTCTGGTACCAATATGTTCAGTAAAATATCGTCTTTATATACGGTATAGATTGACAGATCACGTGATTGGACACCGTTGATTAAAAGGCGCCTTTAAGAGGCAATGGACTGTGAGAGCTGTATTGATCAAGAGATGGTTCTTATATTTATTTAAATACTAGCTGCTGCCAGCGACTTTGTCCGCGCGGACTTCGTTTACGCCGCACTGCTCCTCCCCCGTAGGTGATAGCGTGATAATATGTAGCCTATATGTTGACCCGACCTATTAGTAATACTCATGCAAAATTTGAAGTAAATCCATGCAGTACTTTTTGAGTTTACTCCGGACATACATACAGATAAACAGACAAACAGACAAAAATTCTAAAAACTATATTTTTGGCTTCGATATAGATTGTAGATCACGCCCCAAGTATTCTTTTAAAAAAATATTCAATGTACAGTTTTGACTTTACTACGATTTTATTATATGTATAGATTAATACTTGAAGCGATAATGTTGTACCATTTTTTTCCGAAAATTACGTGGGAGCAGGTGTATGAAGTTTGGCACTGCTAAAGTTTATATAAGGAAAAGCAGAACACTAATTATCACAGGTCAACAAAAATTTTTTTTTTTTCTGAGTCTGTTATTTAGTGACCATTTTCTGATTATATACATCGAATAGTAAACAGAAACGCTATTAACAATCAATAAACTTTGCTTTTGTACTTTGGGGCCTCATACAAGAAAGTTTTGATTTTCACAAAGGAAATACCAATACTATTCATTTTCTAAAGCTTTTTTGTATTCTTTTTTGTATTTTTGTGTTTAGTTATGCCGTATTTTATAATTAAATTAATAAAAATGTATAATTGATAACTTGTTTTCCTTTTAAATATAATTGAAATTTAAAAATAGAGCTTTTCCATAAAATTTGAATTTTCGTGCTGGTGGCTACAAAAGCAAACTTTATTAGATAAAAATATTTTTTCATTCTTTAGTTAGGCATAAGTAATCAGAATCAGAGGTACAGAACTCAGACTCAAAATTCATGTTGACCTGTGTTATGTCTATATTAATTTTGAAAGTAAAAAACTTTTTTACTGATTTTTCCCCTATTTTCCAAAATCGTTTTTTCACCAAATCTCCACCTTTTGACCTTTTGTCCTAGGCACCTTTTAGACTATTTTCAAGATGATGTCAGTATGTCTGTATGTATGTTCGTGTGAGTGCGTGTGTAAACATTTTATATCTTTTGAACAGCTTGACCGATTTGTGCCATTCGATTGGATTCCACTGAACTTAGACTACCTGAAAATTTGAACCAAGTCGGCCCAGTATATTTTGAGAAATTTTGAAAAAACCTCAATAAAATTTTTCCCGAAACAGTATTTTTTTAATATAACTTCCAAATTAATGTACCGATTGAGAACAACATCTAATCAGCTCTTCTTTTCAAAAAACTGCGTCCAATGCATAAATTGCATCAAAATCGGTTCGGGAGTCATCGTTTCGAAATTTTTCAACTAATCATTTTTTAATCTTCTACAATATTAAAAAAAAAAAACAATAACAATTTTGGTGAAACAGTATTTTTTAATATAACTTCCAAATTAATATACCGATATAGAAAAAAATCTAATCAGCTCTTTTCCTCAAAAAACTGCGTCTAATGCATATATTACATATATTGCATCGTAGACGAAAAATTTTTAAAAAGTTTTTTCGACTTAACTTCGAAGTTTTTCAACTAATCATTTTTCAATCCTCTACAATATTTTAGTACTTAAAAAACTACGTCGAATAACGTTTCCAAAATTTAAATTGAATTACATTTCCAAAAGATACAGCTTTCTAGATATTAAAATTACGTTGTATACGGCAAACTTACTTGATAGAAGTTTTTTGAAATTTTTTCGACATTTTTTGCAGATTTTGTAGCTAAATAAACTTAGAGCTAGAGCTGAAAAATTGCTTTAAATGCCGTTTAAAAGACAAAAACTAGGTAATAATTTGGTTTATGCTTTCATAAAGTGTGAAATTAGCGTGTGCTATGACTTGTTTACGTTTAAGTGGTTTACGACTAGTTAATCGTGAATATTTTAGAACTCTCGAGAACATTTTCGAGCCTTACATATTGTGTATATAAGGCCGTGTTCGCAAGATGCGAGTCAGTTTTTGTAAAGTAATTTGGAAGCGATAGTTTGAACGATCAGTGTGAAGCGATATAGTTAACTGCAATAAAATCGATAGAGTGATTTAGTCTGAATACGGATGACGGATTAATAAGGATCTGGATACCGGTTTAAGAAGGTTTAAACCCGGTTTGAAACTGGTTTAATGCCGGTTTAAAATTGATTTAACATCTACTTAAAATCGGTTTAATAACGTTTTAAATCGGTTTAAAACTAGTATAATACTAATTTAAAAACGGTGTCGCCTCTGTGGTCTAGTGGTCCAGCGTTGGCATTGAACACATGAGGTCCCGGGTTCGATTTCCGGGTTGGGCACATTAAAAAAAAGTGTTTTTTCAGTTTTCTGAGAAACATAAAGTTGCCCGGGATTGGAAAGTGCCCGGTTGGAGATAGGCTTGCCACCTATCACATTTGTGGGACCAAGTATCTTCGGCTAATCGTGGGTGCACTTGTTGTACCTCTGCCTACCCATTCGGGGATATGGGTGTGAAGATACTTTTTTTTAATCGGTATAATACTGGTTTAAAATCGGTTTGATACCGGTTTAACACCAGTTTAATACTAGTTATACATTTGTATAATATCCGTTTCAAGCCTAGATAAAGCCAATGCTTTATCTTGGCTGACGGTGAAAAGTATCGACGTAATAGTGAATCAATATAGTATATTCATACAAAATAAATGAAATGAATGAATTGATTTAAATAATTGAAATTAACGAGATGAATGAGATGAATGAAATTAATGAGTTGTATGAGATGAATAAGATATTTGAAATGAATGAAATGATTAAAAAAATCAATGGATAGAATGCCATCAACGGAATGAACAAAATGAATTGAATGAACAAAATAAACGAAATGAATGTAACAAAACTATAAGAATGAAATTAATGAAATAAACGAAATTTAAAATAAAAGTTTACATCATTTCTACAAATAAATATAAAGAAAAATATCAGTGAAGGAAAAAGTAATAATTACTATCTGCAATTGTGCCAGGTAGTTTGTAAAAAGCGGTCGATTGGCAGGCCGTGTCACCACCATACTAATAGGTGGTAGAATTCTGAAATGGACTTGGTACCACCATACCTATGCCGCAACAGCGTCGATGCTTGTCACCACTCACCACCCGGTTTCAGCTAAGAGAGTTGAAGATAAAGTTATGTATGTGCCATTACAACCACACGACCACACAGATAGGAACGCCCCATTAACTTTTCTGGTGTATATAGACGGTGGTTATTTCTTTCGATAAGAGGCCCATCTGCTTGTTTCTGATACATTCTCGCAGTACCGACATCAGTTAGCTGTCCCATTTTGACTGCTTATGCTATTGAAATAAGGTTGTAAATCTTGTGCTTAGATATTATTTCTTGGTATCCTTTGCGGTTTTTTTTGTTGCGTTCTTGAGGGTCGTAAAATAGAAGCATGTAGTCTATAAATATCTACAATAAACTGACTATAAAAGTTATGGTTCATAAAATCGAGTACAAAACCCCGAAGAAACACGTTGCTATTTTATTTCTGTAACTTGAGTAAGAAACTTTAATTTTTTTACCTTAACATTGTATAATTTAATCAATTCTAACACCCTATATTGCTTATTAAATATAAATAGAAATATTTAAGGAAATATACGAAAAAGCAAAATATATATGTCGCAGTGAAATTGGCAATACCGTTAGATTATAATCTACTAGGGAGTTTATAATTTGGTTAGGTTAGGTTAGCAGTTAAATTATAATATCACTTAATTAGATTATAATAAATTTTTTTTTAGACAAAATGTTTGTCATTTAATTTTTTAAAGTTGCACCCCCTACCCCTAACAGGGGGTTGGGGTCGTGGATTGTTTTTGGCATTGTTGGATAGAGTTTCAAAAAATATTGAACACGTGTTTTTTTGTTTTCATTTTTTATAAGCTGCCCAGTAATCAGCCTGGACGGGTGGTCTGTAACACCCTGTATAATGTTTTTGTGTTTCATTATAATTTATACAATCATATACGAAATCCTTAAGTTAGTACACAAGGTTTCAGAAAAGGTTTAATTACGTTACTGAATAATTATACAAAAACAAGACTTGTTTGCCTTTAATTTTGGTGTGCGACTTATCTTCAAAAGCTTCATTTTTATTTTTTTAAATGTTTAACAAAAAGTTAAATTAGACAATCTTTTGACATTGTTTTGTTAAACAATTTGTTTCATAAGAGAGTAAACATGCTGGTGGTTACTTTGATGGAAAGACATAACCATCGTCTATAAACACTAACGATATTAATCCATATGCCAGGATTATCACAAGTTTACTGGCTACTTCGATGTTTAAGATTCTTAAACCAGAACGTGACATTTACAAGGCTAGTTGACTAAATTTGAAAAACTGTTTAAAATTTTACCTTCTTACTTATATTTACCAAAAAACTATTTACTTTTAAATATGGTACATTTATAATACACCTTTGTTGGAACGAAGTTCCTTACGGCAGGCTTGGAGGGGATAGAGGTTTTGCTGCGCGACCGAACTGAAAAAAATGTGATAGTAAAACCGTAAGAAAAATGCGTGGAATAAAAGCGTTAAATGAGACGTGCGCAGGCGCGACAGTCGCGTACACAAGCGAGTAGTGCCGTTTAGCTGAAGGAAGTTCGTTCCTACCTGGTGTCCCGCGACACCACATCATTTTTTTTTATATAATGAAATAAAATAAAAACAACGCACCATTTACCTCTTTAGTATATAAATGCGATGGCTCATGGCCAACTGCCATTCTATCAGGCTGGTCGTACAAGGCGACCGATTGGCTATGCGAATCACTACCATCCTGGCTACTAGGTGGTAGACTTCTGCATTGTTTCGCCCGGGTCTGGTACCACCGCCTTCCCTTCTCTACCGCAATAGAGTCAGTGTTAAATTATGTATGTGGCATTAGACCTCGCCACAAAATAGCAATGCATCATTAACATCTTTGGTGTCTTAAGGCAATGGTTAATTCTTTCCATCAGGAGACATACAATCAGGTATCTTATGTTATCTATACATATAATAAAATCGTAGGAAAGTCAAAACTGTACATTGAATATTTTTTTAAAAGAATACTTGTGTCGTGATCTACAATCGATATCGAAGCCAAAAATATAGTTTTTAGAATTTTTGTCTGTTTGTCTGTATGTATGTCCGGGGTAAACTCAAAAAGTACTGCATGGATTTACTTCAAATTGTGTATGAATATTACTAATAGTTCGAGTACATATGGGATACATATTATTATGCTATCACCTACGGGGGAGGGGCAGTGCGGAGTAAACGAACTTCGCGCGGACGAAGTCGCTGGCAACAGCTAGTGAATAAAAAAAAAATATTAATAAAAATATCTCTTTCAACTGCTATCTTATGAAATATAATCAAAAAGCAACGCGCCATTAACATATTTTGTCTATAAATGCGATGGCCATCTCTTTCTATAATAAAAACCATTATGTTTGTTTATTATAGGTGGTATTTTAGTAGGTGGTAGAGTTCTGCATTGTCTCGCCCGGGTCAGGTACCACCGCCTTACCTATTCCTGCCGCAATAGCGTCAGTGCTTGTCGCTGTCGTGTTCCGGTTTAGAGGGTAAGGTAGCCGGTAAACTTATGCATGTGGCATTAGACCTCGCCACAAGATAGCATCGCACCATTAACATCTTTGGTGTCTATAGGCGATGGCTGACTCTTTCCATCAGGAGACCCATCTGCTTGTTTGCTATCTTATGACATAAAAAAAAGATACGAGTATAAAAACACTACCTACGAAAATGGATGGAAATGGATTCGTAAAATATTGTACTAAAAATTGACCGGAAATGGCATCCAATTTATACGGAGCGTGGTTTCTGGACAACATCTGCAAGCGAGATACTGCAGTGTTTCCGGTTACAAATGTTGCTGAATTTACGTATTACGTAACTTGATTTGAATGTTTCAAATTGCAACTGTGTTTTGCGACAACTTTGTCATATTGCTTGTACCGCGGATGTATAGCATTTTCCAACTTTTTGCATTGTACCCAGGGCTTGTTAACAGGTTAATTTTGAAACCTTAATCAGCGCGTGTACATAAGGAGCGTTTTGTAAAGGTTTTAACCTCAAAAATGTCGGTTTTCTTATTGATCAAAATTATAAGGGTTTTGTATCATAAGCCGGTTCATAGATATTTAATAACTCCCAATTTATGTTTACACTCTGCGTGACGTAAAATTACACAGTTAATTATACAGTTTTGGCTTACACCGATTTATAACAGGTTTATAAAATGGTCTCATCTCAGATACACTCTACGTAAAACCTTTAATAAAAACCACTAAAAACCTCTATTAACCGGTTCATTTAAACCGGTTTCAAATTTAAACAAGTTTCAAGTTTTTAAACTGGTTTCAGCTTTACCTTAACCTCAAAAATACCGGTTTCCTTGTGGAATAAAATTAATTATGACTTTTTTTAAAATTTTCTTTGTAACCGCCGTTACCAATCCCCCCCACCCCTCCGAGTTGTGCATGACGTACTATTTGCTGTTTTGGCTTAGTTTTAGATTAAACCAGTTTTTCCTTAAGTTGGCCCGGGGCTTCATTTTTAGAAGAACAGACCATCTGGCACCACTACCATCGTGGCAAATAAGTGATGGAGATCTGTATTGTCTCGTCTGGGTCTAGTAAAAAAAAGAAAGAAAGATTTTTTTTATTAATGGACAACATTTACCGTACAAAACAAATTATATTGTAAGTTAAAATTTTAAATTAAATTGTATTCTACGTTAAAAACAAATCAAAGCTTTTACTAACAAATATAATCTAAAAGAAATAAAAAGCAAGACGTTATAGTAATAGTGAGTGGTAATTTAGGCCAATCAAAAGGGAATAACTTGGTTTTGTTGAGGCTCGCTGAACCTCAACACTGGTTTTCAGTATCCCCTATACCTTTTTAGTACTAGTACCACCGTCTTACCTATTAATACCGCAATTATGTCTTGCTAGACAAATCTGACAAAACAAACCTGCAAGAATCGTGATATATGGCACTCAGTACTCTCTGCCTATCCTGTAAGGGATATGGCGTGAAAATATGCATGTAAATATTTACTGTATGAGTAGATTTTTAAAAGCATCGCCTTTAGTTTCAACGTGATTGAGTAAAACATTACAAAAGCTAATAAAGCGATCGGAAATTGAGTGTGCGGAGTGACGTCATCTCATTAGCCGCTTTACCCAGCGGAAACGGAAACAGGCTCCATGGGAAGCGGCCTATTTGTTCCATCTTCATTGTGTGACGATGTGGGCTTTTTCTGTGTATTTTATCTTATACTAATAAATGTATTTTTAAGCGATGAAAACACAGAGTATATCACTTTGACATGGATGTATATGATATTGTTAGAATTGGATTATTTTTGGGTAGCATAACCTATTTAGGCGTTCAAGCTGCTCCAGAGATTATCCCGAATAGAGTGATAGATAAATAGAAAAACGTGAAAGTTTAGTGCAGAAGTTCCATGGCCACTTTCTAGTTCCATTATAAAACCCTGAGAATCTTCTAGTAATAAAAGCCACCGATATCAGCCCAATCTTCGAAGGCCACTTTTCCGTTCCATTATTATTGTATCTTAGAAAATATCCGGCAGCTAAGTATTTGCCAAAATTAACCAAATTAGCAGACATTCGATGGGTTTATCAAGAGAAGCTTAAAAGTTCTAATGGACTTCTTTTAGCTCCATCATCAGACAGTGGAAAACATCCTTTTCCAAAGTTCTTAAAAGAACGAATCAAACAAGACCAAAATTGATGGTGCTGCCCAATTTTCATTGATTCGTTCGTTTCGTTCCCATGACCTTCTCTCACTTTATCGTAAGAACCTGGAAATAATCTAACACTAGATTATTTATCCAAACAGAACAAATAAGTCCAAACGAGATGGGTTCATCTCGTTTAATTATGTGTTATAGCACTCACCCTGTGATTGGGAAAACTGGAAAAACTTTAAATACAACAAAAAAATATCGACACGCAGGGATTGAACCTGCGACCATCTCCCTAAAGCCGGGACGCTCTCCCACTGAGCTGGTGTCGACAGGCTTGACGTGGCGAAATTTTTCTTTGCTGTATGATCGATTACGTCGATTGTACTGATCGCTAGGTATACGTAGTAGTTAAATGAGTTCATCGTTCATGATTGGTCATGAGACCATCCGCCAAGGCGCTACGATGCCACGGACAGACACACAGACACACAGATACACACCTGAAACTTATAACACCCCTCGTTTTGCGTTGGGGGTTAAACGTAAATTAGTATCCACACTGCACCAGAAAAAAAACCTAGATATTTTGAAATTTTGAAATCAAGAAAGAAAGAAAGAAACCATTTATTCTGAAAGTTGTATACAGCATATTTTGATACTATTACTTATTTGAAAAGACACGAATACATTCTTAAAAGCTAACACAGGTATATATTACCTATGTTATCATAAATTATGTATTACAAATAAACTCACTGGTACTTCCAGTTCACGTATATTTTTAATTTTCTACTATTCACATCCAACCGGTTTCGCTTATTAAAGCATCATCAGTGATGTTTTACACATATTTTATAATATCTTTAAAGATATATCTTTAAAGATATATCTAAAGATATTATATATCTTTAAATATATTATATATCTTTAAAGATAATATTAAAGATATATCTTTAAAGATATTATAAAATATGTGTAAAACATCCCTGATTATGCTTTTAATTAAAAATATACGTGAACTGGAAGTACAAGTGAGTTTATTTGTAATACATAATTTAAAATGCAGTTTCACCAAGTACCGACGATGGAAACTATTCAATTTATGTTATCATAGATCGCTGCCGAGTACAATGTAGTCAGAAAAATTCTAGGCTCTGCGTAATGTTGCAGACGACTGCAGCGCTGATTTTCATCCCAAAAATCACATATAGACACTTCATTTTTATTTATATGTATTTACATATAAATAGATGATATTCAATACTGTCCTCGCACAGAAAATAGGCATAACTGAGAACAAGTATAGCGTAAGAAAAATGCGTAAAAAGCTTTTGAACCTATTTTATATGAACAGATATTTGTAACATTAAAAAATAACCTAGAAGTTTAATAATAAAAGGAATTTCAACAAAAAATACAAACAACTTCAAAAAGCTATTATAATCATATCTCAAAATATACTAAATCGATTTTAATATATTTATTTATAGATTATAGGTTGGAACAAACAGTAGATATTTACTTTGAACATGGGCGAGACTTCATACATTGTTTTTTTTAGTTCTTACGTTAAAGTTAAGTTATATTCCGTAAGATTTGATATCAACTACTTAACTTATCCGCATTTAATAAATATTTTTAAACTTGGGGAATAGTAGCTAAATAAAGTTTGAATTAAAGTAAGGTTAACGCAAACTTTCAGTTCTTTCGTTAGTAGTATGTGGTTAGCTATTACCTTATCATTGGCTGTCCTTAGTACAACTGCTAATCTTAGAAATCTAAGTTAGATCGACAAAATTCTAAGTTAAGATTTTGGCAAGACTTTTTTTAGATAACCTTAAAATAACAAAAAGGAAATTTGCTGTAAACTATTATTTAGTACAAAACAGAGAGAATTTTTATTAGATACTTGATATAAAAATTATGATATATAAACTTATTGCTGTTGTTTTATACAATGATAAGACTTAAATATGATGAATGAAGTCAATCAGATTAAAGTCTCAATATTTTGTATATGATTGTTCCTTGCGATACATTTTATTTAATTAATTTAAATAACTTAGTAAATTATTCTAGTTTAATTAATATTCGTCACTCCGAGACACACAAGGGATGTACAAAACCAAAACCGCATGTATCCTTTCATTGAAATTGGATCAGTAGTTTCGGAGTAACCGAGGCGTAAACTAAAATTATGATGGAGTTTATTTGATTAGACATTACATCTATTCGAAAAATAATCTACAAAATTATTCACGGTATTATACAAGACAATATTATCTTAATAAATATCCATTACTTTATCAGCAGGTAGCGAAACACAAGATTAAGATATATATAATGTTACGGGCTTTGGCGCGTAATATTAAAAAGATTGATTGCTTTCAAGATAGATTTATTTTGTAAAAGCCATACTTTATAAATAATTTATACCTCAATAAAACCGGCTAAGTGCGTGTCAAATTACGTGTAACGTAGGGTTCTGTGGTTTCACATCACAATAATGTGGCTGGAAGACGTGTTGGTCCCTTTTGAAGAATAGATGACCTGCCAGTCTGTCAGGCAGTTCGTAAAAGAACGTTTGTCTGTACGAGTCACTACCATTGTGATTACTAGGTGGTAGAGCTCTGCGTTGTCTCGCCCGCGTTTGCCACCACCTTACCTATACCTGCCATGTTTTTTTCAATTTTTTATTATCGATAGGAAAGAAAATAATCTAATAATAATCTTTTTAAAATTCCAGATAAGACGGTACGGTAGTCAGTAATCTTATGCATGTGGCTCTGACAACCTACCACAAGGATAGCAACGCATCATTAACATTTTTGATATTTAGAAGTGATGGTTATTTCGTTCCATTAGGAAAGCCATCTTATGATTGATGATCTTATAATATCGACCGCCCCGTTGGTCGAGTGGTTAGCCACCCTGACTACGCAATCAACGGGGCTCGGGTTCGATCCCCGACGGGGACAAGCATTTGTATGATGAGCATAAATGTTTGTATTTCCGGGTTTGGGTGTTTATTATATATATTATGGTATTTATATATGTATTTCTATGTATTAGTATCGTTGACTAACACCCATAACACAAGCAAATATTTGCTTACTTTGGGGTTAGATCAGTAAGTGTAATTTGTCCCGTGAATATTTATTTATTTATTATTTATATAAATCTGCTTTTTTTTTTGCTAAAAATTGTTTGCTATCTTATGATATAAACAAAACTAAATGGCTGTTTCTGGATATGTAGAAAACATGTGCTTAACATATTTGAATACAGAGCCTGTAAACCGGTTTATTTTCAAACCAAAACCAGTACAAGTACATAAGGAGCATTTTTTAAAGGTTTGGCTCTACCTTAACCTTAAAAAATACCAGTTTCCTTATTGATCACAATTATAAGAGTTTAAACCAATAAACCGGTTTATAAAGGTTTTTAAAAATATTGCCTTGATGTTCGCCGTTCTCAATTTTATTTCATATAGTTTTGGTTTAAACCAGTTTATATAAGTTTATTAAGTGCTCTCATTTTAGATACGCTCCAAGTGAAACCTTTTATAAAAACCGCTAATTACCTCTATTAACCGGTATTTTTAAACCGGTTTCAAGCCCTGGATCAACCAGGTTCAATATGAAAAACTGTCAGGAAGAATAAACCGTCTGCCATTTTGCCAGATTGTTCGTAAAATGCTAATAAATAGCTGTCACTACCATCGTGACTACTAAGTCTTCGCAACGTTTTGCCCAGGTACGTAGTACCACTGCCTGACCTTTTCTTGCCGCAATAGCGACAATGCTTGTCGTTGTCAAGTTTTGGTTTGGAGGGTAAGGTAGTTGGTAAACTTATGCAAATGGCATTAATACCATGCGATATATATATATATATATATATATATATATATATATATATATATATATATATATATATATATATATATATATATATATATATCAATTCAAAGATTTTATTTTTTTAAGAGGGATGGAAAGGGGTAACTATCCCTCGTTCATAGAACATTTATTTTAACCATTAAACCACAGTTTGAGTTATAATGATAGTTCAGTGCCTATTTGATATAAATATTTAAAAAAAAGACGTTTGGCACTCAGAGGCTGCCGTGGTAAAGCTATTGCATTTTTTATCAACTTATGCAATTACAATTATATATTTATTTTATTTATGCAGTATTTTTTTTTCTTTGTTTATTCATATTTAAAACACTTTGTACACAAATTATACGAGTACAGATATTCACTGTTGTACGTAGATGATAAATACCTATACACCTATATACTTTTTCTCATACAGCTGATTACGGTAGTTTTCCAATACAACCAATGCCACCTAAAGGCGGGTTACTGAACTAAAGAGACAAGCGTGATATTTCAAAAAGTCATTAAAAGTTCAGGTATTTATCGATAGATGGAAAAACTAAAAAGTATCACCGCTGTGCCGGTCGGAGTGGGGGTGTTAGGTTTTTTCGTTACGGAATTTCTGGATTCGGTCTCCACGCTCAAGGCCCGCGATAGAAGCTATGCAATAGCTTAATAAAACTTTATTTTATCTAATACTTTTAAACATATTTTTGCTAGATGCAGCATGCAGCTCGCTGCATTATAAAAGCTTGTGGTAAATCCCGCAAAAACAACCCATTTTCCGGGATAAAAATAGCCTATGCGCTATTCCAGGTCATCATCTACATCTCCGTCAAATGTCATCCAAACCCGTCCAATAGTTTTTGCGTGATAGAGTTACAAACATCCAAACTTTCGCATTCATATTGTTACGTGCTTCGCGTTCGTAATTAGGCAATAAAACACCACTTACATTAAAAATGGTGTATTTATAACAGAAATATACTAAACACCACAATGCAATACGTAAATACACTGATAAACACCAATAACACTCACTATATCAACATTAAGCTTAACTGACTACGCTGAATCGCTAAAACACTTCTCGCCTCACACTGGTTTCAAGTATCGTTTTTGATCGCTTTATAAAAACTGCACTCTATGACGTGTGGACTTCTCGCGCCCCCCAGCAGAGGGAACGGGGAATTGTCTTCGGGGCTAATGGCCCCCTGGACAAGGTATCAATCGCTAGCCCTGAATAGGGCTAGGTCATTGGGTGAGGATAGTATGTTTACTTCTCCTAGAGTGTGCTGTAGAGTATGGTATTCTGTGAATGGGTGGTGCACCCCCCCGCCCGCCGCTCCCCCCTCTGTTTCTTCACACCACTAGGGGCGATCGCCCCACCGGGTTAGACCCTTGGGGGAAGCCCGGCAAAGCGACCCGCGACCCCAGTGGCGACTTGGGTAGAGGGAGGGGGGGGGGGTGAGACGGTTTATTGGTTTAATATGTCTCGGGGATATGGCCGCGCGTCAGGAGGGCGCGCGTGCCAGGGAGCTATGTTGTGAATTTCGGGGAGGGAAGAGGAATCGGCTTTGTTAAACGTGTTGGAGGCTAGTCTTTTGATGAAGACCTCCAAGCTTTCTATCTTTAAGTCTCGGCTAATCACTTCGTTTGTGACGAATCTTGGGGCATTAGTGACCCTACGCAGCGCTACGTTCTGCTTCTGTTGTAGGGTTAAGCGGAGGCTTGGAGCTGTGAACTGATACCACGCAGCCGCTGCGTAGGTGAGCCTTGGTCTAACGTATGTTTTGTATAGTCCCAGTTTCGTATTTAGAGGGAGCCTGGAGTTCAAGAGTGGTCGGAGTACGGAGAGTACCACCTGGGCCTGGTTGGTCACTGACTTGACGTGGCCTCGCATGGTGAGCGCGTTGTCGATGTTTACCCCCAGGTACTTGACGGATTTAGTCCATGTGATGTCCTGGCCTTGGAGTTTAAGTGGGGTGAGAGCTTTATTGGTCTTGGGTCGTTTAGGCAAGAGCGCTTGAGTTTTGGTGACGTTCACCGAAAGCCGCCATTTTCCCAACCAGTCCGGCAATAGGTCCAGGGTTCTCTGCAGCTTGCGGATGGCAAGGGTGGGTGATATTGAAATTGAAATGTACGCTGCGTCGTCGGCAAATAAGGCCAGGGAGCAGCCGTCTCCCACCGGTATATCGTTGGTGTAAACCGAGTAGAGGTTTGGGGAAAGACAGCTGCCCTGGGAAGCTCCTGCTGTTATGGGTTTGGTGGTAGATAGGTGGTCTTCAACTATAACTCTGAAGGTCCTATTTTCAAGGAAAGATGCAATGATCTTTATTAGTCTTCTGGGGGTAGTGGTGTGTGCTAGTTTGTAGAGAAGGCCCTTGTGCCAGACCCTATCAAAGGCCTTCTCCATGTCCAGTAGGACTGCGACTGCCTGCTCTTTCTTGTTGCGTGCGGAGGCGAGCATGTGCAGCACCCGTGCTAGCTGCAGAGTCGTGCTGTGTTCAGCCCTAAAGCCGTATTGCTCGTCACGAGGTTTTATGTGGGGTTCCAGTTTGTGCAGGAAGAGTTTCTCAAAGACCTTGGATATTGATGGAAGCAGCGTGATAGGGCGGTAACTTTTTGGGTCCAAGATGTTTTTGCCCTGCTTTGGTATCATTATGATATGGCCTGTCTTCCAGACTTTGGGGAACTCACCGGAGCGCAGAATGCCGTTAAAAAGTCTGGTAATCGAAACGATGGTTTTGTAGGGTAAGTATCTCAGAGTTTTGTTGGTGATTTTGTCTGCGCCCGGGGCCTTTCTGGGTTTAGTCTGCAAGATCTGTCTCCGTACCATCTGTGGAGAGAAGTAAATGGGATCTTCTGCGGGGTCGAGATTTGGTGTAAGGTAGGCTTCGAGAAACTCATCGATCTTCTGGTCGTGGGCGGGGTCGTGGCTGGGGTTTGGGCTGAACTGGCGCTCTAGGTGGTTTGCGAAGATTTCGGCTCGGTCCTCCGCACGGTATCTGGGAGTGCCGTCTTCGTGGCGAAGTGGTCTCACCGGTTGTGGTGCTTTAGTTAGCTGGCGGCAGAGGCGATGAAGAGAGCCCCAGTCGTCAGCAGCCTCTTGTATTCGGGTGTCCCAGCTTTCAGTGTTAACCCGTTCTAGGTCGGCTTTAATTTCAGCCGAGAGCCTGTTGAGAGCGTTTTTCAGGGTGGGACATCGGTTGTTCTGCCATTGACGGCGTAGCCTTCGTTTTTTTTGGATTTTGTCTCTCAGGAAGTTGGGTAAGGATGGGAGGAGACGAGATGGGTTTGTGCTGGTTGATGCCTTTTCCAGGGCTTCTCTGATATTGGTACTTAGGCTCTCGGCCAGTCTGTTGACTTCCTCAGCTGAACTGGCGGGGTAGTTCGGAGTGCTTGCCTCGATGAGTTCTTGGAATTTTGTCCAGTTGGTAACTTTCTTTGGCATTGGAGGAGCGACTCTAGTGGGAGGGTGCTGGATGACTGCGAGTACTGGAAGGTGGTCAGACTCCATATCATCTGGGATAACCTCTAGGTGGATAGTTTGGTTGAAGTTTTTATGGATCAGGAGGTCGAGCACATCGGGAGTGACATTTGGGTCTGCAGAGAAATGGGTCGGACCGCTAGGTCCGCAGACGGTGAGTTCGTTTTGGTCTGCAATGTTGTAGAGGCGTATTCCAGGAGTGGAGTTGGTGGTGGAGTTCCATGAGAGGTGTTTGGCGTTCCAATCGCCGGCTGCGATGGTGGGGTTTGACGAACTGAATATTTCTAGGATATCTGTTGAAGAAACCCTTTCTTGGGGTGGTCTATAAATGCAGTAGATTTGTAACGGTGAGCCGGCGACTAGGATTTCTGTTCCCAGCGCTTGCATGTTTTGCAGTGAGAGGTTAGGGAGTGGTTGGTGAACCACTCTTTTATGCACCAGGATGACTAGTCCTCTGTACGCCCTAATCCCGTTGTGTTCGTCCTTTCTATAGGAGTGGTAGTAGGGGATTTTCATTTTATCTCCTGGGCCCAGTAGAGTTTCACATATTAGCGCCACGTCAATGTTTTGTTCCCGTAATAAATTCTTTAGTGGCACGACCTTACCCTTCAGGCCGTGGGCGTTCCAGTAGACCATCCTCAGGGACCTACGATCCATATAGGGCCAGTAGGTCCGTCATCCCCCTGAGGACGGCCGAAACGGGGTCAGATCCCTCTCTTAGTGCCCCCAGCACATCTTGGAAAACCTGCAGTGCTTTTTCAAGCACCACAAGCTTCCCTTCGTCCGGGGTCACGGAGGGCGTCGCTCTTCTCTTTGGAATATCCCTGTTTGGTGGGATTAGGGTCTCTGTTTTCTTCGCCAGTTGGATAGTGGGAAGGTCCTCAACTTCTGTCTCCAAGCCACTTTCTAGGGGCTCGGTCTTTCTTTTGGTGGTCTTCTTCTTTTTCTTCTTCCTTACCCTCTCCCCTTGGAGACGTGGTTTGGGGTCGTTAGCAGGGGCCATGAGGGTGGAAGATGTCTCTGGTTGGGGTCTCTCTGGAGGTTGAGCAGTTTCCTCTCTGGTAGTCCGGTTGCCGGGGGTAGGTGTGGGTGCCGTTAGAGCCACCGTCCCTGCTCTCTTGTTTCTGGCCTCGCGTTTAAAAATGGGGCAGGTGGTGCTATTTGCGGTATGAGGTCCACCGCAGTTCGCGCATGTGGGGGGATCCTCACGTGGGCGGGGGCATTCCTTGGCGCGGTGTTCGTCGCCACAGCGAACGCATTTCTGAGGCCGGTGGCAATTATGAGAAGAGTGGCGGAATTGTTGGCACCGGTGGCACTGGGCCGGTCCCTTCTTTCCCCGCCACGCTTCTACTTTAACTCCAGGCATAAATAGAAGTTCAGTGATGGTATATATGTTTGGCAAGGTGTCTTGCTTTCTTTTCAATACTGCCAGAAAGATGCAGCCTGGTCGTCCGGCGCGGGCCCTAATGGGTCTCACGTACTCCACTTCGTGGCCGAGGGTGGTGAGTTCCTGAGTTATCTCTTCCGGTTCAGTGTCGGCCGGGAGTCCCCTAATCGCCACCTTGATACTGAGCTCGCTCGGAAGCGAGTAGCAGAACCAAGAGAGGCGCTCGGTTCTTCCTAGCTCGGACAGGTATTTCTGAACTACCCTATATTCGGATTCATCTTTTGGTGTAAACCTAACTCCCCGGCCAAAGGGTCTGGCATTGGGGGTGTGGCCTAGTAATTCACGTAGTGTACGAAAGTGTTTAGCCCAGTTCGGTAGAGACTCTACTACTAAGGGAGGGTAACGTCCCTTAGGTGCCGATGTCTGGGGGTCAGTGGTGGGGATGTTGTGTGTAGGTGATGAGGTCTGCGGTTGTGTCGCCGATGGTGGGCGAGAGGCTGTTACAGTAGCAAATGATAGTGATTGTGAAGCTTGTGTGGGTGTAGGAGAAGTAGGAGAAAGAACTGCTGGGAAGCACTTACGTTTAGGTTCTTCTCGTCTGCCGTTCTCGTCTCCTTCTTCTCTCTTTCTTCTCATCGGTGTGGGTGGCGGCGGCAGGAAGATGGGGGTGGTTTCCATTTCTTCGAGGGCAGCTTGTTCCTCCGCTGTGGTGGGTTCAGGTGGGCCGTCTGCCTCTAGTGCAGCACTAAGGTCGTTCAGTTGTTTGGCCATAGCTTGAATCACACTTTCGTCTAGTAGTTTTGATTCTGCAAGGCGGGCCATCATAATATAGTTCTGTTCTAGCCTCGTCTTTGGGGAAATCTTTTTGATTTGTTGAGAAGTTTGAGCTTGACTTCGCTTCATTCGTGAATCTTCATCTGCAGAAGAGGTGTCTTCGTCGAAGTGGCACTTATCACTCGCGTTATCGCGGCGCGGGTCGGTCGCGCTAACGCGGCGCGGTTGGGTCGCGCTTTTTCGGCGCGGGGTGGTCGCGCTAACGGCCGCGCCGCCGCGGCGCGGCTCGGGCGGCTCATCGCGGCGCGGGGCGGTCGCGCTAACGCGGCGCGGGGCGGTCGTGCTATCGCGGCGCGGGGCGGTCGCGCTATCGCGGCGCGGGGCGGTCGCGCTGTCGCGGCGCGGGGCGGTCGCGCTATCGCGCAGGACGGTCTCGCTATCGCGGCGCGTGTCGGTCGCGCTTGC
This sequence comes from Apodemia mormo, assembly GCA_036924255.1. Taxonomy (NCBI): domain Eukaryota; kingdom Metazoa; phylum Arthropoda; class Insecta; order Lepidoptera; family Riodinidae; genus Apodemia; species Apodemia mormo. Next base: position 20,790,082 of record JAUPFN010000025.1, read on the forward strand.
GGGGCGCGGGGCGGTCGCGCTATCGCGGCGCGGGGCTGGGTCGCTGTCGCGCGGGACGGTCGCGCTATCGCGGCGCGTTGTAGTCGCGCTGACGAGGCGCGGGGCGGTCGCGCTATCGCGGCGCGGGACGGTCGCGCTATCGCGCGGGGCTGTCGCGTTGTCTGGGTGCGTAGCGGTCGCGCTGTCATGGCGCGGGGCGGTCGCGCTATCGCGCGGGGCGGTCGCGCTATCTCTGCGCGTGGTGGTAGCGCTGTCCTGGCGCGTGGCAGTCGCGCTATCACAGCGCGGGGCGTTCGCGCTGACGCGCGGGTTGGTCGCGCTGTCGTGGCGCGTGGAGATCGCGCTCTCTAGGCGCGGGACAGTCGCGCTATCACGCGCTACGGTCGCGCTAGCGCGGCGAGCTGATGACTCGACGCGAGCAGTGGACGAGTCGCTCTAGGCCGATGTACACGTATCACTGCTCGCGGAGGACTCACGGCGAGATGATGAGTCTCGCGAGGTTGACTGGCGTGATGCCAGGTCACGCGCGCGTCGCTCGAATGAACGGCGATGCGTGCGCGGGTCCTTGGGTGGGCTCCGGGATGGAGCCGACATCGGTGTTGCCGACTTGTTTTGCCCCGCCGTAGCTGTGGCAGGCGGGGCGGCTGAGCCAGCTTGTGCCAGCTCTCTGGGTGCTTGCGCCGTCTTAGGTGACCTGCGCTTGCACTTCGTTGCCGCCTTGTGAGAGCCGGGAGGGCTCTTTAAGAAAGCGGCGTACTTTGGTGGCGATTCCCGTTGCGCGGCGGTGCGCGGTTTTCTCGGCTGCACCTCTTCCCAGCCAGACATTTCACTAATGTCCGACTCAGAATCGGCGCGAGCACGAGTCTTCGGCGATCCCTGGGTGGGGTCGCGATTTGGGTATTCACTACCCGACATCTTCTTCTTTTTTTATTTTTCGGAGAAAATCTCCAAGTACCCTCCTTAGCTCGGAGTGCCTCGCGTCCGTTCCGGCGACCGTCAGGTAGCCGCCGGGCACCTCACGGGCAGGGCCTTCCCCTCACTGGAGGTTTTCCCAGCTACTTTCCAAAGAAAGCAGTGGGAAAACGTAATTTTTCTTCTAACTCGAACCGAACGATGTACACAACTTGTATGTATGCACTCTGAAGCAATCCCTGCACTCTATTTGCCAACACATCCCTATTTATACCCAGGTATGCGACATTATACCTGAACGTTCCGAAATTATTGCGTAAACAATACTAATCTTAAACAAGTTACTATACACGCTATTTTCACCCTTATACCATAAGTGATAAGGCACATTATGGCATAATTATTCGGGTAACAGTGGCTATTGTTTATTAATAGAAGAAGCTATGCCTTTCTTTTATTTCTAGATATCTCTAGCGCTCCAACTCTTCACGTTTTAGATTATTCGCAACAATAATATTAAATATAGTTATCACAAGATAGTAAACAAGCAGATGTATTTCCCGGTACAAGAGATAACCATCGCCTACAGACACAAAAGATAATAATAGTTATCTTCTATTCTTGTGGCGGGTTTGGAACGCCACATGCATAAGTAAGGTAATTCATGATCAGTTGTTTGAAATTTGAATATGAACGTTAAGCCCGTCTTCCATAATCTGGGTCAAACTTCGGTATGTGACAAAACTTTTCCAGCTAATATTTTATGTCTGAGATTAAAGCGTAATTAGCAAGTTTTGGCAAAACATTAGTGTTGCACATCTACACATTCTCAAAGAAAGATTCTTTTTAGTTCTTTTCATATCGTATGATAGCACATAAGAAGTTGCCTCTTCTGATGGAAGTGTTCCGCATTTTATAAGTACCTTGTATAGGTAGGGTGTAGTAAAATCTCCTTGGATGTACTGTTTGTATCTGGCTTGTTTTGAAACCTTCAAATAGATGATACTTTAAAAAATAACATTGAAGTTTAAGTCAGCTCATGTAGAGGTCAAGGAACTTATATACGATAACTGGAATTATTACGAAGCAATATTTGAAAAATAAAAATGTACTTTATATCGTTAACAATAAAGTTGACATTTGTTTCTTACTTAACAGAGGGAAAAAACGCTCTGAAGAAGACAACAACAAGAGTGGATGTTGTCCCTTTCTTGCATTTGCCAGTGTAAATAAAACTATCTGATGGTAGATTTTTATATATTCGGTAATCGTTAAATCCTTTTATTCGTACACGTCGATAAATACATTAGCATAAAATGTATGGTAATTAACACAGTGAGTTCTAAAACGTGCTTATTTTAATTATTACGTAATTACTTATGCAATGCAAAAACTGTTTCTCAAATTAGTAGAATTACTTAGAAGTAATTTGGAAACTACGCATGGCCACACTTATATATGTATGTCGATTGGCGCTTTAATTAGTAGAAAGGGACACACTCAACCCATGTCGTGGTACTCTTCGAAAAGATTTTGAAGCGCGTGTGAACATTCCGGGTAGAATATAATTTCCTTGGTAGAGGTATATATAATATGTCATGGAACCATGCATGGAACATGGAACTATTATATTAATCCGAGATATATGTCATTCTATTTTTAAATTGTGGAAAATGCGTTATTCTAGTTGCGCTTAAAGTTTTTACATCAAAAAAAATTAAACCTTGTCTAATGTAATTTATATACATTTTCTTTTTTTTATGTCATAAGATAGCAAACAAGTAGATGGGTCTCCTGATGGAAAGAGTCAACCATCGCCTATAGACACCAAAGATGTTAAAGGTGCGTTGCAGAACACTACCACCTAGTAGCCATGATGGTAGTGACTCGATAGCCAATCGGTCGCCTTTTACGACCTGCCTGGCAGAATAGCAGTTGGCCTATTATTCAAAGGAGGCCGGGACCAACACGGCTTTCAAGCTTCCATGGTATCCCGCAAAACATCGCCGATAGACATCAAAGATGTTAATGGTGCGTTGCTATCTTGTGGCGAGGTCTAACGTCACATGCATAGGTTTACCGGCTACCCTACCCTCCAAACCAGAACACAACAGTGACAAGTACTGACGCTATTGTGTCAAGAAAAGCGGTGGTACCAGACCCGGGCGAGACAATGCAGAACTCTACCTCCTAGTAGTCACGATGGTAGTGATTCGCATAGCCAATCGGTTGCTTTTAACGATCTGACCCATCTTACCCTTTGAGTTCTGTATCCACACGGGTATGTATTATTCATACGGGACCCCAGCCGAATTGATAACTTCCTACTTTTGGGAAGTCGATCAAAAAAAAATTCGTTTTATAATTGGGTAAACCTTACAAAATTGCAATACCTTAGCTACAATATCGTTTACAAGGATATTTCATAGCTACACCATCTTCTCAAATTGAGGCGTCGTTATAAAGTTCGGATGGTCGTACTGTTGGAGATCCAACTTTTAAATTGGATCCCGGGATTAATATCAGAAGGGAGTGTCTCTTCAGTTCTTTATTCTTCTTGAATCGGACGCGTAATTAGACTTTTAATCTGTTTCCCACTTTTATTTGAAGCTTAAAAAAGTCGGGTGGAAAATATTTTTAATTACATGGAAAACATTTAGTGCTCGCTTTTCCCTTGACTTTTTAAAGTGAAATTGTTTTATTTTACGCTAATTATTCCGCAACTTCTTTTGCGTGACTTACTCGTTACTTTCTTTTACTTAGACGGGTAAAAACGTAGTCAATGTTACACAGTGAAAATTTAGATTAATAATATCAGTTAAAATTATCTTAATGATAATATATTTGTGGAATGACTAAATTGAAATATAAAATTTAAAATCTTCCGACACATTTTCTTATCGTCAGAACATTCTGCTTTGTATGCAACATTTTAAGAGCAAAACGTGAAGGGAGCTGATGCTCTTTATAATGCGATCCTGCAGCATCAGGTTAAGGCTACCATGGTTCTCTCAAAGAGCTTGAGTTGTTTTAGCTTCCATGGCCTCCTTCCAGCTCCACTATGTAACCCTGGAAATCATTCTGGTTCAGAGAAAAAACATAACTAAGACCTCCCTTTTTTCGCCGTGTTGGTCCCGGCCTCCTTTGTAGAATAGGCCAACTGCCGTTCTGCCAGGCAGGTCGTAAAAGGCGACCGATTGGCTATCGAGTCACTACCATCGTGGCTACTAGGTGGTAGAGTTCTGCATTGTCTCGCCCGGGTCTGGTACCACCGCCTTACCTATTCCTGCCGCAATAGCGTCAGTGCTTGTCGCTGTCGTGTTCCGGTTTGGAGGGTAAGGTAGCCGGTAAACTCATGCATGTGGCATTAGACCTCGCCACAAGATAGCAACGCACCATTAACATCTTTGGTGTCTATAGGCGATGGTTGACTCTTTCCATCAGGAGACCCATCTGCTTGTTTGCTATCTTATGACATAAAAAAAAACACTCGATGGGCTTTTTTATTTAGTGTAGGTGTTCTATGGCCACCTTCTAGATCCATTATCAGACCCTACGAATCTTCTAGCAACAAGGGCCAAATATATCAGCCCAATCTCAGATGGCCAGTCCTTCCAGTTTCATCATTTAATCGTAAAAATTATCGGACACCAAATTGTGTGCCAAAACAAGCCGAATCAGCCCACACTCGATGAGTTTATCTAGATTAGCGAAATTCTCATGAATTGGAAACCATCGTGCTTCGTTACCCTTGTAAGAATTTTCTCCATTTTATTCCAAAGTACCCATTACCTTCTATGACTAGCTCTATTATAAAACCCTGGAAGTCGTCTAATATCGTGGTATTTTTTAAAACAGTTTTGCAATTTCTTACAGCTTTATCAAAAGCCACTGGAAGCCATCCTGCTCTAAATTCCCTGAATAAACGAATTAAACGACCTCAAAGCTGTCATTATGAGATCCTGAAAATTGTCTAGCACTAGGCTGTTTGTCAAAATAGAACAAATAAGTTCAAACTTGGTTAGTTTAAGAGTTCCTAAGGCCAACTTCCAGCTCCATCATCAGATTCAGATTCAGATTCTTGAAATCATCTAATTGTGTGCACCAAATTGTGTGTATATATATATATATATATATATATATATATATATATATATATATATATATATATATATATATATATATATATATATACATATATATATATATATATATATATATATATATATATATATATATATATATATATGTATATATATATATATATATATATATATATATATATATTAGGCTGATTCAAAAAAATCGACTATTTTTTTTTTTCGATACTGAAACTCAAAAACCTTCGGAAAGGTGTAAAAAAACGCCTGTAAAAATCTGAGCTCTTAATATTAATATTTAAGGGTCGCGCACTGCGAATTTTTATTTCCTATCTAAATAACACAGGCAAAATTTTTTATAAACTTTAGAATTTTATCACTTCCGAGTGGCTTGCAGGACGGCTAAGATTATAGCTGATTCTTGTAGAGAATTTGACGCTCTACAAAAAAGGTCTCTTGTAAATTTTCGATTATTCGACTCTTTTAAAAGATATTCAAAGTCAAAGATAAACCTAGAAAAAATTAAAGGTTTTTTTCTACTTTTTGGTTGATCTACCAGACTTTTTATAAAATTTTGCTTTTAGCGATATTTTCTGAAGCATTTTTGTAATTCTGAGATTATCCTTAGTCCATTTCATTTGTGGTTTTGTATAGACGCTTTTTTTGACATGATTTAAGCCAAGTCGCATTATTTAATAGAAAATTACCAACAGTAGTGTATTAGGGGAGTAGTGCTCTTTTTTATCGATATAACCAAAAAAATATTTGTTATTACTTCACTTGTCACTGTGCAGGTTTGTTCTGAACCATCTTTCTTAATTTTACCTTGAATATTTATTATAATTTATAGTTCAATTATGTAGATTCATAGTTGTGTAGTAAAAGTCTGGTAGATCAACCAAAAAGTAGAAAAAAACCTTTAATTTTTTCTAGGTTTATCTTTGACTTTGAATATCTTTTAAAAGAGTCGAATAATCGAAAATTTACAAGAGACCTTTTTTGTAGAGCGTCAAATTTTCTACAAGAATCAGCTATAATCTTAGCCGTCCTGCAAGCCACTCGGAAGTGATAAAATTCTAAAGTTTATAAAAAATTTTGCCTGTGTTATTTAGATAGGAAATAAAAATTCGCAGTGCGCGACCCTTAAATATTAATATTATGAGCTCAGATTTTTACAGGCGTTTTTTTACACCTTTCCGAAGGTTTTTGAGTTTCAGTATCGAAAAAAAAAATTAGTCGATTTTTTTGAATCAGCCTAATATATATATATATATATATATATATATATATATATATATATATATAAATATATATATTATATATATTATATATATATATATATATATATATATATATATATATATATATATATATATATATATATATGTACAAAGTACAATAAATAATTAGGTTAAGCGTGCCGAGCGCAATATTTTGTGTCAGCATTTCGCATTGTACATTATAACATTTTAATTATTAATAAATCAGTGTACATACAGCACTCGTTGGGTTTGGTTTTATCATCCCTTCTTCCCTTTGTGTAGAAACACTACACACCCTTTTTGGTCCTTCGTTCCTTCAGGACCTTACTCTCGCGTCGCGTAAACATACAGTTGCTCTACATCCGCGCCGCGTTGTGAGGATACCAGTAACTTTAGCACATACAGTACAGTGTTTAGTGGACTCTGCACCGTGAGGTTTCTGTAGCAACGACAGCCGCAGCGCTCACAGCATAGACAGCAACGACAGCAGTCCAGCAGGAGAGTAAACCACAGAACCAAGTAAGATCTTTCCATATTTTTTTTAAACGATGGACAAGCTAATTCAACAGCAGAATGCTATCCTGGAAGAAATTAAACGTATAGAGACTAACTTTAGAAAGGACTCACCATCCCGTAAGACGCGCGAGTATCTCGATGAGAGACTTGCTAATTTGGACAGGCTCTGGGCTGAGTTTAATGCGAACAACGATAAGCTCAGTCTGTGCGGCCAACCTGATGCTCCATACTTCGTCGAAAACCAGTACGAGGAGGCACGCGAATTTTACAATAATGTCCGTTATAGAATTTCTTCCTATCCACCTACAACAAAAACAGACCAGACAGGTGTTAGTTTGTCCGTCAGAAAACACACGACAACACAGTCGCCGTCTCGAGAACATGCGCCGCCAGCACGGGCACCGCCAGCACAGGCACCGCCAGCACCGTCGCAACAGGCACACACAGACGTTGAAAAACTTTTGTCGCTTCAACGTACAAATTTTAGAGCTTTTGCTAGGCTAATTAATAACATTAACGTAGATAACATATGCGATAAATGGGAGTTAGAAGACGAGCTGCGCAGTGTTCAGTCTCGCTGGACTAACATTGATTCTTTACATTTAGAGATTGACAACATTTTACAAGGAGACAATGTGGACTACGATAATGAATTTTCCTACTACGAAAATTATTACAAAGACATTAAACGGTCACTTAATAAAAAATTAGCATCTGCAGCTCACATTCAACAAACTACACCTCAAATAGATATCCCAGTATTTACAGGCAAATACACACAATGGCCTACGTTTTATGACTTATTTTCCGAAAGCATCCATAACAATAATTTGCTCACAAAAGGTCAAAAAATGCAACACTTAAAGGGTAAACTAAGAGGAGAAGCTGAGCGTCTGATACAACATCTACATATTTCCGCTGAAAACTACGATACCGCATGGGAGCTTCTCACTCATCGGTATAACAATCGGCAGTTGTTATTTACAAAACAAATAGAAATATTTTTAAATCAGCCAGTTTCTTATAAACAATCAGCTTACGAAATAAGGCGTCTCTATGATACGTCTATGGAGTCTATTAATGCCATACAAAATCTCGGCATAAACACATCCTCTTGGGACCCGCTAATCGTACACCTGATTGCAAAAAAATTGGACCCTGACACGTACAGTGACTACCAGGAAAATCGTAAAAATCCACGGGAGATACCCACCCTGGATGAGCTCATGAATTTTCTCGAAAATAAGTTTACAGCTGCAGAGCCCATCGAGGAACTTTGAAGTGGACGACATAGTTCTGGTCAAGGAAGACAATTTACCTCCCGGGAAATGGGCTTTAGGTAGGATAGTCCAGGTACATCCAGGCAAGGATGGGTACGTGAGAGTGGTATCGATTAAAACCATGAATGGTATAATTAAAAGGCCAATTTTAAAACTTTCACGGCTTCCAGTCAAGGAGAGCGATACCGTACAGGTGAACAGCGGCTCTAGTGATCATGATCGACATGCCATGACTTCTGGAACAACGAGCAGAGTACAGCCAGAAAGCCAAACAAACCAGCTGCCGCAATCTCGACGTCGACCTAGGAGGAATAAATTATGTAATTTTATATTCACTTTAATACTTATGTTTTTATTTACAATTACACCCACACAGGGTACCTACAATATGTCTAATTTCAACTCGAACCAAAGCCTATATTTCGACAAACAGTTCGATATTAACTTAATCAGAGATGAGTGGAAATTAGTTGTTTATTATAATATGTCAACATATTGGACGAGTTTATCATATTTACAGAAGTACGTAAAGCGTATACAGAAGGACACATCGCAACTTTCACCGCAATATATAAGTATAGCAGACCAACTACAACATGAGCTATCGGAACTTCAACATTATAATGTATTGCTGCAATATAATACTAATAAACGACCAAAGAGAGGCATAATCAATGGTGTGGGTTATGTAGCTAACGCATTATTCGGAGTTCTCGATGACAGGTTCCTGAATCAATACGAAAAGGACATAGAGAAAATTTCATACGACTCTAATCACTTACGAAACCTCCTGAAAAATCAAACGAGCATTATTGAGGCACAGTCGAATATTTTACGCAGAAATGAAGATATAATGTATAAGCAGTTTAGCATGGTACAGTCACATTTACAAAACTTTACAAACATTTTAAATCAAGTACAGTCGGACAATGAACATCAATTTAATACTATATCATCAATTCTGTCGGCACAGATTTTAATATCGAATCTGAGGCGCATACAAGATAATTTAGTCGATACAGTAACTGATTTATCTCAAGGACACTTGGACGCACATTTAATACCTTCAGAACAGCTACAAGAACAGATGCACATTATTTCGAGTCAATTAAGAGGAGACCTAACTTTGCCTATTACTGAAGAAAACTTACAGGAACTATACAAGGTCATGAAAGTAAACTCAAAAGTCGGAAAATCATTCCTAGTTATAGAAATAAAAATACCGTTAATTGCTAAGGAATCATTCGAACTAGACAAAATATACAGCATACCTTTGAATAGTAATATTATTATTGAAACATTTACACCTTACATTGCTTTTAATTTACGAAAGGAAATATTTATTTTACTAACAGAAGAAGATACTCATTTTTGTATGCATTTATCCTCAGAAAAAGTTTTGTGTGCCTTCGATAAACCAATTTATGAGCAACAAATTAATCTTTCCTTCTGTAGCCTGCATACAAACAATAAGACATTATGTACAACTAAAACTATTAAGTGCGAAGAGCGGTGGATCAAATTACGTGCTAATAACAGGTGGTTATTCTCGTGTTGCGAGAATTGCCAAGTGCGACTTTATTGCTCGGACACAATAGAAATGATTAGCTTAGAAGGGAACGGACTCATGGACTTAGCGCCGGGATGTGTTTTAAAGAGTAAATCCGTAACAATTTACGGACATACTAATTATCTTACAAAACTATCTACAAAACCTAATATAGCTACAGTATCAGAATTTTCAATCCTTAATCATATTTTAAACTCAACACTACCTGAAAGTTTCATACCGGACAACCACAGTCATACCTGGGAGCAGATGAAGATACAATTGGAAAACATAAAAAAGGAAGCTGATGTGGTTTACTCTCCCGTCAGTGTACACGATGTACACCACTATACTGTGATCTACGTCACGCTGACACTGCTGCTCTTAGTTGGGTGCATTTACGTTGTCCGTCGTGTTCGCAAGACGAGCCAACAACAGTTTAGAGTGTCCCCAGCTGTCACTGCCCCGGTGACTCTGCGGGCGGTGGAGGCTACTAACGTGGAACTCTCGCAGCTGACTACAAAGCAGCAGCCGTCATCATCGTCACCATCTGGGGTGGTTCCTCCGAACACCAGTACGCATTCATGTGTGACAAAAGGTGGCAAGTGTAAAAAATCTGTGCGTTTGTCGGTTCCAAAAATTAGTGAAGGTGAAATTAGTGATTATTAATTTTAACTGTGACACAAGGTCGTTTAGGCTAAACATTATAGAGACATTAAGTTACGTATGGACATTAAGTTTTATTTCTTTACGTTACATTTAGCATCCTTTTCTCGGAGTCCCAGGATGGCGACCCTGCCAGGATCCAGATCATGGCAGACCTACCTGAACCACGCGTAACACCGTCGCGTCCATTTAGCCATACAGGTGTAGACTTCACAGGATATTTTGACATCAAAGCACAGAAGGGGCGTGGCAAAAAGGATGTGTAGTGTTTCTACACAAAGGGAAGAAGGGATGATAAAACCAAACCCAACGAGTGCTGTATGTACACTGATTTATTAATAATTAAAATGTTATAATGTACAATGCGAAATGCTGACACAAAATATTGCGCTCGGCACGCTTAACCTAATTATTTATTGTACTTTGTACAATATATATATATATTAATCGATTATAAAAATTGTATTGATTGTTTTATCTTTTGATATTATAAACAGTTTGTAAAATAATTATGGTATTTACTGTTGATTGAATTAAATATTAATCAAGAATATACTTTTACACATACTTACGAGCTTCCATTTTGATTAAAATTATTTAAAAAATCGATTGTAATTTTGTCGATTATACAATTTTAGTACTGCATATTTATTTTCGTGATTTCTTTTTTCTCAAAAAGCGGATGAGGCTCATATTTTGAACTTTGAAATAGAAAAATAGTTCAATTTCTTTGAACCACACTTCAACCCTTCACATTTGGGCCTAAAAATCCCCCTCTCCTTTACCTTGTTGAGTTTAGGAGTTTACTGTCTTAGCATTTTGCATCTGGATTCGGGGAGTTCCAATGTCACTTTTTCAGCTCTATATTAGGAGCCTCATCATCATGAGAAAGAATTTATTGCAACTAAAACAACGAGTCCAAACTCCGCTATCTCAGTATTTTTTGTCTGTGACTTACAATGAAACTCCGGCTCTGCCATCAGATCTTCAACATTATATGTATTGGAAAGTAAACATCAAAGAACATCAATGAGCCCAAACTCGACTATCTTATCTCTTTCTACATGTGAGTTTCGGTAACACTCTTTCAGGTCATTGTCATGAGTTCTAATTAAACTAAGTACTTATACCAACAAAACCGATAACCGCAAAGTTAGTTGTCTCGTTAAAACTCTGCATCTGAGAGTTCCAGTCGCTATATTCAGATTTCGGGCTATATCATGAAATCAGCTGGATGGTACCATAACATTGCATTGTCACTGAATATAAAAAAAAGCCAAGATTTAGTGCAAACAGTCCTTTAGAAAAGGTTTGCAATATTTAGAAAATTTGTTGGAGGACGTCCAAAAATTGCGTGGAATAACCTGATCAGATTCTTAGGTGGTCTTGGGGTTAGCTTATTTGGCTCAGATCTTGAGCTCTTGGGTTAGATACATGGGTTGGACAAAAGTGTTATGGAGGTTTTTCAAGGTTTTTCTCGAAAACCAAAATCTCAGTAGCAGCTCGGAGCCTGGCGAGTGGTGTGTTTACCACTCTTGTGCTTCAGACGAGCACTTAAAGGTTCCGGTTATCGTAAGAAATAGCCGATAATCGTTATCAGTTCGGTATAATGCGTCGTTGAAGATCACGATTCATCTCGCCAACCGATAAACCAGAAAATCGTGGTGACCTGTTCAGCTAACTCTGCTTACCCGAGCGTGATGGAACTTTTTTTATCCCAATATGTATTTTTTGAAAATAGTAGACAATGTCTGTCTTTGAAATTTGAACCATTATTATTATTATAATATATTAATACGCGATGGTTGTTTGCCTCCCTTTTTAGAGAAAACCTCACAATTACTCCAAATAAATTCTATATTATTCAATTGATAATTGCTTGATTTACCAGCATCAAGAACTAGAAAAAATATTACTACTTTTGTTTTTATAAATTATTAAAATTATATACATATGTTAAGACACTAGCTGTTGCCCACGACTTCGTACGTGCGGACTTCGTTTACTCCGCACAGCACCTCCCCCGTAGGTGATAGCGTGATAATATGTAGCCTAGTAATATTCGTGCAAATTTTGAAATAAATCTATGCAGTACTTATTAAGTTTGTCCCGGACATACATACAGACAAAGAGACAAACAGACAAACAGACAAACAGACAAACGGACAAACGGACAAACGGACAAACGGACAAACGGACAAACAGACAAACAGACTAACAGACAAAAATTCTAACTATATTTATACTTCGATATCGATTGTCACGCCCCAAGTATTCGTTTAAAAAAATATGCAATGTACAGTTTTGACTTTCTGAATGCTGCCATCTGACAGCTTTAATTTTGAAACAACGTCAACACGCTTGACGTTCGGTACCTATTTTTTTTGTTCAATTTCAAATCAACTTAAGAAGTATTTAATAAAATTAGTACGAATTATTCGAAAGGGTATTTATTGCTAGTTTGCCACTGATATAAAAAATCCTAGATGCACAGTCCCGAACAAAACTGACACTCAAAAGTGTCCCTAATTTCATTTAAGTAGTTATATATATGGAAAAAGCATATGTCTTTGCATATCCAACCTTAAGTGCTAGACTTATAGTTGTTTTTACAAAGCAATGTACGAAAAGAAATAAAATTGACAGTGTCGCGACCGACGCGATTCTATTTGAAATGAGCGCACAATTTAAAATTGTGTGTTCATTTTTGGAGGACGTTTTTGACACACTGATTGTGTATCTTGTTTTTTTTATATCAATGTAGTTTGCTTTAATTTTGTCAAAACCTATCTAATATGTGATCTCTGAATGACATTAAAACGATAAAAGTAGTGTGTGGAAAGTAACAAACCCACCGAAGGTCCGGAAAAGTTATAATAATACTAGCTGCAGCGTGCAGCCCGCTGCATTATAAATGTTTTTGGTGAATCCCGCGGGATCACCTTATTTTTTCGGGATAAAATATAGCCTATGTGCTATTCCAGATCATCGTCTATCTGTGTGCCAAATTTAATTCAAAACCGTTCAGTAGTTTTTGCGTGATTGAGTAACAAACACCATCCAAACATCCAAACTTTCGCATTTATAATATTATAATTTATAATATTATAATATATAATATAGATATAGATAATACTAATTAAATTAATTTCAGAGATGTGGAACCTCACGTCCGCAGAGATAGTTCCTGCCGTTTTATCTACAAACGAGTTAATACCAAACTGTAGTAACTTAATAAGTATTATTAAAAATCATAATAAAAAAATATATAAGTCATTCATATAATGGGTGAAAATATTTAACCGGCCCGTTAGTCGCGCGGTTAGCGACCCTGACTATGCAATCGACGGGGCTCGGGTTCGAACCCCGACTGGGACAAGCATTTATGTGATGAGCATATAATATGTTTGTAATTCCGATTTGGGTGTTTATTAAATATAGTATTTATATATGTATTTCTATGTATTAATATCGTTGACTAACACCCATAACACAAGCAAATAATTTGCTTGCTTTGGGGTTATATCAATAAGTGTAATTTGTCCCGGGAATATTTAAGTATTATTATTATTTATTTTAACCCAGCATTCGGTACGTCTAACCAAAGATATCCAGCCAAAAACAAACTTCATTCAAGGGTTAAAAACTTTTTGAATTGTTTTGATGAAATTTTATTCGTATACGAAACTTTATTAGTACAAATCAAAAAGTTTTAAACCCTTGAATGCAGTTTGTTTTTAGTTGGATATCTTTGGTTGAGCGTACCAATGGTGTGTTAAAGTATTTGTACCTATTATGGAATGAATGATCTTGTATAAGATATTGAATATTGTATATTGAAAATCTATTTATTTATATTTGTTACTGGCTGTTGCCAGCGACTTCGTCCGCGCGGACTTCGTTCACTCCGCACTGCTCCTCCCCCGTAGGTGATAGCGTGATAATATGTAGATATTATGTTGACCCGACCTGTTAGTAATATTCATGCAAAATTTGAAGTAAATCCATGCAGTACTTTCTGAGTTTACCCCGGACATACATACAGACAAACAGACAAACAGACAAAAATTCTAAAAACTATTTTTTGGCTTCGATATCGATTGTAGATCACGTCCCAAGTATTCTTTTAAAAAAATATTCAATGTACAGTTTTGACTTTTCTACGATTTTATTATATGTATAGATTATAATATTGTAATTTTTAATAATGTTAGTATCTTCACGCCCGTATCGCCAAAAACGTTGGCAGAGGTAAAAGTGACAAGTCCAAGATTAGTCAAAAATGGCTACTTAGTCCCATAATGTGATAGGTGGCAAGCCTATCGCCAACCGGGCACTTATCCAATCTCGGGCAATGTTGTTTTAATCAGAAAACTAAAATTTCTGATATCGGGGTCAGTCAATAAAAAAATGTGTTTTAAATTTTTTTATTGTCTGACCCCGAAATCAGACCTGGAACCTCAAGTGGTCAACACCGGCACCGGACTATTGGACCACAGAGGTGTTTTTTTTTTATTTCCAGAATGTGGTTGGTTATATATGGTTGTTAGTTACATCATAATAATATATCCATAATATTATAAATGCGAAAGTATGTCTGTCTGTCTGTTTGTTACGCTTTCACGGCTAAACCACTGGACCGATTACATGCAATTTGGCATGGATTATGTAGTTAAGAAAACATTTTGGAGCTCAAAAATAGCTTTTATTGCAATTTAAAAGATCAAATCGATCATCAAAATATACTTAAGGCGAGGTATTTCGATGCGCGTCAATTCTATAGAAAATAGGTGGCGCGGTATGTTCTGAAACCGCTGGGAAACGTGTTACTTTTCGGATAAATAAATATAGGACATCAGCTGAAAACTAAAATTTAGCACATTCTTTTTTGTATTTACAACTAAATATCACCATATAAAAATCATGTGGAAGATTAGAAATATTATTAACAAATTATTTGTTTTAGATATATTTTTAGCCTGTTTTCGGAATTTTATATGATCGAGTAAAATACATTGTATCATGTAATGAGTTAGCACGTTCTTTAGATAATATCTTCAGGTATATCGTGTAGTTTTTGTAAAATTGTTATTTAACAATCAATACAATAAAACGTGATTAAACAAACCAGTTTTTTCCCGTTTGTCGCGATGCCTCGTCTTAAAAAAATTACTGTTATTTTTAACAAAATTTGGATTTAACAAAATTTATTTTTGACTCTGAAAAAAATCTATGCTCAGGTAGGTAGGTTTTTGTTCTTTTGAGCTTAAAATACCTTAATTTAGCGAAAAGTTTCAGGCATGGCCTGCAAAGCATAGCAATTTTTAAGTATGTTACTTCAGAACTCATACCTCGGGGTATACTTCCACTATTGTGTCATTTTAATATGATGCAGATCTGATTCAGGGTTCCGAAAATACGGGAAACAGAAAGTCAGTTGATGCAGTTTTACTGTGTATAAAAACTATCCTATAATACAATGTTATGCTTAATATCTGATGAAATTTAATTGTAGAAGATTATAGAAACAAAATATGTATATTCAAGTCCAAACTAGGTTATAATCACTTGTACTTTAATTTCACTACAAATATAAACATATAATTTTAGATTAATCGACCGGTTTTGCTTTTTAAAGCATCTTCAGGACGTAATATTTTTTACTGATCAGGTCATCATGACCGGTCGATTGATCTAAAATTATATGTTTATATTTGTAGTGAAATTAAAGTACAAGTGATTATAACCTAGTTTGGACTTGTAACAATGGAATTTCACCAAGCGCCGATGATTGAAAGTGTAAAATCTATATGTATATTCGTTTCGTAACAATATGTTCGTCAATTAGATCCCAGGAATACATAAAAAGGATATGAGTTTAAAATTAACGAAAAGACGCCATCTTGTTTCTGCAAAATCAAAAACAAATGCTATCCTTGAAGCGGGAGCTTAATGTTACATGCATAAAACCAATTAAAATACCTATTGCGACAAGAGACAATGCAAATCTCTACCAATTACTAATTTAAAAGCAAAATTTTTTTTATAGTATAAGATAGCAAACAAGCAGATGGGTCTCCTGATGGAAAGAGTCAACCATCGCCTATAGACACCAAAGGTGTTAATGGTGCGTTGCTATCTTGAGGCGAGGTCTTATGCCATATGCATAAGTTTACCGGCTACCTTACCCTCCAAACCGGAACACGACAGTGACAAGCACTGACGCTATTGTGGCAGGAATAGGTAAGGCGGTGGTATCAGATCCGGGTGAGACAATGCAGAAATCTACCACCTAGTAGCCACGATTTTAGTGAGTCGTATAGCCAATCGGTCGCCTTTTACGACCTGCCTGGCAGAACAGCAGTTGACCTATTCTTCAAAGGAGCCCGGGACCAACACAGGGAATTTTTTTAAAGTATATTTTATTTTAAAATGAAATTTCTATTTAATTCAGTTTGTCATTAGATACAACGTATTATTTATTCGTCAAGTGTTTATATCAATTTTCAATTAATTAAGAGTATTGAATTTACAAGCACTTAAAATAAATTTGATTTGAAGCCCTTCTGTTTCGTCTTGAGAATCCGCAAGCCGCAATTCCGAAGAAGGTGACCTGATTCTTTTTAATAGCTGAGTACGATGAACCTTGTAGTTGTCTAGAGTGATAAGGCACGGACTAAATAATTTAGTATTTGTACTTATCAGTCAGTAAAAATAGGATACTAGATTATTAACAGACTTGACCATATTAATAACGAAAAAAACGGGTGGTGTCGTGGGACAACAGATGGGTTTTTTTCGGAATGTCTCAATTACTGCTGGCCTGATGGGCCGCTACAGCTTCACCGGTCGCGGGGGCGAGCAGAGTGCTCAGCCAGAATTTGTAGGTGTGGGGCTGTACGCCCTCCGCCCTAGGGGTGTCTCCTGCGAGATCGAACCTCGGCTTATGGTGGGGTCGCGATTTGCGATAAGAGGGCTAGTGACATTGTTTTGTCCGTCGGCTGAACCTTGCCCTTGGGCTCGGTTCGCCGATGGGCGCTACAGGGGTCCTCTACACCGCCGGCAGCGACGGTGTCGGGAATGTAGGTGTGTAATGTTTTCGTGTGAACAACAGATGGGAACGAAGTTCTTTATTATAAAAACTAGCTGTTGTCCGCAACTTCGTCCGCGCGGACTTCGTTTAATCCGCACAGCTCCTCCCCCGTAGGTGATAGCGTGATAATATGAACAGACAAACAGACAAAAATTCTAAAAACTATATTTTTGGCTTCGATATCGATTGTAGATCATGCCCCAAGTATTCTTTTAAAAAAATATTCAATGTACAGTTTTGACTTTCCTACGATTTTATTATATACAGTATAGATTTATTTATCTTTATTAAAACATACAGAATGTATAGCGTACAAATGTAGAGCTTAATGCATAAAGCATTCTCTGCCATACGGCTAACCAGAAAATTACACAGAGTGGTTAAATTTTCGTAATATTCTATTAAGGTAATATTTTAATTTTATTTAATTAATATTAATTGATTATAAATTTTATTAATATTAAATTAATATTACAGCTTAGGGGATCTACGTTACAACTCGACAGTTAATTCAAGAATTTAAATGCTAAATTAAATTTAGCTTGGAGGTAGTTGATGATGCGGGGTCAAAAAAGTCTATTTAAAAAAACGACCTTTTAACTCGTTTGGGGTTACCTTAAGGGTTTGGTAGTTAATAGTTATTAATTATTTAACTAACTGTTATTTACAGATTACGTGTAATTCTGACGAATTGGTAATATTATAAATCTATATATATAAAAATCAATTGCTGTTCGTTAATCTCGCTAAAACTCGAGAACGGCTGAACCGATTTGGCTAATTTTGGTTTTGAATTAATTGTTGAAGTCCAGGGAAGGTTTAAAAGGTGAGAAAATATAGAAAAAAAGAGTAGTTAAAAAGGCAAAACAACGTTTGCCGGGTCAGCTAGTTAAAAATATAAATATTATTAATTAGTATTATTTATATAATAATAATTAAATTGTACCAGGCTCAGGCGATATTATTGTATATAATAATTAATTTTATTTATAAATAAATATCACATAATATTAATTTATTAGCAATTAAATAATATTTTTTCTATTCCCTTAAAATTGCTAGCTCCGTATATTGGAAATTTAGTATTTAAATCCTTGATTTAACTGACGAGTTGTAACGTAAATCCCCTAAGCTATACGCCTGCCTGAGTATTTACTTAATTAAATACTCAGTATTTACTCAGTTAAATAAATGAAATGTTCAAGTAAGTACTAAAAGGAGATTTGATTTGAAAACCATTTGTAGTGCTCCGTTCTTGTCTTCAGATTATACGAAGTAGGTACTACTGTTTGTTGCATTCTACACATCTATATACATACATAAAAATCAATCCCTATTTTCCTTGGTCACGACATCACGCCTGAATGGCTGGACCAATTTCGGTATTTTTTTTTTGTTGTGTTTGTAATTGTAAGGAGAAGGTTCTTATAAAAGAAAATATTAAGAAAATTGCGCGGAAAATTAAAAAAATTAAGAATACTTAACCACCGTATAAAGTTTAATGCCATTTTGGCTGAGTGGAAGGACAATCCCGTAGACATACAAATTACGTGTCCCGTTGTTTGTCCGCTATGGATTCCTAATATGTAAGGCAAAACAACGTTTGCCGGGTCAGCTAGTTAATTATAAAATAAAGTCCCATGCCGCGTCTGTCTGTCTATCTGTTCGCAATAACTCAAAAACCACTCAACGAATTTTCATGCAGTTTTCACTAATGAATATAGGAATTCGTGAGAAAGGTTTAAGTCTATAACTTGTTACGGTTTTTTGTATATATTACCCGTAAGAAGCCGGAGCGGGTGTGAATACATATTAAATATACTTTTTTATGTTAAAATAGCAAACAAGCGTATGGTTCTTCTGATGGAAAGAGACAACCATCGTTTATAGCCAGCAAATATGTTAATGGTGCGTTGTTATCTTTGTGGTGAAGTCTCAATTGCCTCATGCTTAAGTTTACCAGCGACCTTATCCTCCAAACCGGAATAAGCACTCGCGCAATTGTGGCAGGAATAGGAACAGCGGTGGTACCAGACCCAGGCGAGACAATTGTCAGCACCTGAGCTTAACGGCAAGCACTAGCCGGCCAGGTGTGGCGCACCTGTGTGATTTATGCAGCTGTTATAGTGAGATAACGAGGTCGTTATTAACAACAATGGTAAAATATAGATAAGGATCATATAAATGGGTGAGGATATGATTTTTTCGAGTCATTGTAATTCCATCGCCAAACTGCTTTTCACTTTTACAATATAAAACCACCTCTACGATTAACCATATCTACGATTGTGGTGTCGCATAGACAATCGTTTGCCTCTTACGAACTGCTGTCAGAACAGCAGATGTATATATATGTATATATATTTTGAAAGGGAGCCCGGACCACCACCATGTAATTTAATTTAACCAGTTTAGAGATCAGACCTCACCTAGAACAAGTCAAATAATGGAAAAATAAAGATTGGATGAGCATGAGCATATGTGAATAGATTAAAAGCCATAATCATAAGAAAAACTCTAAAAAGCCTCAATAATACTTTGTTTGATCCGAGAGTCGAACCTGTTACGTCATATAGGCTAACCTTTAGAACACAATGCAATTTCAATTACCTTGATTTCTTCTTTGAATTATTATCGCAAATTAACGCTACAACATATAAAATATCTTTTGTAATTTTATTTCATTTCTAATTAAATTAACTGAGTCAAGATGAGAAACACTTTAATGTTTTCTACGCACTCAAGTTACAAAATTGAATTTGTCAGCAATATTTAGTTTAAGATACAATATCGAGCGCCCTTCACATTGATCTTGAATATTTGCTGGTTGTTATTTAAGTGACAATAAGCAATTAGGGCTTGAACTACGAGTACGTACTTTAGCTGTGGCAATGGGTGTGTTTAGCACAAATTCTAATCTCAATAATCTGACTTAGATTATTAGAATTTTGAGCTAAGATTTTGCCAGGACACTTTATAGATATTTTAAAACATTCCAACGCTGCCATTTTCTTTTGTATGTCAAGGTTTCCTCAAAAAGTTTTCTCCCGGCTGCATGGGTACCACCATCTTGCTTGTTTCTCCCGTGAAACAGCTGTTTCAGAGACAACAGTAAACTGTTTCAGAGAGAAGGGCAAGATTGGCACCGAGACTTTACATCTTATGTCTCAGGATAGGCAACAAATAAATGAGTTACCATACCATGTTAGTTTATGTTTATTGGCCACGTTGTCCACTTACCATCAGGTGACATGTCTGCCATTTTGCCTATCCAACTAACATAAAAAGGCGCTATTGGGTAATTCTGACACTTTTATATGTTTTGGCCATGAAGTATTAGATATAGGTGGAGCTAGTACTCGTGTTAATCAATTGAAACAAATACTTACGTTATATATCTGTCTATGAGGTTCCCCTATCTTTTTTATACAGATGTGTTAGAAAGAGAGGGTGGGACCTCAGAAGGTGACAGCAGTATGTAAAATTGTGTTTCAAGTAGGTATTAGAAGTGTTGTCTCCAGATATAATACAGCTTCATGGTTTTGACAGATAAAAAGTGTGTCCAGGCCATTGATATAAGTAGTTAGAGGATAAGAAATAGTTAGTCGTTGGTTCATAGCATTATTGTTAGATAACTTTCTTTAGATTGTTTGTAATTAACACAGCTTATAATTATTGTATATCAACATTACAGCTTGTATAAGACTAACTCTGTTTTGTAAAATAATTAATTTGAATAAGGTCACGTGACTTGAAGCCAAAAGTTTCTCAAATATGGTGTCACCTCCGCCCATAATCCTTTTGCATGCAAAACTTTGTCATATTGGTTTTCGCTCAATTAACTAATCAAACAACCAAGTCACAAAACAACAACACTTCACTCTGAAACTAAAAATAAACTGTGAACAGATATTTGACAATGAATTACTTTATGAAAGTGAAATTATAAAATAGCGACGTGTGAAAATGTGCTTGAAGGCGTGGCTTATTGAACCCATGAAAATTATTAATCAAAAAATTGAAAACAATGACAATTACCTTATATCTTTTACGTACATAAATAATGACGTATTAAAACGAGACAGATATATTTTTATTACTGAGGTACATATTTGCGTCATATTAATTGTATAACGAAAACTATATAGGCTGTTAGTGTAAACACAGTTATCCTTGAAACCAGTAGTTTAGTTTCACTTCTAGAACGTAAATTTAATGAAAAAAAAATTAAAGTAATTATTTCACCTTTTACAAATCCACGGTAAAGTGGACTGCGCGCTGAAATATTATGGAATATTGTGTAGGTAGTTAAAACGGACGGCCAGTGCGGTAGGTCAACGCCCATTGCGCACAGTATCCATGAATTTACGAACGGTGTCGGACACAAACTTTCTTATATTTTTGAAAGAAAAAAAACTTTTTTATTTTTAAATTCACATAAACATGTTTATAATTAAGTCAACTACCTATAGTTTTAGTGACAACGGTGTTTATCCTTACAGCCTGTATATGCATTATGCAATTAAGAACTTATCATTTACTTTATACCAACGGTCCAGGCTGAAACCGGTAGTCCTCGGATGCTCAGAATAAAGTTTTGTCTTCTTTGACTATCTGAGTCACATTTCTGAGATTAGAAGTTGTCCTGAACACACACATTGTTACCAAATATTCAAGTTTAACATCGTTTTTTATATAAATAGAAAACATACAAATAGCTTTCCTGATAGAAAGATCATCCATCGCCAATATACACCAAAAATGTTAATTGTGCGCTGCTATCCGGGTATTGAAATGCCACATGCATAAGTTTACCCTCCAAGCCGGAACACGACAGATACAAGCGCTGACCCTATTGCGACAGAAATAGGTAAGGCAGTGGTACCAGACCCGGGCAAAACAATGCGGAACTCTATTATGTAGTAGCCACGATTGTAGTAACTCGTATACCCAATTGTTCGCCTCTTACGAACTGCCTGGCAGAACGGCAGTTATTCTTCTAATTGAACCCGGACCAATATTGGGGCAAAATAATTTTGCTTATTTACCAAATTACTCAAACTCTTTTAAAATGCACTGCGCTTTCCGTAACTCTAATTTGAATGCCTCATTTAATTCAGTTTGCAGCGTCACTGTTTTGAGACGCCTTTTAAAAAACACTCAAGAGAATTGAGGAGGCAAATACTTGGAACTTGATTTAAGTTCCCTCAATTTCGTCTTGGGACGTTGTTAGCATTGCAGTTATTCTAGCGAAGGAATTCTAATTATACTAGGTGATATGGTATGGATTAAATAATGCATTAACTTTTTCAAGTTTTAAAAATGTATAAAAATAAAATTATGTTAAAAAGATTGGGATTAATAGCTCTTCAAACCAATCGCTGATATTTGGTGTATTTGATTAAAATATGTAATTGAAAAAAAAAACAAGCCCGCTGAGTTTCTTCCGCGGAATTGTCTTAGTGTAAAGCCGAGTTTCGATTCGATAATAAATTGTCACTGTAAAACTGTCTGTCAGATTAATTCGAATAACAAAAGGACTTCTGAAATCCAAAATTTAAATAGCAGGTCGGAGTTTGATGGTGTGTAACTACTCTCGTGCCTCGAATGAGCACGTAAAGTCATCGGACCTGGTTATCGCTAGAAATAATCGATAATCTTTATCAGATCAGTAAAATGCGGTGATGGGGATCACCACGCATCTCACCAACCGACAAACCGATGAATCGTAGCAAACCGCTAAGTATACTTTTTTTATAACATAAGATAGCAAACAAGCAAATGGGTCTACCGATGGAAAGAGTCAACCGTCACATATTTTTTTATACCGACTTTGTTTTTTTGCCTACCCCGCAATAAAACCGGACATTATGATATTTCAGACTCAGGATACTTCTTTCTATAGCACGCTGTCTTTCCTGCCTCTTGCCACACACAGACAGACAAGGATATTGATGGTTAATAATTAATCACCTCTGAGGTCTAGTGGTCCGCTGTCGGTGTTGACTACATGAGGTTCCAGATTCGATTCCCGCGTCAGGCAATTCAAAATGTATTTTTTCAGTTTTCTGATAAAAACAACGTTGCCTGGAATTAGATAACTGCCCGATTACCGATGGCCTTGCCACCTATCACATTACAGGGCTAAGTATCTTCGGCTAATCGTGGGTGCATTTTTTCTACCTCTGGCTAACTCTTCGGGGGAACGGGCGTGAAGGTTTACCATAACTGAAATCTAAGAAGATGAAAATTTAAAACACGTTTCAAAACGATTTCATAAATTTACAATTCGAATACCTCTGAGTAGGCACATTACCTTATTAGTCTTATCAGTGAATATATACAGGATTTTTTACCTCGGTAATTTGAATTCCACCTTCTCCCAGCTTAAACCAGATTATTGCTTCCAATTTCCCTTTTAAATGAATCCGTTTAAATTGTTTTTACAAGTTGGCAATATTGGAATAGGATCTTAAACGTTTACTGAGATCAAACGGCGTATATTCAAAGCGAATTTTTGTGACCGCCATATTGAATTCAGTTTTCATCAAGTTGTGATGGGCTTGTCGAATAAACATCGATACATCGATATATCGATATTTTTGGGCGATATATTTTGTAACGATATATCGATTTCAAATATCCAATATCGAAATTGTATCAAAAACGATATTTTCTTTTGTTTTTATTTGGTTGACTCAATTTGCTGCGTAACTGCTATTTGATTTGGTATTTTACTTGGTTTTTAAGTTGGAAACTCTGTCTTTAGCCCAATGACACATGTGACATGTGTCAGTTCAGTTCAGTAATTTCATTGAATTATGTATCTGACAAGGCTGTATGGGCTCAGATCCCTTTGCTTTTTGCTATGTCTATCAAATAAATATTGATTTAATTAATAAATAATTAATATTATTTATCGCTGTTCTTGATTTATTAATAATGATGTATACTGATTAGTATTTATCTAGTAATTTACCTAAAATGGCTGATTAGATTAGCCCTTTTTTCATATCCGACATCCCTATTTTGTGACTTGACAAACTATGGAATAAGTTGTACTTGTAAAATAAAACAAAAAATATAAATAAAAAGTTAAAATTTAATAAAGGAGAATAATGAGAGCACGTAAAAAGTTGGAGTAAAAAGCATGTTGATAGATGCTTGCCGTATTGTAATACATCATTAATTTCTTCTGAAATGTAAATTGTATCAAGGATACTTTTTTAATGCTACAATTCAATAAAAACCTTTAAAGATTAATATTACTTGAATTCACTATTATTACATTCTATTTTAAGCCATACACGTCGCTGTATATCGTCAAAGTACATGTAATACGTTTTTGTATCACTCAGAATGAAGATTATTTGATTTTAATCACTTAAAAGTTAAAAGATATACATGATGTTAGTGTAAATACCGTTATCCTTGAAACCAGTGGTTTGGTCCACTTATAGAAAGTAAATTCAATGATTTTTTTTAAAGCAGTCTCCATTTTTCCTTAAAAATTATTTCATCCTAGGATACAAGTGCACGGCAAAGTGGACGGAGCGCGGGAATATTGTGTAGGTAGTTAAAACAGACGGCCAGTGCGGCAGGTCAGCGCCTTTTGCGCAAAGTATCCATGAATTTACGGACGGTGTCGGACAGAAACTTTCTTATATTTTTGAAAGAAAATAACGTTTTTTAACTTTTAAATTCACATAAACATATTTATAAAGAAGCCAACTACCTATGGTTTTAGTGACAACGGTGTTTATCCTCACAGCCTGTATAAAATAAATATTTTTTTTGTATAAAATAAATAAATAAATTTGTTTTTGCTTGTTTGAGATGATACTAAATAGTTTGCGTGGCATGTTTAACAGACTATGTTGTAAGTTTCGACTTTACTTAGTAATAAATATTTTATTTTTTGTTGCATTTAATACAATAGTTTGTTTAAAATTTCGTATTTTTTTTTATCATATGATAGCAAACAAGCAGATGGGTCACCTGATGGAAAGCGTCAACCATTGCCTATAGACACCAAAGGTATTAATGGTGCGTTGCTATCTTGTGACGAGGTCTAATGCCACAGGCATAAGTTTACCGGCTACCTTAACCTCCAAACCCGAACACGACAGTGACAAGCACTGAAATTATTGCGGTAGGAATAGGTAAAGTGGTGGTACCAGACCCGGGCGAGACAGTGCAGAACTCTGCCACCGTGGTCACACACAGTGGTCACGATAATAGCCACGATTCTAGTGAGTCGTAAAGTCAATCGTTCGCCTTTTACGACCTGCCTGGCAGAACGGCAGTTGACCTATTCTTTAAAGGAGCCCGAGACCAACACGTGGAAATCATCTTACTTATCCGTCAGTTTTCTTATTTGTTTGGTTGGTCATAAATGAAAGAAAGTGTGAACTTTATGACGGGAAAGAAA
Source organism: Apodemia mormo (assembly GCA_036924255.1). Classification (NCBI taxonomy): domain Eukaryota; kingdom Metazoa; phylum Arthropoda; class Insecta; order Lepidoptera; family Riodinidae; genus Apodemia; species Apodemia mormo. The sequence continues at coordinate 20,815,891 of JAUPFN010000025.1, forward strand.
AGTCTTTGCTTGATTTCGAAATAAGAAAAAGCGTACAAGTTTGATTAGTTTCATAAATTTCCAACTAAATTCCTTTTAAAATTAACTTGCTATTAACAAGTGTCCGTTAAATTAATATTTATTACATTAATTTGATAATTTCGGCTGACGCTTTATTATTGTAGCATCTCCTTTCCAAGTTAGAAGATTACTTTTAAAATAGTCTTATTTTGAATAGCAGTAGATTTTTTTAACTCCTTATTGAAGAAAGTTACTGATTTTACAATCTCGATCTTTTAGGCCCGGGAAACTTAACCGATTTAGAATATACATATGTATTTTTCCCCGTGTTGGTCCGTGCTCCTTTGAAAAATAAACCAACTGCCGTTTTGTCAGGCAGGTAAAAGGTGACCGATTGGCTATATGTGTCACTACCATCGTGACTATTAGGCAGTAGATTTCTGTAACGTTTCACCCGGATATTTGGTACCACTGCCTTACCTATTCCTGTCGCAATAATCTTAATGATTGTCATTGTCGTGTTCCAGTTTGGAGGGTAAGGTAGCCGGTAGACTTGTGCATGTGGTATTGCAATCCCGCTACACAGATAGCAATTCACCATTAACATTCTTGGTGTCTATAGACGATCGTTTCTTTTTCCAACAGGAAAGATATCTGCTTGTTTGCTATCTTATGAAATAAAATAAAAGTAAATAAATAAATACAAAGTTGCGGGATTCTGCTAGTGTCAAATAATTTTGTTGTTTACATCAAAACAGTGACGGAAATGGATTATTTCTTGAATTAATAAAAAGTTAAAGATAATTTACTAATTCTTGTCAAACAAAACATTTTGTTTACGAAAGCAAAATGTAAGATGGATGTTACGGTGTTACGCGCCAAAACATGTATCAATCATTTTGACAGCTGCCAATCAAATACGCATATGTTATCTGTGTATTTTTTATTGGATTGTTAGAATTTAAATGGGCCTCTTAATATTACAATGTCTACAAAATCATTATAAAATCAAGGATATTTTTTAAATTAATAGCTGGCAAACAAACAGACTCTCCTGGTGGAAATTGAAACCATTTGCCTACAGATTGCCTACAGATAATTAAATTTTTAATGGTGCGTTGTTATCAAGGAGCTTATACTATAACTGGAATTACTACGAAGCAATATTTGAAAAATAAAAATGTACTTTATTTTGTAACAAATAAAGTTGTCATTTGTTTCTTACGTAACAGAGGGGAAAAACGTTCTGAGCTAGACAACGACAGGAGTGGATGTTGTCCCTTTCTTGCAATTGCCAGTGTAAATAAAACTATCTAGATGGTAGATTTTTATATATTCGAAAATCGTTAAATCCTTTTTATTCATACACGTCGATAAATAAATTAACATAAAATGTATTGTAATTAACATAGTGAGCTCTAAAATGTGCTTATTTTAATTATTACGTAATTACTTATGTAATGCAAAAACTGTTTCTCAAATTAGTAGAATTACTTCGTAGTAATTAGGCATGGAAATTATTGTTAAATCAGATTAACTGTTATGTTGTTAAAGTTATTTAATATTTAACAGTTATTTATTTATGTTATATTATATCAGTAGCCTATATATGATAAGTATTAGAAGCAGCTACCTAAAAACAACAGCTGAAGCTACCAAAAAAGAGGTCCTCTAGAATGGTTTTGATAACTTTTAACAGTTATTATTATCATGGTCTCTCGAAATATTTTTAATAACAGTATTATCATAAATCAATTAGCGAGCAAAAAAAACGCTCTTTTAAATATTTTTAATAACATTATTATCATATATCACGTTATTTGGTAATTTTAGTGATGCATAAAAATTACTTTTAACAGTATTTGCTAATATAAATAACAGTAAAAGTACAAAATTTAATATGTTAACTGTTAAATGATCCATGCCTAGTAGTAATTTGCAAACTACGCATGGCCGCACTTATATATGGCGATTGGCGCTTTATTTAGTAGAAAGAGACATACTCCACCCATGTCGTGGTACTCTTCGGAACGATTTTGAAGCGCGTGTGAACATTCCGGATAGAATGTAAATTCCTTGGTTGTTATCCGTATGGCGGGATAATAGTTTATTTTTTATTTTAACGGCATAGACTGCTGCTATCGCTTAAGCAGCCACCTTTAGACTAAGTGATCTATAACTATAATCAATTTCATTATTTTTTGAATATATGTATGTACAGTACGTATACATATAGGTATTGTATTGGCGGTATGATAGTGCAACTTGCATAATTCTACCGACTTCCTTACCCTCTAAATCAGAACATGACAATGACAAGCATTATAAATAAATAAATAAATATTCACTGGACAAATTACACTGACTGATCTAACCCCAAAGTAAGCAAATTATTTTGCTTGTGTTATGGGTGTTAGTCAACGATACTAATACATAGAAATATATATATATATATATATATATATATATATATATATATATATATATATATATATATATATATATATATATATATATATATATAAATACAAGAATATATTTAATAAACACCCAAACCCGGAAATACAAACATTTATGCTCATCACACAAATGCTTGTCCCCGTCAGGGATCGAACCCGAGTCCCGTTGATCGCGTAGTCAGGATCGCTAACCACTCGACCAACGGGGCGGTAAAATTGACGTTATTACGACAGGTATAGGCAAGGCGGTGGTACTAAATACCGGGAGAAATTGCGGAACTCTACCACCTAGTTGTCGTGATGGTAGTGGTACTTTTTAATCATTAGTCTTTTACAAACTGCCTGGCAAATGGCACATGGTCCATTCTTCAAATGAGCCCGGATCAACACAGGGAATACAATTTATCGTTTCACATGTCTATTATTCTTTTGACCACAGACCACATGAATACTAACAGACACGCCATTGCATTGGGAAGGAAAGGTGTCGCCACGCATATGAGCAAACGCTCCTATTACTGTCAAATACGTCACACATTCTTGTACTGTTTTATTGTACCAAACGTCATGACAAGATTTAAAAATTATTCTTGAATTTCCGCGTATTGGTCTCGGCCTCTTTTGAAGAATAGACCAACTGCCGTTCTGTCAGGCAGGTCGTAAAAGGCGACCGATTGGCTATCGAGTCACTAACATCGTGGCTACTAGGTGGTGGAGTTCTGCATTGTCTCACCCGAGTCTGGTACCACCGCCTTACCTATTCCTGCCGCAATAGCGTCAGTGCTTGTCGCTATCGTGTTTCGGTTTGGAAGGTAAGGTAGCCGGTAAACTTATGCATGTGGCATTAGACCTCGCCACAAGATAGCAACGCACCATTAACATCTTTGGTGTCTATAGATGATGGTTGACTCTTTTCATTAGGAGACCCATCTGCTTGTTTGCTATCTTATGATGTATAAAAAAAGTAATTTTCTTTCATCGGTAAGTAGTATAACTCTGTGTTTCAGTGTGTAAATGCAAGAAGCTACACCGACAAACTAAGAAATCGTCTTGAAGGGCGTATCGATTTAATTTGTGGTCTTGACATTAATAAACTCGTTTGAAGACCAGACCACCTGCAGTTCTGCCAGGCAGGTCGTAACGATTGGCTATACGAGTCATTACCGTCGTAGTTATTAGGTGGTAGAGTTCTCAACTCAAGAGAAACGTCTGGCCGGATATTTGATACCAGCGTCTTACCTATTCCTGCCGTAATAACGTAATGATGACACTTGTCATTCTTGTGTTTCGGTTTAAAGGGTAAGGTGACCGGTAGAGGCATTGCTTTGCCCGGGTCTGGTACCACCTTCGCCACCTACGGCAGGTTAAGTAATATTCCCGCCGTAATAGTGTCAGTGCTTGGCACCCTCTTGTTCCGGTTTTAAGGGTAAGGTTCCCGGTAAACTTATGTGGTATTAAGACCTCGCCACAAAGATAGCATCGCACCATTGACATCTTTGGTGTCCATAGGCGATAGTTGTCTCTTGCCATCAGGAGAGCTATCTGCTTATTTTCTATCTTATTACATATATAAAAAAATTAACGCGTGTACGCCAAACGCAAGATAATATTATGTGTAATTTATTACGAGTAAAAAATTAACGCGTGTACGCCAAACGCAAGATAATATTATGTGTAATTTATTACAAATAAAAAAAAAACGTGTGTATGCCGAATGCAAGACAGTATTATGTGTAATTTATTACGAGTAAAAAAATTAACGCGTGTACGAAAAACGCAAGATAATATTATGTGTAATTTATTACGAGTAAAAAATTAACGCGTGTACGCCAAACGCAAGATAATATTATGTGTAATTTATAACGAGTAAAAAATTAACGCGTGTACGCCAAACGCAAGATAATATTATATGTAATTTATTACGAGTAAAAAATTAACGTGTGTACGCCAAACGCAAGATAATATTATGTGTAATTTATTACGAGTAAAAAATTAACGCGTGTACGCCAAACGCAAGATAATATTATGTGTAATTTATTACAAATAAAAAAAAACGTGTGTATGCCGAATGCAAGACAGTATTATGTGTAATTTATTACGAGTAAAAAAATTAACGCGTGTACGCCAAATGCAAGATAATATTATGTGTAATTTATTACAAATAAAAAAATTAACGTGTGTATGCCGAATGCAAGATAATATTATGTGTAATTTATTACAAATAAAAAAATTAACGTGTGTATGCCGAATGCAAGATAATATTATGTGTAATTTATTACGAGTAAAAAATTAACGCGTGTACGAAAAACGCAAGATAATATTATGTGTAATTTATTACGAGTAAAAAAATTAACGCGTGTACGAAAAACGCAAGATAATATTATGTGTAATTTATTACGAGTAAAAAATTAACGTGTGTACGCCAAACGCAAGATAATATTATGTGTAATTTATTACGAGTAAAAAAATTAACGCGTGTACGCCAAACGCAAGATAATATTATGTCTAATCTATTACGAGTAAAAAAATTAACACGTGTACGCCAAATGCAAGATAATATTATGTGTAAGTTATTACAAGTAAAAAAATAATGTATGTATGCCGAATGCAAGATAATATTATGTGTAATTTATTACGAGTAAAAAAAATTAACGCGTGTACGCCAAACGCAAGATATAGATAGAGAATATTATGTGTAATTTATTACGAGTAAAAAAATTAACGCGTGTACGCCAAATGCAAGATAATATTATGTGTAATTTATTACGAGTAAAAAAATTAACGCGTGTACGCCAAACGCAAGATAATATTATGTGTAATTTATTACGAGTAAAAAATTAACGTGTGTACGCCAAACGCAAGATAATATTATGTGTAATTTATTACGAGTAAAAAATTAACGCGTGTACGCCAAACGCAAGATAATATTATGTGTAATTTATTACAAATAAAAAAAAAACGTGTGTATGCCGAATGCAAGACAGTATTATGTGTAATTTATTACGAGTAAAAAAATTAACGCGTGTACGCCAAATGCAAGATAATATTATGTGTAATTTATTACAAATAAAAAAATTAACGTGTGTATGCCGAATGCAAGATAATATTATGTGTAATTTATTACAAATAAAAAAATTAACGTGTGTATGCCGAATGCAAGATAATATTATGTGTAATTTATTACGAGTAAAAAATTAACGCGTGTACGAAAAACGCAAGATAATATTATGTGTAATTTATTACGAGTAAAAAAATTAACGCGTGTACGAAAAACGCAAGATAATATTATGTGTAATTTATTACGAGTAAATGCAAGATAATATTATGTGTTTGTTTGTTTGTTACGATTTAACACAAAAACTACTGGAGCGATTTTAAAAATTCTTTCACCTTTAAAAAGGTATATTTAAACAGGAGTCACATACTACTTTTTACCTAACTAAGCCAAGAGAAGTAATGACAGTCACTCGAATGAAGTCGTGAATAACTGCTAGTCTATATCAATATTATTAATGCGAAAGTTTGGATGTTTGGATGGATGGATGTTTGTTACTCAATCGCGCAAAAACTACTGAAGGGATTTCAATGAAATTTGGCACACCGGTAGATAACGACCTGAATGAATAGGTTACTTTTTATCCCGATAAAATAAGAAGATCCCGCGGGATTCGCAATAACTTTTATAATGCAGCAAACTGCATGCTGTATACAGTTCAAATATTTATCACAACATGTTAATTCTGAGTGCAAAGTCAGTTTAGCTAGTAATACATAAATATCACAATCCTATACTTCTAAAGTGTCACACTACTAGACATGCAAATTCTTGGACCTAGACAGATCGAGGGATATCCGTGGCATTTCCGTAGAGTTCATTATTACCAGCTGTGCCCGGAGACCGGGTGACCCAGTTAACGGCGATCGATTCCCGGTCAACAACCTCAGATCACGTGACATATTATTAATACGTGATGCAAAAATTTAAGCTGTTTTTGATGCTTTAAAAATCATCCTCTTGTACAGTAGCGGTACGAATAGGTTCACCAGTTTTCAAATTGATTCATTTAACAAGCTGCGAGCACATATGATCTTTTGAAAATTTGTCACATAATAGACTGTTGCTTAGAAAATTATGCTTAACTGTTCGATAACATGGTTCAGAGTTGCTTGCATCAACACTATTTCCGTATTTTATCTTACGTAAATGATTATTATCAAAAGAGATGCTAATGTTTTTTTAATTAAAACCTTTTTATTGATTTGACCTGCCATTCATATTTATGTAAAAACTATTGTCATGGTTAATGTCACCGTTATTTCTAGATTTCTAGTGTTATTCAATATTTTATTGCAAAATTATTTGTCATAAATGTAATATCGCCTCTGTGGTTTAATGTTCCAGCGTTGGCGTTGACCACATGAGGTCCCGGGTTCGATTCCCGGGTCGGGCAGATTAAAAAAAGTGTTTTTTCAGTTTTCCTGGAAACAAAAAGTTGCCCGGGATTGGAAAGTGCCCGGTTGGCGATAGGCTTGCCACCTATCACATTTGTGGGACTAAGTATCTTCGGCTAATCATGGGTGCACTTGTTGTACCTCTGCCTACTCCTTCGGGGATATGGGCGTGAAGATACTTTATAAATATAATATCCTTTATTTTCGTAATATCATATTAATGCCGAGACCTTTAAGAATTGAAGAACGAGCAGCAATAATTGATGCAATAATTATTGTTAGATAAACTTTATTTGATAGAAAACGTTACAATTATTTAATGTTAGTAGAACTGTTTTTTGTACTGGTATGTTGGCATGATTGATTCGTACACTAGTGCAAGCGAAACTAGATCTTAAGGTGACGAACCTATTTTTACCGTGACTTTACATCAACGCCATCTTTCTTTTAGGCTGTTTTAAAGACATTTATTTTACTATGCAATTGTGTTTTTGATCTTTACATTCCATATATAAAACTTGAAGTCTTTCTTCTTTTTTTTCGAAATGGCTATTGCAGTACCTTATGGGTCGTTACTGTGTCACCGGACTTTTGGGGCGAGCAGATTGCTCAGCCAGAGTTTAAATTAATATTGGGCCTATAAACGCCCTTCTTTAAAATGGGTCGTTACTGTATCGTTGTGATTTGAAACTCAAAACGAAAACGCATCACGATAGAGAAAAATGCATAGTATTGAGCCAGTGAGAGAATGAGATAGAATTAATTACATTTCATATTTAAAATACCATTTATGGTTACAAAACCAGCCAGTAATGAGTACAGCCAAAGAGATTTTACTGCAATTTTTTACTTTTTTATTCGAATAACCCTTTTCTTCGGTCTTTCAGTTTATTTCTCTTTTTCGTTCTTTTATACTTTAAAGTTTCAATTCTATCTAGTGTGAGTTTACATTCTATTTTTAAAAAAATATTCAGAATAAGTAGAGTATTTAATAAAGACTATAATCAAACTGAGCCACAGTTTATTTACACTACGCTTAGTGAAGTAGATATTTCTGCTTTAACTTTGATAGATTTACAGTTGTATTTCAATCTAGATATATACTTGCAATCGACCATACACTTAACAATAAAATCTCTTATGTTTGAAAAAAGATTTTAGACGTAAAGGAAATAGTATACATATGTGTATGTACAAGTATGTAGTGTGTGTAATGTTTATTTTTTAAAGTATTCCACGCCACGTGGCCACGTGGCATATATTTAAAATGCCACGTGCATTAGATCTCGCCACAAGACAGCAACGCACCATTAACATCTTTGGTGTCTATAGGCGATTTTTTTATTTATTTTATTTTCCAAATACTTAGCCTAAGGTTTTTACAGTTTTTTTATCTGCTAAACTGCATCACAGTTTGTCGGCAGTAGTTCTTGGTTACAGTAAATTTTTCCATTTAGTTTTACTTTATAATACATACCACACATATTATCCTATCAAAATCCACTCAACCGTCCCGAGGTTTACAATACAGTTTTAGTGTTTTCAATACACACCCAACCGCGGCGCCGCACCTCTCGTGTGCCCGCATTCCGGCAAAATCTTTGCGTTGCGGCGGCGGCGCGACGCCGGAGCGGTGCCACTGCGTCATCTATATACATATAATAAAATCGTAGGAAAGTCATGTATGTCCGGGGTAAATTCAAAAAGTATTGCATGGCTTTACTTCAAATTTTGCATGAATATTACTATCAGGTTGGGTCAACATATAGGCTACATGTTAGGTATCACGCTAGCACCTACGGGGGAGGAGCTGTGCGGAGTAAAGGAAGTCCGCGCGGACTAGTTTTACATACAAACATTTGTAGTGGGCACACAATGCGCTATGATGCCGCACCGGGATTGCAACTGTCGAGACGAGGCGGGGAGGGGTGAATGCGTTGCGACGTCGGAGCGGCACCGCTCAGTTTTTTATGTATCACAAAGGCACACGCTTCTTCGTTTCTTATATAGTTTTCATGGTTGATCTTGACGTGTTCTTTTCCTCCATTTTTATTAATAGACTGTCCAACGCTACTTGGGCGCCGCGGCGGCGTTGCTGCGGCATAACAACGTAGCGACGACGCACCACTCGTGTGTCCGCACTTCTGGCGAAATCTTTGCGATGGGGCGCCGCAACGCGCCGTGTGCTCTCGGCCTAAGTGATGTCGCTGCGGCTTCTGAATATAAATATCAATGATATGCCATACGTTGCGTTCCGGCGCTGCACTGCAGGCATATCGCACTTCGATTTTCTTAACGCAATTGGTATTAGATAGCCGCAACATGACACCGTTGCGGCGCCGCATACCACACGTGAACAGTGATGCGGGAAAATGTTTGCAATGCGGCGCCGCACCGCACCGTGTGGCTGCTCATTAATTGCGATAAGAAAATCGAAGTGCGGTGTGCCTGCGGTGGCAGCGTGCACACGCACCGTGTGGCATATCATTGTTATTTATATGCAAGACGCCGCAGCGACGTCGCTAAGGTGCCGCGCCACCACCGCACCGCACCGTGTTGCGGTGTGCTTGTGGTGCGGCGCCAGAACGTACCGCCTGGCATGTCATTGATATTTATATGCAGGACGCCGCAGCGACATCGCTCCAGCGCCGCGCCGCGACCGCACCTCTCTCCTCCCTAATTGTGACATAATTTTAAGATTTGAGATACTTGAGATAAAATTATTGTTAAACTTTGGTCGTTGAAAAGGAACCTTTATAGGTCCCTAATGTGATAGGTGGCAAGCCTATCCCCAACCTGCTACTTTTCCAATCCCGGGCAATGTTGTTTTTATAAGAAAATTAAATAAAATAAGTCATGAAGTAAATGCACTGATGATCTTATATATATGCGAAACGAAACCAGATGGAAAAACAGAAACCTTTCAGAATGGGGCCTGGACCAACACGGTCAATTTTCTTATGGAAAATGTAATCGTTTGAAAAGAGAATTTATTGACAATATTTGAGCAATAGGTTTCATGTAATTCCCGCGAATGTAAATTGTAGATTTACATTAACATTTGCCAAGTCTTCGGAAATCCTGTTTGCGATTACTTAGTCAAAGTCAATAGGGAACTCAAAACTTATTACGGAGTAATGTACTATGCGTTCCAACTAAGAATAGGATCGCGCTTATTATCAAATTCATACCACGAGTGTGAAATTAGTAATGTCAGCATAAAAATATTTGTTCAAAATATTGCTGAGTTATTGAAGAACAAATAACGTTTTCATATTGTTATTTTCATCAATAAAAAATTATCAAAAACATCAGTCTAGCTGTTGATCTATATAAATGTAAAAAAGTCGTGTTAGTTATACTACTTATAAGTCAAAAATGACGGGGGCAATTTTGTTGCGATTTGAGTGGGTTTGGGTTGTATTTGTCCAGAATAGGCTAAAAAGTATTAAAATATAATATTCATCAATAAAAAATAGTAAAATATATCAGTCTAGCCGTTCATCTATACATATATACATATACATATATATATATATATATATATATATATATATATATATATATATATATATATATATATATATATATATATATATATATATATATATATATATATATATATAAAGTCGTATTAGTTATTTTACACCTTAACATGATCTGATGGGAATCTAAAAAAACCAGTTAGAATGAAAATATATTTTCTAAATTATTTTTTTGTTAGAATTTTTTTGTACACCTTACTCATCACTTATGAAGTTTTTTGCAAAATGCGGAGTAATGTGTCATCCTGACTGTCCTATTTCCAGTTAGAACGCATAGTATAGCACTAAGAGCATCAGAGTGCTAAGTGTGAGTTTTTCTTTTCGCATTCGATCGTGAGCGCGTTTGGAGTTTACTAGGAATTTGTATGTGATTTGTACAGCGCCACCTAGTGGTAAACGTGAGAAACCAGTTTACCACTAGGTGGCGCTGTACAAATCACATACAAATTCCTAGTAAACTCCAAACGCGCTCACGATCGAATGCGAAAAGAAAAACTCACACTTGGCACTCAGGACTTTAGAGAAATATGTTTTTAACTTAGCATATTGTTTCGTCACTGTTTTGTTTTTGGACCATTTTGAAGGTTAGACCTTTTAAGGGTTCCGAAGTAAACTACGAACAAAAAAGGAAAAAAGCGTGGGGTGCATGATGTTAACATAGATAGATAAATAACTAAAAAAAGGAACTCACGTTTTTTACAATGCAATTGATTTTTTTCTTATATACACTATTCTTGATTTAAATTTATTTTTTATTTTTTTGTTTGGTAAAAGCGTGTCTTTTAGTTTTTTAAACTATAATAACAATTAACAAGCAGGATGTTAACAACAAGATAAATACAGACATATAAATATTTTTAGGGTTCCGTGCCTCGAAAAGAAAAAACGGAACACTTACAGGATCACTTTGTTGTCCGTCCGTCCGTCAGTCAAGACCCTTTTTTTCAGGAATGTGTGGAGGTATTAAGCTAAAATTTATATTAAATACTCAGGTCTACTTCCCCTTGGAGTTGTGAAAAAAATCAAACTTCTAAGTCAACGAAATCAAAAGATACAGCCGTTTATGCCGCAAATTTCCACAAATTTTCGAAACTCGCAAGGGAATAAAAACCTACAGGGTACTTCCGGGAACTCAGAATCTTAAAATTCGGTACAAAGCAACATTTTATAGCACGGATAAAATAAAAATTGCGGAAACCGTAAATTTTGAGTTTCATCATATTATTATAAAAATATTTTGGTTATTTTTCGTTTGATATATTGTTGCTATCATGTACCTATACAGGTTTGTATGAAACCTTCGGTGCGCGATTTCGACTCCCAATGGCCGGTTTTTATATTATAAGACAACAAATATGTTAGGTTTTATTTAATAGAGCAAGATTTTGCCCGAAATTATATTTAATAGGCAAAATTATTGTTTTAACTGGTATCCCCAAACGTGGGGATGACAGTTAGAACTTGTTAAAGATATGGCAGATGGACGACGACGCTCGAAAGAGCAAGTCGTGCCGAACAGTTTGCCTCGAGAAAACTGTAAAAGTAACAGTATTGAGATCATTCTTGAGCGTGCATAAGTAATTTAAGGTAATGTATTTTATTAAGTTATATTTATAAAAATAAGGTTGTTACTTGTTAGTTGTTAGTGATAATAGCAATGTGAAAAGAAATATAAATGTAATATAATTGATTACGTGGTTTAATTAGTAAAGGTAGTTCCTAACATTTAAAGAAAGGGCCGTTGTCCATGTGAAATAGCACATCGTGTTAGCATATTAATCGCCAAATGTAGGGTATTCCTTAAATATCAGAAGTGAAATTACCCACAGCCTCAAATTTGTATAAATTAAAGGTTCAATTAAATAACTAGATTTCCAATATTAATTGTGACATATATATAAAGTATATAATATAAAATGTAACATTCTCATATCGATTTTATATTTCGTAAGTCTCATTTTTATACATTTTTCTTGGTTAGTAAAAAAAAATAAAAAGATTTTATGAATATTGTAATATCAATTTTTTAACTGTAATTTCTCAGTATATATTGGAAAACTTGATGTATGTACGTAAAAATATTTGCTTATTTAAAAAGAACATTGATATTCACTCCCATCTTGCTGTGCATGTATCTCGACACACACACAGAATGAGCAACTCTTTTATGGGTGGGTAGGCAAAGTGTACGCTTTTACAATACGCTGCCTGATGCCGTTAGAGATTTATCAGTTGACAATTTCAAAAAAAAAAAAGTGTTAAAACAAAATTGTGAAAAAAAAAGGTTACTAGAAAATATCTGAATATCTAGATAACAGGAAAGCATGGGATTTATATTTACTGTAACAATCAGATACTTACAAATTAAACATTTTGTAATATCTTACTAAAAAAAAGATACGAATAAATGACAAACCCGCTGAGTTTCTTCCGCCAGATCTTCTTATAATAGTGCGGCCGTGTTTCCGATCCGGCAGTAGAGTCAAAATGGCTTGTAAAAGGTTTTATTTAAAAAAGTATTTCCGATTTCTAGACTTATTATAATTTCGCACACCGGCATTACCGGTAGACTATGGTGATTTAGAAATTTGTAACACTTTTGTAACCGATCTTTATAAAAAAAAAGTATTCTATTCATCTATATTCTATTAAATCACCAAGTATTTCTTTAAAATCGATATAATTTACTATTTAGTTGTTGGAAGTCAATTTATTTTCTTCCGATCCTTTCGATCCGGCAGTAGAGTCAAAATGGCTTGTAAAAGGTTTTATTTAAAAAAGTATTTTTGACTTCTAGACTTATTATAATTTCGCACACCGGCATTACCGGTAGACTATGGTGATTTAGAAATTTGTAACACTTTTGTAACTGATTTTTATGAAAGAAATATTCTATTCTATATTCTATTAAATCGCCAAGTATTGCTTTAAAACTGATATAAATTTACTATTTATGTAGTTGTTGGAAGTCAATTTATTTTCTTTCTTTTCTCCCTTTTTTTTCCAATGGTCTTTAAAAATAACGTACGCTGATAGATATGTAGGTACGAAGAATATACTATGCTTTGCCTTTCTAAGTTTCAGATACCTGATGTGCAATAAAAAAAAAATGAAAGATCACTCGTAACATAGGAGCGATCACGTGGTAACGAGAAAATGAAGGTGTTTAAAATGAAAATCGAGCCGCATAATGAGTGCCTTTGCCGTCAACGGAGCCTGTCTTCCTCGTGTAAGCAGAACGTCAATTACTATGGATATGACAGTGTACGAGTAGAGCCCATACCAGAGAGGTAACCTTAATTTGCCACTAAAAAAAAAAACTTTGATGCTTCAACAAGGAGGATTATTAGGAGACTTAGTTGAATTTCCCAACAAAATGGATGTGAAGCAGTGGACTACGAATAGAGGTGACGTTAGGAACACGTGTACCTTCAGATATTTTAATTCTCGAAATTAATACTTCAGTCAGTATCAGTAGGCAATCCGTCACCGCCTAGTATCCGTTTCTATGACCACCGCCTATATTACGTTTGAATTAAGATATTAAATGAATGTTTTTGTTTAAAGTTGAGAGGTTCCGTAGATTAGAATAATTTGATACAAAAGACAGAATTATGTTTATTCAGTTGGAGGGTAAACTAAAAAAAATCACTCGGTTAAACCCAGAATAATTACATTTATTTTTGAGTAATCCTGTTTAACCTCGTATAGGGTAATAGTCATAGTTAGTCATAAATTTAAAATGTGTATTGATTTTAGTCCTGGGCCTGACGTGGTATTAATTACAGCTAAGACTGATCTTAGCTCAGAGTATAAAAGCTCAGTTGATTAATTAAATTCCTTATGTCTATTACAATATCTAACTCGGGGTAGCTATCTTTATGAGCCAAATTCAAAATCTGATGCAATCGATGATGTTTACATAGAATACGAAAAAAAATTGAAATAATGGTACAGGCAAATTTTACTTTCTGTACATTAAAATGTTGTAAATATAGTTACAAAATATATTTCTTGTGAGATTTATTAGTTGAAGGATAATTATAATATTTAAAATTTCTAACGGTAAACGACGGTCCTAAGTATTCTGTGAATTTTAAAGTTTTGTCTTAAAAGCAACTTCATCCGTGATTAAATTACAATGCATACAATCTTTGTATTTATAGGTATATTTGTAGGTCTCGTTATTTTGTCTCCTTAATATAATTATGAAAATGGATGCCACAGATGGATGAGATGACGAGCATGAATAGCCGTTTAGGTATTTGAAATACATCTTAGCTGAGCCACCACTATTGCCTATTTATGACCCGGCAGTACAAATTCAACTGCTTTTGGGATGGGAGAAAACTAGGCAACGATGGTATATTGCTACAGAGATTGCGTGATTTAAAGCCTTGCCATCTGGTGGTTTTCTTTAATGTTCAACATCTTATAAGAATAATATATACGAGTATATATAAATACATTTTTATTTGCAAGCGTTGGCAGATACTTATTTTAAAAAAACCCACAGTGCATAGTATATGTGCTGGGTTTACTGTTGTCTCTCGTATAACAAGATGGTACGGCAACTTGTTACGAATGTCTGTGTGGTATAGGATATCAACCGGAAGTAAAGATGTATCGCGTAAACTCCTAGACAACTAGTGTAATAACTACAGTAGGTAAACGTTGTAGTTCGAACAATCTCTCCACCACTTATGTCATTAAAAACTGAAAATTTGGCTATTGGCCCCATTGCGAATTTCATAGGATTTGTGGAACCTCATATCCTTCAGATTTGACAGATAACAGATAGAAATAAAAATTAGTAGTTTATTATATAACAAATAATAGCATAATAAATAATTATATTAGAGACAACGAGATAACATTAAGGAGATGAAGCTGTATAGGAAGGGAAAACTTCGTTGGATGAAATAAGAAATAAAAGTATTTTCGGAAATGCTGGCTCCATTCAATTTAAAACATTAGGAACATAATATTTTTCTGTAGTAAATGGAGCCAATATTTTAAGTTAAATCTCTAGCAGTATGTCGATGGAAACTTCTTGACGTACTATAACGGACATAAAAAAAGGAAAAATCTGCTTCCCAAGTAAGGACATTACATTTGTTTTTTTTAATTGATTTCTGTAACACACATCGACCAATTACAAAATTGTTGTAACCACATATGTGTAGGTACCGTGGCTAGTCTACTATTTAATCTCTTGCTATCCCACTATTTTAAAATTCGGTGTTGTGCAAAGCTGAAGTAACGATGAAAGGCATTCGGATTCTTCGGATTTATTCTATTAATTAATGCAAAATGGTTGCGAGATGTCGTTTTCTAATTTTCTTCTGATATGAAAATGAATGAAAAAGATTAGAGAATGGCTAAATTTTATAAGACATCAACTATTACTAGGTAAGAGGTTTTAGACAATTGCGATTGATGCATCAGAGTAAACACACGGGACTTCACAATTGAAACAGGGCTTTTCTCCTCGTTATAGCAAAAGAAGTGAAAAAAAAAAATCATGAAAACTATTTTCAACTAAAATGGCAAAAATAGGAGGGAATTCTTTATACGTTACATCGATCTCTTTCAAGTGTTAATAGATGATGCCAAGTTAAAGCTTAACATGTTATTATAAATTTGGTGAAAACGATTGTTTATTTCAATGGTAAAATAAAGTTAGCATTTAATGATTTTCTTTGAATTCATATTAAGTGAATAAGTAATCAATATAAGAATTAATTAATGGCTTTTAACAATGAAAGGTGAATATAATTTTTTTTTTAAAATGTGACATGTTCGTGATTCGGGAGGATTACGATTAATATGATAAAACTTAAAATATGCAATGGTTACTGTCGTAAGACCCAACAGTATTATGGGGGGGTGGTTTATTTAATGTATATAATTGATATGTATGATACTATGGTTTTGGTCGCGAGGCAGGAAGACTCGCGCCACTAACATAGACGGAGGAATTACATAATATACTTTGTAGTTCGGGAGAGTCACAATAGTATATTATGATGAATGGAAAAAAATTGGAATATAATTATTATTTAATTTATTTGGGAAAAATAAGTTTATAATGTAAAGTGGATACATGTATTACATAGTTATGAGGCCCTCAGCCTCAGCCGTGAGGGTTTAAAATATTGTGATTGTATAACAAGAGAATAAGAGACACGGGTGAAATATTTTATAGAGAGAATACTCATATTAGAAATAAATATATGATAGAATTTATATATTTACTTTTATTATAATATTGACCTCAAGGTCAACTGTCAACAGTTATGTATATTCAAGAATCTGCCAAAATTATCAAAGGAGATTCTGATCTATATTGTCTGGATTGTTTGAGATGTTCATTTGATGAGCATTGAAGTTATTTTAAAATTCTTTTACATCAAGAAATACCAGTAAAATGCCAGAACAAATTAGAAAAAGAAGAAAGTTGTTTAAACGCCAGTTTTGTAACATTAAATAATTTAGTGATTTAAATTATGATGTCCCTCTATCACTTTGAACTTAGTTACTCTTACATGGTTTACCGAATCTGTTGTGACATAAAACTGTTACTAGAGAATACGAGGACCTTGAATTATAAAAAGGGACTATTTATTAATAAATTAAAATATTTTGCATAGTATAGATTTTTTTTATTGGCTTCATTTCCAAATTATTTTATCACATTGTTAAACGATATTTTTTGTACATGTATTAAAAAAAAAATTAATTTATTTAACAATTAATAACGTATAGTTACATATTACCGCTATAAATCATATTGTTATTAGCGTATTAATAATATATGTAATTAAAATATCCGAAGCGTAAGTTTTTAAAGAGCTGAAATTAATTTAAAATATCTGGTTATTAAATTATATACTTGTTAAATTAAATTTATGAAAGAAAAAAATGTCTTTGTTTTAAATTCAAGTGTAGATCGATTTTAATTCTATATTGATTTAATTGTTAGGTGTACACCTGTTACATGTGGATTTCCATGAGGCAATATTTATAAACAATTATATTATATAATAGCTAAATGTACCATGTACTTAGTACATTAAATAATTACGGAAATTACTATGAATAGGAAGTCTTATAATACATTCTAATAAAATCGTAACGCAAAGATAATAAAGACGTACGACAACGCTCTACCTAAAAGTAAACATTTAGGGATGAAAATTCATTAAAAATATTTGGATGTATTAATCGAGTATTCTTTAATTCATGCAAAGAATATTCCTCATGTAAAAAGGGAAACAGAAAAGGAATTGTAAAAAAAGAACTATATGTGCATAGTATTAAAACATTTATTACTAATAACTCCGTTAAGTAGAATCAATTAGATAATATATTGCATTGTAAGCGAAAATAAAAATTAAAAAAAAAAATGGAATGGAATGGAATTGGAATGGAATGGAATGGAAATGGAATGTGTTAGGATATTTTAGATATTTTTTTTAATTATTGATCAATCGTAATTGTTGATTAACTGCTATAATTTATTAGGTCTTTATGTATGGTTTTAGTTACTGGTAATTATCAGTATACAAAATACAAACTCGGTTTAAAACATTGTGATTACCATTCTTGTAAATCCATTGTATTGTATTAAAGTCAATATTAGCTTTAGGTAGATAAAAAAAAAATGTTGAGCCAAGTGGTAGACACATTTAAAGATATTTTTAACTTGCATTTATTATAGTTCAATTATTATCATTCATTAATCAATTTTTATGATGTATTAGGTTTATATGTATGGTTTTAGGGTTAAGTGGCTAATAATTATTGGTACTTACCTATATGAATTTGTATAAAAATTGTTGCATTGAAAAATTACAATTAGCATTCCTGTAAATAGCTCTGCTAACTGTCAAAACGTAAATGTAGATATATTTAAAGATATTTTTCGCTTTACATTATAGTTCAATCGCAATTATTGACTAATTATTTGTTATAAGTAATATATTACGCCTATGTGTGGATTTAGTTGTTAGTAATTATTTATATACAAATGTATGTAAAATTACTGTATTAAACATTGTAATTAGTATTCTAGCAAATAGCTCTGCTAGGCTACTATCCATTGTAATGTAAGTAAACATTAAGTAAGTAAGCAAATATTAAAAAAAAAAGATGTAAGTGTACATATTTAAAAGTATTTTTCTTTTTACATTGTAGTTCCATTTCATTATTGATTAATTGTAATTACTGATTATTAGTTAAGGCTTACATGTATGTTTTTAGTCACTGGTAATTATTAGTAAACACATAACATAAAATAGCATGCCATCAATATATGGCGGAATATTGTAATTTTTTTTTAACATTGTACGATCTGTAACAATTAAAATATTTCATGTAACATAAGAAAATAGATGTAAAATGAAAAAAATACTAAAGAGGCCAAGTGTTAGGTTTAAGTAAGAGAGCGTGCATGAGGACATGCACGAGGTCAGGATGGTCGAGTGTTAGGTTTTATTTAATAGAGCAAGATTTTGCCCGAAATTATATTTAATAGGCAAAATTATTGTTTTAACTGGTATCCCCAAACGTGGGGATGACAGTTAGAACTTGTTAAAGATATGGCAGATGGACGACGACGCTCGAAAGAGCAAGTCGTGCCGAACAGTTTGCCTCGAGAAAACTGTAAAAGTAACAGTATTGAGATCATTCTTGAGCGTGCATAAGTAATTTAAGGTAATGTATTTTATTAAGTTATATTTAGAAAAATAAGGTTGTTACTTGTTAGTTGTTAGTGATAATAGCAATGTGAAAAGAAATATAAATGTAATATAATTGATTACGTGGTTTAATTAGTAAAGGTAGTTCCTAACATTTAAAGAAAGGGCCGTTGTCCATGTGAAATAGCACATCGTGTTAGCATATTAATCGCCAAATGTAGGGTATTCCTTAAAAATATATTCTGTTATAAAACATAATATAAAATGAAAAATTTCGGGCCCTATGGACATTTTGGGGGGGCTCGGTCGTCCCTGCAGTCTCCAGACTAGGCCCCAACAGTGTAATTTTTGTACAGGAAAGTGCTGCTTTTAATAAGTTTTGTTATTCTTTTAATAGAACAGCAAACAAGCAGATAATTCTTCTGATAAAAAGGAATAACCAACGCCTACAGACACCAAAGATGTTAATAGTGCACTGTACCCATGTAGATTCTTCTGATAAAAGAATAACCATCGCCTACATACACCAAAGATTTCAATAGTGCACTGTACCCATGTAGCGGAGTGGCAATGCCACATGCATTACTTACCCTTCAAACTAGAACACAAGCATTGAAGCTATTGAAGCAGGAATAGGGAAGGCGGGGTTACCATTTATCCGGGCGAAACACTGCAGAACTCTACCACATAGTAGTCACAATGGCAGTGTCACGAACAGCCGTCTAATAATCGTTCGACCTTTACGAACTGCCAGGAAAATGGCATATGGTCTATTCTTCAAAGAGAGCCTTTCCAACAAAAGGAATAACTTTTATATCGATCATCGAGGCGCGCAGATACTAGGCATTGCTATATGGTGGACGTTCCACGTACCCGGACAAAGAGGTTCGACTCGACATTCTTGATTCGAAGGGACTGGAATATCCTGGGAAGGGACTGGGATAATAATCCGCAAGGGACTGGAATACGCTTCCTGAGTTTGTGTTTCCCGACGGGTAGGTATAACCTGGGGATCTTCAAAAGAAAAGTGAACAGGTACCTACTAGGGAAGCACGTTCCATCTTAGGCCGCATCTAAACTTACCATCAAGCGAGATCGTGGTCAAGCTCTTCCCTATCGATAATAAAAAAATAATAACCATCGCCTACAGGCACCAAAAATGTTACTGGTGCGTTGCCGTCTGTGTGACGGGCTTGGAATGTCGAACGCAATAAGTATGTTTCCTTCCAAACCGGAATTCGACAGCGTCAAGCACCGATACTATTGCGGCAAGAGTAACTAAAGCATTGGCCCCGTTGGTCGAGTGGTTAGCGACCCTGTCTACGCGATCGACGGGGCTCGGGTTCCATCCCCGACGGGGACAAGTGTTTGTGTGATGAGCATAAATGTTTGTATTTCCAGGTTTGGATGTTTATTAAATATATTCTAGTATTTGTAATTATGTATTTCTATGTATTAGTATCGTTGACTAACATCCATAACACAAGCAAATATTTACTAACTTTGGGGTTAGATCAGTAAGTGTAATTTGTCCCCTGAATCTGCCCGAGGTGTGTGTCTCAGGTCCGGAAGTATAGCGCCTCGATTCACTGCCGTCTTCACACCTACTTCACTCACTCTATTAAATGAATAGGACAAGGTACAGGAATAACGTTGTACAGCGGCAGCATTCTCTCTCGATGAAAGTAGAGCTCACTAACATCAGAGGTTTACATTCTAATCTCGCTGCAGTCCATTTCCACCTTGAGCGCTTCCCTATTGATAATTTAAAAAAACAAACAAGCAGATGGCTCTTCTGGTCAGAGATATCCATCAGCTATAGACACCAAAGAAAATGGTGTATTCCGTGTGATAAGGTGTTAATGCTACATGAATGTGTCTACAGGCTACCTTACCCTTCAAACCGGCAATGATAAGCATTGACTCTATTGCGACAGGAATTGGTAAGGCGGTGGTACTAAGTAATCGAGCAAGACTTTACGGAACTCTACCACCAAGTTAAAAACACAAGCTGACTGACACCCATAACACAAGCAAATAATTTGCTTACTTTGGGGTTAGATCAGTAAGTGTAATTTGTCCCGTGAATATTTATTTATTATTATTTATTTATTTAAGTTAAAAACAATCTGGCTTAATATTGACAATACACCTTATAAGTATTCATTATAGTTTAGTATGTTAAAGGTGAATTTAAGGACGTAATAATATTCGTGTCTTTGATTAATTACCCGTCTAGAATCTAGATGAAGTAAGTGAAGCAATAGACCGCGACGTTTAAAAAGTTTGTAAAAATCCGCTACCTATGTGTGAATATGTAGATGTGTGTTGGTCGCTTTGTGACCCGGACCAATATAAGGAATATTGGTCCGGGCTCCTTTGAGGAATGGACCAACTGCCATTTCACCAGGCAGGTCGTAAAGGCGACCGATTGGCTATATAGCTATGGTTGTGCAACGTCTTGGCCGAGTATTTGGTACCACCGTCTTACCTATTTCTGCCGCAATAGCGTCAATTCTTGTCATTATCTTGTTCCGGTTTATAGGGTAAGGTAGTACAATTATGTACGTGGCATTGCCATCCCGCTACATGGATAGCAACGCATAATTCAATCAGAAGAGCTATATGCTTGTTTGCTATGTAGTGATATATAAAAAAATAAAAAAAATATGCTCGTGTACTTACTGTTAATTCCAGTTAGTCAGCGATATAGAATTTATTTTAAGTAAACAGCAACTGATAAAATAAACAATTATCTATATCTATACATATAATAAAATCGTAGCAAAGTCAATGTATGTCCGGGGTAAACTCAAAAAGTAATTCATGGATTTACTTCAAATTTTGCATGAATATTACTAACAGGTCGGGTCAACATATAGGCTACATTTTATCACGCTATCACTTACGGGGTAGGAGCAGTGCGGAGTAAAGTCCGCGCGGACGAAGTCGCGGGCAACAGCTAGTATATATATAAATCAATTGCAAAATTATTTTCGTACCAAAATTCATCCAAATCGGTTAAGTGGATTAGGCGTGAAAAAGAATTAGCAAACAGACAGACAGACAGAGTTACTTTCGCATTCTTACATTGTTTTGAAAAATCATTTTAGTAAAAAACCCCTTGTTTTATTTTTCCTATACAATAGTGGTTATATAAAGTTATATTTGCCAATGAAACGTGATATTTGTATTACTACAAGGTTTTCCCATATAATTTCGATAAAATTTCATATGACAAACTGACGTATTTAAACTGCTTGTTCTCTTCTGATTGTTCCAACGACACTTACCTAAGTAACAACTGAGCCTGCCAAATTTTAACCGTGCTGTTTTATATCGCGCAATTAGTCATCTAGATTTGTAAATAATCATTTATATAAACGAAAAACTTGTTTGACGCTCATTTGATAATAACATGATGTCCAAAGTAAACGTCATCTACTATGTTCTGCTCATATCAGTAGTAGCGATTTTCTGGAAATTTATCGTTCACGTAAGATCAATCAGTGATATAACTGAAATATATATGAGATACCCCAATGACACATTTCTAAATTTCACGGAAATAACAAGCAAATATGGATATCACTCTGAAGAGCATGAAGTTGTAACTGAAGACGGGTATGTGTTGACAATATTTAGGATTGTGAAAGGTATTAATTGTAATGAGAAGCTTCGTAAACCACCAGTTATATTAGCACATGGATTGCTTCAAAGTTCTGATGGTTGGTTAGATGCGGGACCTAATGCTGGATTAGCATATTTATTAGCTGACGCATGTTACGATGTGTGGATTAGCAACCATCGTGGGAACTATTACACTCGACGACATAAACACTTAAATCCTAGTGATTCAGAATTCTGGAATTTCTCTGTGGATGAAATCGGATATTATGATATTCCAGCCATAGTAAATTATGTGTTAAATCATGCTGTCGAGGAAAAGGTGAATTATATTGGTTATTCACAAGGTACGGGTAGTTTTATGATTACGTGCTCAGAAAAACCCGGGTTCTGTGACAAAATCAATTTAATGATCGCTTTAGCACCTGCTGTAAGAATGACACACACAAAATCAATTCCATTCAGATCATTTTGTAAAGGATTGATGTATTTTGAAACACCGTTACGTGCAGCTGGTATCCTTGAAATTTTTTCGAAGGCCTCATTCGCTCAAACGTTCTTAGCGTTCATGTGTCAATACAAAATGCTATCACCGTATGTTTGTGGAAGTGCTATAACGTTAATAGACTCTTACCATCCAGGATCTATAACTGATGAGACTTACAGAGATATGTTTAATCATTTCCCCGCAGGAACCTCTCTAAAAAATTTAATTCGATACGGTCAAAGTTTCAACACTTTAAACTTCCAAAAATATGATTACGGCAAAGATAATTTAGAGATATACGGTACTAAATCTCCTCCAATATTTAACTTAACTGCAGTAACCGTTCCAGTGGTAATAGTGTATGCTAAAAATGATTATATAGTGGACACTAAGGATATTTTTTGGTTGATTAAAAAATTGCCAAATGTGATAGAAGTTATGGAAGTAAATAATCCTATGTGGAATCATTTCGACTGTGCTTATAGTGAATACATTAATAAAATGATATTTCCTAAAATAAGTCAGTATTTGCATAAATTTACAAATATATAGTTGTTAGAATAAAATTGAAACTTAAATGCGATGCGTATCTTAGATACACGAGTTAATATTAAAAACTATAATTTAGCAGGAATAAGAGTATTTTCTTTGTATCCATATTATATTATTAAAGGTCTCAGCGAGGCCGGTACTGGAAGTCATATTGTTGGTGTATGTGTGAATAACATTAGTTATGTTGACGATATGGTGCAGTTAAGTCTTTCAATATGGGCTTTCAATTTATGTGAATGCTGTGCTGATACTAATGGGCTTAAATATAATAAAAGCAAGAGCAAAGTTATGATTTTACAACAGGCGCCAAATGCTGTTCCAGACCAGTACAATGATATAAATACAAGTTTAAGTTGGGTCTTTTGGTCCCTGAGGATCTGAAAGTTGATTTAGATGTAGAACACAGAGAGCACAGATTAGTGACTGTTTAATGACGCAGATTATTATTATTACGTAATTTTAGTGATGCATAAAATTTTAACAGTATTTGCTAATATAAATAACAGTTGTTAATTTTTTTTAAATTTAGTACTTATTTTCAAACTGAATCATCACTGAATGATTTCAAAATGTAATTAAACTCTTCTCCTTAAAAAATAGCGTCAAATACAGTAAATCATTACATAATCGTTTGACTCGTTCATAATTTACCAATAATGAAAATTTGATGAAAATTTTTATTCGACATTACTTCGACATTTTTCAACCTATCGATTTTGTAGCAAAGATAATATTTTAGAGCTCAAAATTGCGTGGAATACCATTCAAAATACCAAAATCGATTATCATTTTTAAAATATTCAGCTTTTCAAAAATGAAAATACTCGTAGTTCATTAATTATATGTTTTTGAATTCTTTATACCCAAAAATCCATCTTTAATTTTTGCTTCTTCCAGTTAAAAATATCTCAGATTTTTGAGTTTTCAAACTCTTAAGTATAATCACTTCTAAATCAGCAAATGATGAAGCTACCACTGGTTTGGATTCGTGCCAG
The DNA here is from genome assembly GCA_036924255.1 of Apodemia mormo. Taxonomy (NCBI): domain Eukaryota; kingdom Metazoa; phylum Arthropoda; class Insecta; order Lepidoptera; family Riodinidae; genus Apodemia; species Apodemia mormo. The sequence continues at coordinate 20,840,710 of JAUPFN010000025.1, forward strand.
TTCTACGAGTGGAGGTGTGGTGTATTGTTCAAATAAACTATTTTGTGTTTGTAATATTTCTCCGTGTTGGTCCCGGCCTCCTTTGAAGAATAGGCCAACTGCCGTTCTGCCAGGCAGGTCGTAAAAGGCGACCGATTGGCTATCGAGTCACTACCATCGTGGCTACTAGGTGGTAGAGTTCTGCATTGTCTCACCCGTCTCTGGTACACCGCCTTACCTATTCCTGCCGCAATAGCGTCAGTGCTTGTCGCTGTCGTGTTCCGGTTTGGAGGGTAAAGTAGCCGGTAAACTTATGCATGTGGCATTAGACCTCGCCACAAGATAGTAACGCACCATTAACATCTTTGGTGTCTATAGGCGATGGTTGATTCTTTCCATCAGGAGACCCATCTGCTTGTTTGCTATCTTATGATAAAAAATAAAAAATAAAAATTATGATAGCGCGTTATAGACTATAAACTATATTTTTCTACGCTTTACGTTGAATATACATAGCGCGCTATTATGTAACGCTATGCGTTGTATTAACCACTACAACTATATCTACGAGGACTGGTAAGTGACCTTGTATTTGCTTAGTTAATAAAAAGATAAATATATATAAAAAATAACACAATTGTTTTGTATGTAAAATAATTTGTGGGCATCCAAGCAAAACGAAGAAGTAGTCAAGATTTAGGTTCTGAGATGTACGCAGTTTTGTAAATTTGAATCAAAAATGGCTTTGTCTGGTTTTGGTTCATTATTTATTTATTTTTTCGTTAACTAGCTGTGCCCGCGACTTCGTTCGCGTGAAAAAAATTCTAAAATAAAAACCCGCATAGCTCCCGTTCCCGTGGGATTTCCGGGAAAAGAACTACCTTGTGTCCTTTCTTGGGTCTGAAACTATATTTGTACCAAATGTTATTCAAATCGGTTCAGCGGTTTAGCCGTGAAAGCGTAACAGACAGACAGACAGACAGACAGACATATAGACAGATAGACAGTGTTACTTTCGCATTTATAATATTATAGTATGGATAGTATGGATTTATTGCCACGCGGGCCGCGTAAGCTGTACAGTAGGGCTTCTGAGGAGGGGGCAGAGGAGAGGGTTTTTTTATATCATAAGAGCAAACAAGCAGAGGGGTCTCCTGATGGAAAGAGTTAATCATCGCCTATAGATACCAAAGATGTTAATGGTGCGTTGCTATATTGCGGCGAGGTCTAATGCCACATACATATCTAAGTTTACCGGCTACCTTACCCTAAAAACCGGAACACGACACCGAAGAGAAACTATTGCTGCAGAAAATTAGTGGTATCAAAACCCAGTTAAGTGTTCACCGGTTTTAGTTTTGGTTTGTAGGGTAAGGTAACCGGTTAACTTACGCATGTATCATTCGAACCCCTCCACGGATAGGAACGCACCATTAACATATTTTTCCCATAAATGAGTTATTTATTTTACGGAGATGAGAAACATGCACAATAAGATTGTTTTTGTTCCTTGTATTTAGCGAATGAACATAATTATTTTTCTCAAATGAGCTAGTGTTTTTACTAACGTACATAAGATTTTCAAATAATTATGTACTGTGACATTAAAGTTAGAAATACCGTCACCTTTGAATTTTTCCCTCAAGAATACTCTACCAAGTTCCTGAATTGCCCTTACAGTTCTCTTTTGGCATTACTAATAGGTACAGTATTTATTTCAGTTGAATTTTCTCAGAGAATTCCATTTAAAAAAATGCCGTGAAATAAATAGCTGAACTAAGTCTAATTGTTCGTTTGTTCTCAATAGTTCAACTCATTAGAGTGCTAAGTATGAGTTTTTCTTTTCGCATTCGATCGTGAGCGTGTTTCGAGTTTACAAAGAATTTGTATGTGATTTGTACAGCGCCACCTAGTGGTAAACTGGTTTCTCACGTTTACCACTAAGTGGCGCTGTACAAATCACATACAAATTCTTAGTAAACTCCAAACGCGCTCACGATCGAATGCGAAAAGAAAAACTCACACTTAGCACCCAGTTCGATCGAACTACTGACAATATTTTATCTCATTTGTTCGATTGTCGAACTAGTGAGAATTATTTTTGAAATGTTGAAATATTCTCACTAGTTCGATTCGAAAGTCGAACTATCACAATATATTTTTTCGTTTGTTCGAATGTTAAAATGTTTTGAATGAAAAGAACTGACTAAGTTTAAAAATAATTCTGCTTCATTTATACATCTTAATTTTTTTTGGAACCAGGCATAAATAAATGCACGATTTATTTATGCCTGGTTCAGCTTTCAACTTTTGATTCGAAATAGTGAGAATACTTCAAAAATAATTCTCGCTAGTTCGACGATCGAACAAATGAGAAAAAAAATATTGTCAGTAGTTATATAGAGTCGAACTAGTGAGAATAAACCAAAGTCAGATAGATAGATAGATAGATAGATAGATAGTTAGATAGATAGATAGATAGATAGATAGATAGATAGATAGATAGATAGATAGATAGATAGATAGATTTTATTTGCATGAAATGGGTTACAGTTAATAGGTGTTACAGCTTTTTCAGAACGCCATAATCTACCGGCAATTCCGGTGTGCAAATACATAATATTACAATCTAATTATTATAATTAATAATTACATTTTATAAATCTAAGTTCACGATTTATTTTTACAATTTACTTACAACTAAACTCATAAAAACAATAAAAAAAAATCAAGTCAATAGAAAATTCAAAACTTATTACGGAGGATTGTATTGAGCTAAGAGCATCAGGACATTAGAGAAATATGTTTTTAAGTTGGCATATTGTTATATCATTGCTTTGTTTTTGGGCCTATTTTGAAGATTAGATCTTTTTTGAAATGTGAGCGTACAAGAAATCTTTGGTGTAACTTGAGTATCATGATCGTAATACCGAGGTAAGCGAGAGGTTAGAATTGAAAGACAGTATCGGTGTAAAAATAAGAAAGGGCATCCTCCGTTGGTTTGGACACGTTGAAAGAATTGCAGAGATTATCAAAACAGACATACAATTACAATGTAGGCACCGGAGGAGACCAAAACTGACGTATCATGATGAAATTGATCGTGTGCTATCCGAAAGTGGTGTCAAGAGTCTTTGAAACCGCCCGGTGCAATGAAACCCTGGCGCCCCCTAATAGGTTCAAGATGATGCTCTTAGCTCTCTCAGGTAGCGCCGCGGCCGGCGCCCCCTGATAAGGCGGCGTCCGTGTGCATTACATACCCTGCACTATAGGTTAAGCCACCCCTGATGAAGAGAGTTATGAATTTGCAAGAAGCAAGGCAAGTCTGTCTGGATCGTGACATATGACAGTCAATCCTATCTGTCAATCCCGTAAGGGAAGTGGTGTGAAGATATGTAGTATGTATGTACCTTTTTTCCTGTTAATTCGTAAAAGAGTACTATAACCTCTCGAAAGATTTGTTACCAACAATTTCGATATTTCTGTCACTATATCGGCAGCATGTTACTGCCGTATATCGGTTTAGAGGGTAAGGTAGCCGGTTAACTTAGGCATGTAGCATTACATTGCGTATGATGATGTATTAAGCATCCTAGCACGTATACTGAATTGAATCTGTAAGTTTGTCTATGAATTTCTCGGAAACTATAAGCCCTTATGAGATAATTCATCTTGATTTAGAATAAACATTTTCGAACTGAGGGAACAATTTAAATTTTATCAAAATCGGTTCAGTAGTCTTTAAGATATGGGTAATAAATAGGAGATGACAGATATCTTAAATCGGTTTAATTTTTTAATTACTACTAGCTGTTGCTCGCGACTTCGTCCGCGCGGACTTCGTTTACTCCGCACAGCTCCTACCCCGTAGGTGATAGCGTGATAATATGTAGCCTATATGTTGACCCGACCTGTTAGTAATATTCATGCAAAATTTGAAATAAACCATGCAGTACTTTTTGAGTTTACCCCGACATACATACAGACAAACAGACAAACAGACAGACAGACAGACAGACAGACAGACAGACAGACGGATGGACGGATGGACGGACGGACGGACGGACGGACAGACAGACTGACAAACAGATAAAAATTCTAAAAACTATATTTTTGGCTTCGATATCGATTATAGTACACGCCCCAAGTATTCATTTAAAAAAATATTCAATGTACAGTTTTGACTTTCCTACGATTTTATTATATGCATAGATATGTTTTGGCAATAGGTATTTCTCATATGTTTGTATAATTGAAAAAATGTATAATAAACGTAATTCGCCTCTGTTTCTCTTGAACGCATGTAATTTTAAATGAAACCCATTGATATAAAAACCCAAGATGCACAGTCCCGAACAAAACTGACACTCAAAAGTGTCCCTAATTTCATTTAAATAGTTAAAGATATGGCAAAAATATTTGTCTTTGCAAATGCAACCTTAAGCGCAAGATTTATAGTTGTTTTTACAAAGCAATGTACAAAAAGAAATAAAATTAACAGTTTCGCGATCGACACGATTCTCTTTGAAATGAGCGCACAATTTAAAATTTTGCGCTTATTTTTAGAGGACGTTTTTGAGATACTGATTGTGTATCTTGGGTTTTTTTATATCAATGATGAAACAACATTGCTAATTAAACTTAAATTATCAAACCGTCATACTTACCCATATCTATATCTTAAAAGATACTTATCCGATTGTGATAAGACTTGTACTGTTCTGTGGTAATTAAATATGAGCAGATATCAAAGTGATTACTATAATAATAATAATAATAATAATTCACGGGACAAATTACACTTACTGATCTAACCCCAAAGTAAGCAAATTATTTGCTTGTGTTATGGGTGTTAGTCAACGATACTAATACATAGAAATACATATATAAATACTAGAATATATAATAAACACCCAAACCCGGAAATACAAACATTTATGCTCATCACACAAATGCTTGTCCCCGTCGGGGATCGAACCCGAGCCTCGTTGATTGCGTAGTCAGGGTCTCTAACCACTCGACCAACGGGGCGGTCATTACTGATCAAATTGTGGATTTGTTAGGAGTAATTAATTCGTTCACTCCAATGATATAACAATATAATTTAATTTAATACATTTTTAAAAAGTTACTTCACGCCCGTATCCCTGAAGAGGTTGGCAGAGCTACACAACAAGTTCACCCACGATTAGCCGATGATCTTTGGTCCCACAATGTTATAGTTGGCTAGCTTATCGTCAACCGTGCACTTTCCAATCCCGGAAAGCGTTATATTTATCATAAAACTGAAAAAGCGTATCTTTAAATTGACCCGGAAATCAAACACGGGACCTCAAGTGCACAACACTGTCACCGGACCACTAGACCACAGAGGCGATATATTTTTATAAGTTTTTCTAATAATCATTACATAGTATAAAACAAAGTCGCTTTCTCTGTCTGTCCCTATGTCCTTATGTCCCTATGTATGCTTAAATCTTTAAAACTACGCAACGGATTTTGATGCGGTTTTTTTTAATAGATAGATTGATTCTTGAGGAAGGTTTAAGTGTATAAACCTTTCCGATATTCTCACGGGAACAAAAACTGCGCGGGTGAAACCGCGGGCAGGTCGCTAGTAAAAATATATATTATTTGATAATGTAATTTAATGTAATTAACACTGTCTACCTGTTCTGTTTTAACGTGCGGCGGCGGGATCTAAAACCTACCCAGGTGAAACTTCAAGGAACTCTAATATCTAGTAAAAACAATCAGGCTCAAAATTGATAATACACCTTATAAATTAATAAATAATTATATCTAATTGTAATTTAATATTTTTTATTTAAGCGTTTTTCGAAATTCGATCCCTACGGGGGTAAAATAAGGGAAGTATCTTAAAAAGTAAATATGCGCGACCGAAGCCGCGGGTACCAGCTAGCAATAAATAAATCTAATATCTAGCAAAAACAATCATTTTTTTTTATATATCATAAGATAGCAAACAAGCAAATGGGTTTCCTGATGGAAAGAGTCAACCATCGCCTATAGACACCAAATATGTTAATGGTGCGTTGCTATCTTGTGGCGAGGTCTAATGCCACATGCATAAGTTTACCGGCTACCTTACCTTCCAAACTGGAACACGACAGCGACAAGCACTGACGCTATTGCGGCAAGAATAAGTAAGGCGGTGGTACCAGACCCGGGCGAAACAATGCAGAACCCTACCACCTAGTAGCCACGATGGTAGTGACTCGATAGCCAATCGGTCGCCTTTTACGACCTGCCTGGCAGAACGGCAGTTGGCCTATTCTTTAAAGGAGGCCGGGACCAACACGGCGAAAATCTGACTCAAAATTGATAATACACCTTATAAATAAATATTCTTTATTAGGTATTCTTGTAGTTTAGCATGATAAAAGTGTGTGTATTAAGATAACAACGTAATATTTGTGTCTGATTATATACATGTACCCGTCATAGATGAAGTAACTGTAAATAAACGAGCGTGATGCTTAAAAGCATCTTCAAAACTCTGCTATAAGTGAAGTACGCTCGTGTACTTACTTTCAAAGAATAGGTATTTTATATTAAATCTGGAAATACGCTAAAATCTATTTCGCGGCATAAAACCATAGACCATATGAATACAAATAGACACGAAGGGAAGGAAACGTGTCGCCGCACATATGACCAAAATGCTCCTATTACAGTCAACAATTTTATACATTTCTAGGATATATTATATTGTGAAAAAATAGAAAAAGACCATGTTGTACTGTTTAATAAATGTGAAAGTAACTGTCGGTCTCTTCTTTATGTCTAGAAACTACAAAATTTTTATCGTGCCGTTTTATATCACCCTATTAGTCATCTAGATTTGTAAATAATCGTTTATATGAGTAAAAACTTATATAACGATCATTTGATAATAACATGATGTCCAAAGTGAATGTCGTCTACTATTTCCTGCTCATATCATTAGCAGTGACTGTCTGGAAATTTATCGTTTATGAAAAATCCATCAGTGATATAACCGAAATATATATAAGATATCCTAATGATACATTTCTAAATTTCACGGAAATAACAAGCAAATATGGATATCACTCTGAAGAGCATGAAGTTGTAACTGAAGATGGGTATGTGATAACAATATTTAGGATTGTGAAAAGCAATAATTGTGATGAGAAGCTTCGTAAACCACCAGTTATATTAGCACATGGATTGCTTCAAAGTTCTGATGGTTGGTTAGATGCGGGAACTAAGCTGGATGATGCGTGTTACGATGCGTGGGTAAGCAACCATCGAGGAAACTATTACACTCGTCGACATAAGCACTTGAATCCTAATGTTCCAGAATTCTGGAATTTCTCTGTAGATGAGATAGGATATTATGATATTCCAGCTATAGTAAACTATGTGCTACATAATACTGGCGAGGAAAAATTGAATTATATTGGTTATTCTCAAGGTACTGGTAGTTTTATGATTACGTGCTCAGAAAAACCCGAGTTCTGTGACAAAGTAAATTTAATGATAGCTTTAGCACCTTCTGTAAGAATGACACACACAAAATCAATTCCATTCAGATTATTTTGTAAAGGATTGATGTATTTTGAAACACCGTTACGTGCAGCTGGTGTCTATGAAATTTTTTCCAAGACATCAATTGCTCAAAAGTTCCTAGCGTTTATGTGTCAATTTAAAATGCTGTCAAGGTATGTTTGTGGAAGTGTTGTGACATTAATAGACTCTTACCATCCAGGATCTATAACTGATGAGACTTACAGAGATATGTTTAATCATGTCCCCGCAGGAACTTCCCTAAAAAATTTAATTCGATATGGTCAAAGCTTCAACACTTTAAACTTCCAAAAATATGATTACGGCGAAGATAATTTAGAGATATATTGTACTAAGTCTCCTCCAATATTCAATTTAACAGCAGCAACCGTTTCAGTAGTAGTAATATATGCTAAAAACGATTATGTAGTAGATACTAAGGATATTTCTTGGTTAGTTAAACAATTGCCGAATGTGTTAAAAGTTATGGAAATAAGTGAACCTTTGTGGAATCATTTTGATTGTGCATATAGTGAATACATCAATGAAACGATATTTCCAAAAATTAATCAGCATTTGCGTCAATTTACAAGTACACAGTGGTTAGAATAAAAATTAAAACCTGAACGCGATGCTTGTAAAATTAAGCTATAATTTAGTAGACATAAGAGTGTTTTCTTTGCCTACCAAATTATAGCTATATTATTATTCTTATTATATGTCTCAGCAACACGTGAATTGTTTTTGTTAAATATCATAAGGTAGTAAACAAGCAGATGGATCTTCTGATGGAAAGAGTCAACCATCACCTATAGACACCAAATATAGTTGTCATATTGTTGGTGTATGTGTGAATAACATTAGTTACGTTGACAACATGGTGTTGCTGAGTCCATCGGTAGCAGGTACACGAAAGCTTATCAGTTAATGTAAATCCTATGCGTATTAAATATATTTATAATGACAATTTTATTTAATTTCAGATAAGTTAACATCCATACCTTTATAAATAAAGTTAACATACATAACTAGTAAAGAATACATACCTGCAAGTCAGGTCGTAAAAAACGATTGATTGCTTATACGTGTCACTATCATTGCGAAAACTAGGTGGTAGAGATCCACGTTTGGTATAAATCGTCCGCTTTTTACAAACTACCCGATAGAATGGCCTATGGCTATTATTCAAAGGGGGCTAGGATCAAAACGGCGAAATACTGTAATAGCTGCATTAATATGCTCCATGATTCGATAAGATATGCTTATCTTTTTTCTGACCGATGTACTATATCTCGCATCTATAATCTATTTTATTTGTTTCTTACGGGAAATTCTTTGAGAGACGTAGATTTTGACGTATTTTTTTCAAAGCCCGCACCTAATTTCGAAATAAATGCGTTCGGCAGAACTCTTACTATATCATTATTATTAAAGACTTTGAACACATTATGAAAGCTATAAAGTATAAACTGGTTTTTTAAAGGTACTTTTTCATTAATCTTAGAATTGTCGAATGTGTATAACTAATTACGCGCATATAGTGTGATTTAATCGTATACGAAAATGAACTTTGGTACTTAAGTAGTATCCCTTTACTTGTATTCAACAATATTCGCAATGAACCGCTAAATAAAATTACTAAAATCACTTACTTAGCTAATTTTCGTGTAAGAAATTGACAACGCATTCGATTCTCTGTCGAATAATAAAATCACTAAAGCCACTTGGGTAGTTTTCACGTAGGGATTTCGAGACGAATTCCCTAATTAGTGAATTTTTAAGTAATTCTCACAGACGGCTAAATATGACTTCGAAAAAAAATTGTGACTTGAAGAAGTTAAAAATTTATTTTAAATTTTTGATGTACTGTAACATATTTTCTTTATCTCCAGAAATCTGTGGGAATGATTTCATCAAATACAACGGAGTTTTGTAACATGAAGCTGAAAAGCGCGCGTTATTTTAACTGACCGCGTGCGCGGTGGTAGAGTCCATCTTGGCCATCAGATTGTATCAACTTAATCACTTATAATTCAGATGTTACATACCATAAGCGACTACAAATAACTAAGGCAGTGGTACCAGACCCGGACGAGACAATGCAGAACTCTACAACGTAGTAGCCGTGATAGCAATGAATCGTATAGCAAATCGTTCGCGTTTTATGAACTCCTGACAGAACTACATTTATGGTCTAATTTTCAAGGAAGCCCGGACTAAAACGGGGGACAATGGAGCTTTGCAGAACATTTTTCATGGATTCAATCTCTATAGGTTTCCAGAATCAGATCTTGAACTGTTGGACATTAAAAAATTGTATTATCTTAACCATCACGAGTCTTATTTTTTATGAAAAATTTAGAATTTAAGTATATTTTCGACTTTTTGATTAGTTATAGTTTTGAAAAATTTAGTATTTAAGTATATTTTTGTGTAAATTGTGCGGTACCTCAAATTAGAATTTTGATTTTTTTAAATATTTAACTCCTTACGGATTGTGTTAATATTTTAGAATAAGTAACTTCATTTATATTTGCATTTAGTTATGAATTCAAAATATTGAGAAGTAAACAATTTTTGGCTTTGATATAATTATTTTTTTTTACTATAATATTTATTATTTTTAATTGTTGTCTAAATTCACGAAATGCAGTGCTGCATTTAAGCTAGAGGTTTGTATCCGAGCAGAATTTGGCGAACCGGTGAAATTCACCGGTATTTTAGCGATTTCCGGAGATTCACCGGTGCTCTCTGGAGAAAAATCAATAGTTTAAATTAAACGGATTAAATCAAGCCCTATTTTAGGTAAGGGATGTGTGTAGAGATGTAAAAAAGTATTTGTTTGTAATATCAATTATAATAGCTTTTTAAACAGTGCAAGTACTTAAATACGTACAACGTACGTTTTTCGTCTGTATCTCTGTGCACCTTTTTGTCTCTCTGTCTTTTCCCTCTGGTCTGACCTAGCTAATTTTCAAAACAGTTGTACCTATTTTGGTGGAACTTTCACTGATATATAACAGAAGTTACAAAAAGTGACTTTAGTTAACTTTATTTTAGGAAAAACTTGAGGTTCCGCGCAAAAAATAAAACTCATGTAATCTTTCGAACACAAAATACCTTTAAATCTTTAATAACACTTTACGTTTAAAGCCAATGAGTATAGTTAAAAATGATAAATTAACTTGTCAGAAGCACGAGATCATTATTATCCGATTATGTGATTCAAATTAAACGTTAGAGAGATCAACTCGAATTATATTATAAGCCCAATTCTAGTTAACTTCTGTTTACCAAACCAAAATTGTACATTATTGAAAATGTTAATAAAAAAATAATAGAAAAAACATATCAGGAAAATTTTGAAGATAATTTAATACTGATTTTGATTAAAAAAACATTATTGTGATAATAAGCTTCGCAAACCACCACTTATTAATACATGAATTGCTTCAAAGTTCTGATGCTTGAATTTGACGCTGAAGCTGGATTAGCATAATAATTAGCTGACGCGTGTTACGATGTGTGGGTTAACAACCATCGCGGAAACCATTGTACTCGACGACATAAACACTTGAATTCTAGTGATCCAGAATTCTGGAACTTTTCTGTGAATGACAATGGATATTAGGACGTCTTAGCTAGAGTAAATTATGTGTTAAATTACACTGATAAGGAAAAGTGAATTATATTGGTTATTCCCAAGGTGGCGGTAGTTTTACGATTTCATGCTCAGAAAGAACTGGGTTCTGTGACAAAATAAATCTAATGGTAGCTTTAGCGCATTCAAGGATTGATGTATTTTGAAACGTTACGTGCAGCTAGTCTCCTGGAAGTAAATTATTCAACAGTTTCTAGCGTTTATGTGTTAATTTAAAATGGTGTCAACGTATGTTTGTGGAAGTGCTATAACATTATTAGACTCTTACCATCCAGGATCTATACAGAATGAAACTATGTTTAATCATTTTCCAGCGGGAACATCTTTGTTTAATTCGATATGGTTAAAGCTTCAACATCATTGAGTTCCAGAAGTATGATTACGGTGAAAACAATTTAAATATATACGGTAATAAGTCTCCTCCACTATTTAACTTAATAGCAGTAACCGTTCCAACAGTAATTGTTTTGTACGGTAAAAACGATTACTTTGTGGACACTAAAGATGTTCTTTGGTTGTTTAAAAAAATACCGAATGTGATAGATATTATGGTAGTAAGTGATCCTTTGTGGAATTATTTTGATTTTGCGTATAGTGGACACATAGAAAACATATTGCCAAAAATTAATCAGCATTTGCTTCAGTTTACTAGTGCATACTTAGAATTCAATCAAAACGTGAATATAATGCGTATTCATACTTATAATTTCGAAAGTAAATCTGTCTGTCATTGAACCGATGTGGATGAAATTTGGCAAAAAGTTGGTTTGAGACCCGAAAAATGACATAGAAGTCCGAGATAAACCTGAATATTCCACGGGAAGGGGAACTATGCGGATAAAAATGCGATAATTTTATTTTAGAAATTTTTCCACGCAATCGAAGTCGCGGGCACAGCTAGTGTTAAATAAAATAAAATAAGTATGTCTATATTATTTATTTATATATTATTTGTATTCTAGATTGACAATTTCATTTTTTTGTGTATTTTATCTAAGCTAATATTATAAATGCGAAAGTAACTCTGTCTGTCTGTCTCTCTTCTCCACGCCTAAACTACCAAACCGATTTGAATGAAATTTGGTACAGATATAGTTTGCGATCCGAGAAAGGACATAGGATAGTTTTTATCCCGAAAATCTTACGGGAATGGGAACTATGCGGGATTTATTTTAGAAAATTTTCCACGCGTACGAAGTCGCGGGTACAGTTAGTATTTTATAATTTTAACTTCATTTGGTGCTAATTGTTTTCATTGTTACTTAAATTCGGTATATTTTTTATTTGCTTTTGACATATATTTTAATAATTTTAATTTATTTAAACTTAGCTCTCTAAAAGCTCTATTTCATTGTTCAAATCTTTCCTTTAAGTAACCTGGAGTAATTGAGTCAAACAGCATACTGTATACAGTATAACAAGAAGAGAATATGAGCATCACGGTGAAGTTTTATAGGAAGTCACTTGAGTTGAGAACGAAATTTGGACACATGATCACATTTACGTAAACCAAATATGAATCCAATATAAATATTTTGGAGACGCTCAAGTTTATTAAGCTGATTTAGCATTCTGTGAGTCTCCAAGTAAATCAATGTCCGCAAGGCGCAAAATATTTGTTATATGTGCGGGGTAGACGCAAAGTTCCGCTATTAGATTGGTAATTTGTTTTAATGAGAGAAACGTTTAACAAGCTAATGTGTCTAGTGCACGCAATAGTGCGTTGTAAACAATCCATGGAACCAGTGCCTTGAAGAAAAACCATGTCATTTAATTTTTTTTTGTCCCTCTTAGTGAGAGAGACTTAAATATATTTGGATCAGTTTTGAAGTTCACAAAACCAAGTGCGTTGTAAACAATCCACGGAACCAGTGCCTCGAAAAAAAATCATGTCATTAAAATTTCTTCTATCCCTTAGTGAAGTTAAATATATTTGGACCAGTTTTGAAGTTCACAAAATCAAGTGCGTTGTAAACAATCCATGGAACCAGTGCCTTGAAGAAAAACCATGTCATTAAAATTTTTTCTGTCCCTTAGTGAGAGAGATTTAAATATATTTGGACCAGTTTTGAAGTTCACAAAATCAAGTGCGTTGTAAACAATCCATGGAACCAGTGCCTCGAAGAAAAATCATGTCATTAAAATTTTTTCTATCCCTTAGTGAGAGAGGCTTAAATATATTTGGACCAGATTTGAAGTTCACAAAATCAATAAGTTTATTTTGAATGCATTCCAACAAGTGTTCATATGTAAAATTGCGGATTACAGACACATCTGTAATATTCTTGCTACGACAGTATGCAAAGTAAAGCATTTTTGAACAATCAATATCTGTAAAATTCTTTGTTATACGGATAATAAAAATCAAATTTTTGTAGGCTTCATTGACAAAATTTTGAATAAATGAATGAATGATTTCTTTCCACATGATCTGCAAATATTAGCTTACTGTCTAGAATAATTTCAAAGTCCTTTATCGACGAGACTGATTTAATGGGAGTATTATTTAGAGAATAGCCAAAACCAATAAGATATCTACTTATTGAAAATGTAATTTTAGAATATTTTGTTACATTTACATGGATTCTATTCTCCAAATTATATTCATTCAAGTTAAGGTTTTTTGAAGTAACAAACGCGCCTATTGAAGTAATACCAATTGGCGCCAAGATTCTTATTTAACATTCTGATAGGCGTTTGCAATTTTTTTTGAAAACCAATAATTATTTCACTAGAAGCCCGGGATATGCTCGGATTGTTTTTGAAAAATTGCAACTACATTTGAATGTAAATTTTAAAGTAAATCTAAAGGAGATTGATATATAAAGTTAGATAGAAAAATTGCCTCGAAAGCAACGCATGTTGATAGATACTTAAATTATTGTAATACATTATTAGTTTCTTCTGAAATATAAAAATTATATTACGAACACTTTACATGAAGCTATAATTCACAAGCAAACTTTTCAGATTAATATTACATGAATTCACAATTATTATTATATTATTTTAAGCCATTCACGTCGCAATATATCGTCAATATAGATATAATATGTTTTTGTATCTCTCATCATGAAGATTATTTAATTTTAACCACTTGAAAGTTATAAGAAGAAAAAACTTTGTTTATAATAATGTTACGAATAATCTAGAAACGTGTAGAGTTGGAACGCTGGAGAGATCTAGAAATAAAAGAAAGAGATAGCTACTCCTATTGACAAACAAATAGTTGACCTGGGCTATGCTATGGTTGACAATTTTATAACTAGTACGCTATCGGAACGCGGCCTAACCCTGAGAAAATCCGGGGGAAGAAACTCAGAAGGCTTATCTTTTTTTTCAGTTACAATCTTTAATCAAACTAAGTAATTATTATCTGAGATTGGTATGAGTAAAAACTCATTATTTATTAACTGTGGTCAATAGCTGTGGCTGCGATTTCGTCAGCCTGGATTTATAAAATAAAAATAGCCTAAGTTACTCCTTATTACAGTGGTTTAAAAGATAGAAAGTCCTGGGCTTTCACCCGCATAGTTCCTGTTCCCGTGGGGTTTCTGGGATAAAAACTATCTTATGTCATTTGTCGTGTAGATGGATAATACCCTTTGGATATACAAACGTCTAGATTAGTTAATAGGCTATTTGACTAAATTTAAAAAATTGTTTCATACTTTATTAGGTTCTAGCTATTGCCCGCGACTTCGTTCGCGCTAACTTCGTTTACTTCGCACAGCTCCTCCCCCGTAGGTGATAGCGGATAATATGTAGCCTATATGTTGACCCGACCTGTTAGTAATATTCATGCAAAATTAGAAGTAAATCCATACAGTACTTTTTGAGTTTACCCCGGACATACATACAGACAAACAGACAAACAGACAAAAATTCTAAAAACTGTATTTTTGGCTTCGATATCGATTGAAGATCACGCCCCAAGTATTCTTTTAAAAAGATATTCAATGTACAGTTTTGACTTTCCTACGATTTTATTATATGTATATACAATGTATATACATATAATAAATATACATATATTTATTATATGTATATACATTGTATATACATATAACATTATTATCATAAAACATTGACGTTTTAAAATTATAATTTAAATTTACCGCAAAATTGCTCTAGACTGTCATGGTGTGTAAATAACATCACGCCATGTTCATACATACATTACGTGCTCTGTGGTTTCTATGAAAATATCAAAATAAAGTGACGTTTTACCACGGTGTGACGTAACATTTATGATTACTGTCACGTGAATTAACGTCTTTTTTGCCGATGTTATATTTTAAAAATTAGTAATCCTTATTTTTTATTTTATAATAAATATTTTAGTTTTTTGTTATCTTCATATTTTTATAATTCATCCAGCATCCTTAGAAACTACAATATATCAAATTCATTTTTTGTGGAAACAATTTTTTTTAAAAACAAAACGATTAATTTTTTTTAAAAAAATCTGCTAATGTATATAAAATGTCAGTAAGTGACACTAGTGTACTTATTATAGCCAAACTGTCATAGTGTGCATAGTTGGTGTACCTGCACTAAATGTTTGCTATCCCTGCTTTTAATATAAAATGGTGAAGGCCAAATTAAATTGTATCGATTCGTATTTTATTTAAATTTATACAATAACAAAGGATACGTATAAGTTAGCATACGATTTGGAACATGAAGTTTTTACAGGAAATATAACTTAAACTTCACAAGCGACAAATTGGCAGATACATTATTAAAATGTATCATCATGTCCATTCCTTTGCAAGAGTAAATGTTTTGGTTAGTCATGATTTACCAACGGCGATCCCCATTTTACCGAACTTTAATTTATTCTTATTAAACTAAAAAGGCACTTCTAGTTCTGACGTATCGACATTTTAAGAATTACTACCAAATCGGTAAGCGGTTCTACTAATCTAGAATTAATAATCTCAACGATGTACTAAAGCATATTGGCAATTTTGCGAAAATCAAACTTCATATACCTACATACTTATTTGCTTCTTTGAAGAAAGAAAGAAAGAAGAAAGAAAGAAATTATTTATTTGCCAGAATATGGGAGTTACAAGTTATTAAAATTTGATTAAGTTACCAACATATTCTACCATGATATGGTTTGCAAATATTTTAAAATTATAATTATTTATCATTAAACTATAAATGTTGTGAGTCGATTTTTACAATTACTACCGGATCGGAACGCGGCCACACACTGAGAAGATCCGGCGGAAGAAACTTGTTTTTTTTTTAAATTATAGTTACATGACACAATTACACACATTAATTGACATCACAACTTATTTCTATAAATTACAAAATTATTTTTTTGTTTAATTAAAATATTGACATTTTACAAAGTTTAAAGACAGAAGAAAGATAATAGATAATTTGTAACAATTTAGTTAAGTTGTACAATTTAATGTATATTTATCAACATGTTCTACCTTATAAACTACATTTTTAATATGCAATTTTATAAATCAACATACTTGTAATCTAAAAAGAGTAATTTCTAATTCATGTTAGTTTAAATTTATTAATTACAACTTTTTTTTATAATTATATACAATAAAAGATTTATTATTAGATTAATATTTAATTTTATCAGCAAAAAATTATGACCCTGAAGTTAGCGGACAGCAGACAAAATAAAATTTCAGATAGGGATATCTAGAAGCGAAATTAAATTTTTCGAGTTTACCAAATTATAAATGGTTTGTCGTTGACTTACCTACAGATGATAATAAACATTTTTTTTTTTGCTAATAAAAATTTTTTACATTAAAAATTAAATTTTGGGAAACTCTCACCGTGTTTCCTATCATTTCATAAATATAAAATTTTCAAATTTAGTTTATTTTTAGATCCAA
Organism: Apodemia mormo; assembly: GCA_036924255.1. Taxonomy (NCBI): domain Eukaryota; kingdom Metazoa; phylum Arthropoda; class Insecta; order Lepidoptera; family Riodinidae; genus Apodemia; species Apodemia mormo. The sequence continues at coordinate 20,857,783 of JAUPFN010000025.1, forward strand.
AAAAGATGATTTCAGTTAGTTTTTTAAATTTTGGCTTAGGTCATTCTGGGACGTATATCTGCGAGTAAAATGATTATTATTAAAAAAAAAAGTCACCTTTTCGTCTTTGAAAAATCTAAAGATGATATTTTTTTGATTTTAAATTTGTTAGTCGGATCGTTAGATATCCTTAATTTTTTATTTTTTTGAAAATTTTGGTTCCGGATATCAAAGTAAAAAATAATCAAAATCAAAATTAAAAAACTGTCATGTTTTCATTTTTCACGAATCTAAAGATGATTGATCTCGGATTTTTTATTTTCTTATTTATTTTTTATAAGAATATTCAAGAAATTGTTGACAAGCATTTGTGCGATGAGCATAAATATTTGTTTTTCCGAGTTTGGGTGTTTATTATGTATGTAAAAGTATTTATAGTATATCTATGTATTAGCATCATTGACTAAGACCCATAACACATAACAAAATAGCTGCTAAAGGGCCATTCATAAATTACGTCACATGAATTTCATGATTTTTTGACCCCTCCCACGTCCTTGTTACAGGCCACATTAGTGAGACCCGCTACATAGTGTGATGTCACATATTTTACAATTTTACACTGGAATGATGATCTTATTTGATTATTTTTTATCTATACAGGTGGCTATTTAAATTTAGTGTTGTAATACTTAGATTTAAAATAATGTATCTTGAAAAAATGTGACGTCATAAAATTTGGAACCCATCCCCACCTCTTGTCCCGCAATGTCATACTTCGTGACCCCCCTCCCTCCCCCTTAACATGTGACGTAATTTATGGATGGCACCTAATATTATAATAATAAAAAATTCAGCCGGATGGAGCGGAGCATCCAAGCTCTATAATAGGTTTATCATAAACCACCGGGGACAAAATTGAGGTTTCTGTAGCTGTAATAAACAACATCAATTTCGATTAAATATCCAGGATTGTACATAATCCTTTTTTATATTAGTCATTGATATAAAAAACACAAGATACACAATCTGTGTCTCAAAAACATCCTCCAAAAATGAGCGCAATATTTTAAATTGTGCGCTCATTTCAAATTGAATCGTGTCGGTTGCGACACTGTCAATTTTATTTCTTTTTGTATATTGCTTTGTAAAAACAACTATGTCTTGCGCTTAAGGTTGGATATGCAAAAACATATATTTTTGCCATTGATATAAAAAAAACGTCCTACAAAAATGAACGCACATTTTTAAATTGTGCGCTCATTTCAAATAGAATCGCGACAGTAGCGATACTGTCAATTTTATTTCTTTTTGTATATTGCTTTGTAAAAACAACTATAAGTCTTGCGTTTAAGGTTGGATATGCAAAGACATATGTTTTTGCCATATCTATAACCATTTAAATGAAGTTAGGGACATTTTTGAGTGTCAGTTTTGTTCGGATCTGTGCATCTTGGGATTTTTATATTAATGATATTAGTATATCTTTATACCTACTGTCAATTTATATGCCACTATCTACTAAGCTTATTTTAACTAGCTGTTGCCAGCGACTTCGTCCGCGCGGACTTCGTTTACTCCGCACAGCACCTCCCCGCTAGGTGATAGCGTGATAATATGTAGTCTATATGTTGACCCGACCTGTTAGTAATATTCATGCAAAATTTGAAGTAAATCCATGCAGTACTTTTTGAGTTTAGCCCGGACATACATACATACAGACAAACAGACAAACTGACAAACAGATAAACAGACAAACAGACAAACAGACAAAAATTCTAAAAACTATATTTTTGGCTTCGGTATCGATTGTAGATCAAGCCCCAAGTATTCTTTAAAAAAAATATTCAATGTACAGTTTTGACTTTCCTACGATTTTATTATATGTATAGATAAGGTAGTTTTGATCAAAACGCTCTACTATATTATCAGATACAAATTGCGATGTAACAATAGTTTATCTTAGCTTTTTAAATCTACAAGTATATACCTAATTTCGAGTTTGAAACAAAAAAACTATAATTAATGTTAGACTTTGTTAGACACATAATAACATGAAATTTTTTGCTGACAAAAGCAAATGAGGTAATTAATATATTTTATGACGAAAATGATTGTTTCTAGGAAGTAATTAAGAATTAATGATTAAACGAACTTACCTGTAGAGGGAGGGGAGAGGAGAGGGAGGGGTAGGGGAGAGGGAGGGTAGAGGGAGGGGGAGGGGAGAGGGGAGAGAGAGAGAAGGGAGAGAGGGGGAGGGGAGAGGGCATGCGCCGTTGGTTCGAGCATGTAGAAAGAATGGTAGGTGAAAGATTAACAAAATAGATATACAATGCGAGAGATGAAATACTTTATTATTTATACTACACCTATTCGGAAAGCACATTAGTTCTTACTTGAAAAACGAGAGGAAAGTACCTAATTCCAAGCGAACCAATATGCGGGCGGCAAAAATGTATGGGATTTCTCCCCTCCTTTAACTTTTTTAAATTCATAACTTTGTATCTCGAAGCACATTAAAATGTTACTGGCCACTAGCATTTACTAAGGAAACTTGGCAGTATGTGCTTTATTTCATTTGCCTCCTCAATATTAAAAAAAAAAAACGATTGTACGCGCGAAATTTCTTTTTTATTGTATCTTCTTCTTAAATTTCCGCCGTGTTGGTCCCGGCCTCCTTTGTAGAATAGGCCAACTGCCGTTCTGCCAGGCAGGTCGTAAAAGGCGACCGATTGGCTATCGAGTCACTACCATCGTGGCTACTAGGTGGTAGAGTTCTGCATTGTCTCGCCCGGGTCTGGTACCACCGCCTTACCTATTCCTGCCGCAATAGCGTCAGTGCTTGTCGCTGTCGTGTTCCGGTTTGGAGGGTAAGGTAGCCGGTAAACTTTTGCATGTGGCATTAGATCTCGCCACAAGATAGCAACGCACCATTAACATCTTTGGTGTCTATAGGCGATGGTTGACTCTTTTCATCAGGAGACCCATCTGCTTGTTTGCTATCTTATGATATATATAAAAAAAAAAACATTCTGTTCTGATGTCTATGTCTAGTAGCAAGAATGAAGATTTATTTACGCCGCCTGAATTAAAAGATGCTGCTCAAACAGTCATTTTAAACCTTTTGCCAGAAAAGTCCAAGCATAAGTACAACAAAACATATGAAGAATTTATGGATTTTCAATAATTGTAATAATTTTAATATAAATTTTAACTAAAATGTTTTTATTTTCCTCATTGGTGTAGTATAAAGCAGTATGTATCACTCGGGAGAAAATGCGATACCTGACTTGAGTGTATTGAGGCCTCAAACTACACTCTCGTAAGGTATCGGTCATTTTCTCGCCTTGGTGAACAAACTACTATTATTTTTCTATACATTAAAAGACTTATAGACTTTATTATTATAAATAAAGTCTATACATTAAAAGATGAAATTCTCATAAAAATACTTTTCTAACAATATTACCAGATAGTATAACTTTGCGAGCCCCTACAAAGCTCTGCTTTTTGCTAGTATAATTTGCTTCATACGAAGAGTTAGCTCCAATCCACCCCTGTATTATATCCCAGGATGAACTATTTTTTTCCAGTAATATCTACTTTCAACTAAATGAGCGTAGCCGCCGCGGCCGCAAGCAGTGACGGCAAACGGGATCGCCCGCCAAACGTAAACATTTCGTTACTTTTTATTCTTTAGAATGCAAAGACCAACATTTATAAATCCTTATAATATTTAAACTATAATGGATTGCGAGCAAGTAAGCGATACTACAAGTACGTACATAATCTTCTCAAACAAAGCAACTCGTATAATTATGATAGAACTTAACTACATTTAAGTTCGTTTAATCATTAAATCTTAATTACTTCTTGTACAAAACAATCATTTACATCATTAAAAATATTAATCACATTTGCTTCTATCAGAAAAAAATTTCACCGTGTGTCTAGACATTTTTATCAAGGTTAGATTTTATTATATTCTGGAAAATTTTAACACGAAAAGCATACGTGATTGTAGAATAGGTGGAGGGAGGAAGTTAATATCTATATCATAAGATAATAAACAATTTGTTGGCTTGGAGTTGGCTCTTCTGATGCAAAGAGACAATCATCGCTTATGCATCGCTATGCTTATGGGTGCGTGACCCCAGCGCCATCTAACGATACAACTTGCGGTGGCTCTTTTGAGAAAATAAACATGTATTGGATGTCAAATATGTATTGAAAAAATAAAATAAACTTGAAAAACATTTTTTTTTCAATGTAAAATGTGATATATCACACAGAGTAAATATTAAATTTAAAAAAAAAAACCGTAGGTCAGCTAAAAACATTAAGTAAAATAATTACAACAACTAAAACAAGTCTCAATAAGGTGAATTAGGTTAAGCCGTGTTAAAATCTGTCAAAATGTTTATTTTAAAATTAATATTGAATAAAAACTCTAAAACTACATTTTATTACGTACCTACTCAAAACTGCGGATTCGTTGACTTTATGTCTTCTATAAACTGATGGAAAAATAGTTGGAGCGTAATTAGGACTTGATTCAACATCTGATTTTTCACCGCCAATGAAGTGTTCACTGCATATAACATCCATAGGTTTTGGAGACCATAACGATCCATCAATACTTTACAAAAAAAATTAATTAAATTATTACTCCGTTTAAGAATAATGTCATGTGTATATCGTGTAAGAACACGATATACACATGACATTATTCTATAGAATACGGTTGTAGGTTATAGTAGGGTATAGTAATACTTACTTTTGCCTTTTAACAGCAGTTATCCATCTTTTTCGCTGATTTAATTTCCACTTGGCAACCGGAAACTTATAAAATTTACAATGACTATTTCTACTAGTATTTTTGCAATCGACTACACAACAACTTTGATGACTCATTTTATTTAATTTATTTAATTAAACTGACACATGTGTTATTTTTCTGGTCATATATAATAAAGAGCCACCCGTAGTTCTATATTGTCCGCAACGGGCGCTGACATCACTTTTGTGTCCCCCACTATGCCTTACGCATCCAGCGAATAGACTCCAAAGATGTTAATACTGAGTTGCTATCATCCTCGTGGGTCTTGTTGCCATATGCATAAGTGTACTGACTACCTTACCCTTCAAACCGGAACACAACAGTTACAATTACAACCACCGACGCTATGGCGCCGTAGCAGGTAAGGCCCGGTAGAGACGATGCTAACTTGTTCTTCGTGCAGAAACATAACGTGATTTATAAACAACCCCTACGCGATAATCGCTATCAGTTTGGTAAAATTCCGCAATGTAACTTTTTATATTATAAGATAACATAAAAGCAGATGAGTCTCCTGAAGGTAAGGGTCAACCATCGTATAGACACCAAAGATGATGCGTTGCTATCTTGTGGCGAAGTCTAATGCCACATGCATAAGTTTACCGGCTGCCTTACTCTCCAGACCGGCACACGAGTTACAACCACTGACGCTATGGCGCCGTAGCAGGTAATGCCCGGGCGAGACAATACAGAACTCTACCAGTTAGTAGCCAAGATGGTAGTGACTTGCAAGCCAATCGTTCGCTTATTACACACTGCCTGGTAGAACAGCGGATGGTCTATGGTATTTACGGGACACGAGTTTTTTTCGGAATGAACTTAAGCAGTTGGTCCAAATGACCGCTACTGCGAAACCGGGCGTTTCGGGCGAGCAGAGTGCTCAGCCAGAGTTTAAGTGGGTTAAGAGCCCGCCCTAAGAGTGTCTCCTGCGAGACCGAACCTCGGCTTAGGGCAGTATCTTGACGATTGGTGAGGGAATAAGTGGCATCGGGTTTCGACTCGTTAATGGCTCTTGACTGGAGTCTCGAGTGTTGGTGGGCCGAAATAATGGACGGAGTCGCCGCCGTGGCGACTTTAGCGTGTGCGTGTGAATTGTGAAATGTATATTGTGATGGGATCATCAGTATCGGATAGGGGGACACGAGTAAAACGGCCGCTAGTTTTGCACTGATTTATTACTATAAAGGACGCTGACACTGAAGACACATTTGCAACACCTCTCCCCTTCCATTTTTTTATATTTTACTAGCTGACTCGGCAAACGTTGTTTTGCCTTACATATTAGGAATCCATAGCGGACAAACAACGTGACACGTAATTTATATGACTACGGGATTGTCCTTTCACGCAGCCAAAATGGCATTAATCTTTATATGGTGGTTAAGTATTCTTAAATTTTCTATTTTTTCGCGCAATTTTCTTAATCTTTTCTTTTGTAAGAACCTTCTCCTTACAATTACAAACACAACAAAAAAAATTACCGAAATAAGTCCAGCTATTCAGGCGTGATGTCGTGACCAAGGAAAATAGGGATTGATTTTTATATATATAAAGATATACATCGATGCAAGAAAAGAAAAATAACAAAATCATGAAAATTCAAAAAAAGAAATATAAAATAAAAAAAATTGTAAACTGTTGATTTATTTCTCGTGTTTATTCCGGGCTTTTCCCAATTGGGGATTGGCTATGCCAGTCAATACCATCGTGACTACTAGGTGGTAGAGTTCTGCATTGTCTCGCCCGGGTCTGGTATCACCGCTTTGCCTATTCCTGTCGCTATGCTTGTTGTCACTATCGTGTTCCGGTTTGGAGGATAAGGTAGCAGGTAAACTTATGCATGTGGCATTAGACCTCGCCACAAATTAGCTACGCACCATTAACATCTTTGGTATCTATAAGCGATGGTTGACTCATTCAATCAGGAGACCTATCTGCTTTTTTGCTATCTTATGATATAAAAATAATTTTGTTAAATACAAATTCTCATTATTTTACTCACCAAAAATGTTGCTTCCTCTAATAAACAGGGAAGTCTATCCAGTTTTAATTAATATGCTTGTCAGTAAACTGTATTTAATTTGTATACATTAATGGGTGACCCGAACATTGTCCTGTCTGACTATGAATATTCAATGGGACCTGGAATATTCAGCGATCTACGAACCCGCGACGCTAAAATAGTCGTTAAGTATCCAAAATGTTCCAATTTGCTGCGCAATTTTCTTAATTATTCACTAAAAAATTGCGCAGGTAAAATTGTTAATTTCATTTGAAGTATCAGAAATCCATAATCTATATTAATATCTACACGGTGTGTAAAGAAAACCCTGTCCGATCCGAAAGAGGCATATAAGTTAGTTAAAGGCGTTACTGAAAAAAATATTAAAATGAATTTATTTCTGAAAATGAAAAAGATATCGTTTTTAATATTCGTATTTTTTATATATCCCTAGATTCGTATTATTTATATATCCCTAGAGTTAAGCAAATATTTTAAAAATGGAAACACCTTGTCACTGTTTGTTTCATTGTTTCGTTTTGGCAGCTTTCGCACAAACACCGTGCCAAAGCGCGGTGTTCGTTTTTCGGCTTTTTACAAACGAACTTTAAACGCACCGCATACAAACCGCGTATCCTTCGGCAGCGTCCTTTGATAATAGAATTTACTTATTTGTGGGTGTTGTCCTACTTAATGTATGTAAATACCATTTAAGATTACTTTTTTTATTGGGAAAACTAATTAATTAATATCCATAAAATAATTACACATATGTAACCGTATTACGGTACCAAATAACACCTTTAGTTATCCGACAGGGTTTTCTTTACATATACAGTGTGTATAATAAAAATGAACGTTTGTCTGTATGTCCTTTATAGAATCATAAACTATCATTTGATTATGTGATGATCTTCAGCAAGTTCTTGTGCATGAGCCCACGAAGATTTCTGAGTTGGTAATGTAATGTCTTAGCATAAGTGAAGTTCTGCAGCGTCTCGCCCGGGTATTCGGTACCACCGCCTTACCTTACCCTGGCGCAATAGCGTCAATGTTTGTCGTTATCGTATTGTAATTTTTTTTTTATATCATAAGATAGCAAACAAGCAGATAGGTCTCCTGATGGAAAGAGTCAACCATCGCCTATAGACACCAAAGATGTTAATGGTGCGTTGCTATCTTGTGGCGAGGTCTAATGCCACATGCATAAGTTTAATTAATTTAGAAGGTAGGGTAACCGGTATTTTTATGCATGTGGCAATGCCATCCCGCTTCACGGACAGCATTGCAACATTAACATCTTTTTTGTCTATATGTGATGGTTTAGCTTTTCATCAGGAGACCCATCTGTTTGTTTGCTACCTAATTATATATAAAAATACTAGCGACCTGCCCGCAGTTTCACCCGGGTAGCTTTCGTTTTCGTGGGAGTATCGGAAAGATTTATATATTAAAACCTTCCTCAAGAATCAAACTATCTATTAAAAAAACCGCATCAAAATCCGTTGCGTAGTTTTAAAGATTTAAGCATAGGTACATCGGGACATAAGGTCAGACAGAGAAAGCGATTTTGTTTCATACTATGTAGTGACTAGTGAAGTCTGTCTGTATATATGTTTTTTTTATATATATATCATAAGATAGCAAACAAGCAGATGGGTCTCCTGATGTAAAGAGTCAACCATCGCCTATAGACAACAAAGGTGTTAATGGTGCGTTGCTGTCTTGTGACGAGGTCTAATGCCACAGACATAATTTTATCGGTTACCTTACCCTTTAAACCGGAACACGACAGTGACTAACACTGACGCTATTGCGGCAGGAATAGGTAAGGCGGTGGTACCAGACCCGGGCGAGACAATGCAGAACTCTACCATCTAGTAGCTACGATATTAGTGACTCGCGTAGGGCCAATCGGTCGCCTTTTACGACCTGCATTTAAGAACCGCTGTTGGCCTGTACTTCAAAGGAGCCCGGGACCAATACGGGGAAAAATTTACTATAACGTTTGGAATAGAGATAGTTAAATCTGAGATCAAACATAAGCTAATTTATATTCAAAAATCAACTTCTAGGTGACTGAAATAGTCTTTTTGTAGATTTTATATAAAAAATGTTATATCTGTCACTTTGTGTGTTTCGTCGTTACATAAACGGCGTAAAAACAAGTAAACGATCAATAGGTACAAATTGCCGAAGGCAAAATGTTAGATGACATAAATGGCATCAATCTTAACTATAAACTCCGATGTTACCGACTAACAACAGAGACACTACTTTTTCCGGGTGTGGGACTTAAAGACTAGATTGTCATTAGGTCCCAAACTCGGAAAAGTTTGGTTACGAACCTACTTTTTTTAGGTAAAAAACGCTAAGATTCCAGTTCTAATTATTGCCTGCCCCGTTTTTCGAGTAGTTAGCGACCCTGACTACGCAATCGGCGGGGCTCGGCTTCGATCCCCGACGTAGACAAGCATTTATGTGATGAGCATAAATGTTTGTATTTCCGTATTTATATATATATATATATATATATATATATATATATATATATATATATATATATATATATATATATTTCAATGTATTAGTATCGTTGACTAACACCTATGACACAAGCAAATAATTTGCTTACTTTGGGGTTAGATCAGTAAAATTTAATTTGTCCCGTGAATATTTATTTATTTTATTATTTACTAGCTGACCCGGCAAACGTTGTTCTGCCTTTTTAACTACCCTTATTTTTTTCTACTTTTTCTCACCTTCTAAACATTCCCTGGACTTTAACAATTAAAACAAAACCAAAATTAGACAAATGGGTCAGCCGTTCTCGAGTTTTAGCGAGACTAACGAACAGCAACTGATTTATATATATATATATATATATATATATATATATATATATATATATATATATATATATATATATATATATAGATTATTAATTACCCATCTATATAACTAGTCATTTAAACAATATGCCATGGCAATTCGTTTACGGCGGCGGTGAATGTCATGCATCACTACATAGTATAAAACGAAGTCGCTTTCTCTGATGTTTCTGTGTATGCTTAAATCTTTAAAACTATGCAACGGAATTTGATGCGGTTTTTTTCATAGATAGATTGATTCTTGAGGAAGGTTTTAGTATATAAACCTTTCCAATATTCCCACGGCAACAAAAACTACGCGGGTAAAACCGCGGGCATGTCGCTAGTATTATATAATGAGGTCATCATATAATGAACTCTACCACCTAGTAGCCACGATGGTAGTGACTCGATAGCCAATCGGTCGCCTTTTACGACCTGCCTGGCAGAACGGCAGTTGGCCTATTCTACAAAGGAGGCCGGGACCAACACGGCGTAAAATGAAAATTTGCCAAATAGCCAATTAGCCCATTAACCAAATCTTTAATACTTGTAAAATGAAATTTAATTTAAAAAAAAGTCGCCTCTGTGGTCTAATGATGTGATGACGGAGTTGACTACAATAAAAAAATGGCAATTTTAATAAACAGTATCGATCCATTGCCCTGATGATGCGGTGAAACGCGAAACCGGTTGGTGTTTATTAATAAAATCTAAGTAAAACAGTACAAGTGTGGTGGTAGTTTTGATGCTGTGACATTGCAAAAAGTGCATCTAGTGACCAGCAAGCAATTGGCGACGTTTTTGATGATTTTTTCATTACGTTTAAGCGTCATCGCTGATCGCTGGCGAATTGCAAACGTTAGATGATACGCCTACGGGTCGGGAAATTCAAAAAATGTGTTTTTTCAGTTTTCTGACAAAAACGACGTTTCCCAACATTGGATTGGGATTAAACAAGTGCCCGGTTGGCGATAGGCTGGCCATCTGTCACATTTTAGGACTAAATATCTTCAGCCAATCATGGTTGCATTTGTTGTACCTCTGCCTACCTCTTCGGGAATGCGGGCATGAAGATATATTTTTTTTAATTTAAAATATAACCGATTTCAGTATCTGACAACTATGCTCATATCTCAAAAACTACTGAACCGATTTTTATGAATCTTAGGCTGTTCCCTAAGTTAAAAGATATCTGATTTAAGTCAAAAAGGATCATATCGATTTTTCTTTTAGTTTCTGAGAAATTTAAACTGGAACATGACAGTAACGATCACTGACACTAGTGCGGCCGGAATAGGTAAGGTGATGGTACCAGACCCGGGAGAGACAATACAGAACTCTACCACCTAGGAAATTTACAGCCATTAATCCATGAATAGATATAGGTACTATATTCTATACATATAATAAAATCTTAGGAAAGTCAAAATCTTTTAAAAAAACATTTAATATTTTTTTTAAAAGATTACTTGGGGTGTGATCTACAGTCGATATCGAAGCCAAAAATATAGTTTTTAGAATTTTTGTCTGTTCGTCTGTATGTATGTCCGGGGTAAACTCAAAAGGTACTGCATGGATTTACCTAAAATTTTGCATGAATATTACTAACAGGTCGGGTCAACATATAGGCTACATATTATCACGCTATCACCTACGGGGGAGGAGCTGTGCGGAGTGAACGAAGTCCGCGCGGACGAAGTTGCGGGCAACAGCTAGTAATAATGTAAATGCAAAAGTTCGGATATTTGTTTGTTACTCAATGGCGCAAAAACGTCTGGACCGATTAAGATAAAATTTGGCACACATATAGATGATGACCTAAAATACCTCATAGGGTATTTTTTATCCCGAAAAAATTAGTTATTCCTTTTATTGTGCAGCGGGCTGCACATTGCAGCTCGTTAAAAATAAATTAGAAATGTCAAAATTTATCAAAAATTTAAAAGCAGCTGTACAATGTATATTACACATACACATACTACTTTCAATAAATTCCTCAGTTTTTCCTATTTGTATCTATCGTGTTCTAGTTTAGAGGGTAAGGTAGCTGGTAAATTATGCATGTGACATTAAGACTCCAAGTCTACACAACCATCCACAAGGATAACAACGTACTATTAAAATCTTTGGTGTCTATAAGAAATTGTTTGTTTTTCCATCGGGAGTGTCATGTAATTGTTTGCTATCTAATAATACAAAAGAAATACGTAATAATAAGTGTATTAATTGAAAATTATTAAATTGAACAATATCCTGTATAACAGAGTTCATTATCAATCAGGATATTAATAAAGTATATGTAATGATAGCGCTGTAACCTTTATATACAATACAAACTGGTTTAACGCTCAGTTGATAGTAATATGACGACCAAACTTAACGTCACCTACAATATTGTGGTCGTAACTATAGCGGCGATCGTCTGGAAATTTGTAGTTCACGGAATAAGCATCAGTAATGGAACAAAACTATACTTGGGATATCCCAATGATACAGTCCTTAATTTCACGGAATTAACAAGTAAATATGGATATTATTCTGAAGAGCATAAAGTGGTAACTGAAGATGGTTATATATTAACGGTATTTAGAATTGTAAAAGCTAAGAATTGTGATGCGGAGCATCGTAAGCCACCAGTTATATTAGAACATGGATTGCTACAAAGTTCTGACGCTTGGATAGATGCGGGACCTAATGCTGGGTTAGCATATTTATTGGCTGATGCGTGTTATGATGTATGGGTTGGAAACCAACGTGGGAATTATTATTCCCGTAAACATAAACACTTGAATCCTAGTAATCCTGAATTCTGGAATTTCTCCGTGGATGAAATTGGATATTATGATATTCCAGCGACACTAGATTATGTGTTAGATTATACTGATCAGAAAAAAGTGAATTATATTGGTTATTCTCAAGGCACCAGTACTTTTTTGATCATGTGTTCAGAAAAACCCGGGTTTTGTGACAAAGTGAATTTGATGATAGCTTTAGCACCTGCTGCGAGACAAACATACACAAAATCAGTGCCATATAGAGCATTTTGTGAAGGGTTAATGTATTTTGAAACTCCATTACGTGCAGCTGGCTTTCTAGAAGTATTTCCAAAGGCAGCAATCGCTCAAGAGTTCTTAGGATTCATGTGTCAATTTAAAATGTTGTCAACGTATGTTTGTGGGACTGCCAAAACTTTAATAGATTCTTACCATCCAGGATCTATAAGTGATGAGACATTTAGAGTCATGTTCAGTCATTTTCCAGCAGGAACTTCTCTAAAAAACTTAATTCGATACGCTCAAAGTATGAACTCTTTGAAATTCCAAAAATATGATTACGGCATGAATAATCTTAAGGTATATGGTAATAAGTTTCCTCCAATGTTTAATTTAACAGCAGTGACCGTTCCAGTGGTAGTTATATATGGTAGAAATGATTATTTAGTAGATACTAAGGACGTTTTTTGGTTGGTTAAAAAGTTACCAAATGTGATAGATGTTATTGAAGTAAGTGATCCTTTGTGGAATCATTTTGATTCTACATATAGTCAATATACAGAAAAAATGATTTTACCAAAAATCAATCAGTATTTAAGTCAGTATACAAGTATAGAGTAATAGTGATATATCTAACTGTGAAAGCAACGTATGTGCAACTTATTAGTACAATCGTTAGAGCATGAACGTAATGGTGACCTGCTTACAATAATATAAGATAGCAAACAAGCAGATGCGTCTCTTGATGGAAAGAGACAACCATCACTTATAGACACCAAAGATGTTAATAGTGCGTTGCTATCTCATGGCGAGGTATAATGTCGCATGCATAAGTTTACCGGCTACCTTACCCTCCAAACCGAAACACGACAGTGACAAGCACTGACGTTATTGCGGCAGGGATAGGTAACGCGGTGGTACCAGAGCCGGACGAGACAATGAACTCTACAACCGGACTAAACTCTACAATACCGAACTTGTATTAACGGTAATTTTTTTCAACCCACGACAAATCGGAAAACGTTTTCAATTTGACGTGTATATTTTTTTAAAATTTATACTCAAAACTTTTCACAGAGTGGTCCGTTTTTATAAATATTTTTTATTAGAATGGGTATGCCCCGAGACTAAACCCTTTTATTTTTTTTAAAATCTTACTATAAGGGCATGTAAACAAGGGATGATTGATTGTTCAATCACTGATTTTAATAGCACGCAATACTTTTTAAGGAGTGATCTCATTTTGATAGTTATTATTTTATTGGTATATTCATAGCTATATATGTTTTCTGTAATTCATACCCCAAGGGCTTGTCCCATATTATTTAAAAAAAATCCATCCAAAAGGGTGCGAAAACGGAGTATGATTAATTATATGTTGAAACTACTTTACAATACACTTGTACTTTTATTGAGTGTCTCTAATATTAAAATAACAGATATATATATATAGACATATATATATATATATATATATATATATATATATATATATATATATATATATATATATATACATACACTTTGGGGTTAGATCAGTCAGTGTAATTTGTTCCGTGAATTTATAAATCGGCTCTGTGAAAGTCATTCTATAGTGGAATCCTATACTAGATGTAAACGAAAATGTTTGTAACAGATCTTTATAAAATTTTAATAACGCTAATTTGTGTATAAAAAATTATCTTATTTTTAAGATTTACACTCTCTTTATTTTAGCAATAAACAGAATACAAACAAATATGAACTTCATAAACAAGATTATATTTGGAAAATTGGAATTTTTTCCAGTTTTCCTAAGCACGGGGTGAGTGCCATAACACAAAAATAAGATTATATTTGCTTTTTTTTCTGTTTATTGCAAAAATTGAGAGAGTGTAGTTATTTCCTTTAATTGAGGCAACACTTAGACTTATAATGGGTGGTTCTATTCTTGGTAGAATTTTCACCGGCTTTCCGTATTTCATATACTTCTTCTGATTTGATCACATCAATTCACTTCTGATTTTATGACATCAGCCAAACCTAAACATCCAAACTGTTGCTATTATGTCACTGAAAAATAACTTGATTCTCAAACATATTGTTACAAAATTTTAACTTTAAAGAGCCAATTTCTTAGTCTCCTGACATATCTGTCAGTCAAAACAAAAACTTTAGAACTCAATAAAAACCATGTTTTAAGAAAAAAACAGTTTTTTACAGCAGTCTTTACTAAATAAAGTTTTAAAGTACGTGTGTGATTTTATTAACTTGTGTGATTTTTTTTATAGAACGCAAACGAGCAGTGGGTGCACCTGAAGGTAAGTGATCACCACCGCCCATGAACATCTGCAATACCGGGGGTCTTGCAGCTGCGTTGCCCGCCTTTTAAGAATGAATAAGCTCGTTTCTTGAAGGTCCCCAAGTCGTATCCGTTCGAAAACACCCCCGCGGGTATCTGATTCCACAAAGGAGTAGTGCGAGCAAAAAGTGCCGACAAAAGTGCGCGGTTGTGAACATTCAGACATCAAGGTGGTGAGGATGGAACTTTAAATTTTGACGCGATGTCCGATGATGGAATTTAGTGGCAGGAATTAATCCGAATAACTCATCGGAACATTCCCCATGATAAACGCGGTAAAAGATGCAGAGCGAACCTACATCTCTGCGTAACGCCAAAGAGTCAAGCCTGGTCGTCGACGATTCAAACCTTGTAACGGAATATTATTTGAAATATTTTCTTGATTGAAAGGACTTAGTTCTACGGCATAATCCTTGATTTGGATTGCTGACTCAGTAGTATTTAAAATTGAAATATTAATTTTTTTGTTAGATTTTATTGTGACAATACAGTTAGCGAAATAAATACCATCTTTTAAAGTATGATCTAATAATAAGCCTTGGTTGTTAGGATAGCGTTCAGGTGTGTAATTAGACACCGCACATTCAATAACAGCTTCAGAGCGAGCAGGAATTATATAAGTCGGCTGAGCATAGTTCATATCCATGGTTTGCCCACAGGTATTAATTGTTTTAGAATCATAATTAATATTAGCTTTAAAATGGCTAAGAAAATCGCTTTCTATGATACCGTCATATTTAAGACTTACATCGTCATTAAAGATATGGAATTTATAATTATAAGTATTATTAGATAAATAAAAATTAATTTAAGATGTACCTAAAGACTCGGAGCATTGCTCGACATTGTTTATTCCTTTTATTTTAACGATTTCACAGGACAAGATATATATTTTATTACTTAAGCTAGATTTTTTATAAGGATTATACTCGCACCGGTATCTATAAGAAAGCGTAATGGTCGCGTAGAGGATTCAGTTTTTAATTCTATGTGAGGCAATGATATTTTTGTAATAAAAGACTTTATCTCATATAGGAAGAAATAGCCTGGTCGTCGACGATTCAAACCGCTCTACGTTGAATGCTCTCAAGAGGAAGAAGCTGGTACTGAGGAGCTCCGGCCCAAAGGTGAGAAAAGTACTCCACGTGAGGTCGAGTTTGCTGGCTGGCATGAAGAACTGCTTTGCTCTGCCGAGTACATCAAGCTTTTTGAAGGCTAGTTTAGCTTTTCCTTCCAAATGATCGCGGAACTGAACCTTGTTTAATATGTCGACTTTCAGAATTCCAATACAGGAGAGTGTTTTCGAATCGAGGTGACGCGAAAAAGGGTGTTTTTTTTTGCGGTCAATGCATAAAGCTTCGTCTTTTTGGGATTAAATGTGACAAGGTTTCGACGACCTCATTCTAAGACATCGGTTAGTTGATTCTCGAGTTCAGACACGAGCTTGTTCCAACCCTCTTCGACGTTTTCCCGAGAAATACCACTACGGCCGGAGTATGTAGCATCACCAGTACTATTGTCCGCATAGCAATGTATGTTACTAATTCGCAACATATCATTGATATGCAGAAAAAACAGTGTTGGTGATAACACGCAGCCTTGGGGAACACCAGCGTTGACAGGTTTGAGGTCGGAGCATGCACTGTCCTTTGCAAACATGACATAAAGTCTAGCCATGCTTTCTTCTTTATCTCGGATCTCTCAGGAGGATCTCATAAGGAAAAAAGGGAACCCTTATATGATTACTTCTTTGTCCGTCTGTCTGCCTGTCCATGTGTCAAGATTCTTTTTCACAGGAACGCGTAGAAGTATCAAGTTAAAATTTATATCAATTACTCGGTCCCTCTCAGCTGTGAAAAAATAAATCAAACTTGTAAGTCAACGCAAAAATTTGTATTTTGTATCCACTATGTGAGGGCATTGGTTACTTGTGTCACAGGTACTTATTGAACCTACTTCAGGCACCATGTTTTTCACAAAAATGGCAAATTAAATTTACCAAGATATTAATTAATTTAATCTAAAAGATGTACCGCTTTTGTGATGAAATAAATAAATAAAAAAAAAAAAAACGCGATCCAAAGATATGACCATTTATCTATACAAATAAATAAAATTGGAGTATCTGTTTGTAATATTAAAATAACCGGTTTTAACCAATTGCATATTATGGATGTATACAGGATACGCATACCAAAATGACAATTTTTACGATTTTTGTCTGTCTGTCTGTCTGTTTGTTCTGGCTAATATCTAGAACGGCTGGACCGATGTTGACGGAATTTCACTGGTAGATAGGTAATGTAATAAGGAGTAACTTAGGCTACTTTTTAAAAAATCTCACGCGTACGAAGTCGCGGGCACAGCTAGTGTCACATATAATCTTCTATACTACAAATCCTCTCCGTGTTGGTTCCGGGCTCCTTTCCAGAATAGACCAACTGCCGTTCTGCCAGGTAGGTCGTAAAAGGCGACCGATTGGCTAACGAGTCACTAACATCGTGGCTACTAGGTGGTAGAGTTCTGCATTGTCTCACCCGGGTCAGGTACCACCGCCTTACCTATTCCTGCCGCAATAGCGTCAGTGCATGTCACTGTCGTGTTGCGGTTTGGAGGGTAAGGTAGCCGGTAAGTGGCATTAGACCTCGCCACAAGATAGCAACGCACCATTAACATCTTTGGTGTCTATAGGCGATGGTTGACTCTTTCCATCAGGCGACCCATCTGCTTGTTTGCTATCTTATGATATAAAAAAGAATTGGAGTGTCTGTTGGTAATATTAAAATAACCGTTTTTTACTAAATCCATATGGATGTATACACGGTACATATACCAAAATGACATTTTTTACCATTTTTGTCTGTCTATCTGTTTGTTGCAGCTAATCTCTGGAATGGCTGGATAGATTTTGACGGGACTTTTACTGGCAGATAGCTGATGTAATAAATAGTAACTTAGACTACTTTTATTTTCGAAATTTTCCTCGCGGACGAAGTCGCGGGCTCACCTAGTAAAAAAATAATGTTGCAATCCTTTCCGCTAGACAAAGAAAACAAACGTCATTGCATCTACAAAAGGCGTTGCACCAATGTGGGCAATGACGTGTATAATATATTATACACCTCATTGTATGTGGGGCACACTCTCGCATGTTTCAGTTTACTTGCAAAGTATCTGAGTGCTAAGTGTGAGTTTTTCTTTTCGCATTCGATCGTGAGCGCGTTTCGAGTTTACTAGGAATTTGTATGTGATTTGTACTGCGCCATCTAGTGGTAAACTGGTTTCTCATCTTTACCACTAGGTGGCGCTGTACAAATTACATACAAATTCCTAGTAAATTCCAAACGCGCTCACGATCGAATGCGGAAAGAAAAACTCACACTTATCACTCTGATTGATTCATATTTCTATTCTGTTTATTTAATTTTTAGGATATACTAGCGTACCCAGCCCGCTTCGCCGGGCTTTATTTAAGCATACAGGAATTGAATTATTAACTAAGGGCTTAACCAAACTTATCTTTTTAATACACTTTGGACCGATTCGAGCCGATAGATTTTGAGAAATCTCAAAAAAACTACAAAAAAAATCTTTTCAAATGGGGTTTTTTTTGATTTATTTTCAAACGGCTTTATCGATCGATTCTAAAAACTAATCAGCTTTTAACATCGAAAGATTATTATCTTTAATGTACTTCAGTATACTTTATTATGCTTCATTATACTTCAATATACTCCATTATAATTCTACATGGTTCATAATGACATAAATATACACAACGCATGTGTCAATACAAATTTGGGTTATAAAACAATAGAATATCATCATAGTAAATAAAAGCTGTATTTGACAGTTCAAAAATAGGGGTGCTCCGATCGTCACCAAACTTTACAGGATTACTCGCCAGGTCAATCTGGAGATTCCCTGAAAGTTTCATTGAAATCGGTCCATCCCTTTCTGAGCCTATACGGAACATACACACACACTTTCTCTTTTATAGATATATATAGAAATAAGATAGATTTTCAGCTAAAAAGAATGGAATCTGCTTACAATAAATATTTTGCAATATTTGCGATTTCAAATGAGAATCCTGTAAGGTACTTCCCGCTGACCCTGAATTATGAAATTTAGCAAGAGGCAATGTCTTACAGCACATGCAAAGGAAAAAATCCGAGAATCACAAATTTTTTGTTACATCACAAAATATATGATCGTTTATGTCGCATATTTTGCGAATTCATAAAAGAATCAAAACATGTAGGGACTTCCCGTTGACCTAGAATCATGAAAGTTATATGTAGCTAAGGTTACCTACAAGTTTTTACGGAACTTAATCAAGTCGATCGCACTTAACCATTTTTTTAATAATATAATCCCCATGTTGGTCCCGGGCTCCATTGAAGAATAGGCCAACTACCGCGTTCTGACAGGCAGGTCGTAAAAGGCGACCGATTGGCTATACGAGTCATTAGTGGTAGAGTTCTGCATTGTCTCGCCCGGGTCTGGTACCACCGCCTTGCTTATTCCTGCCGCAATAGCGTCAGTTCTTGTCAATATCGTGTTCCGGTTTAGAGGTTAAGGTAGCCGGTGAACTAATGCATGTGGCATTAGAACTTGCCACAAGATAGCAACGCACCATTAACGCCTTTGTTGTTTATAGGCGATGGTTGATTCTTTTCATCAGGAGACCCATCTGCGTGCTGCATTTTTTTATATCATAAGATAATAAAAAATAAATATCACTTTGACATTGTAATTTAATTTAATATTTAAGTTAATTTAATTTAATCTCCAAATTTTGTTATTACATATTATTCTGTAATCTATGGGACATGGTATTGAAATAAAAATATTCATTCATTAATTCATAATTATTACAGGATCGAAACACGGCCACAACCCGGGGGAAGAAATTCAGCCGACTAATATTTTTCATCTACATTTTCTCATATATATTTAACACTAGCTATAACTCGCGACTTCGTTCACGAGATCCAAAATCATTCTTCCTTTTTTTCACTCAAGTAAAAACTACCCTATGTTCTGCTATATAAACTCCTCTATCTTTCAGTGAAAGTTGCACCAAAAACGGTCTAGCTGTTCCATAGTTTACCTCGTACAAACAGAATGACATACAAACAAAAATTTTAAAATTTTTGTTTGAACTAAACAACAATTTTTAAAATAAGTATCATAAAAAAAAGACAGTGCAGTTGAAAATACCTAATTTTTTAACTTCCCGCTACGTATGTAGATAAGGAAGTTACTGATTTTACCCCGATTTTCTAAAATCGAGTTTTCACCGGATGTTCACGTTTTGAGGTCCTAGGAAACTTTTCCGACTATTTTCACAATGACGTCAGTATGTCTATATGTATGTGTGTATGTAATCATCTCATAACTTTTGAACGGCTGGACCGATCGAAACACGGTTGGCATGGCATTCGATTGGACTCCACTCAACTTACACTGTCTGAAAATTTGATCCAAGTTTGCCCACGAGATTTTGAGAAATTTTGAAAAAACCTCAAGAATTTTTTTGGCGAAACAGTTTTTTTTTTAAATATAACTTCCGGATTTATGTACCGAATGAGTACAAAAACTAATCATCTCTATTCCTCAAAAAACTACGCCTAATGCACAAATTGCATCAAAATCGGTTTATCCGGTTGGGAGTAATCGTTGTCGAAAAATTTTGAAAAAAGTGTTTTTTTGGTATTCTACGATATCTTAGTACTAAAAAAATACGTAGAATGCCGTTTCAAAAATCAAATTCGAATCTAATTTTCACAAGTTACAGCTTTTCAAATATTAAAATTACGTTGATTTTAGCAAACTTACTTAGTATTTTTGAAATAACTTTAATGCTAATACACCGATTGATTTAAAAAATCTTATGAACATTTCTCCTTTTAAATTGCGTCAAATACCGTAAATTAGATCAAAATCGGTGAATTTGGATTTATCTATGACGGAAATTTATGAAAAAAATGTTTCGGAATTTTTCGACCTATCGATTACTTAGCTAAAGAAATATTTTTAATCTCAAAAATTGAAATTGAATGCCATTCAAAAGGTCAAAATCGATCATCGTTTCCAAAAATATACTGCTTTTCAAAAATCAATATAGGTACTGCCATTTTTAAACAAATAAATGTTTGGACTGAAAAAATCCATACTCAAATTTTTACTCTTTCGAGCTTTAGCGGGAAGTTTCAGGGAAGGCTGCAGGCCATGGGGTCAACCGCTTACCGATTTTTTTTATATTATAAGATAGCAAACAAGCAGACGGGTTTTCTGATGGAAAGAGTCAACCATCGCCTATAGACACCAAAGGTGTTAATGGTGCTATCTTGTGGCGAGGTTCTAATGCCACATGCATAAGTTTAATGGCTTCCTTACCCTCCAAACCGGAACACGACAGTGACAAGCACTGACGCTATTGCGGCAGGAATAGGTAAGGCAGTGGTACCAGACCCGGGTGAGACAATGCAGAACTCTACCACCTAGTAGCCACGATGATAGTGACTCGCATAGCCAATCGGTTGCCTTTTACGACCTGCCTGGTAGAACGGCAGTTGGCCTATTCTTCAAAGGAGCCCGGGATCCACACGTAATTATATTAAACTCACAGACAGAGACTTAAGTTTTATTTATATATAACTAGCTGACCCGGCAAACGTTGTTCTTCCTTTTTAACTACTCTTATTTTTTTCTATATTTTCTTACCTTTTAAACCTTCCCTGGACTTCAACAATTAATTCAAAACCAAAATTAGCCAAATCGGTTCAGCCGTTCTCGAGTTTTAGTGAGACTAACGAACAGCAATTGATTTTTATATATATAGATAGATTTTTTTTAGTGTCGATAGGTCAGCGCTTGACCTCGAGCTCGCCTGATGGTAAGCTAAGATGAGGCCTAAGATAGAACGCGCTTCTCTAGAAGGTACCTGTTCACTCTTCTCTTGAAGATCCCCAGATTGTACTCGTCCGGGAACACACTCAGGAAGCATGTTCCTGTCCTTAGTTATGTAATGTCCTTAGTTCATGTTCCAGATTAGTACTCTGAAGGGTGCTTGGTGTCATCTTTATAAGCGTAGACATGCGAAACCGGTCGATTAACTAGTGTTATATTATTTAAATATGACCTTTATCTCAATTAAGCGTAGAGTTGATTGCCCCGCGTCGTGTGTTGCGAAGTCACGGTGAAGGATGTTAGCGACTGGCCGAGATAACAAGGTGAGATCTGACTTGTTTAACGTTATTGCTTTTTCCGGAATAACGACGAGATATAGATCTTGATTATTGCAACTAAAAGCACTATCGCTTATTTTGACAATTTGTCCAGAAAAACACATTAGTGTTGATTACATCATTTAATACTGTTACGAATAATCTAGAAACGTGTAGAATTGGAACGCTGGAGAAATCTAGAAATAAAAGAAAGAGATAGCTACTCCTATTGACAAACAAATAGTTGACCTAAGCTATGCCATAATGGACTTTGTGATATAGGTCATAAGGTTGAAAGTAGCGTGTATTAGGAATTATGAGTCATAACTTGTTACTAGAAGTGATAAGAGGTGATTCATTGTTTCCCGATACATTTAGATTTTTCTGGATCCAGGTAGAACTTTACCCTGGGTATAAATAGAGATGTGTTGACAAATACAGGCAGTTTTTATCAAGCGATCGAGAGCGCTGCGAAGCGAGTGTTCTATTGTGTAATCGGTTAAGTTTAGCGTTAGTACAGTGAGTGACTAGTGTTATTCAGAGTATTTAAGTACTACGTTGTGTTGTGTTTTGTGTATTTGTATTGTAAATACACGGATTTAATGTAAGTGGCGTTTTCTTACAATTACGAACCCGAAGTACGTAACAATACATTGATTCATATATAGACCCTGTTAAGCAGAAAAGATCCAACCAACATTTTATTACTTTTAAGTTATAATAAAGTTTAAAGTTTTACAGAGAATAGAAAAATCATAGTACAAAGTAGGAAAAAAACTTTAAATAGTTTAAATGAAATTTACAGCTTCATGCTTTTTGTACTATGATTTTTTTTATTCTTTGTCAAACTTTAAACTTAAAAGTAATAAAATGTTGGTTGGATCTTTTCTGCGTAACAGAGTTCATATATAATATCCTCCATTTTACATGCGATTATTCTCAATTCTCATTTTGATTAGTTTTCGATAGATTCAACATAATCAAATATTCTTATACATTCTTATACATACATTTACATTACATTCAAAATAACGACTTACTATTTCGACAAGTATCAAATATAGAACGTTCTTGTGGACTGACCAATGTAGAATGAAAATGAATGTTTCGCCTGCGCTAACCGTTAGGTTAAGGCGGGATTCTAATCACGTCACCAACAAGCAGGTGACAAGTGGTGCGGTTTAGTTTAAATTTTAACGGCCTTACCGTTAAAATTTAAACATCCGTTATTATTAAAATATTGTTACGTACTCGGGTTCGCAATTGTAGGAAAACACCACTTATATTAAATCCGTGTATTTACACAGCACAACACAACGTAATACTAAAATACACTTTACACAATAGTCACTTGCTGTACTATCACTGAACTTAGAACACTACACAATAAAACACTTCTCGCTTCGCACTGGTCACTTGATGTATCGCTCTCGATCTCTTGATAAAAACTGACTTGTGTTTGTCAACATCTCTGTATTTATAGGCAGGGGAAAGTCCTAGCTGGATCCAGAAAAATCTAAATGTATCGGGAAACAATGAATCACTTCTTATCGTAAACATGTTATGAGTCATAAATTATAGTACACGCTACTTTCAACCTTATGCCATATCCCACAAAGTCCATTATGGCATAGCCCAGGTCAACTATTTGTTTGTCAATAGGAGTAGCTATCTCTTTCTTTTATTTCTAGATAATTACCGCGCGCGCTCCAACTCTACACGCTTCTAGATTATTCGCAACAATATCTATATTAATCTATATTAATCTATATTAATATTAATGATAAATGCGAAAGTTTGTATGTTTGGATGGATGTTTGTTACTCAATCACGCAAAAACTACCGAACGGATTTGAATGAAATTTGGCACACAGGTAGATAATGACCTGGAATAGCACATAGGCTACTTTTTATCCCGGAAAAATTAGGGGATCCCGCGGGATTCACCAAAAAACTTATAATGCAGCGGGCTGCACGCTGCAGCTAGTTAGTAAATATATTTACTTAATAAATCATACGCATTTACACTAAGTTATAAAAATATCCTAACACTTATTACCTGTATTGATCTGTACTCAATTTGAAATTATTGGAACGAAGTTCCTTACGGCAGGCTTGGAGGGGATAGGGATTTTGCTGCGCGACCGAACTGAAAAAAATGTGATAGTAAAACCGTAAGAAAAATGCGTGGAATAAAAGCGTTAAATGAGACGTGCGCAGGCGCGACAGTCGCATCCACAAGCGAGTAGTGCCGTTTAGCAGAAGGAAGTTCGTTCCTACCTGGTGTCCCGCGACACCACATCATTTTTTTTTACCAAAAAGGAGGTAGTTCTCATTAGGCTAGTTGACTAAATTTAAGAAAAATAATAACCTTAAAGGCTGTTTATTTTTTTATTTTTTCAAGTAAGTACTATTATAGCTCTTGTACATTTGTTTTTTAAGTACACGAGTGAAGCTGAGAATGAATATTTGGGTTAGCGAAGGATTAGTCAATGGCAGCATGGGGATTTTAATTGGGAAACTTTAACAAGAGACCATTGAATTTGCTGATTGTTCTATCGTCAGACAGAAGCGTCTATTCATTTTTACTACGCTGATTACTAATCACTCGCACTGATCATTGATCAACAGATTTCTTCACGCATTTTTTGCTTAACACTAAGCACCTGCATTAAGCTCGCACTAATCAAAGTGTAATCGGGGCATTACGCTAGCGTCTCCAGTCTAGTGACAAAAACCACAGACCACATGAATACTAACAGACACACCATTGGATTGGAAGGAATCGTTTTGCCGCGCATATAAGCAAACGCTCCTAACACTGTCAAAAGTGTCATACATTTGTAGATATATCGTGAAAAATAGAAATAAACCATGTTTTATGGTTTTATCGTACCGAATGTGATGACAGAATTTAAAAATTACACTCGAAATCATTTTATGTCATCGGTAAGTAGTATAACCCTGTATTTTTGTGTGTAAATTCAAGCAACACTGACAAACTAAGAAATTGTCTTGAAAGGCGTATCTATTTAATCCGTTCAAAAAACCGACACGTTTTTTTACTTTGATAGATCGCTAAGCAATTAGCTATGCACCAAGCGTAGATAAAAATATGTATAGCGCCAAGTGCGCAGTGCGGCCGATTATGAACATTATATATAGAACGTGCGTTTTATTAAGGCAATTATGGCCGCGAACGACCTTGAGTTAGTGACAGGAGCAGCACAAGTACTATCCCGCGCACCGGCATCCCCCGACGTCAAACAATTTACAGTGGGTGCAGATACGTTTTAACTTTTTTGTTTACCTATATCAAAGGTTCTAAAACTTTTTTTCTCATAGTTCACTTTCAAAATTTTGCTGGTTCCGGTGGACCCCCTGAATATAAATTTCTACCATACTCCCAAAACTTAAGAAAAAATATGACAAACGTAGACCTCCGTCGAGTCTCCCGTGGACCCCTGGAGGTCCACCTGGACCAATTTGGGAATCAGTGACCTATAAGAACTTTTATCATCATGACGACTGAAATTCAAACCCGATACAACTAAGCTATAAGCTACTCGCTAGGTGGTTCGCTAGGCTCTAGGCGCTAAGCAAACCGCCTGTCTGTGTGGACATAGCCTTATGGTTTTTAATATTCTTATGCGAACAGCAGAAACGTAATATCTCTGATTTTATTGTTTTATAAAATTGTACATACGTTTGTATAATCAGAAACGTATTTAATTATATATAATAGTTCTTTGTTCTTTCATAATTATGTCAGAAAATACTAAGTTAATTACATCTTAAGATGATAACTTTATTGTTCCAGTCCGGGCTTATTTTAAAAAATAAACCATCTGCGTTCACGCCAGGCATTTTGTAAAAGACAGACGAATAGTCAAACGTGACACTACTAAATCCATGTTCAATACTATAAATGCAAAAGCTGTCGCCAAGCTCTTTTTTGCGACTAAACTGCTAAATCGATTTTTAAGAAACTTGACAAGAAGATAGTTGAAGACGTAAGATCAAACACAAGCTACTTATTGTTTCAAAAATCAACCCCTAAGGGACTAAATGAGAAATGAAAGAGTGTATGCAAGAAGGCTGGCCACAATGGCCTTTATCTTGTCTGAGATCGTAATATATTTTAAAAAATATGTAATTTTTTTCAATATAAACTAGCAATATATAAATTCTCGAAAGATGTATTCAAAAAATGTAATACATTTTTTGTAAGTCTCCATCCATAGTGCAATTCGATGCAATTACAAAAAAAAAAACAATTCCGCCATGTTGAACGTTCTTGTTTTACACATGGAGTATAGAGGAAGGAGGGCCCACCGCTGTGAATAGAAGTGTCCATTAAAAACCATCAAACCATGGTGTCGTCACCGCTGTAAAATATTTTTTTTAAAAAGTATTAAAAGTAATTATATATATTTGTTTTAAATTTTACACTTGTACTGTTTCACAATACACTAATTATATGTAATATATACTTTTTATTTAAATAGCCTAAACTTAAATTGTCAACAAATACGTATTTGTTGACAATTTAAGTTTTAGTCCTGATGATGCAGTAAATGCGAAACCGGTTGGTTATTTAAATAAAAAATATATATTACATATAATTAGGGAATTGTGAAACAGCACAAGTGTAAAAATTAAAACAATAATTATGACGGAGTTTCACCAAGTGCCGACGATGGAAAGTATAAATTATAATTATATATTGTTATTTAATTTTATTTATCAAAATAAATATAAAATATTTTAGCTTATTAATTGGCCGAAAACTGACAACTCGTATTGCGAAAAAGTCAAAATTTTATTTAATTAATACTTCTTTAGAGACCTTTATAAATGAAATTCGTTTTTAAATAATAAAACAATAATAAAAGTCTGACATGAATTTCATTATAAAACATGATATTCCAAGCGATATATGAAGCCAGTGTTCTTTCTTACAATGATGCCCAAAAAACTATTTGCAGAAAAAGCTACACAGGTTAGCTAGTAGGTTTTTATATACATCATACATGCATATCTTCACGCCAAATCTCTTACGGGGCAGGCCAAGGGAACTAACGGAATGTAAAATGTCAAAATCCTGGCAGATTTATCTTGTTTGCAATCATACAATATATGATACAAAAGTAATTCAAAAAATTAAATAGACTTCACATATCTGCCAACTATAGCCATATCTCAAAAACAACTAATCTAATTTTGATAAAACTTGGACCATTTCCTTGTTTTATAGAAAAGGGGGCAAACGGACAGGAGGTTCACCTGATGGTAAGTGATCACCGCCGCCCATGGATAACCACACTATCGGAAGATTTGCAGTTGCGTTGCCGGCCATTTAAGAAAGAGTAGGCTCTTTTCTTGAAGGCCCTAAGTCGTATCCGCTTGGAAAAACCCCTGCCGGTAATTGGTTCCACGGAGGTATAGAATGTTAGGAAAACCTAAATGTATCCTAACCTAACCTCCTTAGTTGGAAAATTTCTGATTTAAATCAAAACGACATATTTTTTAGTTTCTGAGAAATTAGGGGGAAAATATATATACACTTGACATTTAGTGCACATACTTGAACGCGCAAATCATCAGATCATCATACTTAAACATTATTTAATTCCAACAATATTCATATACATGTCAAACTGATAACTGGTTTTGTGTCGGTTGATAAAAAATCTGTATCTTTCTAATGTTACCTCTACGATTGCCACTACCAGTTGTAGTTGTAGTACGATTCTATACCACTACTTCCACTTATGCTGCATCCGCACTTACGTCTATCACCACAAAGCTTCGTAAAATGACACGATATATGTAGATATGACCGGCTATTATCGGCTTTCGTCGCAAACATTCGGACTGTAAGTGCCTTATCGCGTGTATAATTGAGAAGCAGTATGGCCGAATAAAATCAGTTTATACGCACAGTATAATTTTTGGGCAGAGCAACGCTCATAAGAAGCGATATAATTACAATGAATCGAAAATATCTTATCCCCGCCTATTTATACTATCCTTGTTTGTATTTGTCCATTATTGTTAATAATGTCATTATTTAAGAATAAGAGATGCATAAAACACACAGGTGCCTCACACCTCGCCGGCTAGTACTTGTCGTTAAGCGCAGTTGCTAAAACGTCGTTGGCGGTAAAAAGGGTTTTAGCACGCTAACATATCGCGCTTCATATGGCGTTCATGGTAACGTTCTTCATTTCAGCCGTTGTTTTCGATCAGCTTAGGCGTATGCGTACGGTTGTGTAAAATGGAATGAAATGATGAAATGGTAAGCTGAGCCCATCATACGGGATCCGAAAAATGTAAATCACAAAAAAACATTTTAGTCATTAACTGTTAGCACACATGTAAAAGTAAAGATAGTCGTCGTCCATAGTTACAAGTTTGAAAATGATTTCGGCCATTTTGGATTATTGCACGGAAGTTCATGCAAAATATCGTTCCTGCTAATATGACTTCTGATAGAAGACTATCGCGATAATTTTAGTGACAAATCATACAAAGCTTCGGCGCATATTTCTTTGGAACGATAGACGCAAGTATGGTCCGAACATTAGATAAATCTAATAATTCAAAGACAAATATTGCAAGCTGTTAGGTACAATTCATGATGCTACTATTTTATGTACCTCCCTATTGGTTGTACATATTTTTTGCCTCGTTTCGGGTCGTTCGGGTCGGGACGAAGCCGTATTAAGTAACAGAAATTATTTTACGATACTTAACGTTATTACTGTAGCGATACCTCAGTAACAAAATCAATTTCACTATGTGTATCAAATTCAAATTCAAATTCAAATTGTTTATTTCACAAAATAAAGTTAGTCTAGTACAAGCTGTAATGGTGATATAAAATAATTATCAGTTGTGTTTATTACAAAGAAACTATAGAAAGTTATCTGACAATAATGATATGAACCAAAGACTAACACATGAACGATTAACTTCAACCTTCGTACTAGTTTACACTGTGTGACGGTAGATTGAGATTCCTCGCCGAGCGCGGCCTTTCGTTTTTACATTTATAAATATTTGTTTACTTTGTCGTGAATTGAATAGGCACGTAAGTACAAAGATAAGACTGTAGTATAGTTATGGTGCGCGCGGAACTAGTTGGCCGCGCCATACGTAATACGTAATACGTATGGCGCGGCCAACTAGTTCCGCGCGCACTATACAATATTCAGATACATCACTTATTATACTTAAGTAACTTAAGGAAAGAAAAAGAAAAAAAAAATGTAACACTAATCTATCTTATCATATTAACATGCGTGTATGTGTGTTTGTGAGACTGTGTACGTGTGTGTATGTGTGTATAGAAGTTTAACAATGTGCTCAAAGGATAATTAGTAATATAATAATAATGTATATACATATATACACATACATACATATATATATATATATATATATATATATATATATATATATATATATATATACATATACTCACATATATATACATATACATACATACATACAAATATAACATATATTATATATTCATGATATCCATATTGTATTAAGTTAAATTTTTTATTAAATCTTCGGTTTGATCTACGGTAAGCTGCTTTAGATAGTTGTAAGTAATTTTTTTTAGACAGTACAAAGATACGTTTTTTAATGTTATTTCTTTAGATAATTTGTTGTATATTAAAGGTCCTAGATAAAAAAAGAAGCGTTTACAAAAGGCAGTTTTAATTTGAGGTATCTTATATACTCTGTCTTTTCTGCGCTTAGACAGATGGTTTATATTAACAGGCTGCATATGTTGTTTAACAAGTAATTGTTTTATAAACATCTGTCTAACAGTAAGAACTGGATTTTCTTGATACAAAAGAGACGTAGGGTATCTGAAATGTTTAAAATTCATTACTTTTAGTACAGCCCGTTGAGCTCTTTCAATGATATTATTCTTGTAAGTCCCACCCCAAGCTTCTATACCGTATAATATTATTGAATTACAAAGTGCGAAGTACGTGTCAAGCAATAATTTTGAGTCACAAATATATCTTAGAGTTTTAAATATATATATTAATCTTCTTACTCGTGCAGCTAATAATATAATGTGTTCTTTCCAATTAAGATGACAATCGATGTTAATTCCGAGGTATTTTATACATTTAGCCTCAATAATCGTTTCAAAGTTACAATTTTGAGCAGGTCCATTACATGTATTATATGATTTTATGATAACCTGATTAAGATCTGGAAGTGTATTTGATCGAATACTAAAATTGACATACCTTGTTTTTTTATATTTAGGGTTAATAAGTTGTTATCTAACCATTTTGTAATCGGTGAAAAGCCATCGTTAGCAAGTTTGTTAGTCTCTTCCTAGGTTTTCCCGTGAAAAAGTAAAACTGTGTCATCTGCAAAGGCGATTATCTCCCCATTTTTCAGTGATAGTTGGCATAAGTCATTCAGATAGATTAAAAATAGGGTTGGGCCAAGTACACTACCTTGAGGGACTCCATATTCAATATTAATTTCATCGCTTATGTATTCTAAAATACGTACACACTGCTTCCTGTTAGTCATATAGTCCATAAACAGTTTGAATGGTTTGTCACGTATACCGATTTTTTCTAGTTTTTTGAATAACAACGGGTATGAAACAGTGTCAAAAGCTTTTTCTAAATCGAGAAATATTCCAGTTACTTTTTCGCCCTCATCGAGATGTTTAGTAATGAATGATAAAAGTTTATTTATTGCATCTGATGTCGACATGTTACTCCTAAATCCATATTGATTGCTTGCTAAAATTCCATATTTCTCTATGTATGATTTTAACCGATTATTTAAAAGTTTTTCAATGACCTTAGCTAAAGTTGGTAATAGGGAGATAGGCTGGTAATTAGATATAATATTTTTGTCTCCTGATTTGTATATGGGACTGATTATAGATTTTTTTAGAAGGTCCGGGAATAAACCTTGTTCAATACATAAATTGCAAATCATAGTTATAGGTTTGGTAAGCGTGGAAACTAAAATTTTTAGGGAATTTGAAGAAATACCATCCCATCCGAAAGATAAGCCAGATTTAAGGGAATTTATGACAGATTTAACTTCTTGTTCATCAACCGGCAATAAAACAAATGAAATGAGTATCGCTACTCAAATAACAGAAAGAAAATGTTAACGCTAAATAACGTTATAATATCGATATGTATGTGCGTTTCGTGCTGTTTCGTGATTGTTTTGCCGCGTTTCATGCTGTTTCGTGATTGATTTGCCAACTAGCGCTAGAAGGCTATGTCATAATACCATATACCATGACGTTAATTCGTAGTGTATAACAGAACATAATGAATAACGTTACTAAACAGTAACAATTATGTATCATTTTTAGATAACGCTATGCTTGAAAATAACGTTATGTCATGCCGTGAGCAATAACGTTACTACAAAATACCGATATTTAAATCCTTGCGATAAACTTACATATGTGGCATTACTATCTTACGAATCGGATAACAAGGCAAGATTAACATTTAATATGTTTATAGGCGATGATTGTCTCTTTCCATCAAGAGAGCCATCATCTATTGTTTTTTTAAGAGAGCCATCTGCTTTTTCTACACTAACTAACTAACAGATAACTCTCCTGATGGAAAGAAGAATCATCGCCTATATGTAGAGATGTGATAAACGGCTTTTAATTATTAACACGTTTAAACGTTTTGCTTATACTTTTAAGCGTGCTTAAAAAAGCGCTTTTCGTTTAAACGCTGACCCGACAAACGTTGTTTTGCCATATAAATTATTGAATTAAAAAATAGGGGTTGATGATAGAAGGGTGAATATTAGGGTTGTATGTATTTTTAAACAAAACCTCTAAAACCTGGGCTATCGAGAACACCGACAATCAAGTTGTTACTAATTTTGAGCAAATCTCGGAAACATGGAAGAATTATTGTCAGTCACTATTTCAGGATCCACAATCATGTTGTTTTCCCACTACAAGTCCTAACAGTGATGAGCTGGAGCCAGATATCCTTTTGTCTGAAGTAAGAGCTGCTATAAAACATCTCAATACTGGAAAAGCTACGGGGAGAGACCAAATCCCCTTTTTTTTTTTTTTTTTTTTTTTATATCATAAGATAGCAAACAAGCAGATGGGTCTCCTGATGGAAAGAGTCAACCATCGCCTATAGACACCAAAGATGTTAATGGTGCGTTGCTATCTTGTGGCGAGGTCTAATGCCACATGCATAAGTTTACCGGCTACCTTACCCTCCAAACCGGAACACGACAGCGACAAGCACTGACGCTATTGCGGCAGGAATAGGTAAGGCGGTGGTACCAGACCCGGGCGAGACAATGCAGAACTCTACCACCTAGTAGCCACGATGGTAGTGACTCGATAGCCAATCGGTCGCCTTTTACGACCTGCCTGGCAGAACGGCAGTTGGCCTATTCTACAAAGGAGGCCGGGACCAACACGGCGGAAACTATTAAACCACCCATTGAAACTATTAAAGCTTTAGGCGAATTTGGAGATCACATTTTTCACGCGATCTGCAATAAAGTGTGGCAGACAGGCGAATGGCCGTCTGAATGGACTCACACTGTTTTCACCTCAATTCATAAGAAGGGTTCCACAAAGAATTGTAACAACTATCGCCTTATTGCTTTAATACCTCACGCAAGTAAAATATTGTTACATATTTTGAATGAACGGCTGAAGGTGTACTTGTCCAGGGAAATTGCACCAGAGCAGGCTGGGTTTGTTAAGGGGAAGGGCACTCGAGAACAGATCCTCATTGTTCGACAGATCATCGAGAAGTCTAGAGAGTTTAACAAATGTATGTAGGCATACATTTGCTTTGTTGATTTCTCTAAGGCTTTTGACACAGTTAAATGGCCGGTTTTGTGGAAAACTTTATTGGACATGGGCATGTCGAAACATCTTGTACATCTCCTTAGGCGCCTATATGAAGAGGGTACAGTCTCAGTACGAACTGACAATATCCTATCCAACAGTTTTCACCCTAGTGCTGGAGTTCGTCAAGGATGCATTATCTCACCAATCCTATTTAATGCATACACCGAAATTATAATGCGCATAGTACTAGAGGATTGGTCGGATGGAGTTACGGTTGGTGGCCGCAGAATCACAAACCTGCGTTACGCGGACACTACTCTCTTTGCAACTAGTGCACGCGATATGGAAGAACTGCTCGATAGGATGCCGATATATGCCGCAGAAACGTGGACATTGCGGGAATTGGAAGATAGATGCTCTAGAAATGTGGTGCTGGAGAAGAATGCTTGGGGTATCGTGGACAGAGTTTCGTACCAACGTGTCCATACTCAAAGAACTCGTTATAAAGCAGCGTCTATCGACTGTAGTACAAGCCCGGATACTGACATTCTTTGGTCACGTTTCAAGACGAGGCAGCCAGTCCATAGAGCGTATCGTTGTTCAGGGTAAAGTTGAAGGTACTAGACCACGCGGAAGGTCACTAATGCGTTGGACCGACCAAATCAAGTCAGCCTTGGGCAATACAGTGCATGAGTGCACGAGGATGACGGCAAGCAGAGAGAGGTGGCAGGCTGTCGTGAAGCGTATTACATCTGCCACTACTAAAGTACAAGCATGACGATCACGACACTCTGACAAGAGTATAGCGGCAAAGAAGAAGATGTATTTTTAATGCCACATTATAAAAAAATAAAAATAAAAAATGTTGTCCTAAAAATAAAAAGCAATGTTGGGGTGGACAACCCTTATCACTTAGGGGTATAAAAAAATAAACAGTAGCCGATTTTCAGACCTACTGAATATGCATATAAAATTTCATAAAAATCGGTCAAGCCGTTTCGGAGGAGTATGGTAAATAACATTGTAACACGAGAATATCTGAAATGAATAGTAACACAATATACACTTTTTTATCCATAACCTAATTTCAATCATTAATATAAACAAAATTACTTTGAAAATTTGTAAAGGGAATCGTGTCATGTTCGTACGCGCGCTAAGTAAAATAAACAATTGATGAACGCGTCGAATTTCTTCAACAACGAAAAGCGTACTGGAACTTGAAAAAACATAAGTTGTTAATTCATTGTAAAAAGTACTAACCAACCAAAAACGGAGCCTTGTCAGTCCGACACAAATATTGCGTAAACAAGTAGAAAATAATTTAGCCGCTTAATACGATAACCAATCCAAATTGTTATCGTTTCCTCTAGCAATAGTAATAAGGTTGTTAATCCAATAAAATGAAAAATTATATTGAGTCTTAGAGTATAGAAATTAGGTTCTTTATTCTATTTTATTTTGATTTTTAACGTTATTGAAATAAGGTTACTTTTCGTCAAACATGATAATATGGTAATTAAATTTTTGTATCTTAAACATCAACGTTTAAACGAAAACAGCTTAACTCCGTAAGCGCGCTTATAGGCTTATTTTGAAAAGCCTAATTTTTTAAGCCTATATCGTTTAAACGCCCACGACTACCTATATGTACCAAAGATGTTAATGGTGCGTTACTAATCGTGTGGCGGGATGACAATGCCACATGCATAAGTTTACCGGCTATCTTACCCTTCAAGCCGGAACCCGAAAATTGACGCTATTGCGGCAGGAATAAATTAGGCGGTGGTACCAATTACCCGAGCGAGACAATGCAGAACTCTACCACTTAGTAATACATACATGTATGTATATTATTATATATGTCAAGAAAAAATAGTGTGTGTTAAGTTTATGTTTATTAATTCAAGATGTTTCTTATGTATATACTTTTTAAAATATTAGGTTTCTGCTCTCCATCACAATATCAATTTCTGTGTAAAATTTTATATTCCTTGACGCGTCAAAATAACTTGTAAGTTTTATTGAATAAAGCACTTCTGATTTCTTAGTTTGTTTAATTCCCGAGTACAAAGGTACAAAGTTTAGTTTTAGAGATTAGTTGTAATAATATTTGTTCTCTTTATCAAGTTCAGCAAGTCAATACCCCGGGGCTACATTATAGGGCGAAGATTCGTGTACCAATCAAATAAAATATTGACAATTGACATACAATTTTGAGTGTTTCAAATTAATCTATTTTATTTTGCTATTTAATACCCCGGGGCTACATTATAGGGCGAAGATTTGTGTACCAATCAAATAAAATATTGACAATTGACATACAATTTTGAGTGTTTCAAATTAATCTCTATTTTATTTTGCTATTTAATACCCCGAGGCTACATTACAGGGCGAAGATTCGTGTACCAATCAAATAAAATATTGACAATTGACGTACAATTTTGAGTGTTTCAAATTAATCTCTATTTTATTTTGCTATTTAATGTCGGTAGCAAACTGAGGGCGCTAAGCTCTTTCAGAATATTTTTAGAAATTCAGTGAATTACTTGGCCTCACATATCGCGACAACCTGAAACATACACTACACTTTCCATCGTCGGTACTTGATAAAACTTCATTTTAATGCAATATTTTATCATTTATATACTTGTACTGTTTCAGAATTACATTATTTCTTTTTTCTAGGACATTGTAATAGGTGCGCCTTTCTTGTGATAATAGTTTTAACGTTCAAAAAATGTATTTTATACAATCACTAGCTGTTGCCAGCAACTTCGTCCGCGCGGACTTCGTTTACTCCGCAATGCTATTCCCCCGTAGGTAGCATGATAATGATGATAATATGTAGCCTATATGTTGACCAGACCTGTAAGTAATATTCTTGCAAAATTTGAAGTAAATCCATGCAGTACTTTTTGAGTTTACCCCGGACATACATACATACAGACAAACAGACAAACAAATAAACAGACAAACAGACAATAATTCTAAAAACTATATTTTTTGGCTTCGATATCGATTGTAGATCACGCCCTAAGTATTCTTTTAAAAAAATATTCAATTTACAGTTTCGACCTTCCTACGATTTTATTATACGTATAGATTAATATCATTTCTTTAATAAATTTCATTTTTTAAATAATTTTTTTCATTCCATTCCATTCCATTATATTCTATAAGGCTATTATCTTTTATTTCAAACCGGTTCCGCTTACACCGGTTCCGCTTACACCGGTTCCGCTTACACCGGTTTCGCTTACACCAGTTTCGCTTACACCGGTTTCGCTTAGACCGGTTTCGCTTACACCGGTTTCGCTTTGCAGTAGTTTTTACAGTAACAAACAGTTACAATCTGTAAATTCCCTGATAATGCTTGTGTAAGCGAAACCCGGTTGGAAATAAATCATAATTGCCTTATTGTGAAACAGTACAAGTGTATAAGTGATAAAACATTGCATTCAAATAAATTCTTACAGACAGATTTTTGACGACTTTAATAGGATAACTACCAGATTAGAACACAGCCACACACTAAGAAGATCCGGTGGATGAAACTCAACGGGCTTATCTTTTTTAGCCCACTGCTCAAAAAGGAATTTATCAAATCGGCTGTATATTTTTTTACGTTTGTTACTTTAGAATTCGTCTTTTACTAACTGATTTCGATTTTTTTTTTGTTTGGAAGAATATATTCCTCGCGTGGTCCAATTTGGTGTGGTCCAAGGTGGTTTAATTTGGTGAAAATCTGATGTACTGTATCAGTAATGGAAATGGGTAGTCGGTTGCTGCAGTTTTATTGCGTTAAAAAATTATTATAGATAAAAAAAATATAATTTATTAGGTGACTCAGTAAACGTTGCTTTACCATATAAATATTTAAATTACCAAAATGACTATTAAACAAGATAAAATTAAAAATTTCAAAAACCCCCGACACATCCTCTGACCGCTATTCCGCTACATACGCATTATTTTAAGAGTAAAACGTGAAAATACCTGATGATCTACGAAAGGGGATCTTGCAGCTTCAGGTTAAGGTTACCATGGTTTCTTACTCAATGAGCTTGAGTTATTTTATTGCAAAGTTCCCATGGCCTCCAGCTCCACTATGTAGTCCTGAAAATTATTTTGATACAGAGTGTATGTAAAATATAACAAATGAGACCATACTCAATGGATTTATTTTGTTTATATCAGGAGTTCCACGTCCACTTTCTATTTATATTATCAAACCCTGCGAATCTCCTAGTAATAAAAGCCAACGATATCAGCCCAATCTCTAATGGCCACGTTTCAGTTCCATCATTAATTTATCTTAGAAAACATCCGGCACCTAAATATTTGCCAAAATAAACCGCATTAGCCAACATTCGATGGGTTTATCTGGATTAGCTTAAAAGTTATAATGGACCTTTTCCAGCTTTATTATCGAACACCGGAAAACAGAAAAAAGAACGATTCAAACGGGATCAAAATCGATGGTGCTTCTCAATTTTCATTCGTTCGTTTGTTTCGTTTCCATGTCCTTCTCTCACTTTATCGTAAGAGTTTGAAAATCATCTAATACCAGATTATTTGTCAAAACAGAACAAATAAGTTCAAATGCGTTGAGTTTGTCTTGTTTAGTTTAAAAGACCCTATAGCCACCTTCAAGTTACATCAATAGATTCTTAAAATCAGCACCAAACAGTATGGCAAAACAAACCCAATTAACCCATACTCGATGGGTCCGTCTGGTTTAGAGAGATTTCATGGACTTCTTACAGTTTTATCTTTAGAAACTGGAAGTCATTCTGTTCCAAATTCCTTATTAGAACGAACCAAATGAACCCCAAATCGCCTGCTTTGTCATAGGACCACAGAAATTATCTAACACTAAGGTAACTCTCAAAATAGAAGAAATGAGTCCAAACTCGATAGGTTTAACTTGTTTATTTCAAAAATTCCCATACTCACCTTCAATTTCCATTATTAAATTCAAAAAATCATCTAGCACCAAAAATATGCTAAAACAAACCGAAGCAACCCACATGGGTTCTCCTGGGTTAGCTTAGGATTTCTCATGGACTTCTTTCTACTATCATCTGACACCGCAATCCATTCTGCTCCAAAGATCTTTTCTTTCCTGCTTCATTATAAGACCCTTGAAAGCATCTAGCATTAGAGTATTTGTCAAAACAGAACAAATGAGTCCAATTTCGATTAGTTTATCTTACTTAGTCTAGAAGTTCTCATGGTTACTTTTCAGTTCCATCATCAGATCCTGAAAATCATCCAGCACTAAGATATTTGCCATTACAAGACAATTAAGTGCTAATTCTAAAACTTTACCTCGTTTAATTTAGGAGTTCATTGTAGTTGAACTTTGAATCTGGATTCTTGAAGTTCCAATGTCACTTTTTCGGCTCAATCTTCAAAGCCATATCATCATGAGAAAAATCTTACTGTATAAATGAAATGACTCCAAACTCGACTATATTAGCAATTTCTATCTGTGAGTTACAATTACACTCTTACGGCTCCATGTTCAGTTCTTCGACATTATATGTAATGGAAAGTAAACATCATCAAAAATCCATCGAGTCCGAACTTGACTATCTTATCTCTTTCTACATTCTACGCGTGAGTTTCGGTAGCACTTTATCAGCTCCATCTTCAAATCCTCGTCATCATGAGCACTAATCAAACTTAGTATTTATAGCAACCAGACATAGTCTAAGCAAGATTGTCTTGTTAAAACTCTGCATCAGACAGTTCCAGTTCCTATATCCAGGCTACATCACGAGCTCAGTTGGATGGTACCATAATATTTGCATTTCCTTCACAAGTCTGTCAAGTTTTTGTACTAACGGATATCAGAAAGACATTAAAAAGTGGCTTGCAATATTTAGAAAATCTGTTATTTAAATACGAAAATTGCCAGTTAAATAGACGCTGATGATCTTCGAATGAGAATCTCAAAGTATTACCTCAACGTTACCATGTAATTGCAATGTCAATAAAGCAACAAAACACAAAATTTATTATTGATAAAGCATTTACAAATTATTTAATTCCTTTCATTAATTTGAAAAGAGCTGGTTATCTTGAAACGGCTGAACAGATTCTATTGAATCTTAGCTAAGAACCATCTCGCAAAACAGGGCTTTCAATTTAAAAAAAACCGCAATCAAATCGGACCATCCGCCAGGGCTCCAAGATGCCACGGACAGACACACAGATACACACATACACAGATACACAGATACACAGATACACAGATACACAGATACACAGATCCACAGATACACACCTGAAACTTATAAAACCCCTCGTTTTGCGTCGGGGGTTGAAAATAGGGGTCGGTGATGGAAAGGTGAAAATTTAGCCACATTATAAAGAAAATTAAAAAAGTGTCCAAAAATTTTCCCCGTGATGGTTCCAGGCTCCTTTGAAGAATAGACCCACTGCCGTTCTGCCGCAGGTCGTAAAAGGCGACCGATTGGCTCTGCAAGTCACTACCATCGTGACTACTAGGTGGTAGAGTTCTGCATTGTCTCGCCCGGGTCTGGTATCACCGCCTTACCTATTCCTGCC
Source organism: Apodemia mormo (assembly GCA_036924255.1). Taxonomy (NCBI): domain Eukaryota; kingdom Metazoa; phylum Arthropoda; class Insecta; order Lepidoptera; family Riodinidae; genus Apodemia; species Apodemia mormo. The sequence continues at coordinate 20,897,489 of JAUPFN010000025.1, forward strand.
GCAATAGCGTCACTGCTTGTCACTATCGTGTTCCGGTTTGGAGGGTAAGGTAGCCGGTAAACTTATTCATGTGGCAATAGACCTCGCCACAAGATAGCAACGCACCATTAACATCTTTGGTGTCTATAGGCGATGGTTAACTCTTACCATCAGGAGACCCATCTGCTTGTTTGCTATCTTATGATATAAAAAAATATTAAAAAAATGTTAAGGGTGGACATCCTTTATCACTTACGCAATGAAAAATAGATTAGCCGATTCTTAGACCTGCTGGCCGACAGGTCAGGCTGTTTGGATTATGGTAACTAACATTGTGATACGAGAATTGTATATATAAAGAATAAATAAGATATAAAATGTAATATAATATATTATTAAAACCTTCTCGAACCTTCCGTTCGAATCTTCTCCATATATCATTACCAAAAACCTTTTGCGAACCCTACCTTCAAACTTTCCCGGCAACTCGATAATCTAGCCGCAACATTAATTACGATCGTTCACGTAATAAATTATCGCTGCAGTCAATGACCGCCTTTGTTAACATCAACAATGATGACTAAACTGTACTATGCGTTCCAACTAAGAATAGGATAGGAGGAAGTTGATAACAAGCGCTATCAACTTTATACCACAATTGTGAAATTAGTAATGTCAGCAAAAAAATATTTGTTCAAAAAAATATTACCGATTTATTGAAGAACAAATAACGTTTTAATAATATTGTTTTCATCAATAGAAAAATTAGTAAAAAACATCAGTCTAGCTGTTCATTTATTATACAAAAAGTCGTATTATCTACACCATTTATAAGTCAACCAATTTTGTTGCAATTTTTGTGGGTTTGGTTTGTCTTTGTCCAGAAAAGGCTAAAAAATATTAAATTATAATATTCATCAATAAAAAATACATCAGTCTAGCCGTTCATCTATATATATGTATATAAAGTCGTGTTAGTTATTTTACACCTTATTTTAATACATGGTAACATGATCTGATGGGAATCTAAATAAAAAATATACCAATCAGAATGACAATATTTTTTTTAAGTATTTCTTTGTTAGAATTTTTTTGCACACATTACTCATCACTTATGAATTTATTGCAAAATGCGGTGCAATATGTCATCTTAACAGTACATAATATACATGTCTGAGATTTCACACCTCACATACAGGGTTATTTTTAAAGGTCCGGTCAAATATTCGGAGGCTGTTCATAATTGACAATATGTCCAATTTATGAAATAAAAAAAAATTGAAAAAAATCAAAATTTCATTTTTATCTGACACAAAAAACAATACGCATGGATATTTCAATAACACAAAAGTCGAACTAAAGTAATTTAATGCCTTGAAGGAATATTTTAGTTTGAATTTTTTAGACTAAATTAAAAGTGATCGGAAAAAACGTCGTTAGAGTTTTACATGATATACATTATTACATAATAGTTACTATCGTAATTATAGGTAAATGTTAAATAACACACTAACAGCTTTACAGAGTTCGTTCACAAGACTCTGTGCATGCGATTCATGAATTTGGTGAAATATTTTTAAATGAATATTTTAATATTATCTTGTAATCATTTTACAATAATAATTAAAACGCACTTTCAATTCAATATTTAGGGCGGCTTGCACCAAAATGCTTAAATGCATTTAGTCCCTTAAACGTGTTTAGCAAATGTCAAAACGCCTTAAAAACTGTCACTTTAAACGTATTTAGTGATTTAAAATGATTTATTTAAGCATTTTGGTGCAAGCCGCCCTTAGTTCCTAATTTTAAAATTTGGCCATTCCTAATCTTAAAATTTAAAAGTATATAAGTAAAAATAAATTATGACAAATGGTTGTTCACACAGGTGTTTACTAGGTGGTAGAGTCACTACCATCGTGGCTATTTGGTGGTAGAGCTCTGCGTTGTTTCGCCCGGGTCTATTACAGCCGTCTTACCTATTTCTACCGCATTTTTTTATATCATAAGATAGCAAACAAGCAGATGGGTCTCCTGATGGAAAGAGTCAATCATCGCCTATAGACAACAAAGGTGTTAATGGTGCGTTGCTATATTGTGGCGAGGTGTAATGCCACATGCATAAGTTTACCGGCTACCTTACCCTCCATACTGAAATACGACAGCGACAAGCACTAACGCTATTGCGACAGGAAAGAGCAAGGTGGTACCAGACCCGGGCGAGACAATGCAGAACTCTACCACCTAGTATCCACGATGGTAGTGACTCGCATAGCCAATCGGTTGCCTTTTACGACCTGCTTGGCAGAACGGCAGTTGGTCTATTCTTCAAACGAGCCCAGAACCAACATGAGGAGTTTACTCTGGACATACATACAGACAAACAGACGCAAATTCTAAAAACTATATTTTGGCTTCGGTATCGATTGTAGATCGCGCCCCAAGTATTATTTAAAAAAAATATTCAATGTACAGTTTTGACTTTCCTACGATTTTATTATATGTATAGAATATTCTATACTCTTTGTCATAGGCACATAGTGAAACTCCTTTATTGCAATATTTTATATAAAGACACTTGTACTGTTTCACAATAAATTAATACATTTATTACCCAACCGGTTTTGTCGGTAGGTACTTGGTTGTGCCGCCTTTTGTTTTTAGTTATAAGTTGTAATTGCCCTGATGATACTTATAAGAGCGAAACCGGTTTGATAATATATGTATTAATTTATTGTGAAACAATAAAAGTATTTTTATAGAATACAAAGGTACAATAATATTAATTATATTGTATGTAATAAAAACTAACGGGCTTCAGAAACACAATGGCGAACACATATTCTATCCACATTGAATTCTTTTTATAATATACTAGCTGTTGCCCGCGACTTCGTCCGCGCGGACTTCGTTTACCCCGCACAGCACCTCCCCGTAGGTGATAGCGTGATAATATGTAGCCTATATGTTGACCCGACCTGGTAGTAATATTCATACAAAATTTGAAGTAAATCCATGCAGTACTTTTTGAGTTTACCCCGGACATACATTGACTTTCCTACGATTTTATTATATGTATAGATTTACATTATTCTATGGGATTTTTCAACAGATAATTCTAATTTTAGAAAACAGCTTAAATGGTTTCGGGCGCGCAATAATGCTTATACTATTCTGCCAAGAAAGCACCGGGAAACCATAGATAATACACAAAATATTAGTCATTTATCAAAGGACATAAACCACGTTGCATAGACCTTTAGGCTAAATACGGACAGTAAAACTAGGAACTGGTTTTAATTATTTTAGGTAGCTTGAACTATTGCGTTAATATTTGTATACATATTTTTGTGTACAACATTACACTTTTTTTATTACTATTTATTAGAATACTATATAAGAACTTTATACCACATCAATCTCTTTGTAAGTAACATTTTTTAAACGTTGATAGTAAAATACCCATCTCTATTATAATAGACTAGCGACCTGCCCGCGGTTTCACCCGCGTAGCTTTTGTTTCCGTGGGAATATCGAAAAGGTTTATACACTAAAACCTTCATCAAGAAACAATCTATCTATTAAAAGAAACCGCATCAAAATCCGTTGCGTAGTTTTAAAGATTTAAGCATACATAGGGACATAGGGACAGAGAGTGAAAGCGACTTTGTTTTATACTATGTAGTGATGACAATTAACACAAGTACTTAAGTATTAAAATAATTTCTTCCTTGAGTAATGTTAGATTCACAATTGATGCAATACACTGATTTGTGTAAAATCGTATCCATCTAAGTATTCATTAGTTTTCGTAAGTCAGAACGGGTGCAGTGTCTCGGGAATACGGGACTCGTCAAAAAAAGGCATTATGAAAAATCACCAGGAAAATCTAGTAATAAAAAGGACACCGAAAACAGTAAAAACATACACAAGCGCATGTATCTAAGTGAAAATATAACAATTTAAAAATTGACATTTGATAGCCGTCAACAATTAAAAATGTTGTCATTGTAAAAAAATTCAAACTCGATTCCAGTAATCGAGAAAAAATATTTTATAATAGTTACATACTTCGTGTTGATATTTCAGTAATATTAAAAGACGTTTATTTAATGATAACTATTATAATTGCAGTGTTTCAGTATTTATGTTATACTAGTTTCGAATGAATGTTTTCTTAATTAAGCAATATGTTTTTTTTTCTAATGTTACATACTGTATATTATAGGTAAAATGGTATGTGCTGTCTATATATTTTAATCCAGTTTCTACTTACAGATTCCAGCTACTTTTATTTTTTTATTAATAAAAGATTAATTTAATTGCTTTAAAATTAATATTTTACTTATTTGTATGTAACAGCTACTAGCTATTGTCAGATACTAGTAAATAAGTATCATACTAATTTACTTGTAGTTGACAGCAGCTTGAAGCATTAAGTAGAAAATAACTTTTTTGCGTTATTGCAAAAATGTTTAATATGTTGCCACCGGTAAACGTCGTTCAAATTCAGAAATACCTCTCCAACAAACGAATATTATAAAATCTTGATTAGAAATAATATTAACAGTACAGTCTAAGTGGAATATTAGTTAAAACCTAAGAAATGGGACAAAATTATAAGACGTCACGAAAATCGATTTCTGATTGATAAATCGATTTTGATTTATGAACTAAAAGTTTGGCTAGCAACATTGGCAAATAGAATGGTAGTCTATACTCATTACTATTTTGATGAATATCAGTTTATGTCCTTTAAAATAGTGATTTTTAATATAACATGTTGTCACTCCATATTTAAGACAATATTTACAAAAAAATATATAACAATTTTTGGCAAATATTACTTTTTCATAGAGTGTTTATAAATATTACTTTTTCCGGAATTGAGTTCAGTACTCGCCGAGAATATTCCTTTATGTCTTCTATTGAATCAAAATGGGTGTCATAAAGTGAATTCGCATATGGAATTTGAGTTATGGAAGAAGAAAATAGTCGGTAGGAGTCATATCTGGCAAATAATGTAATAGTTGTTGAGATTTTAATCACAAATGGATTTACAATGATAACCTTATGCGAAGGCGCATTATCGTGGTGTAAAATCCTTAAATAATATCATCATCATCATATTATTAGATATTTTTTCTGGAGTGGCTCGATCTTTTTAACTGCTTTACCAAAAAAAGCAGTTAAAGCTCATGTTTTCTACTTTAGGCGAAAAATATGAAAAATATTCGAAAATATGTTTTTTTAATAAAAAATTATTTAATTATAATCTTTATAACAATCGACCGGATCGCCATCTGTGGGTCATACATCAAATATCTTAATAGAGTTTTATATTTGGAAAACGCTAGATGGCGCTGTGCGAAATCTTCACACGGGTCAGCTAGTGTTGATTATAATTATTATTTACCGTTTGATCTTTCGGCGAAAATTTTGAGTGCACAACACCGCGATAGTCAAAGAAAACAGTCAACAAGATTGGTTTTGATCAATCATTACATAGTATAAAACAAAGTCGCTTTCTCTGTCTGTCCCTATGTCCTTATGTCCCTATGTATGCTTAAATCTTTAAAACTACGCAACGGATTTTGATGCAGTTTTTTTAATAGATAAGTTGATTCTTGAGGAAGGTTTAAGTGTATAAACCTTTCCGATATTCCTACGGTAACAAAAGCTGCGCGGGTGAAACCGCGGGCAGGTCGCTAGTTTGATTTTATATGAAGTATGTTGAAGTATTATTTAACTCCCTTGCTATCTTCGTGAACTCTTTAACTTTCTTTATGGTTTTGACTCAAATTGTCGCTCTCAATGGCGCAAAACTACATTATTTTCTAATATTAAAAACAATCTATACATATAATAAAATCGTAGGAGAGTCAAAACTGTACATTGAATATTTTTTTAAAAGAATACTTGGGGCGTGATCTACATCTACATCAATCTATATCGAAGCCAAAAATATAGTTTTGGAATTTTTGTCTGTATGTCTGTTTGTTTGTTTGTCTGTTTGTCTGTATGTATGTCCGGGGTCAACCCAAAAAGTACTGCATTGATTTACTTCAAATTTTGCATGAATATTACTAACAGGTCGGGTCAACATATAGGCTACATATTATCACGCTATCAACTACGGAGGAGGTGCTGTGTGGAGTAAACGAAGTCCGCGCGGACGAAGTCGCTGGCAACAGCTAGTACACTATAAAGTCTTCTTATTTAACAGTAATTCTTTCACTATTAACCCTGAGATACTTTGAAATTCATTTTCTTTTCTTATTAGCAGCTGACCGTTATTAAAGATGTCTGTCTCTGAAAATAAAAAAAAATTGAAAGGAATTTTATTAACTGTTTAGATTTTAATGTAAAAGTGCATTTATTGATAATGTATTAGAATTAAGTAACTTAAAATATTGTGTATTTTTTGTATATTGTATATTTCTAAATTAATATGAATGTCTAAAAATCACATATATTTAATAGAAGTTTTTTTTTTGCAAACCAGTGTAATCTGTACACGTGTAGGTATTCTACATTTCTTTCACGCATTCTCTCTCTTTTTGGTTTGTTGAAAGAAAAATCTTCAAACAATAAGCTCACTTTTTTGAAAATTTTCATGAATCAAAATATAATTTTACCCCTAAGTGTACATTAAAGTATTAAATATAATCTTATATATATAAAAATCACTCCCTATTTTCCTTGGTCACGACATCACGCCTGAATGGCTGGACCAATTTCGGTAATTTTTTTTATTGTGTTTGTAATTGTAAGGAGAAGGTTCTTATAAAAGAAAATATTAAGAAAATTGCGCGGAAAATTAACCACCATATAAAGTTTAATGCCATTTTGGCTGCGTGGAAGGACAATCCTGTAGACTTATATAAATTACGTGTCACGTTTTTTGTCCGCTATGGATTCCTAATATGAATGGCAAAACAACGTTTGCCGGGTCAGCTAGTAATTAATAAATATATTGTTAATTATATCTTGCGTCTTCATAAACTTGTTTAAAAAATCCACGCTTGAGAGAATTTATGACAAAGGTATTTATCAAATAGTGGTTTAATTGGAACATATTGCTTTATTTTGTCTGTGGGTTACAGACACTACACAATTTATAATTTTGATTCGCTTTTCGAACGAATCCATAGTTCGCCGGAGGCGTGTAATAAAATCCGGTTCCATAATCAAACGTATTATTTGTTAGCTTATTACAATCATTACCCCGTGTTGTTCCGGGCTCTTTGGAGAATAGACCAACTGCCGTTCTGCCAGGCAGGCCGTAAGAGGCGACCGATTGGCTATACAATCGTGACTTTTAGGTGGAAGAGTTTCGCAGTCTCGGTCGGGTATTTGGTACCACCGCCTTACCTATTATATACTATTTACTAGTGACCTGCCCGCGGTTTCACCCGCGCGGCTTTTGTTCCCGTGGGAATATCGGAAAGGTTTATACACTACAACCTTCCTCAAGAATCAATCTATCTATTAAAAAAAAACGCATCAAAATCCGTTGCGTAATTTTATAGATTTAAGCATACATAGGGACATAAGGACATAGGGATAGACAGAGAAAGCGACTTTGTTTTATACTATGTAATGATATACTAGCTGCAGCGTACAACCCGCTATATTATAACAGTTTTTGGCGAATCCCGCGGGATCACCAATTTTTTCCGGGATAAAAAGTAGCCTATGTGCTATTCCAGGTCATCACCTACCTGTGTACCAAATTTCATTCAAATCCGTTTGTAGTTTTTGCGTGATTGAGTAACAAACATCCATCCAAACATCCGAACTTTCGCATTTATAATATTACTAGCTGACCCGGCAAACGTTTTGCCATATAAATAATTGAACCAAAAAATAGGAATTGGTGATAGAAGAGTGAAAATTTAGGACCTTGTAATTTTTAATGCCACATTATAAAAAAAATAAAAAAATTGTCAAAAAATATAAAAATAAAATGTTAGGGGTGGACAACCCTTATCACTTAGGGATATGAAAAATAGATAGTAGCCGATTCTCAGACTTACTGATATATGCGTATAAAATTTCATAAAAATCGGTCAAGCCGTTTCGGAGGAGTATGATAACTAACATTGTGACACGAGACATTTATATATAAGATATATAAATATATAAATATGTAAAAATATAAATATATAAATATATCTATATTTCTATATTTAGATTTATAATGTTATAAATGCGAAAGTTTAGATGTTTGGATGGATGTTTATTACTCAATCACGCAAAAACTACTGAACGGATTTAAATGAAATTTGGCACACAGGTAGATAATAACCTGGAATAGCACATAGGCTACTTTTTATCCTGGAAAAATTAGGCAATCCCGCGAGATTCACAAAAAAATGTATAATGCAGCGGGTTGCACGCAGCAGCTAGTAAATAAATAAATATAATAAATATAGATTATTAGCTGCAGCGTGGCTGCATTATAAAAGGTGAATCCCGCGGGATCACCTAATTTTTCCGGAATACAAAGTAGCCTATGTGCTATTTCCGGTCATCATCTATCCGTATGCCAAGTTTCATTCATATCCGTTCAGTAGTTTTTGCGTGATTTAGTAACAAACATCCATCCAAACATCCGAACTTTCGCATTTATAATATTAATACAGATTAGATTATTTCATTATTTATTATTTATATTAATACAGATTAGATTATTTCATTATTTATTATTTATATTAATACAGATTAGATTATTTCATTATTTATTCTTTATATTAATACAGATTAGATTATTTCATTATTTATTATTTATATTAATACAGATTAGATTATTTCATTATTTATTATTTACTAGCTGTTGTCCGCGACTTCGTCCGCGCGGACTTCGTTTACTCCGCACTGCCCCTCCCCCGTAGGTGATAGCGTGATAATATGTTGCCTATATGTTGACCCGACCTGTTAGTAATATTCATGCACAGTTTACCTCGAACATATATACAGACAAACAGACAAAAATTCTAAAAACTATATTTTTGGCTTCGATATCGATTGTAGATCACGCCCCAAGTATTCTTTTAAGAAAATATTCAATGTACAGTTTTGACTTTTCTACGATTTTATTATATGTATAGATAATGTAATATTATTTTATTACTAGCTGTTGCCCACGACTTCGTCCGCGCGGACTTTATTTACTCCGCACCGCTTCTCTCCCGTAGGTGATAGCGTGATAATATGTAGCCTATATGTTGACTCGACCTATTAATAATATTCATGCAAAATTTGAAATAAATCCATGCAGTACTTTTTGTGTTTACCCCGGACATACATACAGATAAACAGACAAAAATTCTAAAAACTATATTTTTGGCTTTGATATCGATTGTAGATCACGCCCCAAGCATTCTTTTAAAAAAATATTCAATGTACAATAGTTTTGACTTTCCTACGATTTTATTATATGTATAGATTATAAATAGCGGCGTATTTCCGCAATAGCTTCAATTCAATGCTTGCCATTGTCGTGTTCCGGTTTGGAGGGTAAGGTAGCCGGCAGACTTATGCATGTGGCAATGCCATCTCGCTATCCTTTGAAGAATAGACCAACTGCCGTTCTGCCAGGTATGTCATAAGAGGCGTCCGATTGACTATACGTGTCAGTACAATCGTGACTATTAGGTGGTGGAGTTTCGCAACGTCTCGCTTAGGTATTTGGCATCATTTTACCTATCCCTGTCGCAAAAGCATCAATGCTTGCTATTGTCATGTTCCGGTTTGGAGGGTAATGATACCGATCCCGATGACCCGATAACTCTGGCCAACGGTTTACACGATAACACTACACACCTACATTCGCGACACCGTCGCCGCCGGCGGCGACGAGGACCCCTGTTTCACCCCTCGGCGAACCGAGCCCAAGGGCAAGGTTCGGCGGACGGACAAAACAATGCCACTAGCTCTCTCATCGCAAATCACGACCCCACCCTAAGCCGAGGTTCAGTCTCACAGGAGACACCCTTAGGGCGGAGGGCGTACAGCCCTACACCTTTAAATTCTGGCTGAGCACTCTGCTCGCCCCCGCGACCGGTGAAGCTGTAACAGCCCATAAGGCTAACAGCAATTGAGACATTCCGAAAAAAAAAAAGGGTAATGTAGCCGATAGGTTTATGCATGTGGCACTGCCATCCCGCCACACAAATAGTAACGCACCATTACCATCTATACCGTCTATAGGCGATGGTTTCTCTTTAGATCAGAAAGGCCATCTGCTTGTTTGCTATCTAATTAAATATAAAAAAAACTTTTATGATGTTTGACAAAAATATTGAATTTACAGGTAGACGCTTCATATTTAAGTCAAAGTCAAAGTCAAAGTCAAAACATTTTTATTCAAATTATCCTTTACAGGCACTTTTCACGAGTCAACATTTTTTGAGTTACTACCGGATCGGAAACGCGGCTACACACTGAGAAGATCCGGCGGAAGAAACTCAGCGGGCTTGTCATATTCATATACTTGTCACACATGTTATATCATATTTATATACTTGGTACCGGTTTTGCCCATCTTAGTACCCGTTTTGGCCACTTGATTATAAGAAAACCGCCTCGTTGGTCGAGTGGTTGGCGAACCTAACTGCGAATCGATGAACACAGGTTCGATTTCCGACAGGAACAAAAATTTGTGATGAGCATAGATGTTTGTATTTCTGGATTTGGGTGTTTATTAAATACTAGCTGTGCCCGCGACTTCGTTCGCGTGGAAAAAATTCTAAAATAAAAACCCGCATAGTTCCCGTTCCCGTGGGATTTCCGGGATAAGAACTACCCTATGTCCTTTCTTGGTTCTCAAACTATATTTGTACCAAATTTTATCTAAATCGGTTTAGTGGTTTGGCAGTGAAAGCGTAACAGACAGACAGACAGACAGACAGACAGAGTTACTTTCGCATTTATAATATTAGTATGGATATTTGAGTATTTATACGAATATTATATGTATTTCTACGTATTAGTATCGTTGACTAACACCCATAATGCAAACATATGATTTGCTTACTTTGGGGTTAGGTTTGTGTGATTTATCCAGCGATATTATAAAAAAAGTATCTTCATGCCCGCATCCTCGAAGAGGTAGGCAGAGGTACAATAAGTGCATCCACGATTGGCCGAAGATACTAAGTTCCACAATGAGATAGATGGCCAGCCTATCGCCAACTGGACACTTTTGAGAATATTAATATAGTAATTAATTATAGTTTATTAGTATAGTAATGAATATTATTATATACATAAAAGAAAGTCGTGTTAGTTACTCCACTTATAACTCAAGAAAAGCTGAACCGATTTAGCTGAAAATCGGCAGGGAGGTAGTTTAGAGCCAGGAGAAGGACATAGGATACTTTTTTTTCCAATTAAAAAATAAATCTGCTTATTTATTGCCATTAAGGCGGAACAAAGTTTGCCGGGTCAGCTAGTAATATAATAAAGATAATAACAAATCTTCTATCACTATGTGGCCTTACACAAATGTTAAGATCATAGTTACCTAGTGAATGAACAAACAAGGTCGAGGATTATTATAACTTGTAGTGACGCACTTTGTTAATCACGATTTAATTTATACAATTAGTGTGATGTGGTATTCTGTAACAAAAACATTATTATATTAAAAACGAGTATTTGACATGTGAATATTTCAAATTTATATAAAAACATATAATTAGAAATTAGCAACATAACAAAGGCTTCATGCTATAAGAACATAGAGCCAGCCGAAATTATCAAATTAATTTAATGTACAATAAAGGCTTATTAGAATTCGACGGACACTTTTAATAGCAAGTAAATTTTAAAAAAGGAACATACAAAGTTATGAAACCAATCAAACTTGTACGCTTTTTCTTATTTCTAAAACAAGCAAAGATTTTACTTTTCTGCCATAAAGTTAACACTTTCTTGTATTTATGGCCAACCAAATAAATTAGAAAAATTGTGATTAAAATGTTGATTAGAAAAATAGATAAGACACAAAATGTTAAATAAACTATTGTATAAAATGTATAACTATATACCTATGACTATATATGACTATAGTCTAGTCGGAACTTACAACACAAAAGGTTTTATAAAAAGTTTCTCTTTGTATCATCCTAAAAAAAACAACAAAAAAAACAAGTGACATTTTTTAATACTTTCCTTTGTAATACCTATTTCAGGTGTCATTTATTTAATGTGTGAATGAGTGACAGATATTTTGCTGTAATTTGTTTACATTCATGATTCGTTCATCATGTTCATCTTTTAGATTTTTAAATTGTTATTACCAAGTTTTTTTTGTAAAAGATGCAGAATGAATAGCTGAAATAGGATGTAATAATTGTGAATTCAAGTAATGTTATCTTTAAAGATTTTTCCTGAATTTAAGCATTATGAAATCATTACATTTCGAAAGAAATTAATGTATCACAATTCGGTAAGCATCTATCAACGTGCGTTGCTTTTGAGGTCAACTTTGTATGGAAACTCATCATTCTTCTTTTGAAATATTTTTTTAGAATCGTTGCTCAAGACATAACAGTGATTAAAATAGAAAAATATCTACAGACCACACGAATACTAATAGACACGCCGTTGGGGTAGAAAAGTGTCGCCGCGTATTTGAGCAAACGCTCTTATTAGTGTCAAAAATTCCATACATTTGTAGGTTATATTTTTAAAGAATTTTTAAAGAGTGCGAAATGTCTTTTAATACCAATTATAGTACACCTAATAAACTTATGTTTTAAAAATGGTGTGTTCCCTGACTCATTAAAGCAATCGTTAATTACTCCTGTACACAAGAGTGGAGACAGAGACGATGTTAATAACTATAGACCAATATCAGTCCTCCCTGCTCTGTCCAAAATATTGGAAAGGCTGCTAAATAAAAGACTCTTGGCTTACCTCGAAAAATACCGGATTTTATCTGATTCACAATACGGATTCAGAAAGAACCTATCCACTGAAGATGCGGTTCTAGCACTAAGCTCTCAGATAGTAAATAACTTAGATTGCAAAAATAAGTGTTTAGCAGCTTTTCTTGATTTAAGGAAAGCTTTTGACACCGTCTCTGTGCCCACTCTTCTCCAAAAACTAGAGAACATAGGAGTTAGGAACACTCCACTTGCACTTCTTAAAAGTTATCTCTTAAACCGTACACAGCGTGTAAAAATAGGTGAGTTTGTCAGTGATGCGGAAAATATTTCATTTGGCGTCCCACAAGGAAGTGTTCTCGGCCCTACTCTCTTTTTAATATATATTAACGATCTCTGTAATTTAAAAATCGAGTTCGGAAATGTATTTTCTTACGCTGATGATACCGCTGTCATCTTCAAAGGGGAAACATGGAAAGACGTGTATGAGCATGCATCTATGGGGCTTTCAAGGATTTTTGCGTGGCTAAATACTAACCTCCTAACGTTGAACACACAGAAAACTAATTATATATGTTTTTCAATTTACAATTCCTCACAACCAACTCTAGATATGGAACTAAAAATTCATTCCTGTAGCAACTTTCAAAGTAATCCGTGTCATTGTCCTACGATAAGTAAAGTCAATAAGGTTAAATACTTAGGAATATATATTGACCAAAAACTGACATGGCATCAACATTAGGAGCTGATTGGTGGTAGAATTAGAAAGCTTATTTATATTTTTAAAACCTTACGTCATATTACTTCAAAAGAATTGATGAGAAGAATTTATACTACACTAGCTCAATCAATATTAGCATACTGTATTCCCGTTTGGGGTGGTACATCAAAAATTAAATTATTGGAACTAGAAAGAGCTCAGAGAGCTCTTTTGAAAGTAATGTATTTTTAAACCATTTAAGTATCCTACTGTATCCCTTTATAATCTTAGTGATGTTTTATCAGTCAGAAAACTTTATATTTTATTATCGACCCTTAGAGTACATAAAAACTTAATTTTTGACCCCAAAATGCTTTTAAAGAGGAGATCTGACATAGTCGCTACTACATACCAAACTAAAACTTTTTTTGCTGGCAATCAATTCAATAATAAATCTACCATTCTTTATAACAAATTGAATAGACTTTTAGATATATATATGATGAAGAAATATAATTGTAAAATAACATTAACTAACTGGCTAAAAACTCTAACTTATGAACAAACTGAAGCAATCCTATCAATATCGTAATTTTAATCATATCTTATAAACGTAAATATTAAACCTTTCTTGTCGATTTACACACATATACACACACATACACACACACTCACACATACATACTTCTACACGTACACACGCTCACAAACACACACAAGCACAAACACAAATATAATAAATTATTTAATTTAGATTATAAATTGAGAAATTAAATTGAATACACCATATTTTAAAAACTGAAAAATGTACTAAATTATAATATATTTTTAATTTTGAAAAATAATGATTCTCTAACGGCATCGTTAGATGTTGCTTGCAATGTTATTATTATTTAATTAAGCTAATTGTTTTCTTAATCTTAAACTTTAACTTTGTATAGAAGAGCGGGGCCTCCTAACACAGGTATTTACATACTTAAAAGGAGTGCCCCCACCACTAATTAATGTGAAATGTGAAATGTGATTGTAATAAATTAAATTATTATTATTATCTCTTTATTTACATTAAATTCTTATTTGATTACATTTATAATTATAACATTATTAAAAAATACAATATTATAAAAATAAATATAACAAAATAGGTTATCCGCCAGCGGGAACGTTATAGTTAAGCCACCGGTGGTCAAGGTGACAGAGAGAGGAACCTCCTCACAATACGTGCCGTTCCCAATACTGCTGCCTTTTGTATCCGGCCCTTGATCCAGAATTGTAGCGAAAGACTTCTAAGATGCTGCTCAAGACTCTTCGCTACAAGACCGTTTACGGAAACGACTATCGGAACAATCGTTGCTGAGTCCACACCCCACATGTCGGTAATCTCATGAGCTAAGTCTAAATATTTAGTTAGTTTCTCTTTTTCTGCTTTCACGAGGTTATCGTCATGCGGGACTGTAATATCAACAATAAATGCCCGGCGCTCTAATCGATCAACCAACACAATATCAGGTTTATTGTTGGTGATAGTCCTGTCTGTGATGACAGATCGGTCCCAGTAGAGCTTAGCACGACCATTTTCAAGAATTGCCTCCGGTGTGTATTTATAATACGGCACTTCAAAACTTACAAGACCATACCGAAGAGCAAGCTGTTGATGGATAATCTTGGCTACTTGATTGTGTCTATGTAAATACTCTCCATTGGCAAGATGAGAACAACCGGAAATAACATGCCTGATAGACTCACCAGGGCGGTGACACGCCCTACATATGTCGACCGTGCCATCCTTCATGATATATTTCCGGTAATTATTCGTCTTGACAACTTCATCGGCAATTGCACAGGCAAATCCCTCAGTTTCCCCAAAGAGGTCACCGAAACGTAGCCAAGCTAAAGACGCTGGTAAATCAATATCAGGTCCGTAAAGAGCCCGATAGAACCGTCCATGTAACTCCTTACTCTTCCATACGTTCAAGCGGTCCTGAGTGCTAAATACCACTGGTTTATGCCAGTTCTTTCTTGCTAAGGAGAGCGGTGTCAGACCATTATCTACAGCAACGATATCACGATGCATTCCACAGTCAACATGAAGGAAGTATTCCCTAAGATTATACACCTCACGATTGTGTAGGTTTTTGGCATTGAGAAAGCCGCGACCCCCACATTTTCGTGGGATATATAACCTCATTACTGATGAACGTGGATGGTGCATGCGATATGTTGTCAGTAGTTTACGGACCTTACAGTCCAGGGCGTCCAATTCGGTTTGAGTCCACTTTAGTATGCCGAAGGTGTATACAAGCAGAGGCATCACCCAGCTATTGAATGCACGCACCTTATTACCA
Organism: Apodemia mormo; assembly: GCA_036924255.1. Lineage (NCBI taxonomy): Eukaryota > Metazoa > Arthropoda > Insecta > Lepidoptera > Riodinidae > Apodemia > Apodemia mormo. The sequence continues at coordinate 20,913,409 of JAUPFN010000025.1, forward strand.
CCAGACAGAAGACTTTTTAGAACTTTTGTCAAGCGGCCAAAGAAACGCTCAGTCACCAACCGCTTAATGTCCCTATCCTGTATACCTAAACCCTCCGACATACCAAGGTATTTATAAGTTTCGGTTTCAGAGAGAGATCTGAAATACACTGTCTCCGAAAGTTGTAAATTTTCGCTATTTACAACTCTACCTCTCTGTACATGTATGACCGCGCATTTATCTAGGCCAAATTCCATTCTGATATCATTACTAAACTTTTGCGTAAGGTTGAGTAATGATATCAAGTCTGGTTTGTTGGACGCAAATAGTTTAAGATCATCCATGTACAAGAGATGAGAAATGATTTCACCCTCTCTGCGAAACCGATAACCTAGCTTTGAATCTCTAAGTAGAGCACTTAAGGGATTCAAAGCCAAGCAAAACCACAAAGGACTCAAACTGTCACCCTGGAAAATTCCATTATTATTATTATTATTATATTATTATTATTATTATTATATTGTGGAAAATAGTAATAAACCATGTTGTAATGTTTTATCGTAGCGAATGAGATTACTAGGGTTTTTTTTATATCATAAGCCAGCAAACAAGCAGATTGGACTCCTGATGGAAAGAGTCAACCATCGCCTATAGACACCAAAGATGTTAATGTTGCGTTGCTATCTTGTGGCGAGGTTTAATGCCACATGCCTAAGTTTACCGGCTTCCTTATCCTCCAAACCGGAACACGACAGCGGCAAGCACTGACTCTATTACGGCAGGAATAGGTAAGGCGGTGGTACCAGACCCGGGCGAGACAATGCAGAACTCTACCACCTAGTGATTATGATGGTAGTGACTCGCATAACCAATCGGTCGCCTTTTACGACCTGCCTGGCAGAACGGCAGTGGGCCTATTCTTCAAAGAAGCTCGAACCAACACGAGGGAAAATGCTAATGTTAAATTGTTATCAATATTAATTTACATAATATATATATATATATTATATATATATATATATATATATATATATATATATATATATATATATATATAAATTCATTCTTCTCGGCTCCACTCGATTCTAATTTTTTTTTTTGTAAGGCACTAAGCATTATTGCAACAGATTAAATACTTATTATGATAATTATAACATGTAGTGTACGAAATAACTCAACAAACTAGATTCCTACCAGATAGGCAGTTGGCCTATTTTACAAGGGAGCCCGGGACCAACACGGTTTAAAAATTACCTTTGAAACGATTTTATTTCATCGGTAAGTAGGATAAGTTAGTATTTCTGTGTGTAAATGCAAGTGCATTCCGTGGTTGTACCTATTAAAAATTTTCTGCACGAAAGTTCACTGACGTGTGTCCAGGCGGGTGGCACTCGCGATTGCTCTATTATCAACTATTCCGAGATATCGTGTCCGTGAGAGGTGTCTACGTGTGTTAACTTGAGCGCACTTTGTATGTAGATTGACTTCTTTGCCTATTTGTTTTGTGATTTTGCGTTGCGATGCAGCCTGTTTCGGTCATTGCGGCCCGTCCCAGAATGCTCATTGCTCAATCCCTTAAGAGGCTGACAAGACCTAATTTGTTGAAATTTATGTTATTTAAGCAGTTTTTAATGAAAAACTATTTCTTATAGCATAAAAAATATAAGTGTCATCTCCGTGATAATCCGTTTCACATAAAAAAATATCATCTAAGCGAAGCTCGGTCGCCTATATTCTATATTAATATAATAATTACGAAAGTTTGGATGTTTAGATGTATGGATGGATGTTTGTTACTCAATGATTCAGTTATATTCAGTGCAATATAACAATTATTAATTTAGTGCAAATTATACACAATAGTGTTTGTAAAGTGCAATGACGGACTTCATAATTGGAACGAAGTTCCTTATCGCGCGTTGTGAAAGGGGGCTAGACGGAAAAAGTTCTTACGAAAAGTTATTACGACACTTTTTGCCTACTTCCCCCTCCCCCGCATACATGAAAGCGCAATTTAAAGGTGTTTTACCCCAGGGGGGTACCACTTGCACTACTCCTTGGCTTTACGCAGAGATGTAAGTTCGCTTAGCATCTTTTACCGCATTTATCATGGAGAGTGTTCCGACGAACTATTTGGATTGATCCCTGCTGCTGAATTTCATCATCGGACATCGCGGCAAAACTCAAAGTTCCATCCTCATCACCTCGATGTCTGGAAATCCACAACTGTGCGATTCTCTAGGCACTTCTTACCACGCACTACTCCTCTGTGGAATCAATTGCCGGCGGGGGTGTTTCCGAACGCATACGACTTAGGCACCTTCAAGAAAAGAGCATACTCCTTCTTAAAAAGCCGGCAACGCAGCTGCAAGACCTCTGGTGATGTGGCTGTCCATGGGCGGCGGTAATCACTTACGATCAGGTGAACCTCCTGCTCGTTTGCCCCTTTTTTCTATAAAAAAAAAAAAAAAGTAAGCTATTGTAAGCTGTGCGGCGTGCGCATGTTTCTCTCTCTCTCTCTCTTATAGATAGAAAGCCAGATATTTTCATTTCTATTATTATAACGAAAATTGAGCCTACTGATTAAGTTTATATTACATTATATTTGTTAATAATAAAAAAATATTATTATAACTTAAAAAAAGTAAAATTTTATTACAATTCCTTCACTAATTAATCGAAAGGAACTTCGTTCCATCCGGGTGTCCCTTGACACCTCTCAAGTTTTTTTTATAAAACGTATGTTCTCATATAAGTGATAATAATGTCTTTATAGGGTTCCGAAGTAAACTAGAAACCCTTAAAGTTTTACTATGTCCGTCTGTTCGTCCGCACGATAGCTCATTGATCCTTACTTACTAGAAAGCTGTAATTTACATATTATCAACAAAATGGTAACATAAAATCTTCAATAATATTTTTTTTAGGGTCCCCTACATGTAAAGTGGGGATGTTAATTTTTTTTCTTACGCATCCCATAGTGTGAGGTATCGTTGGATAGGTTTTTAAAAAATATTATAGGTTTGTGACAACAAGTTTTCGGTTAAGGCACTGATTTGTAAAATATTAAGATTTATGCTAATTGGTATAAGAGTCAAGTGACCCTCCCCCCCCCCCCCCCCCCCTTCTCTGTCGGCTAAACGGTTAGTTTTGAGGATTAGGAAAATAATGGTAGCAGTAAATATAATGAAGTTCCGGCCGGCCTCCTTTGAAGAATAGGCCAACTGCTGTTCTGCCAGGCAGGTCGTAAAAGGCGACCGATTGGCTATCGAGTCACTACTATCGTGGCAACTAGGTGGTAGAGTTCTGCATTGTCTCGCCCGGGTCTGGTACCACCGCCTTACCTATTCCTGCCGCAATAGCGTCAGTGTTTGTCGCTGTCGTGTTCCGGTTTGGAGGGTAAGGTAGCCGGTAAACTTATGCATGTGGCATTAGACCTCGCTACGAGATAGCAACGCACCATTAACATCTTTGGTGTCTATAGGCGATGGTTGACTCTTTCCATCAGGAGACCCATCTTCTTGTTTGCTATCTTATGATATAAAAAAAAAGTTAAAAAGAAATCTCACATCAATAATAGTCGACCAAATCTCACATCAATAATAGTCGACTTAAGAAGAAATGTCACATCAATAATAGTCGACCAACTTATAAAATGCACTTAGAGAACTTTTTATAGGCGGTAAACTTGTGGTGCAGATATATATATTCGTCATTGACGTTGAATAGCTTAAATGTTCATAGTATCACTATCACATAGTATAAAAGAAAGTCACTTTCTCTGTCTGTCCCTATGTCCCTATTTCCCTATATATGCTTAAATCTTTAAAACTATGCAACGGATTTTGATGCGGTTTTTTTAATAGATAGATAGATTGATTCTTAAGGAAGAGTTTAGTATATAAACCTTTCCGATAGTCCCACGGGAACAAAAGCTACCCGGGTGAAACCGCGGGCAGGTCACTAGTGAAACTATAAAAGCCTTCTTCGTCTGCATTATTCTGATGGGCAACTTCGGATCGCTACATATCTCGTGGCCCGACTACCAATTTTTGAGAATAAATTTCTTTAAATCTAAACCTAATCATGCAAAAACTGCTGAACGGATTTAGATGAAATTTGGCAAACAGGTAGATGATGACTTGGAAAAGAACACCGGTTACTTTTTATCCCGGAAAAGGTGTTCCCACAGGATACGCCAAAAAATTTTATAATGCAGTAGGCTGTACGCTGCAACATTATAAATGCGAGAGTTTGGATGTAGGCATGGATGTGGATGGATGGATGTTTGTTACTTAATCACGCAAAAACTACTAAACGGATTTGGATTAGGGATGCCCCAAAACTCGTTTCACATTCGGTTTAATAATATTTCGGTAGCTTGAACCGAACTTCGACATTCGGCCGAATTTCGGTTTAAATGCCGAACATTCGGCACTAGATAAAGTACCTATTTGCACTATTTTGATTGAAACCTAGATTAATATTATAAAGAGGAAAAATTTGTATTTTTATATCTATCGAATAAATTCAAAAACTACTGGACTCACTTGAAAAATTCTTTCACCATTAGAAATATATTAAATCATCCCTAAGTAACATAGGCTATATTATATTTTCAAAAAATTAAAGATCCCTACCTAAAGTGGAACAATGTACCAAAATGTTGCAGATAAATAAGTCTTTATTTTGCGTGCACTGCGAAAGCATTAACGATATATAAAATAATTTAAGTAAATTCGTAAACAAATCATGTCGTGTCGCTCTCGGGAAAGCGCGCCACAATTAAACCGTAGCTCAGCTGAAATTCGACCAAATCTTTTTTTTCACCGAATGTTCGGTCGAAGTTCGGATTCGGTCCATATCACATTCGGCGCATCTCTAATTTGGATGAAATTTGGCACACATGTAGATTATGACCTGGAATAGTCCATAGGCTAGGCAACGGGCTGCACACTGCACCTAGTACATAATATACCTACTAAATATTGCAAACAGATGGCTTATTTGCTATTTGATGATAGAAAAAGAGTTATTTCTGACCCCCGCTGCCCCGTTGGACGAGTGGTTAGAGACCCTGACTACGCAATCAACGGGACTCGGGTTCGATCCCCGACGGGGACAAGCATTTGTGTGACGAGCATAAATGTTTGTATTTCCGGGTTTGGGTGTTTATTATGTATGTAAAAGTATTTATATATGTATTTCTATGTATTAGTATCGCTGACTGACACCCATAACACAAGCAAATAATTTGCTTACTTTGGGGTTAGAACAGTAAGTGTAATTTGTCCCGTGAATATTTATTATTTATTTATTTATGTATTTATTTTTAATCTATGTTTATTAACAAGATTGTGAAAGTAGCTAAAAAAACTTTTTGTTTGTTGATTAAATCGGCGCCAAACTAATTTATTGTTTTAACGGTCTGACAGGCGCTTGTAATATTAAACCACGGCCTCATGTTTCACAAACAAAATACAGACTAAATCAAAACTGAAATCAAGTTACATTTCAAATAAAATATAGATATTTATCACTGAATAACATTTGCAGTTGCAGTTTTAAAAATTAAAATCGAATCAAGTTTTCAAAGTTACAGCTTTTTAAATATTAATATTTTGTTGTTTTTGGCAAACATACTTGAGATTTTTAAATAATTTTCAGGCCATTGATATAAAAAAAACCCAAGATACACAATCAGTGTCTCAAAAAGTTCTCTAAAAATGAACGCAAAATTTTAAATTGTGCGCTCATTACAAATAGAATCGCGTCGGTCGCGATTCTGTCAATTTGGTTTTTGTGCATTGCTTTGTATGTGACGACTAGTGTTTGCTATAATTAAATGTTAACAAGCAATAATGTTTATTGGTAATGTCAGCACTATACATATTATACTTTTACCAAAGAATTTTCAAAGGATTTTGATAATAACTGTAAAAAGAAATTAGTCTTAAACTTTTTTTTAGTACAAAAACAGTGATAAAGGAGAGAAGGATTTTTGGGCCCAAATGTAAGGTGTTGAAATATGGTTTAAAAAATTCTAAAATTTTTCTATATCAATGTTCAAAATATCAGCCTCATCTGCTTTCTGATCAAAAAAAAAATTACGAAACAAAGTTTGCGGTACTAAAATTGTATTATCGAGAAAATTATAATCGAATTATGAAAATAATTTTAATCAAAATGGAAGCTCGTAAGTATATGTAAAAGTGTAGGTATTCTTAATTAATATTTTATTTAATCCATAATACACAAAAAATATATATAATCAATCATTTTAATAATCGATTGATTACATTACGTCGAATTTAATACGATTTAATGTCTGTGGATTTAATACAGCTAAAATAAACAATTACAACTGACAGCTTGCAAGTCACGGACTTCACACTTCGCTATTTTAAGTACCTACATGGAAGCATCCTTTCATTTTTTCAAATATCCGTTTTAGTATTGTGTCAATCTATAAACATGAAACTTAGTTACCTGTATTACAAGTATCAGTTGCTCATATAATATCAAATACCGTGGTACCGTAGTTAACCTCACTTTTAGCGAATATTTTATATCTCTGATCTCAGATTCCTAAAATCTGTAAAATGTTCAGTATTTATTTAAAGTTAAATAAACTATTAATTGACACAATTTTCATCCATTATTACAAGAGGGCCCAAGATTGTATAGAATGGTATATATATATATATATATATATATATATATATATATATATATATATATATATATATATATATATATATATATACGCATTATTTATTATTATTTTTGTTCAATAAGGAATATTTTTTAATTAACACTCAATGCTATTTTATCGGAAGATTTTATTGTGAAGAAATATTCCGCTGGACATAATGCCGCTTACATAAACAGCCCGAGCGTTTAAAATATTTCCGCCCGTCCTACATTCATTCACACCATAGGGATGCGATGACAATCCTTTATATCGATAGTTTCAAAAATTCTATAGCTATTAATTAGTTTTTAATTTTATATGTCCCCCGGTTGCCTTTTAAAGAATAGACCAACTACCGTTCTGCCAAACAGGTCGTAAAAGGCGACCGATTGGCTATACCCGCTCATGTCACCAGCCTTTTTCGCATTTTTCCTAAAAAATCACGATCGTTACGCGCACACGTTCCGATTTCGTTCCGGAGGACCGTGGTCACAAAAAAGGATTGTTTTATGAGTTGTTTGGATTGAATCTGATACTGTAAAGCATATATTTTTAAGAGGTCTTGAGCACTGCAATACACTGGTGTGAGAATTGTTTAATTTAAATGGTTTAAGCTACAAAATTATTCAGGTGTAACACGACACTTTGAGAAAAATATGATTACTTGTTTGTCGAAGATTTTTAATTCAAAAAGTAAATCGATGACCTATGCTTTCTATATTTTTTATATAACTGGTAAACATATACATACGGAAAAAATAAACAACATATATTATAGTATAAAAATATTTATTTACGTAAATGTTAATATATATTTTCTTCATAATTAATACGGAGTTTTTTTCGTAATTTTTAAGTTACTTATTTATTCTTCAATTTTACAGCTATGTTATTTTTTTTAATATTGTTTAGTATATTTCACATTCACATCAAATGATTTTTATTATGATATCAACACTAAAATTTACGAAAATAAATAAAAAGAGGTACCGTCATACCCAAAGCGCTGAAATCATCAAGTTGATCGTTAACGAAAAATAGGTTTTTTTAATTGATATTTATGGTTTTTCGACAAAATTATTATCTAAACTGTTAGATCTTAAACTAATCTTGATTATAAATAAAGTTTACTTGTTGATTAGTACGCCAAAACACTTTTAAATTAACCTGAATCATAAGCTGTAACCAACACATAACACGCAGCATGAATAAAAATGGCGGACTAAATTTTTTTATTTTTCCCCAAGAGCGTACTTGAAAAAAGAGTGCCAATGTGATGTTATTTTGTACAATGTTTCGTTCGAAAACGATAAAATACCATAGAGTATTGTATTAAAACTTATTGTTTTTTTGGATGAAGTTAGCGTTGGTTCCTATAGAGACCATAGTGTATTTTCTCATAGGTCTCATTAGTTACCAAAATGAAGTGAGCGGTTATGTGTCGCTAACATCGTGACTACTAGGTGGTAGAGTTCCGCAATGACTTGCCCAGGTGTTTGGTACCTCCACCTTACTTATTCCTGCCGCAATAGTGTCAATGCTTGTCATTGTTATGTTCCGGTTTGTAGGGTAAAGTAGCCGGTAGATTTACGCTTGTGGCATTACTATCGCACCACATGGATAGCAATGCACAAGTTACATCTTTGGTGTCGATAGGCGATGGTTGCTCTTTCGATCAAGAGAGTCATCTGCTTGTTTGATATAAAATATAATTAGTTACGTTATTAAAATTATTTAAACATATTTCCTTCTTCTTACTTTACCTTCTTTTTCTGAAATTTCAATTATTATACAAATCATTACCAACTTTTTCTTGTTAGCAATAGATTTTGTTTAAAAACTTTGAAAACAATACGGCGATTGCCTGGATGAACAGGTATTATCTCTTAGGCTCATTTATTTTAATATCTATAGATCGTCGAGGCGCACAGATTCTAGGCATCGCCATATGGTGGACGTTCCACGTACCGGACAAAGAGATTCGATTCCATATTTTTCATTCGAACCGCAAGGGACTGGAACATGCTTCCTGAGTCTGTGTTCCCCGACGAGTACTATCTAGGAATCTTGAAGACAAGAGAAGAGTAAACAGGTACGTTCTAGGGGAGCGCGTTCCATCTAAGGCCGCGTCTTAGCTTACCATCAGGCGAGATTGTGGTCAAGCGCTTCCCTATCGATAATAAAAAAAACTGTAATATCACTCGCCATATACGTAAGAAAGACGAAAATTTATGAATAAGGATATAATATATTACAGCCACGATGAAAGTAATGATTTATAAACTTCTACATTGCTAGTCTTCTAGCATCAGAGAAGATACCTTTAGGCTATTTCATAAGATAGCCATTACCTAGTATGATCTAATTAAGATATTTAATAAATTTAACCGGAAGACAGAGAAAAATTAAATAGTTAAAAATTTGCCAGTAGGCCAGATAAGTGTCAACGACTGTTGCTTTCAAATAAATTTAAAAAAGTATATTATGATTTCAATTACTTCATTTATCAATATCTTCGGTTTTATTATCGATAGTGAACTTTTAACCATGCGTCACTAATACAACCGCCGGCATATTTCAGTGTTAGACGATTTCTTTCATTGAAATGGAGGAGTATTTAAAACTTTCTTCCGTATTAAAGACGGAGATGCCTTTCAAAACAAAGCATATATTTTTACTTCACGCTTGTATATTTTGAAATGAAACTTCTTTAGACTTGTAATTTTAAACTCGATGAAATGGAAATGCATCACGATAAAGAAAGATAGACATAAATGTATAGAATTAAGCCTGCAAAATAATGAGATAAAATAGCATTGATATAAAAAACCCAAGATGCACAGTCCCGAACAAAACTGATACTCAAAAGTGTCGATAATTTCATTTAAGTAGTTATAGATATGGCAAAAACATATTACTTTACATATCCAACCTTAAACGCAAGATTTATAGTTGTTTTTACAAAGCAATGTACAAAAAGAAATAAAACTGACAGTGTCGCGACCGATGCGATTCTATTTGAAATTGTGCGCTCATTTTTGGAAGTCGTTTTTGAGACACTGATTATGTATCTTGGGTTTTTTTATATCAATGTCGAATAGGTAATATTTCATTGTATTTTATATCCACTAGCGATCATCTGTAGCTAAAACTCGACAAAAAAATAATTAACAATTAAACCTCTTTCGCAATTGACTTAAACCATAAAGAAAATAGTTTAGTATCCATTTGTATATAATATCATGTATGTCATATGAATGTAGTGTGTGTAATGTTTATTCTTAGTAATCTATATATATATATAAAAATCAATTGCTGTTCGTTAATCTCACTAAAAGTCGAGAACGGCTGAACCGATTTGGCTAATTTTGAATTTAAATTAATTGTTGAAGTCCAGGCAAGGTTTACAAAGTGAGAAAATATAAAAAAAATATAGTTAAAAAGGCAGAACAACGTTTGCCGGGTCAGTTAGTTTAATGTTTTTTATTCAAAAATATTAGGTTTCTTTGCAAGCCCTTTGCAATGTAAACTTTATCTGTGCCAAATTTCATACTCCACCGTTCGCGCAATTGTCTTAAAAAGGGGTCTAAAGTTTTTCCTTTACGTATTAATATATAGATAAAATATTTTTAACACAAAAAACAAACCAATGAAAAGTTATGCGTCATATATTAAAATCAGTGATATTTAATCATTAATCATCCTCTGTGGCTCTGTTTTCATACCCTTTTGGGTTTTTTTTTTCTATAAAATTATGGAACTGTCCTCGGAGCATACTATTTTTTATGTCATCAGATAGCAAACAAGCAGTCTCCTGATGGACAGAGTCAACCATCACCTATAGATACCAAAGATGTTAATAGTGCGTTGCTATCTTGTGGCGAAGTCTAATACCACAAGTATAAGTTTTTCGGCTTCCTTACGACAGTGACAAGCACTGACGCTACTGTGGCAGGATTAGGTTAGCCGGTGCCACCAGACCCGGGTGAGATAATGCAGAACTCTACCACCTAGTAGTCACGATGGAAGTGATGTAAATAGCCACTCGTTCGCCTTTTACGACCCGCCTGGCAGAACGGCAGTTGGCCTATTCTTCAAAGGAGCCCGGGATCAACACGGGGGAAAATATGCAATAAAAGAAGAATTATCAAAATCGAATCACTCTGTAAAACGTTAAGCTTGATCACACATTAAAATCAGTGAGTTAACATTTAATCATCCCTTGTTTACGGACCCTTATAAAAAAAAAATAAGACTACTCTCGGAGTATACCTATTCTAATAAAAAAGGAATTATTAAAATTGGATAATTCTGTAAAAAGTTATGCGAGGTTTAGGCGCTTTGCACACGACGGGGCGGGGCGGGCCGGTAAATTTCGCCGCGAACGATAGCGCAAAGGGAATCCTATATTACCAACGCACACAGAGGGCAAAAAAATCGCGCCGCAGGTGCCTGGCGGTGACTGGCGGCGCGGCATGCCCGCGGCTGCCCGCCGTGGATTTTTTACAACAAATTTTTTAAACAAAAACAACAAACCAGTTTATATGCAGTAACGCAGACGGCGGCGCGGGGCGGCTAGCTCAGTCCGCGCTATGGTCCGCGCCACGCGCTTTTTAGTGATGGACGTCATCGATATAGATGATTTAATTGCTGAAGTGCAGAAAGATCGCCCATATATGATACGTCATTAAAAGAATATCACGACGTACATGAAAAAAAGAAATTGTGGTACCAAATATGCCAAATAATTTATACTCCTTCAGTATGGGAACGTCCTGAACTGACTGCCTTCGCCCGTCGTGTGCTTTGTTTACGCGGCGAGGGCAACTGCAGACATCGACGGGCAGACGCGGTCTTCATTTCTTCGCGAACAGAAAGCTCGCCCCGCCCTGTCGTCTGCAAAATGCCTTAATATCGTCGATTTGATAATTTCCTCCGCTTTTTCGTTGGTTGAAAATATCATCTATTTAATGGTTTCAAAACCAGCCAGATACAAATAGAGTTCAAGAAATTTTACGGAAACTTTTTATTTATAAAATAAGCCTTTTCCTCAACTCTTTCAATTTATCTCTTTAATTTTGTTCTTTCCTAATTCAATTAGTAAAAAAATTATCAGTCAATCGTCATCTCTCTCTCTCTCCTTAACCACCTCCATAGTGTATCTCCTACAAATTCAAATCAATCTCTTAAAAATCAACCACAATAAAAAGTTTCACTTCGAATGTCGTCGTATTATACTGGGTATATATATACTTTTTAAAATTTCGCCAAAAATCTTTTTAAAGTTTATTTTTATTTGTTAACTAACTTTAACTCGCTATTTTTTTATATTATACGGTGCAAACGAGCAGATGACTCTCCTGATGGAAGAGGTACTAAGTGGTAAAGTTCTGCATTGACTCGCCCGAGTCTGGTACCACCGTCTTACCTATTCCTTCCGCAATAGCGTCAGTTCCGATTTGGAGGGTAAGGTAGCCGGTAAATTTATGCATGTGGCATTAGACCTTGCCACAAGATAGCAACGCACTATTAACATCTTTGGTGTCTATAGGCGATGGTTGACTCTTTCTATCAGGAGACCCATCTGCTTGCTTATGATACAAGTATAAAAAAAGAGAGAACCATCGTCTGTAGACATCAAAGATGTTAATGATGCGTTGCTATCTATGTGGTGGGATGGCAATGTCACATGCATAAGGCTACCAGCTACCTTAATCTCTAAACCAGACGACGTCAATGACAAGCATTGACGTTATTCCGTCAGAAATAAATAAAGCGCTGGTACTAGTATGGTGCGGTGGTGGTACGGACGAAACGTTGCAAAACTCTACCATTTATTAGTCACGATTAGTGGCGTGTATAGCAAAGTCGCCTTAAATGGTGGTGGTTGCCGAAATATTCATTTGTTTACGTGCTTTTTATATATTATTACTAGCTGACCCGGCAAACGTTGTTATGCTTTTTAACTACTGTATTTTTTTCTATATTTTCTCATCTTTTAAACCTTCCCTAGACTTCAACAATTAATTCAAAACCAAAATTAGTCAAATCGGTTCAGCCGTTCTCGAGTTTTAGCAAGATTGACGAACAGCAATTGATTTTTCTATATATAGACTAGCTGACCTGGCAAACATTGTTCTGCCTTTTTAACTACTTTCATTTTTTTCAATATTTTCTCACCTTTTAAACCATCCCTAGACTTCAATTAATTCAAAACCAAAATTAACCAAATCGGTTCAGCAGTTCTCGAGTTTTAGCGAGTTTTAACGAACAGCAATTGATTTTTATATATAAGATAGATAGATAAAGATTAAGTTAACAAAACCGCAGTATCTGATGTAGAACGTCAAAACAGAGTATTAATGTCAGCTTCAGTGAAAATCCCTTGTGCTAATGCAGGGTCGGAAATTTAATCCGATACGCTACTCTAGAACAAATTAGAGGCAATCTTTCACTGTAATATACTGCGATAATATAATTAATATACTCTTGTGGTAAGAAATAAAAGTAATGTTTATAAATCTTCTTGTTTTCTTTCTCAAATTGTCGGATTTTTTTTTTAATGTATATTCCCTGAATACTCAAAGATACCGAGACTGATTTGGATATATATTTTTTGTATATATGTAACGCGTTTGGTTCAATAGAAGAAACTTAGGCGATTTTGAGTTTGAGCATCTTTTGCATGTCTACGTTAGAGTGGCAAATACGTAATCAACTAGAATATTCTTTTTAAGTTTTTTAATTAAATAGAATAAACTATATCGCTACGAATAATAATAAATATATTGAGGGATTAATTCGATTGAGTTCTGAATCATATTTAAGTGTTGCTATATAACAAAACTTTAATTTCATTTACATTAAATCATCAATAAGTTTATATATATATATATATATATATATATATATATATATATATATATATATATATATATATATATATATATATATAAATCAATCCCTATTTTTCTTGGTCACGACATCACGCCTGAATGGCTGGACCAATTTCGGTAATTTTTTTTTATTGTGTTTGTATTGTGTCCATACAATATGGAGAAGGTTGTTATAAAAGAAAACATTAAGAAAATTACGCGGAAAAATAGAAAATTTAAGAATACTTAACCACCATATAAAGTTTAATGCCATTTTGGCTGCGTGGAAGGACAATCCCGTAGACTTATATAAATTACGTGTCACGTTGTTGTCCGCTGTGGATTCCTAATATGAATGGCAAAACAACGCTTGCCGGGTCAGCTATATTTCCAACCGTGTTGCGGGGTAAGTTACCACTTAAGTTTACTGGCTAGCCTACCATTTAAAAGCACTGATGCTATTGCGGCCTATATATTATCATTTCACATGATGCCTATGTATTGCCATTTTTGTCGTGAGGATTTAAAACCTTAAGCATATGCTTATCGTCTACATGAGTCCAAACCGGTTTGAACATGGATTTCGCCGAATTTACCTTACCCTCCAAACAATAAGTAAGGTGGTACGACCCGGACAAGACGTTGCAGAATTCTACCACTAAGTTGTCACGGTGATAGTGCCAAGCTTAGCCGATCGTTTGCTTATTACGAAATACCAATATACGTAGGTCACACTATAAGTTATGCGTAACTTAAAAAAACAACATGTTGTAACCAAAATATTATGTTTATTGCTTTTCAAAATAATCTCCTTTACATTTTAAACATTTCTTCATGCGATAAAAACCATTTTTTAAAACCTCCTGTTTTAAAAAATGGTTCGATCGTGTGAAAAAATGTTTAAAATGTAAAGGAGATATAGACCAAAGATCTAAAGGCATGTTTTCTACGTGCTGATTGAACGCTATCACTGCCTCTTCGGAGTTGGTAAAAGTAAAACCTCTCATCAAATCTTTGATTTTGGGGAAAATACAGTAATCACAGGGTGCTAGGTCGGGGCTATGCACAGGATGAGTGACGAGATGTACTTTTTCGGAAGCTAAAAATGAACGCTTTCAGAAGCTAAAGCAATATTTTAGGTTTCAAAAATTGAGTTGAATGCCATCATCATTTCCAAAATATACAGCTTTTCAAAAATTAATAACAAAATATATGATTTGAACTGAAAAATGTATGCTTATATTTTTTACTCTTTTGAGCTTAAAATACCTTAATTTAGTGGGAAGTTGGAGGGATGGCCTGTAGGGTCAACCGTTTATACATTTTTTATATCATAAAATACTAAAAAACAGATGGGTCTCCTGATGAAAAGAGTCACCCATCGCCTATAGACATCAAAGGTGTTAATGGTGCGTTACTATCTTGTGACAAGGTGTAATACCACATGTATAAGTTTACCGGCTACCTTACCCTCCAAACCGGAATACGACAGTGACAAGCACTGACGCTATTGCGGCAAGCATTAGTAGCCACGATGCAGTAACTCGAATAGCCAATCGGTTGCTTTTTAAGAATTCCCTAGCATAAAGGCAGAAGGTCTATCTTTTCAAGGGGGAATCCTTTTAAAGCATAGACGTTCCACTATTCTACTTGCTTATTTAAGCTTGAGAGTTACGAATATAGTTGGGTCTTCATTGTAAGAATGACATAGGCAATATAATTTCCACCAGATTCCGTTAATCCCTTTAACGGAATCGGGTGGAAATTATATTTAGGTTTTCATAGTTAGGTTATAGTTAGTTACAGTTAGGTTTTTACATACCCGATCGTATCCGGATTTTTAAATAAATAAATAAATAATCACGGGACTAATTACACTTACTGATCTAACCCCAAGGTAAGCAACTTATTTACTTGTGTTATGGGTGTTATTTAACGATACTAATACATATAAATACATATATAAATACTGTTACATACATAATAAACACCCAAACCCAGAAACACAAACATCTATGCTCATCACACAAATGCTTGTCGCTGACGGGGATTGAACCTGAGCCCCGTCGATTGCGTATTCAGGATATCTAACCACTCGACCAACGGGGCGGTTTTAGTTTTTATAATTTTCACATTTTCTATTTTACTCCACCTTATTACCCGATCTCAATCCTATCGATTTCAATTCGCGTTGTTTCTCAATGCTATGAGTCTTATGACGATAGTGCTTTGTTTTATGACATGTACGCTTACATGTAATATTATTTTATCATCCTTAAGATAAGAATAGCGTGAGATTATCTAGTGGCGTCAGACAAAGAATACAAGCGTAATGAAGTGTTGTCTGGAGTGATAAGAAATAATAAATAATGTGATTTTATATTAGGTAATATATTGTGTTTATTTTATTTTTATCTATAATATAAAAATAAGTCGGGTTTTCCTTCCTGACGCTATAACTCCAGAACGCACGAACCGATTTCCACGGTTTTGAATTCGTTGGAAAGGTCTCGGGCTCCGTGAGGTTTATAGCAAAGAAAATTTAAAAGCAAAGTAAAGCAAAGCCATCTGGTGGCGAAACGGAGTTCGCCCGGTTTGCTACTTTTATTATTTAATGCACAAATAAAAAAATACATTCAGGTCAAACTTAATGTATAAGATCCTATTCTAGTGACACGCTATGATGGCTGATTTGACGTTTGTCGGATAATATAGTTTTGTATAAATAATTTATAACTACCCAGAAAGCCAGATTTTATACTCTTCGAGTTTACGTAATTTTTGTATTAAGGGATACGAAATTTTTGGCACATGTTTTTTATATTATAAGATAGCAAACAAGCAGGTGGGGATCTTGATGGAAAGAATCAACCATCGCCTATAGACACCAAATACATTTAATGGTGCGTTGCTATCTTATGGTGAGATCTAATACCACATGCATAAGTTTACCGGCTACCTTACCCTCTAAACTGGAACACGACAGTGACAAGCACTGACGCTATTGCGGCAGGAATAGGTAAGGAGATGGTACCAGACCCGGGCGAGAAAATGCAGAACTCTACCACCTAGTAGTTACGATGGTAATGACTCGTATAACCAATCGGTCGCCTTTTACGACCTGCCTGGCAGAATGACAGTTAATCTATTCTTCATAGGAGCCCGGAACTAACACGGGGGAAAGAATTAGACATAAACATGTAAAGTCAGTTTGTTTCTATTGTTACACCTTTATATCTTAACTACTCAACCGGAAACGACTATCGTTTATTTACTATGTGTTTGCGTTAGCCGTGACTGTCGATTTACTTTCTGGGGCGCGTGGGTTAATACATAGTGGGGTAACAAAAGGGTGTTATAAACAAACAAAAGGTTGAGATTGTCCTACCTGAATGCCTTCCCAATATACATTGTATTATTGAGATCCATTGTTATCATAACGTTTGTGTAGAATCCTGCAGTAGTTTTGATACTTAAATACCTTCCACAGCCAATACAGTAGCCCGAAACTCTTGTAAATAATGCACTAAATTCCAGGAGTTATGTTTTTGACGTGACAACGTCTTATAATTCGATAGAGCTGGCTGCACGCACGAAAAAACATGACTCATGCGGCGTTACCTCGCTCTGAGGCGTTCCGTTTAAGGCTTGGAGTACAAGCGAGAGCTTAAGACGTTGTCACGTTCAACTATCGTCTGTAAACCAACTTTACAGACAACCGATTTTTATAGTCAGGCGAGTATGACGTACTGAATGTAAGTATAAATTTCAACAATGAAAGAGAATAAATAGGTAATGAAAAATCATTAAAATGTGTGAAATATAGCAAAATATTAAAAGTATCAAGATTACTTTGTGATTACAGTGTAGAACATATAATAGATAATCGTTATTTTTGTGTTATAGCACTCACCCCGTGTTTAATGATTCTCTTTGAACTATTGAACTAATGTGACAACACAAGGTAAATAAAACTTTGGTTGCCTGGTCTATTAGAGAACAACGTTTATTAGAACCAAATTGTATATATAAAAGCATTCTTATAAAACATTAGCGTGATCTAAATATGTACAGTGACATCTAGTTACAAATTTGAGAAATAAAAGTTTTACTGATTGAACATACCGCCCGCCAAGGACATTAAGTGACGAAATGTCCTTAAAAATAGAAATCAGTGAAAAGTGACCTAAACTTAAAATCAAAACAATTAACTCTGTGTAATCAAAAGAAACAAAATAACTTTATAATTAACAAAACCAAAAACAAATAATAATCAATAAGTCCATATCAATACTAGAAATCAATAAGTAATTGCCCTTGTTACATTCTTAGCACATTAACAAAAATAGATCGTTTTAATTACATAATATTATAACAATGTGCAGTGCATTAATTGCTATCTGACCTTATAAACTTTCTACTTATTTAGTAGGATATATATTTTGATATACGCTTTTTAACATTAGACTTCTTAGCGCTAATATTGACCACACGGGTGACATTATCATTGCCTACATGCTTTTGTGTAACTTGAGTCTTAAGTACTGGCCTAAACAATAACTGTCGACTGGATGGTAAATAATTCTCCTTTACCAGCACTAAGTCACCAATATTTTGTTCTGGTACACAAAAAAAACCTTTTTTACTAAATTTAATAAACGTTCTTGCGACTAACATTGCCAGAAACATTGTAACATTCTTTGAATGAATTGCCACCTCTTTAATGAATTTACATTTGATTTTGAATCATGATTATAATGTGATACTGTTAGTCGAGGCACACCAATAAGAAAGTGTCCTAGTGTTAAGGCAGTGGAATATAAGGATCTGAACTAATTTCTGTTAGTGAACGTGAATTGAGACAAGCTTACTCTGGTTAAGTAGTATAGTTATTTCTTCTAACATAAGAGGCGTCTCATCAATGACCTATTTTCTTTTAATAAGTTGGCCAAGACTCGTGATAGTCTCAGTAAAAAAGAAAACCGATGAAAAGGGATTTATCAGAAATTGTACTACAATGTAATTTTACGATTGCTTCTAAAGTTTTGAGGTAATTTGGCCTTCTATATAAAATATAATTTATTTTAAAAAACTATGGCCCCAAAATCCCAATTTTATGATTTTGGTAGAACACCAATCGGCTGGATTATTTTCAGATGACACATGAAACTATTGTCAGGAACCCAGAGTAAGTAGGATATCGGAAATAATTTTGGCCAGAAATATTTTCCATCTACTAGGATGTCGGTACAGCCATGTGAGAACAACTGTTGAAATTGTCCAAACTGTAATATTATTTATGTCGATATTAAGACCGATGGCTACTTTGACCAGCAGTCTTGGTAAAAGCACTTCTCCATATAATTTAAACCGGAGTATACTGATTTGTTTGATTGGAGTAACTCTGGTCTTGGTTGTCTTCAAGTAAACCTTAGTTCTTGCACGACTGTTAACCGCTCTAAGAAACACTACTACTGCGTAATCTGATTTTGAAGCATTCCAGATGTGATTCAACACCCAAATAGTATCTTTTGTTCTACTATGTAACCAATTGGGCTTGGTGGTTAAGGTAAGTTGTGACAGCTCTCTCCGGTAAGTAAACCATTCATTAGCTAATTCTGGTGCTATCTGCTCATCCCAATTTACACCTGCTAGCCATAGCTTTTGTATAAATATTTTCGCTAATATTATAGTAGGTGCAATCCATCCCATTGGATCATAGAGTTGGGCTATAATTGATATTATTGATCTTTTTGTTTCAGATGCAGGCAGCGGTGGAAGGTTTACCAAGTACCTGAAGTAATCTTCGCGGCGATTCCAGGTAATTCCTAAGACTTTAGTTGTACTATCTTTTTCTTGCATGTTTTTATCTTTTATTTCATTCTTTGGCTCCATATGTTTTCCTTCACTTTTATTTATTATAGCTATAAGTTCTTCGTTATTACTATTCCATTTTTGTAATTCAAAACCAGCTCTTAATAACAATTCTTTCATTTGCTTATAAATTTCTACTCCTTCTTTTACAGTTGAACATCCTGTCATCAGATCGTCCATGTAAAAGGAATGTGCCACTTTCGGTGCAGCTAATGGGAAATCTTTACCTTCATCAATGCTTACTTGATTTAAAGATTTAACTGCAAGGTAAGGGGCAGAAGCGGTTCCAAAAGTGACCGTAGTTAATTCATAATCCCTTATTTCATTTTCAGGATTTTCGCGCCAAACGATGCGTTGAAATATTAAGTTTTCATCCGCAATTTTCACTTGGCGATACATTTTAACAATATCAGCGATCAGTGCTATTTGGTGAACTCTCCATTTTAAAATTAAATGACGTAAATCGGGCTGCAACTTAGGACCTATCATAAGTGTATCATTAAGTGAAACTCCATGTGTGTTCTTACTTGAAGCATTAAATACAACTCTTACCTTTGTAGTCTGCTTGTCATTTCTTACGACCGCATGATGGGGTAAGTAAACAGCTTGATCTTGCTTGCTTTCTCCCACAGGTCGCATGTGTCCCAATCGTTGATATTCCCTTATTACTTCTGTATAAGCATTTTTAAGCTCTATATCTTTAGACAGTCTCCTTTCTAGGGCTTTAAATTTTGCTACCGCTATATTTCTTGAATTTCCGCCTAAACAATCCAGATCATTATTTCGGAAAGGAAGTTTGACAATGTAACGGCCCTCTTTTGTTCTTACCGTTGTACTATTATAAATATTTTCACATTGTTGCTCTTCTTCTGTCAATCTAGTTTTTGTACTGCTTGTTTGTTCTTCCATTTCCCAAAACCTTTTTAATATATCAATTTCTTGTAAGTGTGCGTGCATTGATGCTACACTTATGGTCTTATCTTGAAAATGATAATGACGGTCATTAATTGTACCAGATAAAATCCACCCTAACGTTGTACTTTGAGCAATGAGAGTACCGTTTGCACTTCTTTTTATACCATCCCTTAATATTTGACTATACACATTTGCTCCTAATAAAATATCAATCTTATTAGGCATATTGAACTGGGGATCGGCTAGACATAATTCGTTGATTTCTATCCAGTTAAGAGTGTTGATCTTTTGTTCAGGCAGATATGACGTGATGTTCTTCAGAACATAAGCCTTGACTGCTATGCTAAATTCGCTGTTAATACGTGACTTCAAGTTAATGTTTACTATATATTTTGACGTTACAGCTTTATCACCTCCAATACCAGTAATCGTACCGCTCACAAGAGTTTTCTTTAGGTTCAATAACTGTACCGTCGCTTCGGTGAAAAAACAAGCTTGGGAACCTTGATCTAATAAAGCACGTATTAAATGGTTTGTACCAGATTTAGATACGGCGTTTATTAGTGCAGTGGGTAGTAGAACCTGTCTAAGTCCTGTGGCTTTCCTTACCGACAGACACGAAACTGCTTGTTGAGCATTAGTGGCAGTACTGTTAACTTCAAGAGTCCCTTCAGCTGTGAAGGGCTGATGAGATGAGCTTTCCTGCGGATGTAACAAAGAGTGGTGGCGTTTATTGCAAATTCGACATGTCGTAGGCTTTTTGCAGTTATACACAGTATGGTTACTGCCTAAACAATTAAAGCACATTGAGTTTTTCCCAACAAAATCACGCCTTTGAGCATATTCTGCATTCGCAAATTTTTTGCAAAAACACAATTTATGATTTTCTGAACAAAATTCACAACGTAAGAGAGGTCTATTTCTAACCAATAAAGCTTTTGGTCTTACATTAAAACTATTACTTTTATGCACTTGATTTTGCCGTGTGTCTATAAATTCTAAAGCGCGAAAACGGCTTTCAATAAAATTTTTAAATTGGTCTAAAGTTGGCAATTCATCCAAATTGCCTGAGCTAGATATGTGTAGCTCCCATTGCTTACGCGTTTCACAGTCTAGTTTAAAAGTAACTATGTGGATAATAATAATGTCCCATGTGCTCACATCAATTTTTATATTCTTCAATGCATTTAAACAATCAACAGTATTATCCAATAATTCCTTTAAACCAGATGCCGATTCGACGTTTAAACGTCTTTGTCCGAATAACCGTTTTAGAATACAATTAGCCAAATATTTTTTGTTATTGTATCGCTTTTCTAAAAGAGACCAACATTGACGATAATTAGCCTCAGTGATCGGAGTGTATCTTATTAATTGTTCGGCTTCGCCGGTTAAGTGAGATTTTAAGTAATGTAGTTTTTGTACATCTTTTAAGGATTCGTTGTTATGAACTAATGAGGTAAATAAATCGCGGAACGTTGTCCATTCTGAGTAATCACCGGAAAATGTAGGTATAGTTATTTTTGGAAGTCTCACTAACCGGTTAGACCTTTCACTATCTTTCTTAAAACTAGACTCACTTTCAACCGTTACAAATTGTTGAACTGCAGCTTTTAAAGATGATTTAAAAATTAAATAGTAGTCTTCTGTATTTTCATAGATCTCTTTAATTACATAAGTGGTATTAGCTAGCTCTTGCGGCTTAGATATTTCATAAAGTTTTGTATTATTTGTCCTAAATAACGACCAATCTCTTTCTAAATTCTCTAGCCTAGCTTCTACATACTCTTTATGTACGGTGGTTTGGTTCCGTACAGAGTAAAATACAAGTTAAGTTCAATATTATGTTTATTGAAGGCTTAACTTATACTAAAATGGTTTAATGGTAAAAATGGTTGAATGGTATGGTTAGGTGAGCACGCGAACCGATTGGCGGCTTGACGCGAACTGGTTAAAATATGTAAATTATAATAACGCGTGGCGACATATACGCTGACAATGCCAAACGTGATGTACGGCACTGTCGACAAGCTGTTGCCCGTACATGCTGCCACCGCGAGAGAAGAAGAATGATGGTGAAAATGGTACAAAAAATAAATGGTTGAATATTTAGTGAGTGACGTGAGACAAGGTGATAAACAATATTTGCTTATTCTAATGGCACTCTAGCGTCTCTATCACAATAATCACTAAAATTATGCTTATGCACTACGGGAGAAGTGGACTGGTCTTTCACTTTACCACTACACTTAACACTAGATTGCCCATGGTCAACTACACTTACACACTGGTCACTAACACTGTACACAAACGCTGCGTTCGCCAGACCCCGCGGCTCAGGGCGCGGTGGGTCCGGCCTGGCAGGCACTGGCGCTGCGCCAGCTGATGCCGGCACGCTGGAGTCTCGGCGGTGGCTGAGGCGTGGGCACCACCGCCGCGTGGCGTACGCGGCTGCCCCGGCCACCAGCACACCCACCACCACGTATATCGCGACGTAATGGTGAACGTCGTGATAAGATATACCACTCTTTAGACCACTCTCTGAACGCATTTGTTTTATCTTAACGCCTATATCGTCTAGATCGTGATCGTAACCACCCGCTACTGACGCTGGCTCCGAATTCAGCGACACGGACGTTCTGTTCTGGTTAAAAATGTGGTTGATGGGTAGAATGTCTATTGCTGGTATATCTGTCTTGATGGTTAAAGTATTATTATGCTGTATCTGAGCATAAATGGTTATGTCGTTTCCTTTCAGTATACAGTCTGGACCCAGCTTCATGATACCGCTACTATTTAGATTTTTGGAAAATATTTGTTCATCACAGATGATGCGCACTGGACAAGAGTCGCAGCAAAAGAAAAAGTAAGTGTTCACATCATTTAACTGAGACCACCAGTCTTGACACCTTGCAGTTTTGGTTCTGCACCGCTTCGTCCCCTGGTCTTTGGAGCACAATATGTCATCATGACTCATATGTGAGATTGGTTTCTGTAGTAGACAAAGTTGTATTTCTAAATCTAATTGAATACACTTATGCAATTCTAATTGCGATATGGTCATGAATGAGTCTCTTCGTAAGTTGATCGCTATGTAATCTGAAACTGGAACTAGGGTGACCATGGTTTTGTCAATCCGTCTTGGGATAGGATAAATTCTATATACTTGGAAATTATCTCTACTCACTAATGGTATTCTAATTTCAAAAATAAAATAATCTTTCATCATCTTGGCTCTAACCTTAAGCAAATGGTAAATTTTGGTTAATTCTATGTGAGGATTTTCAATTGGTAACCTTAATTCATTAGACAATTTCCCTGAAATAAGATTTAACTCCTCTAAAAGCTGGTCCGGTTTCAAAAGATGAATGTTGAATTTCCCAAAATACACTTCCGAAACTGTATCTAGTAAAACATCCTGCATATTCTTCAAATTAGACTGCAAGCTGTTAGCTGCCATGGAGCATAACAAAAACTCATTGGTCGCTTCCACGTCTTTCAGTTGACTTTTAACATCGTAGGTGGTATTTTCTAATTGGTTAATGTAGTGTGTAAATATCTTATGTTGTTTATCAATAGAGCCTTGCATCCTCTTCAATACATTATATTCTGCCTCTACTACAGATGTCTGGTTTTTCCATAGAGCAGCAAGATGGTTTTGGTTTTCTCTAATTAAATCAATGTCCTTAATATACTGTTCAGCGAATTGGTCATCGAGTACACCGAATAGAGCGTGTGCGACATTACCCACAACATTGATAAGGCCGCGTCTGCGCCGCGCGTGCCCGTGTGGGAACTGCTGCGTCGACAAAATGTTATTATAATGCATTAACTCTGTATAGCTGTGCCGTAATTGTATTAAAATGGATTCGCAATGGATTTTAACTGGTGATTGTTTGCAGAGATATTCCATATGATCTATATATTTGGATAACAGTTTACTGCCCTGCCAATATGGTCGTAAATCATAATATACTACCAGCTTCCACTCGTCTTGAACTAATCGCATGGTAGATATTTTATCAAAATATAAACTTTGACTATCGTTAAAGTTTATTGCGTTGTATGCACACGTGGCTGGTGAGAATAAAAACGTAAACAACATAAGTGTCATGGTGAATAAATGAAAAATGCCTTTTTTAGCTCGCCGTTTTGGTTTTGGTAAATTATTGTCATTAGACTGGTTATTCGGCTGGTTATGCTCAGCATTTTGAAGTATTTGGTTACTGTCTCCTTCTTCGCTGGTATTTTTAATTGGTAAAAGGGATAACTTAACTATTGGTCGTTTCATAACGCCATTCTTAGTTTTTACAGAGACTACTCTAGTTAGCCCATCTTGCCCCGGATGTAGCTGCACGACTCGACCGAGAGCCCACTTACCCGGTGGCAGATTAGCGTCGTGTATAATAACAATATCTCCTTCACTTAAATTTGGTTGTGAACGTTGCCACTTAGACCTAGTGTTCAGCTGTGTAAGGTACTCAGTTCTCCATCTCTTCCACACGTCTTGGTAAATTTTCTGTACTAACTGCCATCTGGTTCTCAGATCGTGTTCAGACTCAACAATGGTCAATGTTGGTCCACTGCCTAGAAAATGGGATGGAGTAAGGAAATCCAGATCTTCTACGTCTTCGCTTAGTGGGCACAGAGGTCTTGAGTTAAGGCAGCCTTCTAGTTGAGCTAACAGAGTGGAGAACTCCTCGTACGTGAGTTTTTGTTCTCCTATGACTCGCTTCAGATGGTATTTCAAACTCTTTACTGCCGCCTCCCACAGACCACCTGCACTAGGCCAAGATGGTGCGTTGAAATGCCACTCTATCGACATGTCAGCTATTTCCGAATAAAACTGGTCATTTAGAATAGATTTTAAATTAACGAACTCTTCCTGCAAAACTCTATTTGCCTTTATGAAATTTGTCCCGTTGTCGCTGTAAATGTGACTAGGCGATCCTCTCCTGGCAGAAAGTCTTTTAAGGGCTGCTAAAAATGCTGATGCGGTGAGATCGGAGACCAACTCCAAGTGTACGGCCTTGGTCACCATACACACGAAGACGGCGATGTATCCTTTGGTACATCTCACCTCTCTACCCTTTGCCGCCTTAACATCAACAAAACCTGTGAAATCAACCCCTGTGTGGTAGAAGGGGCGGGTCCTGTTGACTCTGGCTGGTGGTAAATCTCCCATCAACTGGTCGTGTTTCAGGGGGGCGTGCCTTCTGCACAGCACACATCTTCGAAGTCTCTTCTTGACAGCGCTATTTCCTCCTATAATCCAATATTCTTGACGCAACCACGCGAGGGTTAATCGTGCACCCCCATGGAAGGTCATTTTATGTGCCTGGTCAATAATCATACTGGTAAGTAGATGGTCATGTGGTATTATACACGGATGCTTCATACTATCTTTTATTTTGGCGTTGGTCAATCGCCCACCAACCCTTAAAATTCCTTGGTCATCAATAAATGGTTTTAATTTTAATAAACTACTCTTAGGGTTAGGTTGGTTATGATTTTTAATACATTGTATATCTTCTAAAAATTCAATTTGCTGTACATATTTTATGATTAAGTTTTTAGCTTTTCTTATTTCTAATATACTTAAGTATTTTTGTTTATTATTTTTAGACTTAGATGTAAATCGCAACACCCACGCAAGCACTCTTGAAGCTCGCGTAAAATCGCTGTATTTGCTAATTATATTTTCAATAACTTTGTTTTCATATGTAATTGCAACATTTATATTTAATAATGGTTTTTTCAACTCTTCGTTGGTTGTATAAAATGAATTGGTTAATTTTGACTCCTCGAAAGATTTTAGCCAGTGGGGTCCCGTCCACCACATGGAATGGTTAATCAGCTGTTCCGTGGTGATGCCTCTACTTGCGCAGTCAGCTGGGTTGTTCTTGGTTGAGACATAATGCCAGCTGCTTGGTGGCATGATGTTCGTCACCTGCTTCACCCTATTCGCCACGAACGGTTTCCATTTACTTGGGTCGCCGTTGAGCCAACCTAACACCGCCGTCGAGTCGGACCAACCGTAGATTTTGATTTTGTAATCCGATAGGCAATTACAGGTGATCTTTATGACCTTGGTAAGTAGAACAGCTGCACATAATTCTAATCTTGGTAATGATACAATTTTCTTTACAGGTACGAGACGAGACTTCGCTGCCACTAGTATTACAGAAGAGTGGTTGTTAGTGATATTGTTCACTCTGCAATATACAACACAAGCGTAGGCATTTTGTGACGAATCACAAAACCCATGTAATTCGATAGTATCGTTCTTTGAAGACTGTAACCACCTTGGTATGGAAATTTGGTTAATTTTGGTGATGTCAGCTTCTATGTTTTTCCATCTTGTGTTGATGTCAGCTGGCAACTCGTCGTCCCAATGAAGGTTTAGGAGCCAAACTTCTTGGAAAAGTAATTTCAACTTGGTGGTCACTGGTGAAAGCCATCCAAGCGGATCGAATATTTTTGATATATTCGAGAGTAAACTTCTTTTGGTAAGCTTAAGGACTAGTTCAGATTTCAATTGAAATGTAAAATAATCTTGGTCTGAATGCCACTTAAGTCCTAATGCCTTGGTTGATTCCTGGTATTTAAAAACATATGCTTGGTCTTCACATGGTGACTGATTATCCGGTAATACTTCCGGTTTGTTAGATGACCACTTCCTTAAATTAAATCCACCTGACTTTAGAAGATTAATGAGATCAGAAATTAGCTTTTTTGCAGATTCCAGGTCATGATGTCCATGGAGAAGGTCATCCATATAGAACCTGGTAGCAAGAGCTTCTGCTGCTTCCGGAT
This sequence comes from Apodemia mormo, assembly GCA_036924255.1. Classification (NCBI taxonomy): domain Eukaryota; kingdom Metazoa; phylum Arthropoda; class Insecta; order Lepidoptera; family Riodinidae; genus Apodemia; species Apodemia mormo. The sequence goes on from JAUPFN010000025.1 coordinate 20,940,562, forward strand.
AGTGGTGACCTTCATCCTTAGCCAGACGTTTCAATGTCATCATGGCTAGGAATGGTGCGGCCTTGGTGCCGTATGTGACAGTGGTAAGTTGATATTCTTCCAATGGTTGCTGTTCTGAATCCCTCCACATGATCTTCTGGAGCTGCTGGTCATCTTCATGGATATTTATAAAACGAAACATTTTCTCTATATCTGCTGTAAAAGCTATTTGGTATTGCCTCCACTTAAGGATGAGAGTAAATAAATCTTCTTGCAAATTTGGTCCAGAGTACATAAGGTCATTTAACGAAAATCCTGTTGATGTTTTCGCAGAGGCATTAAAAACAACTCGCGTGGCCGTGGTCGTGGAATCCGTTCGGATTACACAATGGTGCGGCAAGTAGCATTGGAGTATCGTATTTCTATTGCATTTCTTCATATGTTTTAAATTAATATATTCATGTATAAATTGTTTGTAGTTCTGTTCGATAATTTTATTTTTTGAAAATCTTTTTTCCAACTGCCGAAATTGAGCCACAGCTTTGGTTTTTGAGTCACCCAATTTTTCAGCAATCTCTGGTTTCAGTGGTAATCTAACTACGTAACGTCCATTTGGTTGACGCGTCGTATGCTGCTGATAATGATGAAGGCAATGGTTATCTTCATCAGAAATATTAACAGCGTTATCTGAGATGTCCTCAATCTCCCAAAAGCGCTGAATGTCTTGCAAGTTGACCATGACGACGTTGCAATATTTTTGGTTTGGTTTTATGGTACCACTTAAAATCCAACCGAGTTTGGTATTCTGCGCAATTGGTAGTGACGTGCCATTACGAATTAAACCTGGTAAAATAATTAACTCGTACACATCTACACTTAAAATTAAATCTATAGGTTTACATTTATAAAATTCCGGATCGGCAAGTGGTAATTTATCCAAGCACGGCCATGATGGCTTTTCAAGGGATTCGTTTGGTAAATTCCCAACGACATGCTTCATGACGTAGGCTTCGGTTTTAAATGTAAAATTATTGTGAAGAGAAGATACGTTTATTTGTACGACTCCCCTACTGTTGTTGGTTTTCGCGCCAACTCCGACCACCACACAGTGGCGCTTAATTCTTGGTAGGCCTAAAAGCTGAGCAGCATTTTCCGTAATAAGAGACGACTCTGCACACGGGTCTATAAGGGCTCGCATGGTACGGTGACAGCCATCCACAGACCTAATATTAATTTTAGCTGTCGCTAATAATTTGGGCATTATTTCTTGTGGTGCATTCGTAACACATATCTTCGATTTTCTGGTAGGCTGCTCGATGTTGGTGTTGCTAGAAGTTGAGGGAGCAAAAGTAACGAGGGCGTTGTGCAATAAAGTGTTATGTGGCTGGTTACAAAAACGGCATGTTTTTTCCGAAAAACATTGATTGTCGTAATGGTTAATTAAGCAATTTTTACATAACTTATTTGTTTCAATAATTTTTAGTCTATTCAGCGGCGACGATTCTAGAAATTGTTTGCATTTAAACAATTCATGGCAACAGTTTTTACAGAGCATGCATTTCCGTTGTGTTGCAATATGCATTGGTTTCGTATTAATATGGTTTATTACAGCTGGCCTTGGTTTGAAGTTTCTGTTCATAAAATTATGCAAACGGTTATTTGAATGCTTTTCAACCCATGGTTTCTGGTATTGGTTTTGGTGAACTGGAAATGAACCTGGTTTATTAAAATCTTGCTTACGACGAGAGCTTTCTAATGATGTAAATTTCACTTCTAAAAACTTCAAAAATTCGGACAAATTGGGCAATTCTTTTGGGTTCTTAAGCGACTCTATGTAATCGTGATGAGTTTCGGTATCTAACTTTTGGCACAAAATGTAAACAATTAATGGGTCCCAGTTGGAAATATCGATACCCATTGCTTTTATAGAGTTAAGACACTCGTTGGTGGTGTCATGTAACCTTTTGATGACTGCTGCAGATTGTTGCTGAATGGTAGGCATAGCTAATAATAACTGTATGTGGGAATTAAATATTAACCTGGTATTATTGTAACGTTGGTTTAAGATGTCCCAAGATACTTCGTAATTTTCGGAATTAATACGTAAATGGTGAACTAATTTTTCAGCCTCTCCACGGAGCTTGCTTTTCAAAAACTGCATTTTTTGGGCATCTGGTAGAGACTTATTATGATGTATGGTTTCGGAGAACAAATCTTTAAAACATATCCAATCCTGGTAATTTCCACTGAACGTGGGTATTTCCATTTGTGGTGTTGAACGTTCCCTATATGATGATGACCACATCTGTCTGTTCACTGCCTTCTTCATGGTGTTGTACTTCTTCTCCATCTCAGCGAAGGCTGTCTCATATTCCTCATTGTCTATCAGCCCTTCGCTGTCGATGTCCCAGTGAAGAGAATCGATGACCGACCATCTGGATTGGATAGTCTTTAAAATATCTTCAAACTCCCAGCGTTCGGAGCAGCTCTCAAGGTCGACGGCCTCTATGGTTCGAGAAAGCGCCTTGAAGTTGCTCTTCTGTTTACGGAGCATTACCTCTACCCTACTAGAGTTACTTTGGTTCTGGGTGGTTAATTTAGCCTCCATGGTTGCGGGCATTTTAATGGTTAATAGAGTGGTAAAAAGTGGTAAAAAGGAAAGATCTTACTTGAAGACTGGCACGTGGTGACCTGGTTTGTCCTCAGAAGTCGTCCCTGGTGGTAGTCGCTGGTAGCGTCGCTGGTCTGGTGAACAGGTTATACTCCACACACAAACACTTTGGTCAAAATTAGAACTCTGGTTCGGTTCTGGTTAATTAGTTACACTACACACGTGACTTAATTGGTTAAAGTGGTTAAAACGCAACTAACACGTGTACGGTTTCACAGCGCGCCGGTCTCTCCTTACGTCAAGGAACGAAAGACCACGTTGCTCACACGTGGGACTATACTGGTTAGGTAATTGGTTTAGGAATCTTAAGGATCTCAATGGTTTTATATCTTATATATATTTGGTCACTGGTTTGAAAAGGTTGAAGATCACAATGGTTATGAATCTTTTAAATGGTTAAATTTATTGGTCACTGGTTTGAAAAGGCCGAAGGACCACAATGTACGGTGGTTTGGTTCCGTACAGAGTAAAATACAAGTTAAGTTCAATATTATGTTTATTGAAGGCTTAACTTATACTAAAATGGTTTAATGGTAAAAATGGTTGAATGGTATGGTTAGGTGAGCACGCGAACCGATTGGCGGCTTGACGCGAACTGGTTAAAATATGTAAATTATAATAACGCGTGGCGACATATACGCTGACAATGCCAAACGTGATGTACGGCACTGTCGACAAGCTGTTGCCCGTACACTTTAGTTATTCTGTCCTTAGGACTCTTTTTAAAATTAGTTAAACCTTTTCTTATAGAATTATGAAGATCGAGTTGGACATTAAGTAATCCTTCCATATTTACTCAAATTATTTTGAAATAAATACTAGAAGTTTTAAAATAACTTTACTTACAATATTTTTAAAGTTAGTTATTTTATCTTAAGTATGAAAAGTTAACTTTAGCTATATTGTCTTAAAATTTTCACAAGTCTTTTAATCTTAAAATTTGTAGAAATTTGGGCTTAGGTTCCCCGTTTATACATTTTCCTTACAAGTCCTAACTACATACAAATTATTCTAAGTTAATATTCTAATCACTCAAATACTACAAGTCCATTAAATTTCTTATTTCTGTTGCAAGTTTTTCGAATAGATGAAATAAAGTTCACTTTTCCTTGACAAAATATGTTAATATAAAGATTGTTACTCACGGTTTTCACTTTCTATTTATTTCACCTGTACTTGTATGCACATTGCACTCCTCCAATATCACCATTAGTATTTTTCCTTGATTGCTCAGCGTGTGTGTTCTTCACCTCGCCGTACTGCCAGCCAGTCGCAGCTCCACTCCAGAGCTGCGGCCGTAATTACGTACTCTCCGTCTCATGCAGCAATCCACTGCGAGTACGAACCTGTGGTGTCTCCGACCACAGTGTTCTTCAAAAAAAGTCTATCCGCTTCGATAGGACCAATGTTTAATGATTCTCTTTGAACTATTGAACTAATGTGACAACACAAGGTAAATAAAACTTTGGTTGCCTGGTCTATTAGATAACAACGTTTATTAGAACCAAATTGTATATATAAAAGCATTCTTATAAAACATTAGCGTGATCTAAATATGTACAGTGACATCTAGTTACAAATTTGAGAAATAAAAGTTTTACTGATTGAACACCCCGTGCTTGGGAATCTGGAAAAACCTTAAAAACAGCAAAGAAAAACATCGACACGCGGGATTTGAACCTGCGACCATTTCCCTAAAGCCGGCTTTAGGGAAATGGTCGCAGGTTCAAATCCCGCGTGTCGATGTTTTTCTTTGCTGTTTTTAAGGTTTTTCTAGATAATCGTTGTTTAGAGTTTGCGCAGATCTGCATTATATTCGTCTCAAGTGTTTTTTTTTTCGCTGGTTTTATGTGACGATATTACTGGTCTAGGATTCCGCTCAACCTCCCGAATCCCTCTACTTTGAAATGTACTTTAAAAGCTCTCAAATGTATAAAGCGATATCACCCAGGAAAGTTGACGCAAAAAATTTGGCCTAGAGTATTTTAATTAATTTTCAAAAGATCTAATTTTATGCAATAACTACCAAATCTCTTTTCCTATAAAATACCCGGAAATCCTGCAGGCCATCCCTATAAACTTTTTGAAAATTTTCAAAAGGTGATCTTTGAAATACGTCGTTGGATTTGAAAATTTTTGCGATGGCGTTCGACGCAGGTTTAAGAGAAAAAATAGATTAGTCCAAAATTTTCAATGATACCTTAAAAAACACTTTTTGAAAATTTTAGTGGAATGCCATAACTGTAAAATTATTATCTCACTTCCTATGGAGCTTAAAAATGACGTTTTTACAGAAAACGGAGCACTATTTTTTACACAACCGTATCATTAATTCAAAAATTGTCAATTTTTAGATATATCGTAACAAACAAGCAACATAGAATGTGTTATTTCATTTGAAAATTTTCGGTGCCATTTGACCCAGTGTTTTTCAAAGCCAAATTGTTAAAAGGTGTAAACCCAATGAGATGACAATTTTCCAATCAAAGGGGTTTTGTAAAAAAAAATTTTAGAAGTCGATAAATCTTCTCGAGGCGTATGAAAATCAAATAATAGAAAATACGATAGCAATATGGAATACTTGATTATGTTGAATATCACTTTCACACCTGTATGAGCTACCAGCTAACCAATCTCCGAGAAATATTATTATTTATGTCATCACTTTCCTTTGACATAAAAACGATTATAGGCTGTATAAGGGGGATGAAAATCTATCAAAGAATGAAAGGTTTTATAAAATTACTTATAAACTTGATTCTGAAAGAATAAAGATCAAGGCGATTTCATGAGCGTTAGTGGAGCCAATGCAGCTTTTATTTTAAAATTTTTTAATCCATTGTAGTACAAAGACTTCTATGTACTAACGTACTAGACAAGGCATGCACCACGCCACTTGTGTTCTAATAAAGTGCAATCCATGGACTACTGTAGGGTTGTAGCTGGGAGTGAAATGAATAAAACCGGTGATGCGAATATGCTACTGGTTTACTGGGCAAACTGTCCAATATATAGGCTTAACCTACGATGACTCTATACATTCATTATATCTCCCCGGAAATTTGAAAAAAAACAATTCATTATTATTTTTTTACAATGAAATTTTTTTGAATGCTAATTTTCTAGACAATAAATAAAATTAACTCATCTGGTGGTAAGTGATTACTGCCGTCCATAGACAACTACACTACCAGGGGTCTTGTAGTTGTGTTGCCGGCCTTTTAAGAATGAGTAGGCTCTTTTCTTTTTCTTTTCTTGAACGTTCTGCCGATAGCTGATTCCACATAGGAGTTATAAGGGGCAAAAAGTGCTTCGAGAATCGCACAGTTGTGGACTTCCAGACATCAAGATGGTGAGGATGAAACTTTGCAATGATAACTAAACTTTGATAACGTTTATTAAACTTTGTTATCGCTCGCGCGGTGAACATATTTTTTGAATATTACTACATTAATTTCGATGCGGTTTACAGAGTATTCAGCAGTAGTCTCTTTTTATTATATTTTTATTGGTTACAGATGACCATCAACTATTATGTTTTTCAATATGTACAGTCCTTTACCAGTAAACCTGTATGTGTTCGTACAACATAGCCCTCGTTTTAAGCCATGGGGTTAAAAAGTAAACTTTAAAATGCTCCTAACACTTGGATTTTCGAGTAAAACCCCGAAGAATTCTCACTGACACTTTTTTCCAACCCGGAGTTCAAAATTAGCTCTTCATAATCTGTTTTAAATGGACTAACATCAAAATTACGATGCTTGTTTAATTGTTTTTTCAATAATAGATATAATTATTTTAACAAAAAATAAACAAATGAAAATTTATACTTGGTCATGTTAAAATAAGTGAGTGAACAATCATCCCTTGTAGGGTCATCAAGGGTATGTAACCTTATAGTTAGATTTGAATAAAATTAAATGGGACTACCCTCGGAGTATACCTATTCTAATAAAAAAACCGTGTGGTGTCCATGGGACACCAGGTAGGATCTAAGGTCCTTATTATAAAAATATTAATTTCGAGTTCGAGGTACAATAAGGAAAATAATTGTTCGGTATTTATCTTTATTTTGATTTTTTTGTCGATAAAAGTAATAATAATAGCTATCTGCAATAATCATGACAGACATCACGTAGACTATACATTAGACACTGTAATATAGTTATTGTTTATTCAATAACTAAATAATAAATGATACTTGCTTTTTAAACTTAGTAATTCACTTGCCACTACAAAGTTTACACATCGAAATCATAGATGGCGCTGTTCACTTTTAGCTAGTATTGTTCAAATAAACTATTTGATGACTTCACATAAAAAACTTCACACATAAAAACTTCACATAAACCATCTACTAAATACTCTAAACAGAGTCTACACTCTAAACATTTGGTTTGGATAGGTGAGCCCGTTCTTGTGTGGCATTGATTTTTATATATATAAATGAACTATATTTTTCTAGCGCGATGCGTTTAAGACTATATTATAACGTGTAACCGGAACACTGATCGCGCGAGCCGGCCGAAATAACGCGTGACTCATCCCAACGTCATACAGAGAGCGATAACTAAAGCCCCGTTTTCACTTTGATTAGTGCGAGTGTGAGTGTTTAATGCAGGTGCTTAGTATTAAGTCAAAAATACGTGAAGATAGCCGTGGATCAGTGCGAGTGATTCGTAATCAGCGTAGTAAAAGTGAATAGATGCTGATTACTTATCACTCGCATTGATCAACGGCTGCCTTCAGGTGTTTTTATCTTAACACTAAGCACCTGCATTAAACACTCACACTCGTACTAATCAAAGTGAAAACGGGGCTTAAGTGCTATAACTCTATAAACTATGTTATAACGTCTAGCGTCTACGGTCTAGCACGATACAAGTTAGATCGCGTAGTTCATAACTTCCTAGGTTATAATGTTATAACTACAGCCTACGCTAGCCGCGAGGTCTACAGCATGGCGTTACGTTATACCGCCGAATGCGAATCATAGCGCGCTATAATTTAACGCTATGCGTTATATTTGTGGAAGAGAAGAGTGGGCGTGCCGCGTGCATCACTATTATGCGCTGTTACTCTAAATTGCCTTAGTGATACTTACCATATCTTTAGGAGATAGTCGTCGTGCGAAAATCTATTATACACTGAATTATGCCGTATTGTGCCATCCTTGAATGCAGAAATGATAGTAGAATACAGATGATTAAAAATGGAGATATTTCATATCATCCGAAAGTACAATTTTCATTTTATTTTAATTAAATTCCTGATTTAATATAATCTCTAATGATATAATAGAAAGTCAAGCTAAAATCAGCCGTAAACTTTACATATAAAGTTCATTTTAGGTTGACCTAATTTTTCTAGAAAGATATACGTAATGACAGTCATTACGTATATCGTTCTAGAAAGTTCTCTACTCAAATATGACCAACTGAAAACTACGGAAAAATCAATACTGCCATCTATTGTAGAATAGCGAAACTATTAAGATTATAGTTTCACTATTGTACAAATAGATGAGTCTATTTTCAATAGACTACAAAAGGACGTAAATACTCTTTTTTTTGTAGCAAAATAAAATTTATTGTAACGCAGTTTGGTATATTTTTAAATGTTCTGTTTGGTGTTTCGGATTATTGTTGTTTAAAATGAAAACGACGAATGAAACAATGTTTGCATTAGTAGTTTATTATAATGCTTATTTTATGTGTGAGTATGGCGATCGCGGTCCTGATACAAATGTTTGTACTTGCCAATTCCGCTTGTTCTATGTTCCATGGTTATATTAACCACCATTACTTTTAACTCACAGTATCATGTAACGCTCCTTAGCAGTTAAGATAAAATTACAGATGTTTAACAACGGTAACAACGGATGTTTTTACAATATAAAAATCTTACGCTTTTATTTAATGTTACGGACGTTTTTTGCCGGCTTGGGTACCCTTCCGCAATGCCTTATAAGGAACTTCGTTCCGAAAAGCAATCGGACTACTTCGTAAAAAGTTATGCGATGTCTGACATAAAAAATATATACGCATCGAATTCAGAACTTCCTTCGTTTTTTCGTCGGTCGAAAAGTTATTACGCTGAGTAATTGTATAAAAGGCCAGTTGGTGAGAGCCAGTTAAAGTAGTTATTCATTTTGGAGCTGGAAATTCGAAATACTGTTTCTGAAAACTGAATTTCGTTCAACATTTTTTTATTCGCATCACTAATTTCAGCGTTGAGAATTTCAGTGTATATTAGGGTGATTACACACTGACGGTCTTAAAATATAAATATTCTAAATAAAATACTTATCATTCGAAAAGAACGAGGCTTGTTAAATTGTTTTGGCAAAAGCTTACTACACCGAATCTTATATATAAAATGCCCTTGTCACAACGTTAGTTACCGTACTCCTCCGAAACGGCTTGACCGATTTTGATGAAATTTCGTATGCATATTCAGTGGGTCTGAGAATCGGCCAACATCTATTTTTCATCCCCCTAAATGTTAAGGGTTGTCCACCCCTAATTTTTTTTTTATTTTATGGACAAACATTTTTATTTTGATTTTTTTATGATTCAGTATTGAAAAATACATACAACTATAAATTTTTACCCTTCTATTGCCAACCCTTATATTTAATTAAATAATTTATATGGCAAAACAACGTTTCCTGGGTAGTAATTGTATAAAATGCCATATTTTAAGAGGCAAATTTATTTATTTATTTATTTATTGAGTACTGCCAACAAGACAAACACTAAATACATGCAAAACGACAAATTACAATTATTATGGTCTAAATGTTGCCTCAGTTATAGGCAATAACAGCATTCTCTTAATTATAACTTAACAATTTTTTTACTGCATATATTTAAACAGGCATTACAAATTGACGGTATATATAGAAATAAAGTAATAAATAATAAATAAAATACACATTTTAAAACTGGAAATTCGAAATACCATATTTCACTAACAGAAATTGGTTCATAGTACATTTACACAAATAAGTCCATATTACATTTACACATATTAATACATTTCAAAATAAGATAGCAAAAAAGCAAATGGCTCTCCAGACAGAAAGAGAAACCATCGCATATAGACACCGAAAAAGTCAATGGTGCATTGCTATCTGTGTGGCACGATGGCAATGCCACATACGTAAGTCTACCGGCTACCTTACCCACCAAACCGGAATACGACAATGACAAGCATTGACGTTATTGCTACAGGAATAGGTAAGGCGGTGGTACCAAATACCCGGGCGAGACGTTATAGTATACTACCACCACGATGGTAATAAATGACTCGTATAACCAATCGGTTGTCTCTTACGACTATTACATATTATGAAATGAATGAAATGAAAGATGAAATCAAGTTACCATTTTTTTTTCAAATGTTATATTCAACACAGTAGCGAAATGTCCGTAAACGCTCTGTCAGGCTCGTAGACCTGGTATCACCAATTGTCGAAATTATATTTTTTCGAAATTAAAATCTGCCAAAAGAACCTTCCCAAAATTCGTCGCCATCGAGGACGCAGATGACAAATAAGCACTTTAAAGCTTAATATTTCACAAACGAGTCCCTTAATCGAAAAATAAAAAACTTGAGAGGTGTCAAGGGACACCCGGATGGAACGAAGTTCCTTTTATTATTATTTACAAAAAACCTGTATACACTCTACAAAAATGATCGTCGCGACACCACACTGTTCAATGCGAAATAGAAATGAAAATATCTGGCTTGCTTTCTATAAGAGAAAAAGAGAGACAGACAGAGAAACATGCGCGCGCCGCACAGCTTACAATAGCTTACTATAGCAAAAAGTGTCGTGACAACTTTTCGTAAGAATTTTTTCCGTCTAGCCCCCTTTCACAACGCGCGATAAGGAACTTCGTTCCAAAATTGTTTTCAAAAATCTACAATATTTTTTAAAATCCAACCAATGATACCGCATTCTATAGGGTATACGAGAAAAAAATTAAGATCCCCACTTTACACGTAGAGGAGCTTCCCAAAAAAAAATTTTTACGGATTTTACCATCTTGTTGCTGTGACTAACATCTACATCCTTACCAAATTGCAGCTTTCTAGTACTAAGGATATCTGAGCTAGAGTTTGGGCGGACATAGCATAACTAAATAGGGGTTTCTATTTTACGGAGCCCTAAATCGGCAATCAAGTTCTTGTTTATCTATACTGTGAACAATAGGCCACTTATTCATTTTACTTGACATGCCAACTAAATATAAATTTGGCAAAGCCATAAAATAATACGCTCTAAAAATATAAAAATCACATATATGATTCATATTTCATTCTAAACTTTTAATTTGTTAAAATTTTTTCTATTAAATTCACGTTAAATAAGATATAAAAAACATTTTAAGTCACATTTGGACCATTTAGATTAAAATAACAAAAAATATGTAATAGGACTATTTATTAGTTACAAAAAATAATTAAAATCACAAAAATAAGAAATAAAAAAAGGAAGTAAATTTTATAGAAATTCTAATAACAAAAATGTTTGTCTCAAAACTATAGATTACCTACAGTTCAAATATAAAAATTCAAAACACGACAGTAGAATTTCATTACCCAATCGAAATATTTAAATGAAAACAACAAGAAATATAGAATAAGGTTTATTATTGGCGACGCGATGCGCATTTAAGAAGCGCGCTCCCCGAAATTACGCCACACAAACACAAACAATCTGCCTGGACTAGGGGTTTCTATTTTACGGAGCCCTAAATCGGCAATCAAGTTCTTGTTTATCTATACTGTGAACAATAGGCCACTTATTCATTTTACTTGACATGCCAACTAAATATAAATTTGGCAAAGCCATAAAATAATACGCTCTAAAAATATAAAAATCACATATATGATTCATATTTCATTCTAAACTTTTAATTTGTTAAAATTTTTTCTATTAAATTCACGTTAAATAAGATATAAAAAACATTTTAAGTCACATTTGGACCATTTAGATTAAAATAACAAAAAATATGTAATAAGACTATTTATTAGTTACAAAAAATAATTAAAATCACAAAAATAAGAAATAAAAAAAGGAAGTAAATTTTATAGAAATTCTAATAACAAAAATGTTTGTCTCAAAACTATAGATTACCTACAGTTCAAATATAAAAATTCAAAACACGACAGTAGAATTTCATTACCCAATCGAAATATTTAAATGAAAACAACAAGAAATATAGAATAAGGTTTATTATTGGCGACGCGATGCGCATTTAAGAAGCGCGCTCCCCGAAATTACGCCACACAAACACAAACAATCTGCCTGGACTAGGGGTTTCTATTTTACGGAGCCCTAAATCGGCAATCAAGTTCTTGTTTATCTATACTGTGAACAATAGGCCACTTATTCATTTTACTTGACATGCCAACTAAATATAAATTTGGCAAAGCCATAAAATAATACGCTCTAAAAATATAAAAATCACATATATGATTCATATTTCATTCTAAACTTTTAATTTGTTAAAATTTTTCTATTAAATTCACGTTAAATAAGATATAAAAAACATTTTAAGTCACATTTGGACCATTTAGATTAAAATAACAAAAAATATGTAATAAGACTATTTATTAGTTACAAAAAATAATTAAAATCACAAAAATAAGAAATAAAAAAAGGAAGTAAATTTTATAGAAATTCTAATAACAAAAATGTTTGTCTCAAAACTATAGATTACCTACAGTTCAAATATAAAAATTCAAAACACGACAGTAGAATTTCATTACCCAATCGAAATATTTAAATGAAAACAACAAGAAATATAGAATAAGGTTTAATATTGGCGACGCGATGCGCATTTAAGAAGCGCGCTCCCCGAAATTACGCCACACAAACACAAACAATCTGCCTGGACTATTATATATACAGAGGTCCGGTTTTTTTTTATAAATATAGACCAACTTAATAATCCGAGAGATTTTTTTTTATTTTGTCGATATCACATTTTGTTTTTGAGATATAGTTGATTTTATGACAAAATATCCTAAAAATTTATAGAATTTTTTACATGTTTGCGATTTTCAAAATAATTTTGACTTTTTACGATTTTTTTTTCACCATATTATAGTCCTTATTTAATACGTATATCAAACATTCATGTAAACTCACGACATCAAGGCGATGTCACACTCTGAGGAAAAATTTGGGCTATATACTGGAACGATTGAAAAAAACATTTTCAATGTTAAAATAGTCGGAATATGCTCTCCTGATGAAGAGAAATAACCATCGCTTAAAGACACCAAAGATGTTAATGGTGCGTTGGTATCTGAGTGACGGGGTAGTAATGTCACTTACCGTCTACCTTACTTAGGTAAGATAAGCCGGTAAGGTATTTATCGTACATGAACTAATAATTGCGGTAAGATTCCGTTACTCACTACATAGTATAAAACAAAGTCGCTTTCTCTGTCTGTTCCTATGTCCCTATATCCCTATGTATGCTTAAATCTTTAAAACTACGCAACGGATTTTGATGCGGTTTTTTTATAGATAGATTGATTCTTGAGGAAGGTTTTACTATAGAAATCTTTCCGATTCCCACGAAAACAAAAGCTACGCGGGTGAAACCGCGGGCAGGTCGCTAGTTATTAATAATTCAGTTGAAAAAAGTTGCAAAAGCTTAAAAATATACATGTTAAATATAATAGCGATCACCTTTCGGTCGATATTCGACTGTAATCCTATTAATGTTAAAGTATAAATATCTACATAATTATAAAGTAATATACACAAATTATCTATACATGTAATAAAATCGTAGGAAAGTCAAAACTGTACATTGAATATTTATTTAAAAGAATACTTGGGGCGAGATCTACAATCGATATCGAAGCCAAAATTTAGTTTTTAGAATTTTTGTCTGTTTGTCTGTATGTATGTCTGGGGTAAACTCAAAAAGTACTGCATGGATTTACTTCAAATTTTGCATGAATATTAATTACTAAAAGGTCGGGTCAACATATAGGCTACATATTATCACGCTATCACCTACGGGGGAGGAGCTGTACGGAGTAAACGAAGTCCACGTGGACGAAGTCGCGGGCAACAGCTAGTAAGAAATATATTGGTTTAGGTGTTTAGAAATGTATTTTAATGTGTTGTGTATTGACTTATACCCTCATCACAAGCAAATAATTTGCTTACTTAAGGATTTATCAATTTGTGTAGTTTTGCCCAGTGTTATTTATTTATTATAGTAGGCTTGGGGATTTATTTATTATAGTAGGTGTGTAGAAAAATAAAATACTTAAATGATTTATTTTTGTTTACTTCTTTAAATTAATTTGTAAAACAATTATAGTTTGTATTTACCGAATACCTAATTCAAATACTGACTTATTTTTCTCTAAATTAGACTCAATGTTATACGAAATTGGACAAAAGTATAAAACAAAAAACATAGTTATATCTGGAGATTTTAACATTAATACACTAAAATCGTGCAGTACAACCACAAATTTTACAAATTTAATTAAAAACTATAATTTACGTTTACATGTAACTGAACCAACTAGAGGTAAGGCTTGCATAGACCACTTAATAAGCAACATTGATTCTGCTTTTGCTGAATTACATGAACTGCATCTGTCTGATCATAACATGGCCCAAATGCTCCATATCCCTATAAAAAATAGGATTGAGATCCTACCTAATTATTACATATTTAAAAAAAAGTTATGTAAAGATAACCTTGAAAAATTCAAACATTATCTGAATCAATTATCCTTCTCTGAGGTATACAATGAAAATAATGTGAATGTAGCGACACAAAATTTCTTTGAATTATTTACTTTGTTATACAAATTATGTTTCCCGGAAGTAAAAATAAAAATAACTAATAGTTACCAAAAACCTAAATGGATTACCAAGGGACTTAAAACAAGTTGTAGAACAAAAAGAATGCTACGCTTCGCATTTTATAAACATAAAAGTACTCAAAACAAAATTATTTATAAGCAGTACTCGAAAATTCTTAGTCGTAGTATTAACCTATCACATAAAATATACAATGATAACTATTTAAAAATGTCAAAAAACCCATGCAAAGCGGCCTGGAATCTTATAAAAAAGGAATCACACAATATTGAACATGATAGGATACGCGGAATACAATTGGGTAATAAAATCATTAAAAATCCAATTAAAATTGCAAATGAATTTAATAATTACCTTATTAACTTAACAAATGTGCCAAAACAAACAAAATTAACAAACACAAATAAAAAACGGCTAAATAATAGTATATTTTTGACACCTTGTACGGAAATAGAAATTAATAATATCATAAAAAACTTAAAAAATACCAACTCAGAAGGATATGATGAAATCTCTACAAAGGTTATTAAATATTGCAACAAAGAACTCACGCCTTTAATTACATATTTAATTAATTTATCCTTTGAAAAAGGATGTTTCCCAGATCTGTTCAAAGTGTCCGTTGTAAGGCCTCTTTTTAAAAAAGGAGACAGGTTAGACTTAAGCAACTATAGACCTATCACTCTTATCCCAGTCACATCAAAGATATTTGAAAAGGCAATGTACAAGCGAATAGCAGATTTTGTTACTAAATTTAATATAATCAAACCAGAACAATTTGGGTTTCAAAAGAACAAATGTACCACACAGGCTGTTACAGCTTTGATACAAAATATATTAAAAAATTTAAATAACAAAAAACCAACAGCAGGAATATTCTTTGATATGACAAAAGCCTTTGACTTAGTTTCCCATAACATTTTGCTAACCAAACTGGAACAATTGGGAATAAGAGGCCCGACACATGCGTGGTTAAAATCTTACTTGTATAATAGAGCACAATATGTCGAAATTATGTCAGTTAATAAATACGGTTATATAAAATTTCATAAATCGAAACGTAAAATAAATAATTCGGGTGTCCCCCAAGGCAGTATACTTGGACCGCTTCTATTCCTTCTTTACATTAATGATTTCCCAGACATTACTAATAATACATGCACACTGTTTGCCGATGACATTTCAATAATAATCACCAATAATAATTATAATATAAATGACGAAATTAATATTACAATTCAAAAAGCAATAGAATGGCTCACCTATAATAATTTAAAAGTAAATTTGGAAAAAACGAATGTTATATTTTATGGCAATCAAAATAAATTGAACATTTTACATGACAATAAAAAAATACAGAGAGTGCATCAAACTAAATTTTTAGGTATCCACATTGACGATAAATTAAACTGGAAAGCACAAGTAGAAAGTGTTTGTACAAAATTAAATAGATTTGTGTATGTGTTAAGGCGGCTGAGACAAACAACAGGTCTTACTACTGTGCTAAAAGCATATCATGGATACGTGGCCTCAGTGCTTAGATATGGCCTGTTATTATGGGGAAACTCAACAGACATTAATAAGGCGTTTGTTGCACAGAAAAGGTGTATTAGAGCTATATGTGCAAAGCCACCGTTCGTTTCATGCAAACCACTTTTTAAGAAATTAGGTATTCTACCACTTCCATGTATGTACATATATGAATTGGCCTGTTTTGTTAAAACAAATTATAAGCTATTTTCTGAGGCACGTGATGTGTATCCTCGGAATACACGAAATTCAAACAGGCTGGTTTTTAACCTGGCACCAAGGATAGCATTGTATCACAAACAATATTATTCCATGTGTATACAGGTTTACAATGCCGTGCCAGATACTTTTAAGTCACTACCCCTTAAGAAATTTAAAAAAGGTGTACTGAAGTGGCTAAAGGATAAAAATTTTTATAGTGTTAAAGAACTGTTGCTGATGCCAAAATTGGGTCATAGAAGAAGAATATGATGCACATTTACATGTTTATTTTATAGTTTTATTCCATTAGTCTTTATAATCTTTTTAATTATAGGCATTTTACAAATTGACATTCCTTTAAGACATAATAATTTTTTCTCTCAAGATTACTAATTTTTTTTTTCTACTTTATTATTCTGACTAATACAATTTGACATTACAATGATATTATTAATCTATTAATTTTGTTGATAATAATTATTTTTTATAATATACTAATTTTATATTTTAATTTTGATAACAATAATTAATTACTATTCTATAATATCTTAGCAATATTAAAAATGTTAATTTTGCCACAAATAAAAAATTTCATTGCATGCTGTTCATACGGCAAAGTAGGAGGAACTAATAACATAATATAAGAGACCATGTAACTAACCCTATTTTCTGCAATAAACATTTGATTGATTGATTGATTGATTAAGTTTTCACAATGAATCCTAAAATCAATAATGGTATCTATGGAACGAACGGAGATTTTGTGGAACAACTCACGGGATGGACGGGGCATAATTTAAGTGCAATCCAACCATCGCGTTTTGATCGATCAAGCCTTTTAAAAGTTTGAGAGGTTTACAAACACACACACACACACACACACACACACACACTTACTAATACATATTACTTAAAACTTACATATTCATTTATCTTCACGCCGTATCCCCGAAGAGGTACGCAGATGTACAACCTGTGACCATTGACGTGTATACACGTCAATACCTGTGCCTCTCACGATTAGTTTGCCACCTATCACATTGTGGACTAAGTCATAGTTAGTCCCACAATGTGATAGGTGGCAAACTTATCTAGCCAACCGGGAACTTTTCCAATCCCGGGCAAAGTTATTTTTATCAAGAAACTAAAAAAAAAACACATTTTTGAATTGCCCGACCCGGGAATTGAACCCGAGCCTCATGTGGTCTACACCAACACCAGACCACTAGACCACAGAGGCGATACATATTCATGTAATCGTAAATATAGTCAAAACAGCTTCAGGACATCAAAACTAGATCTATTAAAAACATGATTTTTGAAAGTCAAGCTGATGCGCGATGCCTGATATTAACATTGTTCCGAATTTTGAAAAATTTTCAATTGATATACTGTATAAGTGATAACATAATGCTGGGATACTGTCGCCTCTGTGGTATAGTGGTCCAGCGTTGGCGTTGAGTACACGAGGTCCCGGGTTCGATTCCCGGGTCGGGCACTTAAAAAAAAGTGTTTTTTCAGTTTTCTGATAAACACAAAGTTGCTTAGGATTGGAAAGTGTCCGGTCGGCGATAGGCTTGCCACCTATCACATTTGTGGGACCAAAGTATCTTCGGCTAATCGTGGGTGCACTGGTTGTACCTACCTACCGCTTCGGGGATACGAGCGTGAAGATACTTTATACTGCTGGGAGCAGTATGTTATCACTTATACAGAATGACTTTTGAGATACCTTCCATACTTCTGGAAAGTACTTGGTACTCGATTCTCGTTAAAATGAAATATTAAAATTAGGGGCTTAATTTTTGACCAATATTTCTCTAAAAATAAACGAAATGTGGATATTATACTCTCTAAGCACGCCGCGGTACGCGCTAATCGATATCAAGGACACGCCGCCGCTGATAGCGCGTTGCGCGACAGATGCGTCCACGCGGTGTCCAAGTATGACGCGGTAAATATAGGATTCTCGGTGTACTGTTTACTAAGTTTACTAAGAAGTATTTTAATATTTATTTTTAATGTTATTTTTTGCTCATCATATATGATCGCCAACTACCACGTCCTTACATATTGAAGGTAGCTCACCAGTCAGTCTGTATATAAACATTTTAATATGTTTTACTATTGCGTGACGTTAATTATAAACACAATGTGACACAAATAACAACTTGCGTGACATTAATCATAAACACGAGGTGATACACATAACGACAATATAAATTATTTTTTTCAATTGATACACTTGTAGCCATTTTTTAGGTAATTGTTCACGAAATAAGGGTTTGTTTTCTTATATTCTATAAGGGCACAAACAAACAGATGATTATTCTGATTAAAACAGATAACTATCATCTATAAACACTCAAGTTTTTTTTATGGAAGAAGGGGCAAACGAGCAGGAGGTGCACCTGATGTTGAGTGATCACCGCCGCCCATGGACATCCGCAATAACAGAGGTCTTGCAGTTGCGTTGCCGCCATTTTAAAAATGAGTACGCTCTTTTCTTCAAGGTCCCTATTTTTTTTTATGTCATAAGATAGCAAACAAGCAGATGGGTCTCCTGATGGAAAGAGTCAACCATCGCCTATAGACACCAAAGATGTTAATGGTGCGTTGCTATCTTGTGGCGAGGTCTAATGCCACATGCATAAGTTATGTCGTATTTGTTTCGAAAAACCCCTGTCGGTAATTGATTCCACAAAAGAGTAGTGCGAGGCAAAAAAGTGCCGGGAGAACCGCACGGTTGTGGATTTCCATACATCGAGATGGTGTGGGTGGAACTTCAAATTAAAATTAAAAAAGTATATTCACGCCCGTATCCCTCAAAGCGGTAGGCAGAGGTACAACAAGTGCACCCACGATCAGCCGGATACTTAGTCCTATAATGTGATAGGTGGCAAGCCTATCACATTGTGATACCACCGGACACCGGTGGACAACAACCACCGGACACTTTTTCCAATCCCGGGCAACGTTGTTCTTGTGGCCGCGTTTCCGATCCGGTAGTAGTTTAAAAAAATGTTGACGCGTCAAAATAACTTGTAAAAAGTTTTATTGAATAAAGTACTTCTGATTTCTGTCAGAAAACTGATTAGACACATTTTTAAATTACCCGACCCGGGGATCGAACCCGGGACCTCCTGTGATCAACTCCGACACCGGACTACTAGACCACAGATCCTTATGGTAGGGATGGGATGCCTAATACAAAAGTTTACGGGCTACCGTGCCTTCCAAACTGGAATATGACAGTGAAATATGCCGTTATTCTGAAAGGAAAAAATAAAACGGTACCAAAAACTAGGGCAAAACCCGGGGCACTTAGTGAAAATCCCCCGTATTGTTCCGCGCTTCTTCAGAAGAAAAGACCATCTGCCGTTCTGCCAGGCAGGTCGTAAAAGGCAACCGATTGGCTATAGGTATCACCACCATTGTGACTAGTAGGTAGTAGACTTCCGCAATGTCTCGCCCGGGTCTGGTACCACCGCCTTACCTATTCCTGCCGTAATAGAGTCAGTGCTTGCCGCTATCGTGTTCCGGTTTGGAGGATAAGGAAGCCGGTAAACTTAGGCATATGGCATTAGACCTCGCCACAAGATAGCAACGCAACATTAACATCTTTGGTGTCTATAGGCTATGGTTGACTCTTTCCATCAGAAGTCCAATCTGCTTGTTTGCAAATACCCGGATTTGGTACCACGACCTTACCCACACCTGCCGCAATACCGTCAATGCTTTTCACAATCATGTTGCGGTTTGGAGAGTAAGTTAGCCGGTAAACTTATGAATGTGGCATCCCGCAACACAGATAGTAACATACCATTAACCTCTAACAACTTTCCCCGTGTTGATCCCGGGCTCCTGTGAAAAATAGGCCAACTGCCCGTCTGCCAGGCAGGTCGTAAAAGGCGACCGATTGGTTATGCGAGCCACTACCATCGTGGCTTCTAGGTGGAAGAGTTCTGTATTGTCTAGCCCGGGTCTGTTAACACCGCATTACTTATTCCTGCCGCAATAACTTCAGTGCTTGTCGCCGTCGTGTTCCAGTTAGGAGGGTAAGGTAGCAGGTTAACTTATGCATGTGGCATTAGACCTCGCTACAAGATAGCAACGCACCATTAACATCTTTGATGCCTATAGGCGATGGTTGACTCTTTCCATCAGGAGACCCATCTGCTTGTTTGCTATCATATGATGTAAAAAAAAATCTTCGCTGTCTTTAGATGATGGTTACTCTTTCCATAAAGAGAGCCATCTGTTTTTTTGCTATCTTATATGTATAAAAAAATGTCAGCTTCATTTGTAACACCCCAGCGCAAATTCCTTGTGTGAATAATAAACCAGGTTCTAATTTATTCGCTAGATAACACACACGCGAATGTATTTTGCATGAAACGGATGTAATGGAAGACGGTACATGCTGAAAACTAAATAAAGAATACATCGAGCGAACGATAGAATTTTGCCTAATCTATATTATTTAATTTATTTATTTTTCACACATACAAGTCCCTAATAAAAAAAAGAATAAAAAAAATATTATAAATGCGAAAGTTTGGATGTTTGGATGGATGTTTGTTACTCAATCACCCAAAAACTACTGAACGGATTTGAATGAAATTTGGCACACAGATAAATGATGACCTGGAATAGCACATAGGCTTTTTATCCCGGAAAAATTAGGTAATCCCGCGGGATTCACCAAAAACTTTTATAATGCAGCGGGCTGCACGCTGCAGCTAGTTAAAAATAAAAACTAGCGATTGCTCTCTGGTTAAAATTCGATCATAGACTAAATATTTTTTTATTATTTTTGCTTAATTTCCTCTGCTAAGTTTTCAGCAATTCTGTCAATGTCAAGTTTGAGGTAGGCGCGTTTATTATCAAAAAATCTGTAAAATAAACACTGCAGGACATCCTTTAAACTTCGCACTAAATTGAGGTATTTTAAGCTCAAAAAAGCAAAAATTATATCTAGCCATAGATATTTCCAAAAATTATATCTAGACATAGAGTTCAAAACTCTTACGTATATTTAAGACCGTACTTTGATTTTTGAAAAGTCATCATGGACACAGTCGGAAAAGGTTTCTAAAACCTCAAAAACTGGAGATCTGATGAAAAATCGGGGCAAAATCAATAACTTCCTTATCTACATACGTAGCGGGAAGTTAAAAAGTGAATTTCAATTCTTATATTCTTTGAAACATAGAGAGCCGCTAAAAAGACAAAACATAGCATTAGACTAAAAAATATTTTATTTCTATGTTCGATAACAGATTTTCGCCATAAAAAATGTATATAATATAACGATGTATGTGTAATGAGTATCTATTATAGTATGTGTGATGTTTATTTTTATTAATTTACAGTATTTCTAATGCATATGATATTTTGAAAACTGGTTACTCACGTTTACCACTAGATGGCGCTGTACAAATCACATACAAATTCCTAGTAAACTCCAAACGCGCTCACGATCGAATGCGAAAAGAAAAACTCACACTTAGCACTCAGATATAGCTTCATGGTCAGAACCGAATTTAAACACGATTTTAACTATTCCTACCATAATAACGTCAATACTTATCACTGTCGTATTCTAGTTTAAAGGGTGAAGTAGCCGGTAAACTTATGCATATGATATTTTCATTTCACAATCGATAGCAACCATTAACGTCTCTAGAGTCTAAAGACCATGGTTGTCTCTTTTGATCAGGAGTCGTCAAAGTCAAAGTCAAAACATTTTTATTCAAATTATCCTTTACAGGCACTTTTGACGAGTCAACATTTTTTGAGTTACTACCGGATCAAAAACGCGGCCACACACTGAGAAGATCCGGCGGAAGAAACTCAGCGGGCTTGTCTTTTTTTGTGCATATACATTTTTTTAAACAATATTTTTACAATTACAATTTATTTATTAATAATATATTATAATTACTATGAGACACGATATTTTTAGACACATTTTTAGATACATCTGATTGTTTAGTATCTTATGATATAAAAAAAGTAACGATTATACCATGTGTCACTGACATTGTTACTACTAATAATAGAGTTCCACAATGTCTCGGCTGGTACCGCTACTTTATATTTTCTATACAATAGCGTTCTCCAACAGTACGACCATCCGAACTTTATAACGACGCCTCTGTTTGAGAAGATGGTGTAGCTATGAAATATCCTTGTAAACGATATTGTAGCTAAGGTATTGCAATTTTGTAAGGTTTACCCAATTTTTTTTTGTATCATAAGATAGCAAACAAGCAGATGGGTCTCCTGATGGAAAGAGTCAACCATCACCTATAGACACCAAAGATGTTAATGGTGCGTTGCTATCTTGTGGCGAGGTCTAATGCCACATGCATCAGTTTACCGGCTACCTTACCCTCCATACTAGAACACGACAGTGACTAGCACTGACGCTATTGCGGCAGGAATAGGTAAGGCGGTGGTACTTGACCTGGTCGAGCCGATGCAGAACTCTACCACCTAGTAGTCACGATGATAGTGACGCACATAGCCACTCGGTCGCCTTTTACAACCTGCCTGGTAGAACGGCAGTTGGCCTATTCTTCAAAGGAGCCCGGGACCAACACGGGGTATATATGATAAATTACTAAATGTTTAAAAAAAATGTGGAACGCCTCATTATTATGAAATTGCTTATAAATCGTTACTGCTACGAGTGTCAGATCGTTGAATATAGGAACCCGACACTAAGCCGAGTTCCTATAATCAAGGGTAAGGTAGCCGGTAAACTTATCCATGTAACATCACATTTCCATAACACAGTTTTTTATTTCGTCATCAAAGTTTTTGTATTTTCTAAGATGCCCTAATTGTAAGGCCATTTTAATTTTTAATTAACAGGTTTAATTGGATTTTATTCTTCTAGAACACGCAAAATCACTATAAATTTTATAAAATACGTGTAAAGTACACACTTTTAAATGACCTCATAAATTTTTCGATTTTTATGCACGCGATGAATAATTTTATCGGTAAGATTTTATTTAACAAGCGCGTGAAGAGTGAAGAGTTCTCTGATTTTCTGCAGCGTTTAGTCCGGATTTTGGTACCACCGCCTTATCTATTTGTGCCGCAATAGTAGCAATGCTTGTCACTGTCGATTTCTAGTTTGAATGGTCATGTAGCCGGTTAACTTACGCATATGGCATTACCATTCCGCCACACGGATAGCAACGCATTATAAACATATTTGGTGTTGTCTATAGATGAGGATTGTCTCTTACCTTCAGGAAACTCATCTGCTTGTTTGCTATCTTTTTTTTGTTTATTTAATGAGGCCTTTTGACAAAAGTAGTCAATGCTGACCTCACAGGGAACTACGTAAGGGTTTAATATACATTCGTTTTTTTAATTTTAATTATTCCTTTATGATTAAGTAAATATTTTTCGCACTTATCGACAGAGGTTCCATTAGTATGAGATTAGTTTTAATCATATCTTTTATTTTATCTAATTTATTTTTAATATCAATGGTCTGACTGTACTCCATTATCAAATAATATCTTCAGTTTTGTCACACAATGGGATATTCTTTTTCTAATAAGTTGGCTATATTATGATATAAAAAAGTAGATGTACCGGTTTTGACTATTTTATTACTGTTTCTGCCCACATCAGAATCAACCATCAAAAAGTTATAATCTATACATACAAATACATAAAATTGGAATGTCTGCTTGTAATATTAAAATTACCATTTTTTACTAAATGCATACGAATGTGTACATACATACAAATGTATAAAATTGGACTGTCTGTTTGTAATATTAAAATTACCGTTTTCTACTAAATGCATACGAATATATACACAGTACATATACCAAAATAACATTTTTACCATTTTTGTCTGTCTGTCTGTCTGTTTGTTCCGGCTAATCTCTGAAACTGCTTGACCGATTTTAAAGGGAATTTCACTGGCAGATAGCTGATATAATAAGGAGTAACTTAAGCTACTTTTATTTTAATTTTTTTCTACGCGGGTGAAGTCGCGGGCACAGCTAGTTTAATATATAAAGTTCTTTTGTCACGGTGTTTGTTACTAAATTCCTCCAAAACGGCTCGACAGATTTTTATGAAATTTTGTGTGCATATCCAGTTAGTCTAAGGATCCGACAACATCTAATTTTCATACTCCTGTATTTATGGGTTGTCCACCCCTAACTTTATTTTTTATTTACTAGGAAACATTTTATTTTAGAAAGAAAGAAAGAAAGAAATCATTTATTTGCCAGAATATGGGAGTTACAAGTTATTAAAATTATATATATATTTATATGATTCAGCATTGAAAAATACATACCACTCTGTATTTCGCACCCTCCTACCATAAACCCCAATTTCAACTCATTTTAGTAATTTATATGGTAAAACAACGTTTGCCGGGTCAACTGGTGTTAAATAATATTTTTACAACATTTTCATGCTTTCGCACTTAAATTATTAAAATTTATAATAATAATATGGTATACATTTATATTTTAGTATTTATATATGTATTTTTATGTATTAGTATCGTTGACTAACACCCATAACACAAGCAAATAATTTGCTTACTTTGGGGTTAGATCAGTAAGTGTAATTTGTTCCCTGCATATTTTTTTATTATTATTATTTATATAGAATTTTATATGTAGCGTTTGTATGTATATATAAAAGTTTGTTTAATAATAACTTAAGTATCGTTCACAGGAAAGGCATAAAATTCAGCAGACGAGGTAATGTGATAGAAAGATTTTTTATGTTTGAACATAAGCCAAATCTGTCAAGAGTTTTCCGGAGCAAAGGTTTTTATTTATTTTTCGCTATGGGGTTAAATCCACCCTTAGACGAGTTTATTGTATTAATTTACAATAACGTTGCTTTTCATACTTCTAACATGGTTAGAGAAGATAAATGGGAATGGGGCTAAAAATGTAATCTATGTATAAAAAAATCAACTGCAGTTTGTTAGTCTCGCTAAAACTCGAGAACGGCTGAACCGATTTGCCTAATTTTGGTTGTGAATTGATTGTTGAAGTCTAGGGAAGGTTTAAAAAGTGAGAAAATATAGAAAAATAAGAATAGTTAAAAAGGCAGAACAACGTTTGCCGAATCAGCTAGTAGTGGAATAATTATGCCTTCCCTGTCTGCGGTCATATTTAGAAGAGATTTTTATACGGGCTGTTATTGTAAACACAGTTATCCTTGAAACGAGTGGTTTGGTTTCACTTATAGAACGTAAACTAGCTGTGCCCGCGACTTCGTTCGCGTGGAAAAAATTCTAAAATAAAAACCCGCATAGTTCCCGTTCCCGTGGGATTTCCGGGATAAGAACTATCCTATGTCCTTTCTTGGGTCTCAAACTATATTTGTACCTAATTTTATCCAAATCGGTTCAGTGATTTGGCCGTGAAAGCGTAACAAACAGACAGACAGACAGAGTTACTTTCGCATTTATAATATTAGTATGGATTAAGTGATATTTTTTTTTAAATGTAGTCTCCATTTTTTCTCAAAATTATTTCACCCTATACAAGTGCACGGCAAAGTGAACGACGCGCGGGAAGCAGCGCTTGATCCCAGACACCGCAAGCCGCGAGTACATATAATAGTATCCATGAATTTGCGGACGGTGCCGGACAGAAACTTTCTTATATTTTTGAAAGAAAATAACGTGTTTTTATTTTTAAATTCACATAAACATATTTATAATTAAATCGACTACCTATGGTTTTAGTGACAACGGTGTTTATCCTCACAGTCTGTATAGTCTACTAGCTGCAGCGTGCAGCCCGCTGCATTAATAAAGTTTTCGGAGAATCTCATGGGGTTACCTAATTTAAAAAGTAGCCTATGTGCTATTCCAGGTCATCATCTACCAGAATGTTAAATTTCATTCAAATCTGTTTAATAGTTTTTGCATAGTTGAGCAACAAACATCCATCCACAAATCCATCCATCCAAACGTCCAAACTTTCAAATTTATAATATTAATACAGATAATAATAATAATTAATAATATTAATGATAAAACTGAGTCATATATTTTTATTTTAATATGTGCAGCTAAAGCTTTGTACCGTTTTTACGACAATTACGTGAACGGAGAAGTATGATATTTGGCATAAACTTCACATTGCCGAGGAGTGCAGAAATTTAATATTTTTGTCTTATTATATTATATTATTATTTAGTATAATATGTATTAAAAATACAAGTCTGTGTTCCCCGACGGGTACAACCTGGGGATATTCAATAGAAGAGTAAACAAGTACTTTCTAGGGAAGCGCGTTCCGTCTTAGGCCGCATCTTAGCTTACCATCAGGTGAGAGCGTGGTCAAGCGCTCCCTATCGGTAGTAAAAAAAACTAAGATTTTGCCAGGACACTCCATAGATAGTAATACATAATCCAATGCCGTCATTTTATTTCGTAAGTCAAGACGTTATTGCATGATTCGAACAGTTTTTCTGTACGTTTCATCGATATAGAATACCTTTTCGTTCACCGGTACGTTTTGATTGAAAAAAATAAAAAGTGTGTCCGGGAGAAACCGACTAAATTTAGACAAATTTTGTTTACTCTGACAGGTCTAAGTGATTTTGGTAGACTTAAGTCAGACAATTTAACAGAAACACACCCATTAATGGTATTACGATCCAATTTTGGTCAGAAGGCGAGCGCTCGAAGTAGTAATGTACGAAAGTCCCTGTATATATTATGTTGTAAGGTTACAGATGATTGCATCCTATCGGGTCACTGACTGCACAATTTCACAAGCCACTGGTCGACAACGACGCACTGCAATATAGAGAACGGAATGATTTAAAGAATACAAACCATAAATTAGCTTGTTAGCCGGTGTATCTTTCTTGCATTAATTCCGGAACTCTTGTAGAAAAAGTTGGTATTAATTCGGTTCCAATCATTTTGCTTGTAAATAGATGTTTGGAACTCTTTTTTTCATTTTTAACTTACGGCTGTTGTGAATAAATATGGTGTATATGTAGCCCACATAATTTAAATTTTATCCAAAACTGCCGGTTTCGCAATAGCGGTCATTTAGACCAACTGCCGAAAAAAATGCCCTGGTAATACACTAATTCCTTTCTACGTCCTAATTATTATTCGAATAGTATATAGTATATAGAAATAGTATACGAAGCTATATTATAATAGTAGGTAACTATTATATTATTTTAGCATGTATATAAGCAATTTTAGTAAAATAATAAATCAATACGTTGAAAAATAACATTTAAATTAGATACATCGTCAAATAATGTCAAAGAATAGACCAATTGCCTTTTGGCCAGGCTGGTCGTAAAAGGCGACCGATTGGCTATACGTGTCACTACCATCGTGACTACTAGGTGGTAGACTTTTGCATTGTCACACACGGGTCTGGTTCCTTATCTATTCTTGTCGTAATATCGGCAGTATTTGTCGTGTCCCGGTTTAGAGGTTAAGGTAGGCGTTACACTTATATCTACGTCACGTGGCATTGCCATCCCGCCACGTGGATAGCAACGCGCCAATTTGATTAAAAAATTTTTTTTGTAAGTAATCAAAAAAATTTTTTTTAATCACACGAATGCTTGTCCCCATCGGGGATCGAACTCGAGCCCCGTCGATTGCATAGTCAGGGTCACTAACCACTCGACCAACAGGGCTTTTAATTAAATTTATAATGACATTGTATACATATAGAATTATTTTCATAAGCATTTTAACATTTAATGGCCACAAATGGTTCAGTGCCACAGCCGGTACTCCTACCTTAATATTATTACTAACATGTCAAAAGTATTGTCGAAAATTCATCGACAATGAGGTTGTCACTATTTTCATAGTCCTTCCACGATAAAGCCCCATTAAAGCCCTAATTCCATACTACGTCGTAATTATTCCTGACATCGTCTCGTAAACAAATCTACAATGTACTTTGTACACCCTCATCAACGAAATTATTGTGTGGCAACGTGAGGGTTAAAATGGATGTGCCAAATACAGTCTATTTTGCTTTAAAAGTCGGAAATACTTTAATCGACTTTCTGATAATGTTTTTATTTAACGCTCACCAAATAATGGATTTTTATCTAATCTTAATTGAATTTTATATATGAACTAGCTGTTGCCCGTGACTTCGTCCGCGCGAACTTTGTTTACTCCGCTCCTACTGGTCGCAGCAAGATGTTATATACCTTATAACCTTCCTCGATAAACAGGCTATTTAACTCAAAAAGAATTGTTCAAATCGGTTTAGCAGTTTTCGAGATTACGGCGTACAACCAAACAAAAAACAAACAAACAAACTCTACAATTTTATAATATTAGTATAGATATGTGAAGGAAAAACTTTTTACCCCTTTTTAAGATAATCACGAGAACGGCGGAGGATGAAACTTGGCACATTTAAAGTTTACATTACGGAGGACTGCACAAACCTAATATTTTTAAATAATATGCATTAGAAATATATTAAGTCAATAAAAAAAACATTACACACTCCATTCGTGTGCATACATGATAATATACACACATGTAAATTATTTTCTTATATATAGATAAATAAATCCTCTATTAAAATAATTAAGCTTAAATTATATTCTAACTTTTAAGTATTAGTATGGCCACACAAAATTTCAGCTAAAAATTGGCAACAGAGACACAATTGCAACTAGGCCGGTTTTGCTTATTCGACGCGGTGTCGTCCAGTTTAAAATATTCGCCAAATTGTTGGTAAATTCAAAGGTAAATACGAGCACATACAAAGAACGATACATAGAATTATTTCCTAATTTTTTGGTTATATCATCGACCTATTTTATACCCCTTTCGGTCGAGGTTTTTGTTTTGGCAGGGGTTTTGTTACTCACTGTATATGTAGTTGCCACTTGCCGTTAGGTCTCACACCTGGGAAAAAGGAAAAAAGGAACGCCACGCTGGGCCCCATCGACTACGAACGTAACCTAACTTTTTTTATAAAATAAGAAAGCAAACAAGCAGATATGGCTCTTCTGATGGAAAGAGAAGCCTTCGCCTATAGACACCAAAGATGTTAATGATGTGTTGCTATCCAAGTGGCGAGATGGCAATGCCACATGCATAAATCTACCGGCTACCATACCCTCTCAACCGGAACACGACAAGGACAAGCACTGGCTCTATTGTGGTAGGCATAGGTAAGGCGGTGGTATCAGATCCGCGAGGTTATCACGTATCTCGCAGTACGCAAATATCGTAATTGTTTACTTATTGCAAGACACATAATTTAACCGCCCCGTTGGTCGAGTGGTTAGTGGCTGACTACGCAATCGATGGGGCTCGAGTTCGATCCCCGACGGGGACAAGCATTTGTGTGATGAGCATAAATGTTTGTATTTCCGGGTTTGGGTGCTTATTAAATATATTCTAGTATTTATATGTGTATTTCGATGTATTAGTATCGTTGACTAACACCCATAACACAAGCAAATAACTTGCTTACTTTGGGGTTAGATCAGTAACTGTAATTTGTCCCGTGAATAATTATATTTATTTATAATAGCCTCGTATGTATGTGGCAGTCTTTACCGCTTGATTTTTTTTTGGTGCGATGACATCGCAAAAAATGAATCCAGCGACAAGCAAGCAATCGGCGATGCTTTTGATGATATTTTTGTTACGTTTAAATGTCATCGCTGATCGCTGGCAGATTGCAATTTTTTACGTGGTACAACTGCCGGGCGAGATAACGCAGAACTCTTCATCCTAGTAACAACGATGGTAGTGACTGGCCTAGCCAATCGTTCGCCTTTTACGAACTGCCTGAAAGAAGAACAGATAGTCTATCCCCTCGAGTCCCAGCCACGCACGCGCGGTATTTAGCGGTGGCATTCGTTACTAATTGACCCGCTCCAACGCTGATACCGCGTTGTAATAAAAAAAATATATGATTTATCTATAATTAAACCATATTTTATCATTCCATAAACGAATACGCATTGATAGATATATTTTCTGTCTACTAGGATTAAAAATAAAGTTATTCAGTAAAATATTTTACATATTTACTAAAATTCAAATTTAAATTAGGTGCGGTTATTTTTTACCCATTGAGAGCCGGTAGAAACTCAAAAAATACGAAGCGCTCAAATATAACCGACTGGGATTCCACAGGCTATTTTCAAAGGATCCCGGGCCAACACGGGGGAAATTGTTTGTAGTGAGGCTTGAAAATCGGAATTCATTTATACAATAATGGATTAATATTACAATAGATATTTTGCTATCGACACCTCTATTATAACTATCAATTTGTCGCATAATAAACCACTTGATGAGGGTTTAGGCTGTCGAATAAAGTATTAGACGATGTCCAGAATATAACGTAGTTAAGGATGAATGACTTTTAGGGATGCTTTCAAAGTCAACAAAACTTGCAGTTTTTGGGGTTTCATACCTGATAAAAAAAAACGTGACCCTTATAGGAACACTTCGTTGTCCGACTGCCGTCTGTCAAAACCACGACTTAAATGGATACGCCTTTCAAGACAGTTTCTTAGTTTGTCAGTGCAGCTTGTATTTACACACAGAAATACAGAGTATTTACCGATGAAATAAAATCACTTCAAGGGTAATTTTTAAGCCTTGTCACCTCATTCGGTCCGACAAAACAGTACAACATGGTTTATTTTTATTTTTCCACAATATAATATTACCTACAAATGTGACATTTTTGACAGTAATAGGAGTATTTGCTCATATGTTCAAACTTGTAAGTGGAAGGGATCACGTTCTAAGGAATATGTTACCATTTATGTCATAATTATAATCGTTACGAATATTAAAATTAATTTATTAAATATTTGTCGTAAAAGGCAGCCGATTGGCTATGCGAGTTACTACCATCGTGGCTACTAGGTGGTAGAGTTCTGCATCGTCTCGCCCGGGTCTGGTACCACCGCCTTGCATATTCTTACCGCAATAGCGTCAGTGCTTGTCGCTGTCGTGTTCCGGTTTGGAGAGTAGCCGGTAAACTTATGCATGTGGCATTGGACCTCGCCACAAGATAGCAACGCACCATTAACACCTTTAAACCCATCTGCTTGTTTGCTATCTTATGATATAAAAAAAATGTTTAAAGAAATCGTGCCTAAACAATTGTGTTAAATTAATTTATTTCTAAATTAGTTTAGTGCGTAATTTGCTAGGATACTTAAAAGTATGCCATGTTTAATTATGACATATTTTAATCGAATAAATAGGGCAACCGTTATCAACATCTTTGGAGTTTGATGTCCATAGGCGATGGCTGTCTCTTTCTAATCAGGGAATCCATTCGCATGTTTGCTATCTTATGAAATAAAAAATCTATCGTTGCCTTTACAGGCCACATGAATAATATAGATACGCCATTGGGAAGGAAACGTGTTGCTGCGCATTTGAGCAAACGCTCCTATCATTGTCAAGTGTCATTCATTCATTTGTAGATATATTATATCGTGACAAAATATAAATAAACCATGTTGTACTGTTGTATCGTACCGAATGAGATGACAAGGTTTAAAAATTACCCTTGAAGTGATTTTATGTCATCGGTAACTAGTATAACTCTGTATTTCTGTGTGTAGATGCAAGCTACACTGACAAACTAAGAAAATGTCTTGAAAGGCGTATCCATTTAACCCGTGGTCGCCTCTGTGGTCTAGGGGTGTCGGTGTTGATACATGAGGTCTCGAGTCGGGCGTTACAAAAAATGTGTTTTTAAGTTTTCTGATAAAAACATTCTTTGCCCGGGATTTAATAAGTGACCGGTTCCTATCCGATCCCGATGCTTCCATCACAATATACACTTCACAATTCACACGCACATGCCAAAGTCACCGCCAACGGCGACTCGGACCATTGTTTCGGCCCGCAAACACTCGAGACTCCGGTTAAGAGCCATTAATGAGTCGAAATCCTGATGCCACTTATTCACTCACCAATCGTCAAGATACTGCCCTAAGCCGAGGTTCGGTCTCGCAGGAGATACCCTTAGGGCGGGCTCTTAGCCCACTTAAACTCTGACTGAACACTCTGCTCGCCCGAAACGCCCGGTTCCGCAGTAGCGGTCATTTGGACCAACTGCTTAAGTTAATTTCGAATAAAAATGGCCGGTTGACGATAGTTTCCTCCTTATCACACTGCGATACTAATTCTCGTTTTCTGAAATGTAAAATTATATTAAACACAGACACATTACTTGTAAAAATTAATTTGCCTTTCCGAAACCGGTCGTAAGTATTTTTTTTTATTTATTTTATTTGTTTAAAACATATACAAGCATAAATATATTATGAAGGTGCTACAAAAACTCGCTTGAATCGTAGGTACACTGGTTGTGTACCCTACGATTACCTTAAAATATTCTTGGACTCTTACCTCTTCAGGGATATGGGCGATAAGCTACTTTTTTATTAATATCTCAATTGAGAATATCTTCCTTTTTGGGAAAGCAGTTAAAATATTTCACTGAATAATGCAAATTTAAATCGTTTAACACACCTGTCACTTCCAAGTATTTTGCAGAAGCACAGCGTGCTCATATTGGATCATGTGATTCAACGGGATAATATTCAATCTCAGTTCGTTTCATATTATGTAAATGTATTATTAATATTCATATTTCGTAATAATTAAATTATCGCAGGGCGTTACGTTCAAAACTTGGTACGCTTGTGACTTTTGTCGCTTTAAATCTTTGAATGAACTTATAATAACTCTTTACTTATACTGCGATATTCAAAACTAATTCTATTATTAACTTCCCGCTACGTTAGTGTAGTAGTAAAAGTTACCGATTTTGCCACAATTTTCGGAAATCGAGTTAATTACCAGATCTCCGTATCGGTTTTGTATCATTTAGACTACATTATTTCAAAAATACAAAGTAGAGAAATCAGAATTTAGAAGTACTTTATTCAATAAAACTTTTTACACGTTATTTTGACACTTCAACATATTTTTTTTAACTACTACCGGATCGGAAACGGGGCCACAAACTGAGAAGATCCGGTGGAAGAAACTCAGCGGGCTTATCTTTTTTTTCATATATATTTTTTTACAATATCGCAATATTACAAAAAATATATATTATGAGATAGGCATGAGGAGCAATTAATCCCAGGTTTTTTTGTCTTCTAATATTATATATTATATTATATTATATTATATTATATTATATTATATTATATTATATTATATTATATTATATTATATTATATTATATTATATTATATTATATTATATTATATTATATTATATTATATTATATTATATTATATTATATTATATTATGGTTTGAATTGATTTTCTCTCGACTTTTGTCGGCTTAATAAATACCTCGTCCTGTGACCCACAGGAAAAAAGGAATTTATATTTTCCCCCATAAAACTATTGTTCTGTGTTAATGTATTTTTAATGTAAGATTTTTGGTAACTAAATTCTATTTACTATATTTAAATTATGTATATATATTATGTGTTAATAATATTTTTCTTTCGTCTCCTCGTTCGTGTGTTTGACGATATGTGCGTGTCGGATGTAATTTGTGAATGATTTGATGTAGTTTGTGTGTCAAATGTTTGCTGTGTGATTTGGGCGTCTTCTGTATGTTGTATGATTTGAGTCTCACCTGTTTGTCGTATGGTTTGTGTGACAGATGATTGTTGTGTATTTTGTGTGTCATGTGTTTGTTGCGTGACTTGTGTTTGTTGTGTGCCGTGAATGTCTGTGTTGTGCACGAAAACAGTTTCTCCCAGTACCTTACTTAGTATAATTGATGTGTGTATGGCTGCTTGTTTCTGAAGTATGCTAATGTCAATAGGTGTCTCTAATTTTTCTATAAATCTGGAAATACTTCCAGCTACTACTCCTGTTACTCCAACTACAATTGGTATCACAGAAGATTGTGTATTCCACAATCGACTGATTTCGGTTCTCAATAGGTGATATTTGCTTAGCTTTTCAATTTCTTTAGCTCCTATGTTGTAATCGGACGGTACGGTTATGTCAATCAAATATGTCTTATTGTTAGCTTTGTCAACGTAAATTAGATATGGTCTATTGTGTGCTACTGTCACATCAGTTTGAATGGGAATTTCCCAAAGGATTTTAGCAGAATCGTTTTCTTTTACCTGAGGCTGTAATAAAGTTTCTTGCCACCAGAGATCAGATGCATTAATATTATGTTTTTTAGCTAGGCACCAGTATACATATTTGACCAGGTCATTATGACGTTTGACGTAGTATGTTCCTGCCAGTTTTTCGCATCCCGATATTATGTGTTGCGTAGTTTCGTCTTTAGTGGCACAAAGGCGACACTTTCCATCTACTGGCTCCTTTAAGATGTCACGTTGGTGTTGTCGCGTCATAACAGCTTGGTCTTGTATAGCAAATATTGATGACTCTAATGATGAAGATATTCTTTGCTTCTTAATCCACTTAAATGAAAGCTCCTTATCTACGTTGGCTTGGTCTAAAACTGTTTTTGGAAACTGTCCGTGTAACTGTTTATTTCTCCATCTGTAATTTTGAATTTTAATAATCGCCTCCTTAATATATTTATTGAAGTGAGTGTTTCCCTGTGGCAAACTCAATTCCCTCTCTATTTCTTCAAAATCTTTTAAAATGGAATACTTATTTCTATTTTTATCATGTTGTACTATTGCTTGTATAAGATGATCGCCCTGTGTTTGTAAGTATTGTTTATATTTTATGATTTGTGTTTTATACATATTTTCTACATTAATTAACCCTCTTCCCCCTTGTGTAATCGGTAAATATAATCGTTCTACGTCTGCTTTTTGTTGGTGTGCCTTTTTGATGTTCAATAGTTTTCTTGTTTTTACATCTATTTTTCTTAAATCACTAATTTTGTAATTTATTATACCAAATGAATACAACAAAACTGGGATAGCGTATGTATTAACACCCTTGATAAAGTTACGTGAATTTAAATGTGTGTTTAACAACAATTTTACCCTTTTAAAATATTTCTTAGTAATCTGCTCTCTTACTACACTATGTTCTATTTTTCCCGATTCATGAACTCCTAAATATTTATATGTATTTCCTGTAGCTAACTGAATAAATATTTCTCCACTTAAAAGTACATGCCCTTCTCCTATTGTACTGCTTCTAAATCCTGACTTCAGATGTATAACATTACATTTATTCAATCCAAAGTTCATACCTATATCGTTCGTAAATATTTCTACACTGTCTAATAAAACTTTTAAGTTATTACCGTGGTTCGCATAAATTTTCAAATCATCCATATACAAGAGGTGATTAATATATACGCTATCTTTGAGTTTATATCCCTTCAGTTCATATTTGTTGAGAATGTAAGAGAGGGGATTTATTGCCAAATAGAATAAATAACAATGGTGATAACGAGTCGCCCTGAAATATCCCACGTTTAATATAAATCGGTTCAGTAGTTACTGTATTTTGAGAGCCACGGGCAGTCATTATAACCCGCCATTGCGGCATTACAATTTGAAGGAAACTTTTAATCATGGGTGGGCATTTGTAGACATCCAGAATCTTAAGAAGCCATTTGTGGGAAATGCTGTCGAAAGCTTTCTGGTAGTCTATCCATGCCATGCTTAAGTTTTTCTGTGATAAGTGTGCATCTTCTAAAATAGCTTTGTTGACCATAAGGTGGTCTTTACATCCCCTAGCACCCCGTCGGCATCCCCTCTGTTCCACTGCCATAATGTTGTTCTCGTGGCAGTGGCAGTACAATTGATTTGCTAGTACTGATGTTAGTAGTTTGTAGATGCTGGGTAAACAGGCTATCGGCCTCCAGTTCTTTGGGTCTTCGGTGTGCTCATTTTTAGGAATTAGTATTACCTGACCTGTAGTGAACTATTCTTCAATCAGTTCATTGCCTTTGACTATATTAGTGAATAGTGAAGCGAGATATTTGTGAGTACTTGTTAGATATTTTAAATAATAGTTATGTATTTTGTCTATCCCCGGTGTTTTCCAATTATGTAATCTTCTTATTGCCGTTCTCTACTTGTTATATTACATTATATTATATTATATTATATTATATTATATTATATTATATTATATTATATTATATTATATTATATTATATTATATTATATTATATTATATTATATTATATTATATTATATTATATTATATTATATTATATTATATTATATTATATTATATTATATTATATTATATTATATTATATTATATTGTATTGTATTATATTATATTATATTATATTATATTATATTATATTATATTATATTATATTATATTATAATCTGAGATTTTAATATATCCTTTTTTACACAGTTTTGTTATAAAACATTTTTAAATTTAATGACTGGTAGACGTAGAGTGAAAAAAAATTGATTTAAAACTTTATTTCATTTGAGTATAAAATCCGCAAATAGCTATTTGATTGACTGCCTACTAGAGAAATCTTACCATAATATGAATGGATTTTTGTTGATAAGATAAAATGGCAATCTAAGTTAGAACTTAGAAATTCTCTAAGTCTAATAATAAAATAAGTTAGAAATCCTCTATTGTATAAATAAAAAACACCTTTTTTGACTTTTTTTTGTTTTTGTTGACCTTTTTTGCCAGGCCAACCTTTGTTGACCTGGCAAACGTTGTTTTGCTATACAAATTACTTATATTGAATACTTTAGTGGGGTATTTAAAGGTGGGGGGGGAGTTAGTTGAGATAAAAACTATTCAATCCATTAAGTTGGACCAAACAGTAGATATCTACAAGATTTCATTAAAATCGGTTCAGTAGTCTCGGACAAACAACTTAACACATAATTTATATATATATATATATATATATATATATATATATATATATATATATATATATATATAAAGACTATAATCAGTTTGTTTCGTGATAGTTAATAATTCTAACTCTTACTTTTATAACAACTGCCGACAAACTGCGATGCAGTTTGGCAAATAAAAAAAAGTAAAAACTTTAGGCTAAGTATTTGGAAAAAAAGTTAAATAAAAAAAATAAAGTATTTGTATAATAAAATGAAATTAAAGATTTAAATATTTACACACTATACTTATAATAAAATCGTAGGAAAATCAATGTATGTCCGGGGTAAACTCAAAAAGTACTGCATGGATTTACTTCAAATTTTGCATGAATATTACTAACAGATCAGGTCAACATATAGGCTACATATTATCACGCTATCACTTACGGGGGAGGAGCTGTGCGGAGTAAACGAAGTCCGCGCGAACGAAGTGGCGGGCAACAGCTAGTATTTAATAAAATCCTATAGTTAGTAATAAAAAGATTTATTTAAAACTAGCTGACCCGGCAAACGTTGTTTTGCCTTACATATTAGGAATCCATAGCTGACAAACAACATGACAGTTAATTTATATAAGTCTACGGGATTGTCCTTCCACGCAGCCACAGTGGCATTAAACTTTATATGGTGGTTAAGTATTCTTAAATTTTCTAATTTTCCGCGCAATTTTCTTAATACTTTCTTTTATAAGAACCTTCTCCTTACAATTACAAACACAACAAAAAAATTATCAAAATTGCTCCAGTCATTCAGGCGTGATGTCGTGACCAAGGAAAATAGGGATTGATTATTATATATATATATATATATATATATATATATATATATATATATATATATATATATATATATATATATATATATATATATATATATATATATATATATATATATATATATATATATATATATATATATATATATATATATATATATATATATATATATATATATACATATATATATATATATATATATATATATATATATATATATATATATATATATGGCCTCACTGTACATTGAAAACGAAGTTCCAGAAAATCTACTTTTTGCTAGTTTTTTTTAATTAGCAAGTTACACACACACAAGCAAATTATTTGCTTGTGTGTGTGTAACTTGTAACACCAATGTTCTTGCAAATAAAACTATCTTTCTTTCATATTTCTCGAAATAAATTTATCACTCTTTCAGTCATCTATTCAAAACTGGAGGCAAGAGACAACAATAAGAGTAAGTTGGTAGAAGAATACGTTCATATATTTTATTTGGTATGACGTAATATCGTTTCTGAAATGTATGGAATTACAGACCACACAAATACACACAGTGGTGTGCGTAAAATACGTAGCTGCTGATATGAGCAAATGTATGTAAATGTCAAACGATTGTAGATATATCGTAAAAAAAACTTGAGAGGTGTCAAGGGACATCCGGATGGAACGAAATTCCTTTTATTATTATTTACAAAAAACCTGTATACACTCAACAAAAATAATCGTCGCGACACCACACTGTTCAATGCGAAATAGAAATGAAAATATCTGGCTTGCTTTCTATAAGAGAGAGAGAGAGAGAGAGAGAGAGAGAGAGAGAAACATGCGCACGCCGCACAGCTTACAATAGCTTACTATAGCAAAAAGTATCGTGACAACTTTTCGTTAGAATTTTTTTCGTCTAGCCCCTTTCACAACGCGCGATAAGGAACTTCGTTCCAAAAATAGAAATATGCCATATGGTGCTATTTTATCGTGTCGAATAAAAAGCTAAGGTTTAAAAAATACCTCTGGGAGTGATTTTATTTCATCGGTAAGTATTATAATTTTGTTTTTCTTGGTGAAAATGCAAGCGAAATTGACATCCCAAGAAAATGCCTTAAAGGCGTATCCAGTTTTATCCGTCGTATGAATTATATATTTAGCACTGTAGTGTCTTGTCTGAAACAAAAGCATCGTTCTTTCATTCGTCTAATCAGTCAACATTGTAGTCAAGAGACAAACAAAAGACTGAGTTGGGAAAAACCACGATTTATGTGGTCTGTAGGGAAAACAATACTTCATTATGTTTTTTGCTTGTAATAATGTCGTTTATAAATTACTTATTTTTAGCTTGATATCTTGTTTTCAATTATACCATTAGATAGCAAACAAGTATATAACTTACCCATTGATATAAAAAACCCTAGATGCACAGTCCCGAACAAAACTGAAACTCAAAAGTGTCCCTAATTTCTTTTAAGTAGTTACAGATATGGCAAAAACATATGTCTTTGCATATCCAACCTTAAGTGTTACTTACAGCTGTTTTTACAAAGCAATGTACGAAAAGAAATAAAATTGACAGTGGCGCGACCGACGCGATTCTATTTGAAATGAGCGCACAATTTAAAATTGTGCACTCATTTTTGGAGGACGTTTTTGATTTTGATTGTGTATCTTTGGTATTTTTATATCAATGAACTTACCTCATGGAAAGAAAAACCATCGTCTATAGACACCAAAGATGTTAATGCTGCACTACTATCAGTGTGACAGGATGACAATGTAGCAAGTTTACCGGCTACCTCGCGATATTGCGGCAGGAATAGGCAAGGTGGTGGTACCTAATACCCAAACTAGTCTTTGCAGAACTCTTCCACCAAGTAGTCACGATGGTAGAGACACGTATAGCCATTCGGTCGCCTTTTATGATCTATCGGCTATAAGTGTCATGATTACGGACCACCAAGGGAAAAAAAGATTTTGAAATTTCAGTAACAGCTCAGAGTCTGGAGGACGAAATGTTACCACTCGGAAGAACACGCAAAGCAATCGGTCTCGATCATCGCTAGGGATGGTGTGGTGTTGGTTCCGGGCTCCTTTGAAGAATAGACCAACCGCCGTTCTGCCAGGCAGATCGTAAAAGTCGACCGATTGACTATGCGAGTCACTACCATCGTGACTATTTATAGGTGGTAGAGTTCTGCTTTGTCTCGCCCGGTACCACCGCTTTACCTATTCCTGCCGCAATAGCGTCAGTGCTAGTCACTGTCGAGTTCCGGTTTGGAGGGTAGGTCTGTTGCCACATGCATAAGTTTACCGGCTGCCTGCCGTTAAACTTATGCATGTGGCACTAGACCTCGGCACAAGATAGCAACGCACCATTAACATTTTTGGTGTCTATAGGCGATGTTTGACTCTTTCCATCAGGAGATCCATCTGCTTGTTTGCTAACTTATGATATAAAAAAAAGCTAATTGTACTTAGAATACAATTATATTTTAAAGTTCGCGATGCCCTGATAAATGGCGGTTTCAACCCGGAGTATATTAAGCTAGTTGCCTTGCTGAAGACCAGCCGTCAAGCAGAAGCCGGTTCCGTAGCTGGGCAGCAATTAGCCTAGCTAATATCTTACTGAAAGAAATTAGGGAAACATCGAGTATTTACACAGTAAAAGTGCTGATTTATAAGCTTATATGGAGATCAGAATTATTGTATGGAAATTAGGGATGTAACAGAATTGATAACTCTTCCTTTTAGTAAGTCGGTTGAAAATGCACACGTACACGAAATTTGATAAGAAAATTGAACGTACAGACAGACTATAAACAGTTAAACTAGTATAGATGTAGTTATGTCGTCTCGTATTTGATGATGCGGGTATTTTCGGCAACGATACCACTGAATCAACAACAAAAAATACTGCGCGTCATTTCTCGTTTGTAGACTGCCATTCATACCGTTTAGTAGCATGGTTATCGGAGTTTTAAAATAAAAATATACAGGCTACTTTAAACGGTCCAGCAAAATTTTCAGAGGCTGTTTAGAATATGTTTGATTTATGTAATGAAAAATATAATTAAAAAAATCAAAATTTCATTTTTATCCGATACAAAAAACAAAACGCATGGATATAGCTTCAATTACGCAAAATTCGAACTAAAATATTTTAGTGCCTTCGACTAAATTAAAAGTGATCGGAAAAAATGTACTTGAGCGACAGATTACATAATAGTTGTTTACCGTAATTATAGGTAAATGTAAAACGACACAATGCCAGTATTGCAGAGTTTACTAGACTGGGTGCATCGAATTCATGAATTTAGTGGGATATTTTTAAACGAATATTTTTGTATCATCTTGTAAACAATTTACAATAATAATAAAAACGCACTTTCAATCCAATATTTAGTTCCTAATTATAATATTTGGCTGGACCTCTAAATATATATCCTCTGTATAGAGAATGTTTATACATTATTCTTTTTATCTATACAAGATGTTAATGAAATTACGTGCCATAGCTTTAGGTTAAGTTCAGTATCGATAAAGAAACCCGCTAAAAATAAAAATTATATACCTTTAAAACAGTTAAAAAAGACGAATTGTAATTTATGTATATTCTGTCGTATCGTTGCGTGAAGGGCGTACATCTTGCGCCATTTGTTACGTGCTATTATCATTAGCAATTTTAATTCTAAATGATTGTTATTTTATGTTACTAGGTACTAAATAAGGTTGATCTTGTAATATTTTGTATAATTTTTCTATTTTTTCTGGGTTCCTTTATCGATACTGAACCTACCCCTAAGCTATGACACGCAATTTTTTTTAACACCCAGTATTTCATTGTGGTCAATGAATGTGAGGCGAATTCCCATACGAGTGTCCCGTACCTCAAAGTTATAAATTACAAAACATATTCTTTAACGCAATAAAACTGCAGCAACCAACTTTTCTTCCCTGTACCTCCGGAACCCTGCATCAGGTATTCACCAAATTAAAACGGAACGACACGGGCGGAAAGTATATCGTCCCAAACAAAAAAATAATTATAAAGAGCAGTTTAAAAATGGCCT
Source organism: Apodemia mormo (assembly GCA_036924255.1). Taxonomy (NCBI): domain Eukaryota; kingdom Metazoa; phylum Arthropoda; class Insecta; order Lepidoptera; family Riodinidae; genus Apodemia; species Apodemia mormo. Next base: position 20,982,538 of record JAUPFN010000025.1, read on the forward strand.
AGTTTTGAGGCAACAAATATTAAAAAGCATACAGCTTCCTTTTGGACAGTCGATTGAAAATAAAGTTATTTGTATTACTTACTATTTTTAAAATTTTATTGTTTTTCTTCCCAGAATGGCAAATATGCTAATGATTCTCGTGACGGAGTGAGTTAACTATCTTCTGTTGACAACAAAGAAGTTAATGAAGCTTTGCTATCTGTATGGCGGGATGGTAATTGAAAATTGACACGTAATCTCTCAAACAAGCCAATTCATACACATATTCACATTTTGAAGCTAACATTGATCGTTCCATTGTATGTGTGGTGAGCGATCTTTACTACGCAATCGATGTGATTTCGGTTTGACGGGTGATGAGTGTAGATTTATTATTGACTGCCCCGTTGGTCTAATGGTTAGAGACCCTGACTACGCAATCAACGAGGCTTGGGTTCGATCCCCGACGGGGACAAGCATTTGTGTGATGAGCATAAATATTTGTAATGGGTGTTAGTCAACGATTCTATGTATTAGTATCGTTGACTAACACCCATTACACAAGCAAATAATTTGCTTAATTTAGGGTTAGATCAGTAAGTGTAATTTGTCCCGTGAATTAATATTATATATATATATATATATATATATATATATATATATATATATATATATATATATATATATATATATATATATATATATATATATATATATATATATATATACAGTACTTTTTGAGTTTACCCCGGACATACATACAGACAAACAGGCAAACAGATAATCAGACAAAAATTCTAAAAACTATATTTTTGGCTTTGATATAGATTGTAGATCACGCCCCAAGTATTCTTTTAAAAAATTATTCAATGTACAGTTTTGACTTTCTTACGATTTTATATATGTATAGATTATGAGAGAGAGAGAGAGAGAGACTTACCTGATGAAAAGAGACAACCATCGCCTAAAGACGCCAATAGATGATCTTATTCTTCAAAGGGCCCGAATTTTATTTCTACTTGGTACTGAAATAAGTATTTATACTTAGTATTACACCGGATTTAGAAACCGAGGTATTTCTGGATTCAAGTGTTTGTTAAATACAAACCAGTATTTATATTTATGTATTATTATGTGTAAGTATTGTTGACTAACACCTACATTATATATACGTTGCCCTGGATTGCATAAGTGCCCACATCCCATTTAATGATAGGGTTGCTACCTATTACATTGTGTGGGACTAAGTGTCTTCGGCTTCGACTACCTCTTCCAGATATGGACGTGAAGAGACTTTTTTTTACTTTAAAAAATATATATGTAACTGTGTCGGTGTAAGCGGCAGCCACAAAGTTTTCATCTTCATTTGCTTTATCGGCCGCGTTTACGTCGCTATAAAAGAACTGTTATCTCCTTTCAATACTCTTTGCTGCAAACTATATACAGTCGTTTACAGGTTTTAGGTGTGACAAAAATATATTTTTTATTATCTCTTTTACTCGACTTTAAAAAGGAGTTTATTATTTCAAAACGAACTTAGAAGAATAATATCGCTGGACAAATTACACAAATTAACCGCCCCGTTGGTCGAGTGGTTAGCGACTCTGACTACACAATCGACGGGGCTCGGGTTCGATCTCTAACGGGGACAAGCATTTGTGATGAGTATAAATGTTTGTATTTCCAGGTTCGGGTGTTTATTAAATATATTCAAGTATTTATATATGTATTTCTATGTATAAGTATCGCTGACTAACACCCATAACACAAGCAAATAATTTGCTTACTTTGGGGTTAGTAGTAGTAGATAAGTGTAATTTGTCTCGTGAATATTTATTTTATTTTATTTACAAATCGATCTAGCCCCAAAGTAAGCAAATTATATGTTTGTGTTATGGGTGTTAGTCAACATCACTAATACATAGAAATATACAAATACTAGATTACATAATATATAATAAACACCCAAACCCAGAAATACAAGCCTCTATGTTCATCACACAAATGTTTGTCCCTGTCGGGAATCTAACTCGAGCCCCATCGATTCATAGTTAGTTTCGCTAAGCACTCGACTAACGACGCGGTACTTATATCTTTACATAGTATAAAAGAAAGTCGCTTAGCTATATCTACACTTATATCTTTTAAAGTACATAATGCTAAGATTTTAATGCGGTTTTCATCAATAGATAGAAAACTTCAAAAATAATGTTTATATGATAATAATAATAATAATTATTATTTTATTTCTGTGATAGGGGTACAAAGTTGGTTTTGAATATAGTGAATTTCCACTATTTGCCTTTTTGGAGTACAGATTTCCTAGATATAAATTACATTATTTGATCTTAATATAACACGAAATTCCACTATTTTATGTATTAACATTTATACTTTATGTATAATTTATAATTATACTTTATTTTATCCTTATCATACATTTAATTAATTAATATTTAAACATAAATAATAATCATTTATTTCATCAAATTGAATAATTTTAAAATAAACTAAAATTGTTAATTTTTAATTAAAATTTAATTATAATATTATGGTAGAAAAAAGCAGAAAGTTTCAAAAATTTATTATAAAATACCTATTTATTTATACCTATTTATCTGAATAAATAAATTTAGTTTTTTTATGCGCTTACATTGCATCCATGTGAAACCAGGACAGGTCGCTAGTATGTTATAATATAGTATGACTCGCACAGCGTTAAGTGTACTTGTCATCGATGTAATCTTTGATACAAAGTTTCATCCCCTATTTATTACACCTTAGGAATTGATTATAAAAAAGTACCCTTTGTTTGACGCACGATCTTCATCTATATTGCTATGTCAAGATCGGTTTAGAGATTTAGCCTTGAAAGAGCAGCAGACATACAGACATTCATATTCATAATATTAGTAGAATAGAAACTGCGACTCAAAATAGTAATATATCGATGGTATTGCACTACTCTTTTGTGGAATCAACTACCAGCAGGAGTGTTTCCAAACGGATACGACTTAGGGACCTTCAAGAAAAGAGCTTACTCATTCTTAAAAGGCCGGCAACGCAACTGCTTGACCTCTGGTATTGCGGATGTCCATGGGCGGCGGTAATCACTTACCATCAGGTGCACCTGCTGCTCGTTTGCCCCCTCTTCTATAAAAAAATCTGCATTAGACGAAATTGTCATAGAGAGTAATAATTCTCAACTGGATACGTCATTGGAAGCAGGATTCATTGAAGATTTTGGCTTATTACATTTACAAACACATATTTTAACTGTACAAAATGAAATTTCAATAGTAAAAGATTTTTTTTTTTTTTTTGTAAAAAAATAAAGTAAAAAAATCATGGTAAAATCGAAAATTTACGTAAAATGTATTTACATATTACGTATTAATGAAGAATTTAAAAATAGATACAGACTATTACTATGCGATGTTGGATAAGCTGCAGAATATGACATGTAATAAAATATATTACCACGAAAAGTGTCGAACAGAGGTCAGAAATGAAAAAAAATAATACAAAAAGTCCTATTAGAACACCATGGCATAAGTCGTGTGAATATCAAAAATTTTTTTTCAGGAAATATGTACTCTGGTCGAAAAAATGTTATTAAAAAGGACGTTGTTATTTTCTTTCATTATACTTATATCTATCTGCCTTTACGACACATTATTTGTAATGATTACACTTATTCCCTTATATGATTTGAATATCTAGTATTATCTAGTGAAGAAATCGTATACAGGTATGTGCATATGGACAATTTAAAGCCATATATGTAATAAAAAATGCCATTTTTGATATGTCTTTATACACGTAGGACCTTCGATATGAACCTTTTTAAATGCCTTGACCTTTTTTGCGGTTTTATAAGTGCCTGGATTGTTATCGCCTTTTTATGGATTGGGTTAACCAAACAACTTGACCCCTTTCCACTTCCAAACTAGACACGTAAGTACTTTTTATGCCAGCTTAAGTCGTGGATAAGAACTGCGTAAAATATATCCCGACTTAGAGTATGTAAATACATGGAGCTATCGTTCTTGATTTTCAACTTAGCGTATCTAAGGTTATTAAAATTCGAATAATTATATTAAGGCGAGGCATCACATCAAACGGGAAAAAACTAGTTTGTTTATTCACGTTTTTTTGTATTGATTGTTAAATAACAATTTTACAAAAATTACACGATGTACCTGAAGATATTATCTAAACAATGTGCTAACTCATTACATGATAGAATGTACTTTACTCGATCATATAAAATTCCGAAACAGGCTAAAAAATCTCTATAACAAATAATTTGTTAATAATATTTCTAATCTTCCACATGACTTTTATATGGTGATATTTAGTTGTAAACACAAAAAAGAATGTGCTAAATTTTAGTTTTCAGCTGATGTCCTATATTTATTTATCCGAAAATTAACACGTTTCCCAGCGGTTTCAGAACATACCGCGCCACCCATTTTCTATAGAATTGACACGCGTCGAAATACCTCGCCTTAACCCGTCAACACCCAGTGCGACAATTAAGCGCCGCACCGATTCTCGGTGGAATTCAGTTGGCACCCACAGGACGCTTAGTTTCCCATTTAGTTTTCAACCTTCCACTACTAAAAATAAAGTCTACTTTAGTATAACGAAGTTTTTTTGTTATAAATATAAATACAGACTACTTTAGTATAACGAAGTTTTTTTTGTTATAAATATAAATACAGACTACTTTAGTATAACGAAGTTTTATAAAGATTTTTCTTGGGGGCTAAGAAGTGAACAGATAAACCATCCCGCCATACAGGTAGCAACACACCATTAACATCTTTAGTGTATATATACTATGGCTTCTCTTTCCATCGGGAGAGCTATCTGGTTGTTTCCTATCTAATGGTTATAAAAAAGCAAGATAAATCTGCAAGGATCGTGACATATGGCACCCGATTTTATCTAATTACCTCATGAGAGAACTGGTATGAAGATGTGTATGCATGATTATATGATTATATGTTATTATTATAATAAACAAACAACTCGACTCAAAAACCCTATCCGATTAATCAAGCTTCAATCAAGCCTCTTCGGCTACAAAGCTTGCCACATAGGAAAATATAATCTTTCGAGCAGTCAGGTAAAAAATCGCATGAATTAGAAAAAAGTCTATACGTGTATTTGGGTACGTATGTAAGAAATTATACTCCTCTGATTTAATAAAATAATAAAAATGTTTATTTTATTTGATATAAAATAAATTTTATAAAGTTATGCGATTAGGAAATTTGGTGTGCAATAAATTCATTGTTTCAGTGGCTGTGTGACTCTTAGCACTGTTTTGTTGAAACCGCGTCTTAGTTATAAAATAAATTTTATACCTCATATGTTAATCACTTTACGATATTTAAGTTTTAAGGCTGTAATCAATTACATTGGCTTCGTATAGACTCTGTCTTTAAAATAACCCCTCTAATAATAATCCAGCGGTGTTAAATCACATGATCAAATTTGACTTTTAAAAGAATCATTTCGTAAAGTTATGCGATCAGGAAATTTGGTGTGCAATAAATTCATTGTTGCAGTGGCTGTATGACTTATAGCACCGTTTTGTTGAAACAGCGTCTTATTTTATCCATAAGAAATAGGACAAAATTGAGTTGATAGCATTCCATCAATTCCATTGATCGTAACCGCATTTGCAGTCGAATTTTCGAATGTGACTCACAGTGCGATATTCTGCTGCGATTTTCGAGTGAAATTGGATTCATTGTATCAGTTTCCCAAGCTCCTATTACAGATACATGTTGAAAAAACGAACTATCAAAACTGTTATGTAATTACGGAGTTACTATAGTGAAAGCCAAAGTTCTTATCGAAAAAACCTTATACATGTTGCTCTGTAGAAAAAAAAAGTAATAAATATTTTGAATATAAATATTACACACACTAAACTAAGTGAGATTTGTCTACTAATTTAATCCTTCAACTTTCCTGTCCCATATCATCTATCTGGCATGAATTTTAAATATTTTCATTGCAATATATTTAAAGCTCCAGAATGTTATTTATTTCAGAAAAATATCTCACAAATTAATTCAGAATATACTCCACAAATGTCATGAATTTATCGAATTTAAGGTTTTTAAACATCTTCTTAACGTCTTCACGGACCTTCCTCCATTTCACAATTGAAATTAGCCTCTTAGTAAATTTAGTTCATCGGTCTCTTAGTAAAGTATACTCTAAGATAAACCCAATTTATTTTGAACCATACCGTAGTTGTAATTTCATTATTGTCCAGCTCACAAGAAACGGGTCTGGATAAATCACTTTACGGCATTATGGTAAAAGCTGTTTATAATTTAATTATTATTGTATTAACTACTACTTATTATCTTTCCAGTTTAAAAATTCAGAAATTAATAAGCGACCAAATGCGTATTGGGGCACGCGCAATATAGGGTTCTGCAGTTGCCCAATACAAATACGCGAACTAAGAAGAGAGCTTTATTATAAGACGGATAGTAACTAAGCACAACAGGTTCACTGCTTACAAAATCTTTTTAAGTAAATTTTATAAGTTGGTCGAGTATTGTTTGTAAGCTTGTAGATACTATTTAGCAAGTATTCCTTTTAACTTCATTATTTATATTTCTATAGAAGAGGAGGCAAACGACCAGGAGGCACCTAATGGTAAGTGATCACCGCCGCCCATGGACATCCGCAATACCAGAGGTCTTGCAATTCCAAAACCAATGTTTTAGCCGACAAAGGCAGGGGACACTTGACTAAAAAAATAAACATTTTAAAACTAAATATTTCACAAAGGGATCCTTTAAGGCGAGGTATTTCGACGCACGTCAGTTCTATAGAAAATGGATGGCGCAGTATGTTCTTAAACCGCTGGGAAACGTGTTAATTTTCGGATAAATAAATATAGGACATCAGCTGAAAACTAAAATTTAGCACATTCTTTTTTGTATTTACAACTAAATATCACCATATAAAAATCATGTAGAAGATTAGAAATATTATTAAGAAATTATTTGTTTTAGAGATTTTTTAGCCTGTTTTCGGAATTTTATATGATCGAGTAAAGTACATTCTATCATGTAATGAGTTAGCACATTCTTTAGATAATATCTTCAGGTATATCATGTAATTTTGGTAAAATTGTTATTTAATAATCAATACAAAAAAACGTGATTTAACAAACCAGTTTTTTCCCGTTAGTCGCGATGCCTCGCCTTAATTGAAAAATTGTTTTCATAGACCTGCAATATCTTAAAAACCTTACCAAGGCCTACACGCGAGAAAAAAAAATCCCCATTTCTCGTGCGTGTAGAGGGGACCTAAATTAATATTTTAAATTATTTTATTTTATCACTTTGTCGGCGTAACTAATGTGTATATTGAAGTCAAATTACAGCTTACTTGCAGAAGTAGCAGTAGTTAGCTAAGCTGCGGAGGGACGGACATGGCGAAACTATTAGGGTTACTAGTTGAATTCCGAACCCTAACATCTGCTGTATTAAAACTATTTTACAATACCATCACCTTTTTTTTATATCATAAGATAGTAAACAGGCAAATGAGTCTCCTGATGGAAAGAGTCAACCATTGCCTATAGACACCAAAGATGTTAATGGTGCGTTGCTATCTTGTGGCGAGTTCTAATGCCACATGCATAAGTTTACCGGCTACCTTACCCTCTAAACCGGAACACGACAGTGACCAGCACTGACGCTATTGCGGCAGGAATAGATAAGGCTGTAGTACCAGAACCGGTCAAGTTGTAGAAGTTTACCACCTAGTAGTCACGATGGTAGTGACGCGAATAGCCACTCAGTCGCCTTTTACGACCTGCCTGGCAGAACGGCAGTTGGCCTATTCTTCAAAGGAGCCCAGGACCAACACGGGGAAGCCCGGAACCAACACCTTTATTCTTAAGACTAGTTGACCTGTTCACTTAGGATAAACCCAAATTGGTCCGGGCCCCCTAAGAAAAATTCACCATCTCATCTCCCATTCTGCCAGGTAGTTCGTAAAAGGTGAAATATTGACTATACGAGTCACTACCATCGTGACTACTAGGTGGTAAACTTCTACAACTTGACCGGTTCTGGTACTACAGCCTTACCTATTCCTGCCGGAATAGCGTCAGTGCATGTCACTGTCGGGTTTCGGTTTAGAGATTAATAGTCGAGCCACACTGTTGGAAACAAGCTTCCAAGCACGGGTAACCTTGGTGGGCGGCTTGTGGAGTTCAGATGAATTTTTGTTGCAAACAAGTGTTTACACTGTTGTAAACCGCCGGTGGAGACCCATGTGGAGGGCTTGTTTCCAACAGTGTGGCTCGACTTTAAGGTAGCTGGTAAACTTATGCATGTGGTGTTAAAACTCCGCCACGCGGATACAACACAGCATTAACATTTTGATGTCTTTAAGCGATAATTGTGTCTTTCCGTCAGGAGACCCACCTGCTTGTTTACCGTTTTAAAATGTGTTTGCACTTATGTGCACATATTACGCTTTGTGCGCTATCGATGTGCGCGACCATTAAAATATCAGCTAATTTCATGTCGCTGGCTGCCGGTGAGTGCGCCTAATGCCTATCGTAATATCTGCTAACTTAATGTCGTTTACTGCCGGTGTACGCGCGTTTAGTAATTTCAGCTTAATTTTATATCGCATTCTGTCGGTGTGTTTGCACATCGTTATATTAGCTAACTTCGTATATATCGAATTTCGGAACGTTTTTGTCGACTGAATGAAACGCAGTAGACGACCACTTGCGTTTCGTTCGATCAATCCATTTATGCCGGGTTCCTATATTAAGCGATCCGTCATTCGTAACAGTAACCATTAGCAACCAATTTAATTGTAATAAGGCGTTCCATGATTTGTTTTTTTGGATTACCATCCATTTGATAATTTATAGATAATATAGTAACATATAGTAACTATTATATATATATATATATATATATATATATATATATATATATATATATATATATATATATATATATATATATATATATATATATATATATATATATATATATATATATACATATAAACATATATACATATATACATATATATATGTGTATGTGTGTGTGTGTGTGTTTTAGCTTAGAAATTATTACTATTTGTAACTAAAACGAGTCGTTTTACTGATATAGGAACCGGGCATTAATGGTGGTTAATATAACGAATAGCGTTAAATTATAGCACGCTTTGTATACTCAACGTATAACCAACGCTATTGAGATTCGCATTCGGCGCTATAACATAACGCCATGCTGTATAGCTAGCGGCTAGCGTAGGCTGTAGTTATAACATAATAACCTACGAAGTTACGAGTAACGTTCTAGATCATAGACGCTAGACATTATAACAGTTATAACGTTAGCGTTTGGTCGTCGCTCGCAGTATAACGTTGTGATGAGTCACACGCTATCTCAACCGGCTCGCGTGGTCAATGTTCCAGTTACACGTTATTATATAGTCTATAAAATAGCGCGCTAGAAAAATAGTTTATAGTCTATAACGCGCTATCATAAAATAGTTTATTTGAACAATACTAAATGCATTTAAAAGCCAAATAAGATTTAGACCTACCTACACATACATACACACACATACATGTAAAAGTAGCCAGAACAGCTTTCTAGAACCTAAAAACATCGAGATCTAATGAAAACTTGATTTTCGAAATACTAAACATAACCAAGAACTCTTCGAGTTTAAAAAATTGTTAGTTTTCTTAGCAAACGGTTAAAAAGGTCATAAACGTATTTTAAATACAAATTTCCAAGCTAATCCCCTCTTTAAATATTATAGCAGTACACGTAGCAATTTCGTTTTGGTTGGCTTAGAATTGTCCACATCTTACATAAAGATTGCCGATAATACAAAAAATAATAATTCCGATACATAACCTTTACCTTTTATAGAAATCGAAACGGATTTCCTTCAATTACCATTATCCAATAGTAACCCTTCGATAAAAGACAAAAATATTTATAGGAGTGTATTATAGTTCACATTTCCTTCACACTCGACTTGAGAGGAAGTAATAAGGAAAGTGAGACACCCGTACAATCCGCGCACTTCCGGTGATATTGGAGGATATTGCTTTTAGATATTGTGAGTTCCTTGACGTTGGTCTGCGAGATGAGAGGTGGCGATTACGTCCTACAGAGTATATTATATTGTAGATACAACATAGTACTTTAAATTTAATCGGCTGTAAATTTTACAAAAATAAACTAGGATCCTCCAGCGTCCGATGATGAAGCCGGAAGGTGGCCATAGGAGATTAGTAATTAAATGACACAACTCTATCGAGTTTGGGCTCGTTTGACTCGTGTTGACGAGCACTATGTTGCTTGGTGGTAACTAGGATCCTCCAAGGTCCAATGATGAAACCAGAAGGTGGCCATAGGAATTCATTAATTAAATGACACAACTCTATCGAGTTTGGGCTTATTTGATTCGTATTGACGAGCATTTTGGTGCGGTTGTTAACTAGTTATAAAATAAAAGGAAATACTCTTGACAAAAGTCTTCGCTCTACGTCTGTCAAGACTATCAGTTCTGGAGGTAAAGATATAACTTCCACGTTGTTTCAGTAGGCCTGTAAAGGAACTTTTTTTTATGGTAGTCGAGCAACGGTAGCTGTTCCGGAAGGAAATTAAAATGTGCTGTGACTAATGACGTCTGTTGTTTTGGATATAATAATTTCTTACAGATTGTACATGCCACTTCAACGTATTGACTTATGGTGGTTATAAAATTACGCTAATATTAATAATTAATCAATGACTGACACTGAACGAAGTCCTTGAGACGTCTTACGTGCTGCCCCTAGCCGGTTCTCACGTTGCTGAGCAGTTTTCGTATCACTTTTAATCTATGAGCTCTCTGCTTGGCGGACTCCTTAGATAAACGCTCCTAATGGAGACCAATTCTATGAGCCTTCTGCTCGACAGACTCGTTCGATAGAGGCTTATTAATGAGATCAAGTCTATTAACTCTCTGCTCAAAGACCCATTCGCTAGACGATCTTGGATCTTATCGAGTTTAGAATTATATTGTTCAAAAGTTTCTTGGCGTAAACGTGATTTCATATTAATATATAAGCATAATTGCTTTCATGGCCAACAAACGTTTTTTACGATCTTTAATAGTCTCACAAGAACGTGACATTGTGTTACGAAGAGCATTTTTACGGAGACGACTACTTTTATCTTAGTAGGGGAGACCAAGATGCTAAATAGGTAGTTACTCGGGCGTCGTAGGGACCTATTGGATTTTGTAGACTAAATTATGGGAAAAATAAAAAGTTATATAATGTTTTTCATTTCAATGGTGGGGAAAAATCTACAAATAAAAAAATGTTTAAAAAAATCGTTGAAATGGAAACACTGAAGCGCGTTAGATTAGGGTATGGTGGGTTAATTGCCGCTAAAATTTAGAAAATCTGAGGATTCCAGTGTAGCGTAAGGTAGTGGGAGGATTACAAATTTGCAAAGAAAACGTTGTCTTGACATTCTCGAGCGCGTCTGAATTATCTTTTATTATGGAGGAAATTATGTAAGAATTACGAAAAAAATATAATCTGACAATTTCCACTAGCCGAAGTTATCTTTTGTTTTTTTTTCTGCCATAGTTACCCCCCTCTATAGAAAGGGCATATATTTGTGTGGAGAGACTTAACAGTATACGAGGTACCCCCTCCTATGATAATCTGCCGTGTTCGAGTAAATACCAAAATCCCCTCTTAGGCTCCCCTACTATTTTATTCGTTCCCGTTTCTTGAGATCTATATTTGTTAAGGCGCGCAGCAACTGTTGTAGGTCTACCCAAAATAAGTTGACAATACAACAATACACTAAAAAGTATTAAATAAAAATAACAACGTTAAAAAAACTGACTTCAAAAACTAAAAAATAAAAAATAATAAATATTTAATATTAATTAAATACCACCTATTATTTATATGTGCTATTTACTAATAGGTTTGAAGTCGGTGCCAAGCCTTAAGCAAATAATAATGTTTTAATTACTTAAATGCATACGAGCAAATTAATACAATGAAATTCCTACTTTAAAGATTAAGATACGTAAATAAACTAAATAAAGAGCAATTAAGTCTTAATATTACAAGCAGCTTCAATCAATACGAAGAATACTGAAAAAAATAATTACGAAAATGTATTCAACAGAATTCCTAGACTAAATGGTCATGTGAATTAATGTAGAATTATCAATTAAGCTAAAAGGCATCAAATTTTTTTATTTCAAATTGACACCGTATAATAGTAGAAAATATTGGTAGCTTAATTAATTTTTAACAACTTGTAACAGCCATATTCTTGCAAATAACTATTTTCTTTCTTTCTTTCAAAAATTTTATGTACTTATTCAAAACTTTCGTCAACGACTTCTGCCCGCGCTTGTCTGCCGGTGTAAGTATTAAATTGGCTTGGCACCGACTTCAAACCTATTAGTAAATAGCACATATAAATAATAGGTAGTATTTAATTAATATTAAATATTTTTTATTTTTTTATTTTTGAAGTCGGTTTTTTTTAACGTAGTTATTTTTATTTTATATAAGATAGCAAGCAAGCAGATGGGTCTCTTGATTACAGGCTATGATATCTTGTTTACAGGCTACCTTACCCTTCAAACAGGAACACGACAGGGACAAGCACTGACGCTATTGCGGCAGGAATAAGGTAAGGCGGTGGTATCAGACCCGGGCGAGACAATGCAAAACTCTACCACCTAGTAGCCACGATGGTACTGACTTGTATAGTCAATCGGTCGCCTTTACGACCTGCCTGGCAGAAAGGCAGTTGGTCTATTCTTCTAAGGAGTCCGGGGCCAACACGGGGAAAAGTTTATGCTATATATTTTTTAAATCTTGTGCAAAGATTGTAAATTATTATGCTTATAACTCTTTTTATAGTACCTACTAATATTTTATTTATTTCAGCAAAAATCCCTCAGAAAACTGTCGTGTATCATATGACTCAATGATGAGAAGTTAGCCCCCTGTTGGTCCGAGCTCCTTTGAAAAATAAACCAACTGCCGTTCAGCCAGGCAGGTCGTAAGAGGCGATGGATTGGCTATACGTGTCACTATCATAGTGAATACTAGGTACCACCGCCGCCTTACCTATTTCTGCCGCAATAGCGTCAATGCTTGTCATTGTCGTGCCGTGGTACTTATGCATGTGGCATTGCCATCCCACCACACGGATAGCAATGCACCATTAACATCTTTGATATCTATAGGCGATGGTTTCTTTATCCATCAAGAGAGCCATCTGCTTGTTTGCTATCTTATGATATAAAAAGTTACATAATTCTCATAGTGCCGATATTTAAGCCGTCTCATTTTTTTAGCAGACAGAGACTGCTGAACAAATTCTATTAGCTGATTTTTGAAATTTATATCTAGTGTAAGTTCTACAAACATGGTTAAGTCTAGACTCTAGAAGGTGCAGTTATTTTGATTTAGTTATACATTAATTACACAACGCCTCACATTAGGCGTTGCAAATTGATTACATTTAGTTTTATTTCCATTCAATAAAAGATTCTTCACATTAAATCTTTTAAAATAGCATTGTTCACTTCGTTATATTTACAACTTTATTATTTTTACTTTGAATAAAATGCAATATCACACGGCACTATGTTTAGACCGCACAGTAAGATTCCATATTTATCCTTTTAAACGTAAGTCATTAATGTAAAAGAAAAGAAATGGTCCAACGGTAGAGCCTTGTAAGATACACATGACAGCACAACTAGTTGGTAGTATGTCGTATTTCATTAATATTGACCCTTTGAAATCTTCTATTTAAATACGGAAATCAGAAGATTATGTGCCTTATTTCTAATGCCATAATTATGTAATTTCCTGTATAAGATGCAGTGATGAACACAGTCGAAAGCTTTAGATAAATCACTAATTACGGTAAAGCTAAGTCTTTTCCCACGTTGTTGGCCCAGGCATCATTTGAAGTTGGCCAGGGCTTACTAACAAGGCAGCACGTAATAAAAGGCGAGCAACTGATCAAATGAGTCAATAACATCGTGACTGTGATGTGGTAAAGTTTTACAATGTCTCGTCAATAAATTTTATTAATAAAAAAGTATTAACTTCTTCAAAGTACATTTTTGTCCTCACCGCAAGAAATAGTCAGAAAATTCATTCATATGTAATACTAGCTGTGCCCGCGACTTCGTCCGCGTGGTAAAAATCTAAAATAAAAGTAGCCTAAGTTACTTCTTATTATATCAGCTATCTTCGAGTGAAAGTCCCTTCAAAATCAGTTTAACCGTTTCAGAGATTAGCCGGAACAAAGACAGACAGACAAAAATTGTAAAAAAAAATGTTATTTTGGAATATATACCGTGTGTACATCCATCTGAATTTAGTAAAAAGTGGTTATTTTAATATTAAAAACAGATAATCCAATTTTATTTATTGGTATAGACTATAAATAATAGTTTATCTCACATGGCGAACTCTATAAAGAACTGATGTATTAATTTCCTAGCAGTTGTGTCATCGATGTCATTGTGCAAGCATCCGTAATGTTTCATTCGCGATGCAGTGAAGTTTTAAGAGGAAAAGTGGGACAATTGATCAATGCAAATGATATCCTTAAACATGAAACCGGTTAATTGTTTAATTAATTTGCTTAAATATGATTGTAGTATTTTTAAAATGTTATTTGCTTAAAATAGGAAAGTGATAAGCTTTTTGACAAACACAACAAAGTAGCAAATGCAATATTAAATAACGACTAAAATATTTATTTTAATTTTTATTTATTTATTTATTTATTGTACAGTTGCATTAAATAATATTTTTCACTTTACGTGCATAAGACGATTTACATAATATTATGTACCTTGTCAGGCGCAGCAACTGGGATGGCAATGGGGTAGCAACTTCTTATTAGAGTGGTTTGTCTTCTAAATATTCTTTGACAGAGTTTTTTTTTTATGTTATAAGATAGCAAACAAGCAGATGGGTCGCCTGATGGAAAGAGTCAACCATCGCCTATAAGCACCAAAGGTGTTAATGGTGCGTTGCTATCTTGTGGCGAGGTCTAATGCCACATGCATAAGTTTACCGGCTACCTTACCCTCCAAACCGGAATACAACAGCGATAAGCACTGACGCTATTGCGGCAGGAATAGGTAAGGCGATGGTACCAGACCCGGGCGAGACAATGCAGAACTCTACCACCTAGTGAAGTAATAGGCTTTTTCAATAAAAAGTTTATTTATACTATTTTTGAATTTAATATAGTTAGATTCGCTTTTCAGATTTTCTGGCAATTTATTATATACTTTTACATGGGATATGGCCCGGAACTATGTAATTTTAACTTCGATTTTATTTGATATAAATTATTTTTTGAACGTGATTCGTAGTGACGACCTACTTTACAACGAGGATATTACCGTCCGTCCGTTCATTTATGTATGTAAATAGCCTCTTTTTGATTGAAACTGTTTTCATTGTTTTATTGAGCTAATAATGAATGGCAAAGATAATATTAATTAGCGACTAAAATATTACTTCCAATATATTTATTTATGTAATTATGTTGCTGAAACCATCCCAAAAATGCTGAAACTTTTTTTACCAATCTAATACTTGCTCTGATTTTCTCTGAAACCATTTAACATGAAAGCGGTTAACTATTTAATTCATTTACACGCGTGTAAAACGTTTGAACATGTGTAAACGTAGTAAAAGTTATTTACTGTTTAATAAATGATGTTTTTTTTCGGAATGTCTGAGCTACTGCTGGCCTTAAGGGCCTTCACAGCTTCACTGGTCACGGGGGCGAGCAGAGAAGAATGCTCGGCCAGAATTCAAAAATGTGAGTTTAAACGCCCTCCGCCTTAAGGGTGTTTCCTGTGAGACTGATCCTCGGCTTAGGGTGGGTCCGTGATTGGCAGTAAGAGGGTTAATGGCATTTTTAGTCCGTCGGCTAATTAATCCTTGCCTTTGGGCTCGGTTCGCCGATGGGTAAAACAGGGATTCCCGTCGCCACCGGCGGCGACATACGACACCGAAGGGTGTCGTATGTGTAGGTGAGTTGTGTTTTAAAATGTTCCGTTGGCCGATCCCGACGACCCGTCGCTAAATCGGTGAGAACGTGGCGAACTTATATAATGTAGGATAGGGATCAGGATCTGGGATGAAATCTGCCGCGGCTACCACTAGTGGGTTAGAATGCACTGTAAAAGCGTAATGCCTGAAATCAGAAATCAGAAATCAGAAGTACTTTATTCAATAAAACTTTTTACAAGTTATTTTGACGTGTCAACATTTTTTTTAAACTACTACCGGATCGGAAACGCGGTCACACACTGAGAAGATCCGGCGGAAGAAACTCAGCGGGCTTGTCTTTTTTTCATAACATTTTTTAAATAAAATATTACATAATATTTAATTAGTATCTAGTTGTTACATTAATAATAAGGATTGCGGACATGAGGAGCAGTTAATCCCATGCTTTCCTGTCATCAAGGTATATATTTTATAGTAACCTTTTTTACACAGTTTTGTTTTAACACATTTTTTGAATTTGTTAACTGGTAAATCTCATATGGCATCAGGCAGCTTATTGTGGAAGCGTATACTTTGCCCCATAAAAGAGTTACTTATTCTGTGCCTGTAAAACTTCTTCAGCTACATTTTATAATTTGATCGACTATTACTCAAAAACTTGTAAAGCTTTCCAATCTGTGATAGTTTTCCTTTTAATTTCATTGTATTTATACCGTTTAGCTGGAAGAGTGAGGGGAGGGGCGTACTTGACTCTAACAAAAATTACCACTTTGAAGAATAACGTTGCATAAACGAGTTCCTTAATTAAAAACTGTTTTCACAAACCTATAGTATGGGGTATATGAGAAAAAAATTAACATCCTCCCTTTACATGTAGAAGAACAACCCTAAAAAATATGTTTTAAGGTGTTATGTAACCACTTTGTTGCGGTGGCTAATATGTATTCATGTTATTTTACAGCTTTCTAGTACCAAAAATCACTGAGCTAGACTACGGACGACTCACGGACGGGCGGACGGACGGACAGATAGACAGACGGACATAATAAAACTATAGGGTTCGTAGTCCATTTCGGTTGCCTTGATGATATCATGTAACGTGAAACCGGTTAATTATTTACCTACCTATATAAAAATATGAAAAATATTAAAGTAATTTGTTTTTCAATAAATCTTGACCGAGTGGTATCTTTAAACGTGAAAGCGGTTAATTAATTATTCAATTAATTAAACTGCTTAACTATTAGACTAATACACTTAAAACTAATTTTTAAGAACTAATAGAATAAAATAAAATATGTAAACGCAATATTAATTAATTACTGTAAATATATTTATTTACAATTTAAATTTCCGCTTATTGATTTACACTTTATTTTAATTCCATTAGTTACCTTGATAATACCTTTAAACGTGAAACTGGTTAATTAATTTTATAATTAATATTATTAGGCGATAAATAATATAATTTATCGCCTCTGTGGTGTAATGGTTCGGTGTCGGAGTTGATCACAGAGGTCCCGGGTTCGATTCCTGGGTCGGGCAATTCAGAAATGTGTTTTTTCAGTTTTCTGATAAAAACAACATTGCCCGGGATTGGAAAGTGCCCGGTTGGCGATAGGCTTGCCACCTATCACATAGTGGGACCAAGTATCTTCGGCTAATCGTGGGTGCACTTGTTGTACCTCTGCCTACCCTTTCGGGGATACGGTCGTGAAGATACTTTTATAATTAGTATGTACGCTTGAATATAACAATGTGTAAAAACAGCATAAGTAATTTGTTTTTCCGAACCCGGAACGCGACTAACTAGCATTGACGTTATTGCAGGAATAGGTAAGGCGGTGTTACCAAAACCTGGGCGTTACGTTGCGGAACTCTACCATCTAGTAGTCATGAGGGTAGTGAGTCACTACTAGTGACACGTACAGCCAATCTTTTCCTTTTACAAACTGCTTGTTAAAATAGCAAACGGTCTATTCTTAAAAGGGGGCTGGACCAACATGGGGGAAATGGATTTTTTTTTTTTTGGAGGTCATGAGGGAAATTGGAATGAACCAGTATAGTATATGTGCAGTCTGTTCTTTTAAAAAAGGGTGACAAATGGGGCAAAGGCTTCGATTAGAATAATTTGCTTAATTTGGAGTTAGATCGATTTGTGTAATTTGTCCAACGATATTATTATTTGTTACTAGCTGACCCGGCAAACGTTGTTCTGCCTTTTTAACTACTCTTATTTTTTTCTACATTTTCTCACCTTTTAAACCTTCCCTGGACTTCAACAATTAATTCAAAACCAAAATTAGCCAAATCAGTTCAGCCGTTCTCGAGTTTTAGCGAGACTAACGAACAGCAATTGATTTTTATATATATACTAGCTGACCCGGCAAAACGTTGTTCTATCTTTTTAACTACTTTTATTTTTTTCTATATTTTCCCACCTTTTAAACCTTCCTTGGACTTCAGCAATTAATTCAAAACTAAATTTAGCCAAATCGGTTCAGCCTTGAGTTTTAGCGAGACTAACGAACAGCAATTGATTTTTATATATATAGATAAGACTTGTAAAAACTGAAGAAAAGTATGAGAGAAAGAGCCTAAAAGACAGCGTTTTATTAAACAGGAGAGTGTCTTCTATACTTCCAATCATCACATATTTTTATAGGATTCCGGATCTCAAACGACAGAAGTGGTTTTCATATACTTTTTATCCCGAAATTCCAACGGAATAAGAGAGCGTTTTTACATACTTTCTATTCCGGAATTCCAATGATCAAGTTTTATTGTCAAACAAATATCGAGTAAGCCCACACTACACTAGCTTCTCAGTTTTTGGACATGAAAATATGGTAGCAAAATTATTATATGTAAAAATATTTTCGAAATTTGTATTTTTTTATTGTGGTAAATCTAAAAAGCAGACGGTTATTTGTCTGCAAGTAATAACCATCCTCGTTAAATCTTTTGCTAATGGTGATCTCTCACCATCGGCGTGCATCTCCTAAGCTGGGGTTATAAACCCGAAAAGGTTGGTAGGGTCATGAGAGGAGATGAGTTCCTTCCATATTATAGTCCTTTTTGAAGAATACATACATTCTTAGGAGATTCTTAAAAGGCGTAGGCTAAACTAGATAATAACATAGTAACACTTTAGGCAGAGTTCTGTGATTCTTCAGAAAAGCCTCTGAATTACTTCCTTGACTATTTCTGTCATCATAACATCTGTCTGTGCGTCTGTTACTGTCTTGTTCCAGCTTCTGAAAGGTAGGGCTTAAGTTCTAAATGGGTAATAATCCTCGTTGTCACTATTGTTCAAAAATTTGACAAAAAAAATTACATGACAGGATTTTCAAAAGAATTTTTCATTAAGATTTCAAAGTTTTCCCTACAACGTTGTAAATGTTAAAAACATATGTAGTCAAAATTGTTAACCTTAATGACGTCCACTTGTTTTTATAGTTCCGTACCTAAAAGGTAAAACGGAATCCTATTACTTAGCCTCCGATGTCTATCTGTCCGTTTGTCTGTCTGTCACCAGGCTGGATCTCATAAGCCGCGATAGCTGGGAAACTGAAATTTTAACAAATTATGTATTCCCATTGCCGCTGTAACAACAAATACAAAAAAAATGAAAATATTTAGGGTCCACATACAAAAAACGTGTTTTTTTCGTATTTTTTAAAGATGATGGTACGGAACTTTTCGTGTGCGAGTCCGACTCACACTTGGCTGGTTTTATTTTATAATTGCGACAGATTTGCACGACTTAGCGTGTAAATACAGCACTAGCAGACTTCAAATCGTGAAAACAAATTCCATTGACTAACCATGATTGCATTGAATGAACGAATGGGTAATTTTGTTTGCAAAAATGTTAAAGAATGTTATCAATTATCATATATATTTTAAATACCAGCTGACCATACAGTTTCGCCCGTAACGTATCGCCGATGTAGTTTTTAAACAAATTTTGATCCCTTACATCAATTTTTGACGGTTGATTTAAAAAAAAAATTAGTTTATATTCGACCCAGGGTCTTCAATTATCTTCATGACATAATTCATCAAAATCAGTTCAGACAGAAAGACAGATAGACATACTTTCGCATTTAAAATATTAGTATGGATTTAAAATTAAACACTATCAGCATATTCTACTATTATGTGGCATGCATTAGCTGCATCTCTAGCTACCACTTCAGATATATGGTCGTGTATATATTTGTTCTTTTTGCATAAATTCATTAATATTTAAAATCAGCCACCTTTTAACATACAACGACTGTTCGTCAAAGACTTTTATACGGTATAGACCTAGCGAACATATCAAATTTAAAAATTATTTAAAGTAAATTAACCGATCTTATATATAAAATTCTCGTGTCACAGTGTTCGTTCCTGTAAATTTTGTGAGCATATTGAGTAGGTCTGAGAATCGTCCAACATCTATTTTTCATACCCCTTAGTGATAAGGGTTGTCCGCCCTTAACATTTTTTACTTAGAAATAATTTATATAGCAAAACAACGTTTGCTGGGTCAGCTAGTACCTATACATATGTTTAGCGGCCTTCCTGGATTTAAAAAAAGCCTTTGACACAGTCTCAATGCCAACCCTAATCAAGAAACTTGAAAATATCGGGGTCAGGAACACTCCACTCGTTCTTTTGAAAAGTTATATGTCAAATCGTACACAACGCGTAAAGATAGGAGAATATATCAGTCAGGTAGAAGACGTTTCCTATGGAGTTCCGCAGGGAAGTGTCCTTGGCCCTACGCTCTTTCTAATCTACATTAACGACCTTTGTAATATGAAAATCAGTGCTGGAAACATTTTTTCATACGCCGATGATACTGCCGTTGTTTTCTATGAAGATTCGTGGAAGGAAGTTTTTGAGCAATCGGAAAAGGGATTGGCAAAGATTTTTTCGTGGTTGAATACTAATCTTTTTACCTTAAATATAACTAAAACTAATTACATCTGCTTCTCCATATAAAATTCTTCTCAACCTAACTTAAACTTACAACTTAAGATTCACAATTTTTTTTAATTTTTTTTAAATTTTTTTTTATAGTAGAGGGGGCAAACGAGCAGATGGTGCACCTGATGGTAAGTGATCACCGCCGCCCATGGACATCCGCAATACCGGGGGTATTGCAGCTGCGTTGCCGGCCTTTTAAGAATGAATACGCTCGTTTCTTGAAGGTCCCTAAGTCGTATCCATTCGGAAACACCCCTGAGGGTAATAGATTCCACAAAGGAGTAATGCGAGGCAAAAATTGTCGACAAAAGCACACGGTTGTGGATTTCCAGACATCGAGGTGGTGGGGATGGAACTTTAAATTTTGACGCGATGTCCGATGGTGGAATTTAGTGGCAGGCATTAGTCCGAACAACTCGTCGGAACACTCCCCATGATAAATACGGTAAAAGATGCAGAGCGAGCCTACATCTCTGCGTAACGCCAAAGAGTCAAGCCGATTAGAAATATCCTGGTCGTCGACGATTCGAACCGCTCTACGTTGAATGCGATCAAGAGGAAGAAGCTGGTACTGAGGAGCTCCGGCCCAGAGGTGAGAACAGTACTCCATGTGAGGTCGAATTTGGGCCTTGTAAAGTTGGAGGCGATGGGCTGGCATGAAGTACTGCTTTGCTCTATTGAGTACACCAAGCTTTTTGGAGGCTAGTTTAGCCTTCCCTTCCAAATGACCGCGGAACTGAACGTTGTTCGATATGTCGACTCCCAGAATTCCAATACTGGCTGAGGCATTCAGGAGAGTGTTTTCGAACCGAGGTGATACGACAAAGGGTGTTTTTTTGCGGTGAACGCACAGAGCTGCGTCTTTTTGGGGTTAAATGTAATAAGGTTTTAATGACCCCATTCTGAGACATCAGTTAGTTGATTCTCGAGTTCAGACACGAGCTTGATCCGGCCCTCTTCGACGTGTTCCCGAGAAATACCGCTACGGCCGGAGTATGTAGCATCAACAGTACTGTCGTCCGCATAGCAATGTATGTTACTAATTCGCAACATATCATTGATATGCAGAAGAAACAGTGTCGGTGATAGCACGCAGCCTTGAGGAACACCAGCATTGACAGGTTTAAGATCGGAGCATGCACCGTCGACTACGACCTTAATGCTCCGATCAGCCAAAAAATTGGTGATCCACTTGCATAGTTTCTCGGGAAGCCCATAGGAAGGCAGCTTTGAGAGAAGCGCTTTATGCCATACCCGATCGAAGGCCTTCACTATGTCTAAACTAACTGCCAATGCCTCCCCCTTGGACTCAACTGCCTCCGCCCAACGATGTGTCAGGTACACTAGAAGATCACCAGCTGAGCGGCCACGACGGAAACTGTACTGACGGTCACTAATCAGCTGATGCTCTTCTAAATACTTCAGGAGCTGACAATTTATAAGTGTCTCCATGACTTTGGAGAACAAGGAGGTTATGGCTATTGGCCGATAGTTTGACGGATTAGAGCGATCACCTTTTTTAGGAATGGGATGCACTAAAGCTGTTTTCCATGAATTCAGTACCACGCCGAATGAAAAGGGAGAGCCGGAATAGGTGCGTCAATACTGGCGCCAACTCTGGAGCACATACTTTAAGCACAACAGGAGGGATGCCATCAGGCCCACTCGACTTGTGGATGTCCAAAGAAAGAAGTGCTTTACGCACAGCTGACTGCCGAAACTGCGGTTCTGGCATGGAACTATCACACTGCGGGATGGTAGGCGGTGTGTTCCCTCGGTCATCCAGCGTCGAGTTGGCCGCAAAGAACGAGCCCAGAAGATCGGCTTTCTCCTTTGCGGTATGAGCCAGAGAGTTATCGTCTCTGTGCAAGGATGGAAAAGAAGGCTGGGAGAAATTCCCTAAGGCAGCCTTGGCGAGAGACCAGAACGCACGAGTGACAAAAAGAAGGCGAAGTAATTTCTCACCAATTCTGCCAATGTGTTCGGATTTCGGAGACCGCATCCCGTCCCAATCTGCTGACCTATAGTGCCAAACGCGACGACAGCCTGTAAAGGGAGGCCGTGATGGGCGCGTGACCGGCACTTTGCTCCGGATCAGGCAGTGGTCCGACGCGCCAAGTGGAGCGTCCACTGATACCTGATAACGTTCCGGGTCAGAGGTCAGCAGGAGATCCAACAGTGAAGACGTATGGCCATCCACATCGGGAACACGCGTAGGTGAGGTTACCAATTGTGTTAGACCATACGCCAAGGCAAAATCGTGAACAGACCTCCCCGCATGATCGGTGGTGCGAGAACAAAGCCATTCGGCGTGGTGGGCATTAAAATCGCCCAAGATCACGATCTTTGCGGAAAGGGTCTGCTCTAACACGGAATCCACAGCCGTTTGTAAGCGCTCAATGAGCCGGTCAACTTCAGTATTCCCGCTATGGGACCTGTATAGGCACGCGTAGCTGCGTGGATGGTCGTCGCAAGCTACGCGTAACCAGAGGATGGATAGGTCCTGACCTTCAAGTCTGCCGAGACGCCGGTAACAGATATCTTCTCTGACGTATGCGCACACACCAGCCCGCGGTACAAAGGAATGTTCCAGTTTGTACCCCGGGTAGGAGAGGTAGGAAGTATCAGCCGGAGAAGATATCTGTGTCTCGGTCAAGAAGAGCAAAGCTGGCTTTGCCGTCTCGAGATGGTAGTGGACGGCGTTCAGGTTGGAATGAAGGCCCCTGATATTGCAGAAATCCACAGTAAGCGTGGTAGGGGGTGCCATGGTCTTCTTGCTCTGTTTGCCCCGGACAGAATTGTCTATGAGCGCAATTTTGCCCCCCCCCCCCCCCAGAATACGCAGGGCAGCCTGAGCATCCATGATCTGGCTGGAATCTAGAGCACGGACGCTCAGGGGAGGATTCTCCACTGCTGGTGCAAGTGGTACCCCCCTGGGGTAGTTTTTTTTTAAATAGCGCATTCATAGTGTGGGGGGGGGGGGGGTAGGCCTCCGGGACTCTCACAAACCAGACGAAACGCAGCAGCGGAGCTGCTACTTTACGTCGGTGTCAAGTGAGAGAGTGGTATCTCCCCGGGCGTGCCGGCCTATTCAGTTGCAAATGCAGTATGGCACTACCACTAATTTGGTTGACTGACTGACTGCACCGGTGCTAGATAATTTTTGAAAAAATCCACAACCCCTTAAATACCCAATGTTACTGTCCCGTTATTAATAAAGTTACTGAAGTAAAATATCTTGGTGTCTGTGTGGATCAAAGATTAACATGGCATGCTTATTTAGAATTAATCAACAATAGAATTAGAAAATTAATCTACATATTTAAAATTTTGAGACATATCACAAACAAGGAGTTATGGAAAAGAATCTATATAGCTTTAGTACAATCGGTTCTAACGTACTGTATTACCGTATGGGGTGCTGCATCAAAGACCAAACTATTGGAATTAGAAAGAGCACAAAGAGCTCTACTAAAAGTAATGTTCTTTAAACCATATAGATTTCCAACGACAGAACTTTATAAATACAGTAATGTTTTGTCAGTTAGTTAGTCTATCTGTCGTTTGTTTTGGATAATCTTTGAAACAATGACCGATTTTGACGGGACTTTCACTGACAGATAGTTGATGTAATAAGAAGTAACTTAGGCTACTTTTATTTTAGATATTTTTTCCACGCGGACAAAGTCTCGGGCACAGCGAGTGATGTAACAATGAAGTAACCATTAGTAAACAAGTTTTTTTTTCCTTTATACGAAAGCCGAAACTAGTTTGTTCAGAATCACAGTAGAATTGGTGGCAATTATTTATAAAGTATGTTATATTTTATTACAAAAATCTATAAAATAATTATTTATGTGGACACACTAGTTCGTTAGTAAAATTTTGATTATCTACCTAATTATTCTTCATTTCAATCACCTAAATTCTTACCATTGATCTATTCTGTTAGTCAAAATCCCGTAAGTATGATGGAAAATATTATCATCAATGTTTAATAATAACTACGGGTGTGGGCGCGCGGTCCTGTTCATTTACGCGTAGGGTGACCTTACCTTTGGGACGTCATTGATACAATAAGTCTATCGATAACTCAGAGTATTTATTATTTCCGTTTTATTTAATGTTTTATTAATTATTCATATAAATTGTTAGCGTATTTCGGCTTTTGTATCAAGTAAAAGACACCGTGTATAATAAAATGAGATGTCTAGTCTATTTAGATTTTGTAAATGTCTCTGGTTGACCCATTATACACCGAGTTCGGACATGTCCGTACATCAGCCCCCGGGGAGCGTTTGACGTGGAGATTGCCGCCCTACATACGCCCGAGGTCACATTGAAATGCCTTTTTTGTTAACTGGGTATTTAACTAACCGTTGAAAACCTTTCAACAACACAAGCATTGCTTGTAGATTCACTTTTTATTTTTTGTTTTATATTACGATAGTTTGAAGTTTGGATCCCTATGTTGGCTTGGGATCCTTTGAAATACATCATCCTTGGTTCTATCAGGTAGATAGAAAACGAAAAGCGATTGGCTATGTGTCACTACCGTCGTGGCATTAGGTTTGATGCTATCGCCTTATGTATTCCTGTTACAATCATTACTTCCACTGTCGTATTCCAATTTTTAGGCTAAGGTAGTTGAAGCTTTGCATGAGGTATTACAACACGGATGGCGACACACCATTAATATCTGCAGTGTCTAACTGCGATGGTTATCAGTTGGTAATATGAAAACCGTCTGATTGTTAGATACCCTACTATATAAAAAATGCAAGTTTAATATACTGATCTTTATATATAAAAATTTTGCTTTCATATGTTTTATTTCTCGAAATTCAAAAATAAGACGGTGGATTTACTTATCACTACAAAGTATATAAACAAAGTCGCTTTCTCTGTCTGTCCCTATGTCCCTATGTATGCTTAAATCTTTAAAACTACAAAACGGATTTTGATGCGGTTTTTTTTAATAGATAGATTGATTCTTGAGGAAGGTTTTAGTAAATATAAACCTTTCCGGTATTCCCTCGGGAACAAAAGCTACGCGGGTGAAACTACGGGCAGATCGCTAGTTTACATAATATTTTTCATTTAACATTTACAACAGTAATTCACAACATATTCGTTGGCATTTAGAAATAGAAAGTGTATTGTGTGTGTTGTGTGTCTGTATTTCGAAGTAAAACACTTTCCTGTTCCGTTGGAATTCGGAGAAAAAAGTGTATAAAAACACTCCTGTTTGATTGTAATTTCGGAAAAGTGCATTAAAGCATTCTCCGGTTCCATCAGAATTTCTGAATTAAAAATATAATAAAATACTTTCCTATTCCATTGGAATTTATGACTAAAAGTGTATAAAAACTAGGCATGGAAATTATTGTTAGATTAACTGTTATGTTGTTAAAGTTAATTAATATTTAACAGTTATTTATTAATGTTATATCAGTAGCCTATATATATTTAGAAGCAGTAAAAACACGAAGCTACCAAAAAAAGGTCCTCTAGAAGAGTTTTAATAACTTTTAACAGTTATTATTATCACGGTCTCTCGAAATATTTTAAATAACATTATTATCATATATCAAGTTATTGGTAATTTTAGTGATGCATAAAAATTACTTTTAACAGTATTTGCTAATATAAATAACAATTGTTAATTGTTAAAAAAATTTAGTTCGAAATTTAATATGTTAACTGTTAAATGATCCATGCCTAATAAAAACACGCTCTTGTTCCATTAGAGTTTTGCAATAAAAAACATACAAAAACACTCTTCTGTTCCGTTAAAATTTCGAAATAAAAATTATATAAAACACTCTCCTGTTCATCTCTCTCTTACTCATGCGACTTTCACTCCTTACAACTTATTATTATTAATTAATAACTAATTGAAACTTTTGCCCTCACATGGCAATCTCTCTCAAGGGGGCAGAGTAAAACGACAGAAATCTATATTAATAATTTCGTCAAGGTTTACGGTAGACTCAATCGAAACCTTACCTAAATTATAAAGCGTAAAAAAATAATAATTTTGAGTCGACAACATATATCCGCAAAAGTCAAATTGTTGAGTATTTTGTTAAAATCGTGATTATAATAATTCTGTTATCGGTTCTGACAGACAAATCGGCCATATTTCTTTAAAGGTTACAAATATGTGGTGCAGATGGCGTGAGCATTTATTAAAGTATTGTAGAACGGGGCGTAGATTATTGTGATTTTCGTTTTTTTTCGTATATTTTCGTTAATAAAAGAGTACAAATTAATAAAATAGCAAAACTGTAGCAATAAAAATAGCAAAAATATAAAATAAAAAACAAATCAATGTAATAGTTCAACTATCATCAACATCAACATCACAGTGTTGCTTCTTTTTAATTTCAAATATTTGCGATAGTATTTGAATAAGATTGTACATTGAGTCTTACATTTCATCCGAGCGAAGCCGGGTTTTCATCTAGTATATATATAAGGCCAATAGGTTAGCCATAGAGCCAATAGGTTAGCTCGCGTCCACTTTGCATGGCAGCTTTCTACAGAATGACTTCCACCATTACTAATGATGACACATACTTATCTATTCGGGGCTACCCGCTCTTATTTTAGTAACTTTTAATATTATCGATTACAAAATCGAATGAATCTAAATCAATATTGACAAATCGAGTACCACTTACGAATACCACGCTAACCACTTGACTAAACACATGTGTTCTTTAGAAGACTTTCCTATTTTGACTGTCATAATTTTGTCCCCAGGTCGTCGCTATGGGTAGCAGTACAACATCAGATAAAACCATCAACACAAGCACAGATTCCGCAGCAACCGCCTTAACCTCTGTAACTGGTACCGACGATTCCATGGATGCAGAAACCGACCCACCCGAACCAACACCCCAACCTAACCTAATAGATATTGACCCATCAGAAATACCACCCGAAAAACCCCAGAATCCACCCAGTACAGCGCCACCTCACTATCATCGCAACCAAAACAGCTGTGACATCCAATCCCCTGGTTATACAGTTTCTCAATCTGCTGCAGAATCCATTGGATCACCCAGACCTGGTCCTGCGAAATTCATTTTTGATGTGCCTCTTCCAGACCCCAAAAAGACTGAAAAATCTCGAAATAAGACACAAGTCAGTCATACAAATAGTAGTGGACCATCTACATCGAATCAAACGCCCTTTGATTCTAAACCCGAAACCCCAAAAAACCTCAAAGCAAACACTGTCAAATATGAAACCCATTTTAAGTTTGATCCTGAGTCAACGAAGAGAAGAGGGAGTGAATCAAGAGTAAAGAATAAACAAAAAGAGAAGCAGGGGTATTACAAAGATGAAGTAGCGAAACTGAGAAAGCAATTAGAAGGGACTGAAGTTTTTACTACAGCGAGAAGAAGATCATCAGCACATCAGCATTCTGTACCCCCTCCATCATCTAGAAGACAGTCTACTGGTAAGGAAAAGTTGTTTTTTACATAAAATAAAGTTGGTTCTTCTGATATCTGAGACAGTCAATACATATAGATCCAGGAGGGTCATTCAAAAATAAACTGCCCGTTAACCCATTTATCATCGCGAATTTTCAATATTCTTTTATTGAATATCTTAGATTCCATTTACTCGCAATATCGAAAGTTTGACATCTGTTTCAATGAAGATAAAAGGAGAACCAAAAAATAAATTAAATTATGTTTTACATACATACATACAAATCTTAACGCCAAAAATCTTACCAGTTCGTCAGAAAAAACCGCTAATACGTGTTAATGTTATTCAATACGTGTGTGTGTCTTTCTGTGGCACGGTTACATTTAAATAAATGGACCGATTTAATGTGATTTTTATTTGAAAGCTGGTTTTCTAATTGTAGTTCATAGACATGTTTTAACAAAATCAATTCAGGCGTTTCAAATTCATCAGCTCTTTTCTATTTGATGAAAGAAATTAAGCAAGCAGTACAGGCCAGATCGATACGAAATTTGGTATTCGGTTTCTTCAATGATATTGGAATTACATAGTAACTTTGATCTGAGGCTGAAGAATTCTATCCTTTTTTCATATCATAAGATAGAAAACAAGCAGATGGTTCTCCTAATGGAAACAGAAACCATTGCCTATAGACACCAAAGATGTTAATGGTGGGTTGTCGTCCGTATGACGAGATAGCAATGCAACGCCATATACATAAGTCTACAGACTTCTTTACACTCCAAACCGGGACACGACAATGACAAGCATTGACTGATTGAAGCATTGACTATTGTAGAAGGAATAAGTAAAATGGTAGTACTACGAGTATATAATATAATAAATATCACTGGACAAATTACACGAATTGAACTGTCCCCAAAGTAAGCAAATTATATGCTTGTAATATGGGTGTCAGTCAACGATACTAATACATATAAATACATATATAAATACTCACTCTAATATATTTATTAACACCCAAACCCAGTTTTCATTTGGAAATCATAGTCCAATACCATGGTTTTGATTTTCAGTAAACCGTCCCTAACATCCTGTACAATATGTATTTCTATGTATTAGTATCGTTAGCTAACACTAATATCACAAACAAATAATTTGACTATTAGAATTAATAATTAATTATTAATTGCCGTTAGATCAATTCGTGTGATTTATGCAGCGATCATTGATATAAAAGAGAAAGATACGTTACATTCTTATATCGCATTCACTAAACTAGGCTCGGCAGAATACATGTACACCGACACTCAATACATCTGTTATTACAATCATAAACATGGAAACAAAGACAGGAGGGCGGATACACTCGTACGAACGAAATAGTATTAGCCACCGCGCGCCTCGTCGCCATAGTTACGGATAAACAAAAACAGAGATAGGGCGGATACACTCGTACGAGCGAAATAGTATTAGCCACCGAGCGCGTCGTCGCCATGGTTACGGATAAACAAAACACAGAGATAGGGCGCCATACACTCGAACGAGCCTTTGGTACGAGCGAAATGGCATTAGCCACCGAGCGCCTCATCGCCATGGTTACCAATAAACCAAGAAAATCTTATTTTTAAACAAATTTAATGTTTTAGCTATACTTACGAATGGAAAGTAATCTTATGTGTCTTATTTTTTTCCCTTGAGTGATTAAATACACAAGAAGCCATTTTGATGCGTGTTTAATGGCAAAAAGAATCGGAAAGTAGAAGCGTTCGATGTTACGATGTCCCGCGCGTGACTTGGCATATTACAATAACTGTGTACACGGACCTAGTTTTGTAGGACCAGGCGCATTGATATTTTATATCAATGACCAGGCGCTGTGACTAGGTAAAAAATATCTTCCTCTTTTTATATCAATGGCAGCGACTTTCTTATTATTAAATAAATAAATAAAATACTTATATGATGTTATCTTTAACTATTTTGCAGCTGCCCAAGTACACGTCACAGCCAACCCTCTGGACTCAGCCACATCAATGCCAGCAGGAAGAACGACAATAGTCGTGCAGCAACCATCTCTGTCCTTGGATTATGGAGGTTGTTCCACTATTCTGGTGAGGGATGGAGAGGATGGCAGGCGTTCGAGTAGAATATGCAGTGATCACATCCAACAACTGCTGGATGTTACCAGCCAATTCACTTCTGAAGATCTGCATGAGTTCGACAAAAGGTATGTAAAGTTTATTGACACGAATTCAAAGATAAGAGTTTTTATATGAATAACCATTTTATCCATTAGTATACCATATCAACCGGCCAAGAGCGAGTGGGACTCGATAAACGAAGGGTTCCGTAGCATTATCTGAACAAAACGACAAAAAATCACATTTGATATATGGGAACCCCCCTTAAATATGTATTTTAGGTATAAAAACATTTATTATGAAAAAAGACATCACTATTTCTCACATAAGAACAGAACAAGGTTGTGTATTGATGACCCAAAATAAAACAGGTGACACTTGCCTCACTGTTACGTGCAAGGTAATATGACCATTAAGTCCGAGGTCATGTATATTATTTAAATAGATTAAAAAGAGCAATGGACTCAATATTGAGCCCTGCGGAACTCCGCTTAATTTTATTTTATTATTTATATTTTATGTAAAAAATATTTTTTTATATATTTTAACTGAATATTATATTCTTTGAATATTTCTAGCGTCTACCAGTTGTCGTTATGAAGATTGAGAAGATTATTGCATAAAAATCGCGTTTGTTCTGTGGGAGGTCCCTTAAATATTTATTTTATTGTGTTTAGTATTTTTTATAACATAAGACAGCCAAGAAGCAGATGGCTCTCCTGATGGAAAGAGAAGACATCGCCTATAGACACCAAAGATGTTAATAGTGCGTTGCTAACCGTGTGGATGCATTAATCTGCCGCTTACCTAACCGTCCAAACCGTACTCAACGATAATAACAAGTTGACGCTTGCGGCAGCCCAGGAATAAGTAAGACGGTGGTATAAAATACCAGGGCGAATCGTTGCGGAACTCTACCACTTATAGTAACGATAGCAGTGACATACATAGTCGGTCGCCTTTTACGACCTGCCTAGCAGAACGGCAGTTAGTCCATTCTTCAAAGGAGCCCGGACCAACACTATTTGTCGTTATAGAGAAACAAAAATACTTCATCAGCGAAAATTTCAACTGTCTAACATTCACGTCTCATGAGATACAGCCTGGTGACAGACGGACAGACAGATAGACAGATGACCCTTTGTTATAGTGTTCCATTATACTCGTTGTGTACGGAACCCTAAAAATCTTGTAATTTCACCAATTGAATATCTATACATATAATAAAATCGTAGGAAAGTCAAAACTGTACATCGAATATTTTTTTAAAAGAATACTTGGGACGTGATCTACGTAGGTCACACTATAAGTTTTGGGTCGTCTTTCGCAAACTTTTTCTAACACCCTGGGTAAACAAATGGTAGAATACCACTCGACATTAACACTCTTTTGATCTTCAAGTGGAATTGTACAGATGGGACCCGTAGCTGAGAAAAAAAACGCGATCATTTTTTACCAACGTTTCTCGCCTGTCTCACTTTTGTTGGCCTGTTCTCATTTTCAAACACCCATTCACAGGATAGCTGTTTTTTTTTCGGGTTCAAAACAATAAATCCAGGTTTGGCTCCTGTGACAATGTCATAAACAGCATTAGAATGTCCGTGGTCGTACTTCAGTAGCATCTGTAAGCACCATTCCACGTGCGCCCGCTTCTGCTCCGCTGTCAGTTCATGAGGTTCATCCAACGACAACAAAGTTTCCGAACTTTCAATTCTTCATGTAAAATTTTCTGAATTTGGCTCATACCAATCCCCAGTAGTTCTCGAATTGTCTCATAGGTAATCCGGGGGTTTTCTTCAATTAACCGCTTAACAGTAGCCACATTATTTTCATTGACGGCAGTTGAAGGCCGCCCTTCACGAAATTCGTCATGTAAAGAAACTCGACCTCTCTCAAATTCAGCAAACCATCGCTTCACGGTGCTCAAACAAGGTGCTTCTCTCCTAAAAGCATTTTGAAGACGAGCGGTACAGTTTTACGGAGGAAGAGAATTTTCAAAATCATAAAAAATAATTCCATTTTCGTTTCGTACGTAGAACTTTGATGTGTGATAAAAAACAATTGATAAATCATTTCCCGCCAATTGTTTTTTTATTACTAAGAAGGTTGCAATGTTTTAAAAATATAACATTCGAAATTCAAATAGTTCCGATTTGCTAGAAGTGCAAAACTTTTAGTGTGCCCCATGTACAATCGATATCGAAGCCAAAAATATAGTTTTTAGAATTTTTGTCTGTTTGTCTGTATGTATGTCCGGGGTAAACTCAAAAAGTACTGCATGGATTTACTTCAAATTTTGCATGAATATTACTAACAGGTCGGGTCAACATATAGGCTACATATTATCACGCTATCACCTACGGGGGAGTAGTAGTGCGGAGTAAACGAAGTCCGCGCGGACGAAGTTGCGGGCAACAGCTAGTAATGTATATAGAGAAATAAATTACTCTCACCTACATAATAGATTCATATTTAATACTGCAAAGTAAAATAAGTATGAAGCAAAATAAAATGGCGAAAATTTAATATAATTATATAAGAATTCGCCCCAATTTTCTCTTTCAGGGCTTTTGAATTTTTACCGCAAACAATTTAATTTTCCATGAAAATATTTTCTTTCAGTCTGTTTTGTCAATTACAATCTTTTTGCTTGTTTTGAAACTGTAACATAATTTGAAAGGCTTTTGTGTAAGGGAAGCAAATAGCCTTTTAACCGACTTCGCAAAAGGAGGATATAAATTCTGTTTTATTGTTTAATGTTTGTCATCTCAGAGCTCGGTCGTTTATGAACCATTTTAAAATTCTGTTTTTGTTTGAGGTTTATTTTCAATTTGATCCCATTTTAATTTAGTGAGAAGATACAAGAAATGATAAGTCACTTGCTGCAGTTTTACTGCGTTTAAATCACGGATTAAATGGATACGAATTCAAGACAATTTCTTAGTTTGACAGCGTAGCTTGCAATCACATAAAGAAATACAGAGTTATACTACTTACTAATGAAATAAAATCACTTCAAGGGTTATTTTTAAAACTTATCATCTCATTCAATTCGATAAAACAGTACAACATTATTTATTTCTATTTTTGCACAATATAATATAACCTAAAAATGTATGAAATTTTTGATAGTAATAGGAGCATTTGCTCACATGTGCGGCGACACGTTTCCTTCCCAATGGCGTGTCTGTTAGTATTTATCACGACCGCTCAGTTACTAATCACTTGCAGGGATCAATGGCTGTCTTCACGTATTTTTGCTTAATACTTAGCACCTGCATTAAACAATCGCACTAGTACTAATCAAAGTGAAGATTAATTTATTTATTTATTTATATTTATTTATTTCTTTATTTATAAAACACACCATGCACATTACAGAAAATATAAATTCCAAGTCATACATGTGTGAAGTAATTAATTAATTAAATGTTTTATGGTGACCGTTCCAAGTGTCTTTTGGCACAATTCTTTACTACCTGCATTTTGGAGGTAAAAATATCCACTTCGCTTTCAACTGAGCGAGCAATATCGTTGATCATTCGTAAAGCACGCGAAACTGGATTATTATACTCAATGTGTGTTCTGGCCAAAGGCAAACAAAACAAGCGACTTATACGTACATTGCATCCCCTATTAGGCACATTAAAAAATATAGGTTCTAGGATTGATGGCAAACTAATATTGCCTGACAGTATACGCCAAATATAAAGTAATAGTGATATATTTCTTCGCAACAATAGAGTGTCAAATCCCGTCATACCCAAAACATACATAGAAGGGTAGAGACGCGGATAGAATCCACACATTTTTTAAAAAGACAGCGCAAAAATAGTCTTTGCACCTTTTCTACCACAAGCACATAACTAGTTTAGTGTCTGTGAAGTGAGGACTTGTAGAGTAAGGAGGTGTAGTGTAAGAAGGAGAAGGTTTTTTTTTTTTTTTTTTTTGGCATGGGCGTTGACAGGAAATCTGATGACATTTTGATAGTGCAACTCATACTGACTCGTTGTGGCAACATTTTACATGAAAAGTTTTTGGTGGGATAATTTAAACCACAGACCACATGAATAATATATCATAATAATAATAAATATTCACGGGACAAATTACACTTACTGATCTAATCCCAAAGTAACCAAATTATTTGCTTGTGTTATGGGTGTTAGTCTACGATACTAATACATAGAAACATAAATACTGTTACATACGTAATAAACACCCAAACCCAGAAATACAAACATTTATGCTCATCACACCAATGATTGTCGATGGGGATCGAACCCAAGCCCCGTCGATTGCATAGTCAGAGTCGGTAACCACTTGACCAACGGGGCGGTCTTTTTTGGAACGAAGTTCCTTACGGCAGGCTTGGAGGGGATAGCGATTTTGCTGCGCGACCTAACTGAAAAAAATGTGATAGTAAAACCGTAAGAAAAATGCGTGGAATAAAAGCGTTAAATGAGACGTGCGCAGGCGCGACAGTCGCGTACACTAGCGAGTAGTGCCGTTTAGCCGAAGGAAGTTCGTTCCTACCTGGTGTCCCGCGACACCACATCATTTTTTAATTTAAATAAACATTGATAAAATTACGTTCGAATTTCGAACAAAAGACAATCGCTAGTTCTATAGTAGAGAGAGGAGCCCAAGAAGGGATTTTGGGGTGAATTCGAATGCGGCAGATTATCATAGAAGGAATGCACAATGTTTATGCTGCGGCCACACTTGCGTTTATCATCACAAAGCTTCGCGACGCGATACATGCGGATGTGACCGGCTATTAACGGCTAGCATCGCAAACATTTGAACTGCGTGGGCCTTATCACGAGGTCGGTGGTACGACAAAGGGTTTTAGCGCCCTAATATCTTCGGTACTATACACGCAGGTGCGGCCGAAGGGTTGGGCCACAGAATACTTAGAAACTAATTGAAGTCAATGTTACATACAAGTAATATTCGAGCATAGCACACATAGACACCTTTCACGGACGCGATATCTCGGACTGGTGCGGAACAAAATGTCCCGAACCATTCAGAGATACCGCGTCCGTGAGAGGTGTCTATGTGTGCGTTGCTCAAATATCACATGTAGGTAGTTTGACTACTGCTAGTATCCAGTATACTGTGGTTAGGCTCTCCATTAAATATAAGCCCTTTATATAGAGCCGGATATCTAAGGCAGTTACTTAGAAGACTCAATAACCTCGGCTTGTGGATATTGTCAGATTACAATTTTTAGTTTTTCTTACACCATTTCCTCCAAAATATGTCATTGTTTCTGTGGTCTAGCGGCACGGTGTCGGTGTTGATAATACGAGGTACAAAGTTCGATCCCCAGATCGGGCAATTCAAAATGTGTTTTTTCAGTTTTTGATAGAAATAATGTTTCCCTTTGGATAAGCGCTCGGTTGGTACTAATCGGCTAATCATGGATTGTTGTACCTCTGCCTAGCTCTTCGGGGATACGGGCGTTAAGGTCCTAATTTCCTTCAAAACGAAAAAAAAACCACGCTCGAAAATGTCACGATAATGTTATATGCAAATCGTCAGATTTTTTAAATGTACTAACACTCTTAGCTCGCAGTTAACCCACCATACCTTAATCTGACGCGTTTTAGTGTTCCCATGTTATTTTTGAGTTTTTAGACGTATTTACACTTTTGAAAATTTTCTGACGCTTTTCCCCTGCTTTTTCAGTAAAAAACGTAAATTTTTCCACTTTTTTAATTCTTTAGATGCTTTTTCCCTACATTTGTAATAAAAAACCACATTTTTACACTTTTTTACATCTTTAGACGATGTCGCTCTTTTTTTAAATTTTTAGACGCTTCCCCCTACTTTTGTAAAAAAATACACATTTTTACACCTTTTTAAATCTTTATATGCTTTCCCCTACCTTCGTAATAAAAAACACAAATTTTTGCACTTTTTTAAATCTTCAAATACTTTCTCCCTACCTTTGTAATAAAAAACGCACATTTTTACTTTTAATTTAATCTTTAGGCGCTTTCCCCTACCTTTGAAATAAAAAACTTTATGTTATAACCTTTTTTGCTATCATCTAGTCTACAAATTCCAATAGGTCCCTACGACGCTCGAGTAAATTCCCATTTAATACCTTGGAAGCCCCTATTACTATAAATATAAATCACATAAATTACAACTTTGTAACTAGCCATTTTGTTAGCAAGTCTTTTGGTATGCGTGAAACTCGCCTTAAGATGTGTCACAACGGGATGATATTGAAATTGTTTGGCTTACAACTTTATTGTGTATAATGATTTACGATGAAAATTGCAAATTTGGAAATTTCCGGTTCTAAAAACAGTATCAACACGCCGTACGTCCTGTGAGGTAGGCAGAGTAAAATGAACATCTAAAGACTGTACAGATATTTTTTTATGTCGTAAGATAGCAAAGTTCCCCGTGTTGGTCCCGGGCTCTTTTGAAGAATAGACCAACTGCCGTTCTGCCAGGCAGGTCGTAAAAGGCGACCGATTGGCTATACAAGTCATTACCATCGTGGCTACTAGGTGGTAGAGTTCTGCATTGTCTCGCCTTGCTTATTCCTGCCGCAATAGCGTCAGTGCTAGTCACTGTCGTGTTCCGGTTTGGAGGGCAAGGTAGCCGGTAAACTCATGCATATGGCATTAGACCTCGCTACAAGATAACAACGCACTATTAACATCTTTGGTGTCTATATATAGGCGATGGTTGACTCTTTCCATCAGGAGACCCATCTGCTTATTTGTTATATCAACGCACTATTAACATCTTTGGTGTCTATAGGCGATGGTTGACTCTTTCCATCAGGAGACCTATCTGCTTGTTTGTTATCTTTTACATAAAAAAAAGAGACCGGCGTGACAATATTTATTTATTTCAGAAAAAATAAGCCTGAATTTGAAATTTATTATTTTCAATCTACCCCAAAGGCGTAATATTCAATATAAATCTCCACCAATCCGTAGCATAAATACTTCCCAAACACAAATCCCTATTCTGATATTTGCTCAAAGAACAGAAAAGGTGAACAAAGCCTTCAAATAATCCGTCACCTTTGACAAAGGCAACTGTCTTGCCAAGAAAACAGTTTTGATGATAAAGGTGGATTAAAGTTAAAAAGGAGCCATTTTATCTTGACGTGCCGTCTTTATACTCCAATATAACCTGAATATTCTTCATCGCCTGTTGTTGACGGAACGCTCAAAGTTTCCCCGGTAAACTTGGGTTAACTTTATTAATATTGAACCGATATATGAGCGTATACTTTAGACCAAGTTCGTTAGAATTTTTATAGGTTCAAGCGTTTCTTTAATAACTTTAACATCCCGGTAAAGGAACTTACTGAATTAATTCTAAATATCGAAAATCGAGTTTTCTTCAGATCTCTAAGTTTTGATGTATTCTTTTTCAGCTTTTCCGGCTATTTTCACGATGATTTTAGTATGTCTGTACATACGTGTGTATGTGTATATCTAAACCTCTCAAAACTTAACCTTATTGTGAACTTAGACTTTCTGAATATTTATAGCAATTCGGCCTAGCAGATTTTAAGAAATCTAAAAAATAAAAAACATTGCTGAAACATTTTTTTAACACCAAATGAAACCAATGGGTACATAAGTCTATGTACCCATTGGTTTCAAAATCTAATCAGCTTTTTTCTTTAAAAACTGCGTCAAATGCTGCAAACTGGATCAAAAGCGACTTTTGATTGCGTTGAACTTAAAATACTTCAACTCCGCAGGAAGTTTCAGCGATGGCCTACAGGCTCAACTGGTTTAGATTTCTTTAATTGAGACTTATTTCGCTAATCCTGGGGCCACACTTGCGTCTAACGTCCTGAAGATATTAGCGCGCTAAGGCACATGCAGTCCGGAATGTATGTGACAATCGCCGATAATAGCCGGTCATATCTGCATTTATCGTGTCATTGCCAGAAACTTTGTGACTATAGACGCAAATGTGACCGGTTTTTTTTTGTTTATTTAACACAGTAAGTTTAAATAGCTTTTACTTAACTTAAGTACAGGACGATGCTGAGCGAGCCTCCTCGAATCCCTTGGTTCAATCAATGTAATTTTGGCCGTCAAATAATTGTATTAGCTTTTAGGATAAGGTCTGGGCACATTCCATTAAACAGTTTTCTTACCTGATAAAGAAGAATAATTCACCTGATTGTGATATATGTCGCAAAGTAGAGGACATACATCACCTTTAAATGGAATGTGCCAATAACAAGAGAGAGCGAGAGCCGAGAGGCATTATTTACAGGAAGACAAATCAACATTTTTGACGTAGGTCCCATGCAAAGCATTCTTAGTAGACCGACGTCGGAGTTAGCATTTGATGTGTATAAGTTCGTTAAAAGAAGCCTAGAACAGCGATGCCTTCCACCATCTTTTTAACACAAGATTAGCTTAATCGATGGGACTGACGTAATCGCCATAGTGACATAAGTCCCTAATAAATAAAAGAATAAAGAAAGTTTAAATTACTCTGTTACTATTTAATATGCACCACCTCTTTGATTCTTTCTCTGTATGAGGTTGGCAAGGATAGCATGCCCTTAGGCGTCAATTTTGTACATTTTTCTGGGCATAAATTTAAATAAATAAATGCGGCTGAGGCCTAAGGATTACGTTAAAGAGAAAATCAAATTAAAGAGAAAATGAGAGACATCGCTGATTTAGACTACAACTTTTAACAAGTTTAGATACATCAAACGCTGGATTTAATATAAGTCTACACCATAAAGGTATTATGCGTTCCAAGTAAGAATAGGACTGTCAGGATGACATATTGCTCCGCATTTTGCATAAACTTCATAAGTGATGAGTAAGGTGTGCAAAAATTCTAACAAAGAAATACTTTTAAAAAAATATTTTTATTCTAATTGGTATAACTTTTATTCAGATATCCATCAGATTATGTTACCATGTATTGAAATACGATGTAAAATAACTAACACGACTTTTATATATACATATACGTAGATGAACGGTCAGACTGATATATTTTACTATTTTTTTATTGATGAATATTATATTTTAATACTTTTTAGCCTATTCTGGACAAATACAACCTAAACCCACTAAAATCGCAACAAAATTGCCTCCATCGTTTTTGATTTATAAGTGGTGTAACTAACACGACTTTCTTACATTTATATAGATGAACAGCTAAACTGATGTTTCTTAATAATTTTTTATTGATGAAAATAACATTATTAAAGCGTTATTTGTTTTTCAATAAATCAGCAATATTTTTTGAACAAATATTTTTATGCTGACATTACTAATTTCACACTTGTGGTATGAAGTTGATAACAAACGCGATCCTATTCTCATTTGGAACGCATAGTAAAGGTGGAGCTAGCACTTAGCACTAGCATAATCACTTGAAACAAATACGTCATTCTATAAGGTCTCGCCATCTCTTTTTATACGGCTGTGTTAGAAAGAGAGAGTAAGACCACAGAAGATCACAGCAGTATTAAAAGTTTTGTTTCAAATAGGTATTAGAAGTATTGCCTCCAGACATTGATATAAAGAACTCAAGATGCACAATCAGTGTCTCAAAAACGTCGTCTAAAAATGAGCGTATAAAATTTAAATTGTGTGCTCATTTCAAATAGAATCGTGTCACTGTCAATTTTATTACTTCTTGTAAATTGCTTTGTAAAAACAACTACAAACATTGTGCTTAAGGATTGGATATGCAAAAGCATATGTATGTGAAATTAGCGACAGTTTTGTGTGTCAATTTTGTTTGGGACTGTAAATCTTGGGTTTTTTATATCAATGCCTCCAGATATACTGTATATGTATTTCTCCTATGTCAAGATTTTTTTATATTATAAAATAGCAAACAAGCAGGTGGGTCTCCCGATGGAAAGAGTCAACCATCGCCTATAGACACCAAAGATGTTAATGGTGCGTCGTTATCTTATGGCGAGGTCTAATGCCGCATGCATAAGTTTACCGGGTACCTTATCTTCCAAATCGGAACGACAGTGGAAAGCACCAACGCTACTGCGTCAGAAATAGGTAAGGTGGTGGTACCAGACCGGCGGGGTGATTACGTAACTCGCAATGCGAAATTATCGTGATTGTTTAGTTATTGCAAGATACATAACAGCCAGGGATTTAAAACGTTATCAAATAACAGAACAAATTTTTCGATACATACCGTTATTATTGTAGCGATACCTCAGTAACAAAATTATTTTAGAACACTATGTGTATCGCTACCAAAATAACAGAACGAAATTATGAGCGGTAAATAACGTTATAAATATTGATATTTATGCGACGTTGTCGCGTTTCATGCTGTTTCGTGATTGGTCGTTCGTACTACCATGACTGCGAGTTGGCAACAAGGTACCTACGCAAATTTACAAGTTTGATGTAATGAGACATCGCGATTTACGATTTACAAGACACGCATTAAAAATATTTACAAGCGGTACGCATGGTTTTCAAATAATTATTTTTAAAGGATTCCAACCTACATATAATTAGAAAACAATTCTAACTTTTAATACATATTATTATACCTACATAAGACAATGTATCTTTATGAAACATGTTTTTTCTCCCGTGGGTTTTTATGTAATAAGAAATGTTACTAGGTATCTTAAGTCTTCTTTAAAATGCTAATTATTAACGTAATTTCCCCGTGTTGATTCCGGGCTCCTTTGTAGAATAGACGAACTGCCGTATTCCCAGGCAGGTCGTAAAAGGTGAGCGATTGGCTATGCGAGTCACTACTACCGTAGTAGAATTCCGGATTGTCTCACCCGGGTCTGATACCACCGCCTTACCTATTCCTGCCACAATAGCGTCAGTGCTTATCACTGTTGTCTTCCCGTTTAGAGGGTAAGGCATTCGGTAAATTTATGTTTGTGGCATTAGACCTCGCCACAAGATAGCAACGTACCATTAACATCTTTGGTGTATATAGGCGATGTTGACTCTTTTCATCAGGAGACTCATCTCCTGTTTGCTATCTTAAGGTATAAAAAATAAAAAAATGTTTTTTTTTCAAACAAATGTGTTAATTATTAACTAGCTTTCGTCCGCGGCTTCGCCCGCGTAGTATTAGTAGTAAGTAGCCTACCTATGTCCTTCCCCAGAATTAAGGCTATCCATTTGAAATATCATCACACACAGCTTTGCAGATTAACCATGACCATGAATCATACATTTACAAAGAAACACAAATAGACGGACAATTAGACGTCACTTTAATTTTCTTTATGTAATGTGAGAATTCTGTAAGGTTAGTATGCATATTATTGAATTTATTGAAGAGCGTGGCTTATAGCAGCAGCAAAATATAAAAATCTGTAAAATATAATTCCTGAAATTTTCCGCTAAATTATTTAAGCATAGATTTTTGTTTGTCTTTTATTATAATTTTTGAATTAAAGCTGTTAAGAACGATGATCCATTTTTTGAACTGTAAAATGTTTTCTTAGTCACAAAATTTATTAATTAAAAAATATCGATGTAGGGTCACTGCGTCGGTAACGCGACCGCCTCCAGTATGCGACCACTTGAGGGGCTAGGTTTCTCTAATTAAAGATAATAGCATTTTGACATAAATACGTCTATGAATTTGCCTTCGAAGAGGGGACAGTTCAAAAAACTGATGATAAAAAAATTGGGGGATACAGTTTGATGTTATTGCTACATAACTATCACCAACATCCAAAATATATAAAAACCTTAAAAACAACAAAGAAAAATATCGACACGCGGAGTTTGAACCTGCGACCATCTCCCTAAAGCCGGGACGCTCTTCCACTGAGCTCGACACTAGTCGACAGGCTCGAGGCGGCGAAATTCTTCTTTGATATATGATCGAATACGTCGATTGTACTGATCGCTAGGTACACATACTTATAACTAGTTAAATGAGTTCATCGTTACAGATGTAATTCATATTTATAATTTTGATCAGTACTTTCGTATTTCTATATATTTTTGTGTTATAGCACTCACCCCGTGCTTGGGAAACTGGAAAAACCTTAAAAACAACAAAACCGGCTAGGAGTGCATTAAAGATGCACACTAGTAGGTATATAGAGGAGGGAGGTGTTTAACTACCATATTTGTGATTTTATCCGGCCCCGGGGCCTTTTTATTGTGAAGGTTTTTGTATTCTTCGGTTTTCGTAAGTAATACTGTACTGTAACGGCGCCCGACGACTATTCAGCCGGACGTGTTACTTTGGGGACGATATCCCTTTTTTATTCAGGGAATCCTTCTTTACACTCGCTTGGCAGCTTGAGGTACTAATGAGAAGCAGGATTTTCCAGGATTCTCTAATAAATAGACTTTCGTAATGTATCTTCTTTTATTTTCGTGGGACGTCTGTCCCTTGTCACATTACAAACTCGACTTACATTCTATTGTATAACTTTTTCTAAACAATTCCATTCTACGTTCGAAAACAGACAAAGCTGCCAGTTTTTACGTAACACCATAAAGGTGTTACATCAGCTACCCCCCAAGGTGGGAGCAGCTGGAACTGGTGGGGCATTTGTCTCCCTTCATATGGCCTACCTATCCCTAACCTGATTGCCCTACCTACGAGGGGAAGGTACATTTTGGTGGGACTGTCTTTTCCTAAAAGATAGTTTGCCCCATGTGTGGTTCTGTTCATCATCACCACACCATGGCACAAACTTTGGTCTCCCAAAACCCCTGTAAAAGACAGACCACAGTCCCCTCACCTAACCTATCCTACCGCAAACATTTTTTATTTTATTACATTTTAGCCTGAAGGGCTCTAGCTGTATAAGAGATAATAAGAGATGGAAAGGCATAACAATTCAAACTTCTTTTCTTTGGTGGACCAAAAGAAAAAAGATTGAAGTATTACTTCCTCTCAACATCGAGCTCGCCCCAATATATAGACCACGATCATAAATATTCCTTACTCTGAACCATATCAATACCATCATTATATTGTCTCCCATGACTATCTGAGTTCATGTATATCCTATACAGATATCCTTTGTGTCGACTATGTCGTACTACAAAGTTGAACTCTCCTTCAAAAGACTTTCAACTCCTTAACCTATACTGACTCTTTCGACCTCATACTAAGGCGGCTCAGTCCCTAATATACATTATTCCCCATAAGACTTTATTATTGAACGGAAGAACTTGAGAGGAATACATTGCTATTGGAAATAGGACATTTCTTCATTTAATATTCTTTTGGTCATCTTTTTTCTTTTTGGCTTCGGTCCATCATCACAGCATTGGTTGAGCCCCATCATATTACATGAAACAAATACAAGTATTAGTATTCTCATATATAAGCCCAAACAAAAGTAATGGTCTAACATGTAACAATTATTTATTACAATGAATGACTATAAGTACACTATATATATTTTTTTTTACATACGTACATGAAATGCTTTCAACCTATTTATATGTACAATATCTCTATATCTCCTATTGCTTAACTTCGTAATTACATAATTTACATTAGATATTCTTTCCACTATTCTGAACGGCCCTTTATATAACCTACATAATTTCAAACTCCTATTGTCCACCCGTCTTGGTGTATAAACTAATACTAATTGTCCCGGTGAAAAGTCCTTTACTTTAGCCCTTTTGTCAAAATATCTCTTTTGCCTAACCTGTGCCCTTCTAATATTTTGTATTGCCTTCCGGACTAACGTACTTTGTAAATTATGTCTCTCGGCAAAATTTACTTCTCGGTTTTGACTATCCCTCTTTACCCCCATGTCGCTTTGGAATATCGGTTCCCTAGCGTACATCATCATATATGGTGAAACTTTAGTGGTTGATTGTTTGCTAGTGTTATATGAATGACAAACTAATGGCACAAATCTACACCCTTCATCACATTTTACAACAACATTTTCACTCTTTCGCGTGTCCGCGCACCCCTTTTTCATATCATTTTTACCTCTATATAATTCGTATGAATTATTGCGATCACTCTTATTTTCTCTGAAATTAAACATATTAGTC
Organism: Apodemia mormo; assembly: GCA_036924255.1. Taxonomy (NCBI): domain Eukaryota; kingdom Metazoa; phylum Arthropoda; class Insecta; order Lepidoptera; family Riodinidae; genus Apodemia; species Apodemia mormo. Next base: position 21,027,234 of record JAUPFN010000025.1, read on the forward strand.
TTCATATTTTCCTTCGTATTCATTTTTGACGTCGCAGTCAATGAATACGAAGACTTTATGTCAGCTCGTTTTATAATATTACATATATTGCGCATGTTGTTATGGCAACTATCTCTATTATTTGCAAATTGTCTAAAGCTATTTAAATTAAAATTTACAAAAAACCTTTTATCTATACACAAATAACCCTTTTTACAGTAAATAACTACATCATATTTATTAAGGAAATCCTGCCCCAGGATCATTTCGTACCCAATATTATTTACAATCACCATGTCGTTGGGGAAGACCCTTGCATTAATGAGGAGATTTACTCTCGCCTCACCAACGACTTTTAGTGTAGACCCTGTAACAGATTGAATTTTATCTCTGCTATATGGAACACTGGCTCCATATGGCAGATTTAATTTTTTGCTAAACTCGCGGACATACATGAGATATTTGCCCCCGTGTCTATTAAAGCGAGACATTCCTGTCCCCTAACACATAAACGAATACATGGATTTTTTACACCTGATATTTTATCCTCTTGTTTGGCTTGAAGTGGTGCGGGCGTGACTGCTTCGCACATATTGACGCGATGGCCCACGCCATCCGTGTGTTGTCGTGACTTCGGACCGCTTCTGAAAGAACTTTGTGTACATAAGGCTGTCTTTTTATATTGAGGTGTACGAAAAACTTCCGTCGGTTTTTGGTGATCTTGTTGTGAACACACCGGCGCACCAGGAAGGACGTTTGTTTCCTTCCCATACAAATATTTCTGTGGCAACCCAACTGGTGGCTGCAATGGAAGGTCAACCGTGGAATGCGGTTTTCCTCCAAATAACTCGTTATACTGCCTTATCGTGTCACGTAGCTCCTCTCGTGACTTATATAATTGCAATCCCAATTTTTCCTTGAACGAGGGCAATATCGTTTTAAGGAATTGTTTTATGAAAATTACTTCTGAAATTTCAGCTTTGGTTGCGGTGTCGCTGAGCCTGTAAAAATAGGTTAATAGTTCCTCATCACGGCCTTGCTTAGATACATAAAATCGTTCCACATAGTTTATTGAAACGGGGAATTCGTTTTCAATTTTACTACATAATTCATCGAAATTGGCCGTGTCGGTATATATCATTTTATAAAATGCTAATGCCGGACCGTCGAGATATAGTCCCAGCAGTAACGGTAGGCTCTCCATATCCCATTTGTTTATCGCCGCGACCGTTCTGAAATCTTTAATAAACTCAGCGAACGCCAAGTTTTGCGTTCCGTTGAAGCGCTTGATGGCCTCCATCACACCTCTTACCCTCTGACACCAATACTTAGCCCTCCTGGTTTTTCTAGCGTGGTGATTGCGCGTAGCGCCTGAACGTGGGGACTTCCGTAGCCACTTCACACAGCGACTTCCCGCAGCGACTTCCCACAGCGACTTCACACAGCAACTGCACACAGCAACTGCACACCGCGACTGCACGGCGCCTCCGCCAACTTGTAACGGCGCCCGACGACTATTCAGCCGGACGTGTTACTTTGGGGACGATATCCCTTTTTTATTCAGGGAATCCTTCTTTACACTCGCTTGGCAGCTTGAGGTACTAATGAGAAGCAGGATTTTCCAGGATTCTCTAATAAATAGACTTTCGTAATGTATCTTCTTTTATTTTCGTGGGACGTCTGTCCCTTGTCACATTACAAACTCGACTTACATTCTATTGTATAACTTTTTCTAAACAATTCCATTCTACGTTCGAAAACAGACAAAGCTGCCAGTTTTTACGTAACACCATAAAGGTGTTACATCCCAACTTGTAACGGCGCCCGACGACTATTCAGCCGGACGTGTTACTTAGGGGACGATATCCCTTTTTTTATTCAGGGAATCCTTCTTTAGACTCGCTTGGCAGCTTGAGGTACTAATGAGAAGCAGGATTTTCCAGGATTCTCTAATAAATAGACTTTCGTAATGTATCTTCTTTTATTTTCGTGGGACGTCTGTCCCTTGTCACATTACAAACTCGACTTACATTCTATTGTATAACTTTTTCTAAACAATTCCATTCTACGTTCGAAAACAGACAAAGCTGCCAGTTTTTACGTAACACCATAAAGGTGTTACAGTACCTTACGGTGGTAGCGCCACCCTACGCTCTAGTTCGCTATCCAAATGATGGACGGACGTGGTCTAGGTTCGTAGGCGGGTTTGATGGGGAACATTGTGATTGGAACGATGAATGAAAAATGTGACCATCGCAAGATATTACCCGTGACGTCGTCGTATTCACGTAAAAGATGCACGGCTGTGTCCTCAACACAGTCACAACCCGTTTTTTTCAGGAGAAAACAATGATTAGTAAGCATTAAATATTCATTGAATACTTATGTAATAAGGAAATCATAAATTTAAATCTATCGGGCTTAACCCAAATCTAGAAAATAGTGCCTGAGTCGGGTGATGACCCAATGGTGTGTTTATGTGTCACGTAGTGCTGCAAAAATACCACGCCGGGCGGCGAACAAAGTTACCTTTTGATACCTTACACTAATGTTACACTCAAACAAGAAGCGTTATTACTTCAATTACAGAGCAATGTTTGTTCGAAAGTTGTAGTCATATCATTTTTTAGCTTATATTTTTTTTAAATGCAGTGGTCGCAAACTGAAGTACATAAATATCTAATACGCTAGAAAGTGGCCGGGTGGTCGCATTCTGACACTTAAAGCTACATAATATTTTGCTTGTTATAATCTCAATGATGCTTTTATGATTGTATAATTTAAAATCTGATGTTGTAGAAGCATAAAGATGCATGTCATCAATTTACGACCAAATTTTTTCTTGATAGAATTTTTTCAATTCACTCACTAAAATAGGTGGTCGCAAACTCACTTTGGTCGAAAATTATGATGTTAGTTTGCGACCGCCCTGATTTAGTACGAAAGAAAGTAAATTAAAATAAGTAAATAAATAAAATATTGCTTTCTTTATATGATGGCAGCCCCGCAAGATAAACACAAAATGAAAAATACCAGTTTTCTTAGGACTACTTTAAGGTAAATTTACTCGGCGAGGAAAATGACGTTATCAAAATATTGCTTAACTCTTATGTTGTCAACCACGACCAAATTAGTAAAGAAATATTAAGAAAATACGGTCACCGTGCGTGTAATAGCGTTGTTATTATCCGCGCGGTGACTACTGATAAATGAGTCTAGTCACGAGTTGGGAAAATCACTGTTTGTAAATAATGAACTTCAATGGTGCCTATAAAAGAGAATTTGAATAAACATGTTTTGTATCTATGCGCGGGCGTCCGAATAAGTATAAACATGTCATTGGATAATTAGCTCAACGTTTAAGTACCTAATTTTTTTTACATATTCGGTATTAAAATCGAGTACTGAATACCCTCTTTTAGTATGTAGTTTTTATCAGCCAGTTTCTATACAAAATAATTTACAGATGTGAAACGAAAAAACAAGTTGTTGTTAGTCTAGATAATTAGTGTTCAAAATGAATATTTGTTTTTTATATCATAAGATAGCAAACAGGCTGATGGCTCTCCTGATGGTATGAGAAACCATCGCCTATACTCTAGACATCAAAAATGTTAACGGTGCGTTGCCCTCAGTGTGGATGTGTTTGGTGGTGTGGCCACCTTACCCTCCAAACCGGAACAAGACAAAAAACTTGAGAGGTGTCAAAGGACACCCGGATGGAACGAAGTTCCTTTTATTATTATTTACAAAAAACCTGTATACACTCAACAAAAATAATCGTCGCGTCACCACATTGTTCAATGCGAAATAGAAATGAAAATATCTGGCTTGCTTTCTATAAGAGAGAGAGAGAGAGACAGAGAAACATCCGCACGCCGCACAGCTTACAATACCTTACTATTGCAAAAAGTGTCGTGACAACTTTTCGTAAGAATTTTTTCCGTCTAGCCCCCTTTCACAACGCGCGATAAGGGACTTCGTAGAATTTCGACCCACGGTCGAATTTCGGCACCCGTTCGAAATTCGACCGGCGGTCGAAACTTGGCAACCGATCGAAATTCGACACTCGGTCGAAATTCGACTGTCCGTCTAAATTCAACTTTTGGTCGAAATTCGACATTCGGTCGAAATTCTGTATAAATGTCGAACATTTGGCACTAGAAAAAAGTAAACAATCAATCAAATATAATGCACGAGCTTAAGGGAAGTGGCTGGATATTTCTGTGCTTACAATACCTTACTATAGCAAAAAGTGTTGTGACAATTTTTCGTAAGAATTTTTTCCGTCTAGCCCTCTTTCACAACGCGCGATAAGGAATTTCGTTCCAATAACAAACATGTGGTAGATTTCTGCGTTGTCTCGTCCGGGTATTTGGTACCACTGCCTTACCTATTTGTGTCAACGCACCGTTAACATTTTTGATGTCTATAGGCGATGGTTTCTCTTTGCATCAGGATGGCTCTCCTGATGGAAAGAGAAACGATCGCCTATAGACATCAAAAATGTTAACGGTGCGTTGCCATACGTGTGGCGGGTTTACAATGCCACATGCACAAGTCTACCGGCTACCTTACCCTCCAAACCGAAACAAGACAATGACAAATAGGTGGTAGATTTCTGCTTTATCTCGGCCGCGTATTTGGTACCACCGCCTTACCTATTTGTGTCGCAATAGAGTCAATGCTTGTCATCATCATGTTCCAGTATGAATGGTAAGGTAGCCGGTAAACATATGCACGTGGTCTTAGACCTCGTTACAAGATAGCAACGCATCATTAAGATCTTTGGTGTCTATAGGTGATGATTGACTCTTTCCTTCAGAAGACCCGTCTGCTTGTTTGTTATCAAGATATAAAAAATTGACATTATTGCGGCAGGAATAGCTAATGCGATGGTATCAAATACACGGGCGAGACGTTGCGGAACTCTACCACCAAGTAGTTATGATGGTAGTGACACAGGGTGAAGTAGGGGATAAAAGACATTGGACATACTTGCATAAAATTTCGTATGAATTGAGTAAAATTGTCTGTCTGTGTGTGGTGGTAAACTGGTTTCTCACGTGTACCACTAGGTGGCGCTGTACAAATCACATACAAATTCCTAGTAAACTCGAAACGCGCTCACGATCGAATGCGAAAAGAAAAACTCACACTTAGCACTCTGCTGCTTTATAACAACGTTCGTGACAAATGCTTGGTCAGACGTGTCACTACTGTCGTGACTACTAGGTGGAGTTCAGCAGCCCGTCTCGTCGATCTGTTACACCCCTCATAGCCTTTGCATATTGCTGATTTGCAATCATAACTGCAAATCATCAATAAAGTAATATATAAACACATGTTTTTCAATTTTCAGTTAGTTAGATATTCTCTAGTCTAACTGTTGCCCAGCTATGGACCCGGTTTCTTTCTGCCGACTGGCTTTCATTAAATAGACTAGTGCTATATCCCTATTCTGGGCCGTTATAACCCTACACAAGGGAATTGCGAGTAAAGAGTTATCCAAATTGTCCTAAAATCCAATAAAAGTGTACAATATTAATAGTAAATATTAAACTTCTGTTCTCAAAAGTGCCTTTTTTTAAAGTGCTTGAGTGATAGACCTAACAGAGGGCTAAGTGTAAGTTTTTCTTTTCGCAATCGATCGTGAGCGCGTTTTGAGTTTACTAGGAATTTGTATGTGATTTGTACAGCGCCACCTAGTGGTAAACTGGTTTCTCACGTTTACCACTAGGTGGCACTGTACAAATCACATATAAATTCCTAGTAAACTCGAAACGCGCTCACGATCGAATGCGAAAAGAAAAACTCACACTTAGCACTCAGATCGTACGGCACTCCACGCGGATTCCAGCTTTGTCAGGGCTTTAAGCCAGTAACCGGGGCATGCGGCGTTTTGAAGCCCAGACAAAGGTCTCCCCTTTGCCAGCGCATAGGCTACCGGTCCAATAACAGAGTGCTAAGTGTGAGTGGTTCTTTTCGCATTCGATCGTGAGCGCGTTTGGAGTTTACTAGGAATTTGTATGTGATTTGTACAGCGCCACTTAGTGGTAAACGTGAGAAACCAGTTTACCACTAGGTGGCGCTGTACAAATCACATACAAATTCCTAGTAAAATCGAAACGCGCTCACGATCGAATGCGAAAAGAAAAACTCACACTTAGCACTCTGTACCCTTTTTGTGTGACATCTATTGATGGTACATGGTATCACCGTTAACATTGCTGCCGATATGTAAAAGTTTACCGGCTACTTTTTCCTCCAAGCTGGAAGTTGGAGTACTACCATATTGCGATATTGCTGTAGAAATAGGTAAAGTGGTGATGGTAAAAAATCGGGCAAAACGTCTCAGAATTCTACCACCTAAGTCACGATGGTAGTGGTACGTATAGCCAATCATACTATTTACAAACTACCTGGCTGCATAGTAGATATTTTATTGATTCAATAAAATAAATTAAAAATACATCGATATTTTAATTATCACGTTTTATGTCCCATATATTTCCTCATCCTACATATTTATTTAAGCCCTAAATAAAATACGACCGTCCATCCATGATAAATGTACTGGCTAATTTATTAAATCTATACCAATGAATAATATACCTTAAGTCTTTCACGTAAAAATGAAAATAGGTCTACTTTAGATCTAACGTCTATTTCACGTAGTGAGCATAATGTTGGGAATTTAACATATAATTAGGCAATTTTATATTTAATAAAGCAAACTTAAAAAAATATAAAATGTATTAATGGATATAGTAAAATATTTTGATATGTATTTTATAAAAACAATAAAACATCTTTTAAGTTCCACAATTAATTGATTTTAACCATAATGAAAATAGTAAAGTTTACATATTGTACATTGATGATTTATATTATATATGTTGATATATATATATTGATGATTGATATTATGTTATTGATTAGGTTACAGAGTGTATCATGAATGTCACATGAATTAGTATGTAATACTTAAATATTCTGAATAACACTAGTCACTCACTGTACTAACACTAAACTTAACCGACTACACAATACCTTTTCAAGTATCGCTCTCGATCGCTTTATAAAAACTGCTCTGTATTTTTCAACACATCTCTATTTATACCCAGGGTAAAGTTCTACCTGGTTCCAGAAAAATCTAAATTTATCGCGTAATCAATGAATCACTTCTAATTGTAAACAACTTATGATAAACAAGTCATAGTACACGCTATTCACCCTTATTTCACTCTTATTCCATGTATCAGAAAGTCCACTATGGCATAGCTATCCGGGTAACGGCCAACTATTTATTTATTAATAGGAGTAGCTATCTCTTTCTTTTATTTCTAGATCCCTCCAGCGTTCCAACCCTTCACGTTTCTAGATTATTCGTAACAATAATATTAGTATAGATAATTAAGTCCGGACTAATGGCGGTGTTCTGTGTTTAATCAGCGAACATCACTAAATATGAGAGGCGTGAGAACTGCAATATGTACAGAGATGGCTGAGATTAGATAGAAATAATACGGTTGTTTACCTTAATTATGCCCTAGATTAAAATTGTCTTGTATCTTGTGGTCTATTAGTTAGCTTAGTTGGATCAGATGATAGATCACGAGGCCCCAGGTTCGATTTCTGAATCAGGTGAGAGTTAGTGAGGTTTCTAATAAGATAGAACAAGAAGATAAGGCATTATTTGTTGGCCGTATGTGAAGAAGCGTTATCATGGTGTAGAAGAATGCGGCTTTTGGGTCGTCTTTCGCGAACTTTTTCTAACACCCTGGGTAAACAAATGGCAGAATACCACTCGGTATTAACACTCTTTTGATCTTCAAGTGGAATTGTACAGATAGGACCCGTAGCTGAGAAAAAAAACGTGATCATTTTTTTACCAGCGTTTCTCGCCTGTCTCACTTTTGTTGGCCTGTTCTCATTTTCAAACACCCATTCACAAGATTGCTGTTTTTTTGGGTTCAAAACAATAAATCCACGTTTCGTCTCCTGTGACAATGTCATAAACAGCATTAGAATGTTTGTGGTCGTGCTTCAGTAGCATCTGTGAGCACCATTCCACGCGAGCCCGCTTCTGCTCCGCTGTCAGTTCATGAGGGATCCAACGACAACAAAGTTTCCAAACTTTCAATTCTTCGTTTAAATTTTTTTGAATTTGGCTCATACCAATCCCCAATAGTCCTCGAATTGACTCATAGGTAATCCGGGGGTTTTCTTCAATTAACCGCTTAATAGTAGCCACATTATTTTTGACGGCAGTTTTTTTTAAAATTTATTATTGAATAAATAACAGTACATTTAACTTATATATAGTAGTATTTAAAAAACCACAAAGGTTTATACTGGGCAATACTACACATTAATTTTAAAAATATCATTATACATATAAGACACGGATATAAAACAATACGTTGGTAAACATTCATTCAAAAACTTAAATCACACTTCTTGAAAACTCCCTAAATTGTTCAAGAAGTAGGACTTAAGTTTGGTTTTAATATTTTTTTTTGTGTAATGTCTTTTACAAATTCAACTGGCAATTTATTTAACAAACGAAGAATCCACCAGCTAGTTGTCCTCTCATCGTACATATTTTTTACGCGCGGTAAACAAAACCGATTCGTAGAAACAGCTCGAGTATGTACAGGGTGTTTTACTATATTCTTTAAAGATTCGTTAAAAAGTTTTCTTTAAGTAAAATATACTTAAATTGTATTTGTACTGGCAGTATTTTACAATGTCTAAAAAGGCCTAAATCGTCATTATTAAATTGGGGCTTAATTTTTGGAGATACTATATTCTTTAATATTTTTAACTGCAGCCTATAAATTGGCTTAAATAGGAGGTATACGTACGGCCATAGCTGCTGAGCCCATATCGAACATGAGATTCAGCTAAGGGGCCGTTCATAAAATACGTTCGCATACAAGGGGAGGGGGGGTCTGGCTGAGTGTGGCAAGATGTGACAAGGTGGGACGGGGGGTATACGGCAACGTGACGTTCGCAGTTTATTATTTTTTGACATGAGCGCTAGCTCTGTGGCGCGACTCTAGCGGCGTTGCGATCCGTCACAACGGGTTTCTTTGTTTTTCCAATACTTGAGACAGTAACGTTTCCACGTACCCTGCGCGTAATGTTATTATAATAACTAAATAAATATTTTTAATTTTCAGAATTTGTGTACTATCATTTAGAATTTATCATACTCAGAAGGGGGGGGTCTTAGTTTTTGTGACGAAATATTTCTAGGGGGGGTCATAAAAAGTGTGACACAGCGTGACAATGGGGGGGAGGGGGTCAAAAAAAGCTGATTTTAGTGTGACGTATTTTATGAACGGCCCCTAAAGAGTTATATAGCACTAGTTTGACCTTAAATGGAATACGATCCTTGATTATGATTAAAGCCAAAAATTGTCTCAGTTTTCTACAAACATATTCAATATGATTCGACCGATTGAACTTCAAGTATTGACTCGAGACGAGAGGATAACAAAATATAATTACCTTGGTTTATCTCAATAGATATATAGAGGTCGTCTATAGGTGGGCAAGAGCATAAATTCATATTCGGTGTGTGCAAGCAGCCATGGTTACGGGCTATTAAATTTTTCACTGATCTCTGTTTAATGTAGGATTTAATTATTACTAATTTAGTTTTGTTTAGATTTAACACCATACCTAAATCGTGACACCATTGCATTAAGGCATTTAGGTCAGATTGTAAGAGGTCACAAGCCACTTGTGGGTCCTTATGACTCGCTGAAAGGTAAGTGTCATCTGCAAACTGATAGCATATAGAGTTCTTAAGGCGATTACAGCTGCGAACGACCTTGAGTTTCTAACAGGAGCGGCGCAAATATTATTTCTCGCGCTGCCGTGCTCCAAAGTCAAAGAGTATTTACAGTTGATGCAGATACCTACATTTTAACATTTTCGTTCACCTATATGAACTTTTATCATCGTGAATCGACTGAATGTTGTCAAACTCAAAACCAATAAACAGTAATCGCTCATTTATCGATTACATATACACTCATTTTACAAAAACGATAAATATCTAAAGAAAAAAAATATACCGAAAATCGACAAAAAATCATATAACAATTTACACAATAATAACAGTTACGTATCCTATTTCTTTGAAAGTGTTGTAATATACAATACATCCCGTGTAGCACTTTATTTTAATACATACAATCAACAATTAATTAATTAATACTTATCCATTTCATAGTTTGTTTAGTTTGTAGACATAGTAAGTAGTCATAAGAGTTGTATTAGTTTAGTAGTTAAGTTTCGTTGTATTTTATTTACTTTGTTCTATAGTTTTGTACACGTGTTTTTCTACCTTATGTTTTTTTTTCTCTTATTTTGGGCTTGCTGGAAGAAATTTCTTTAGAGATAAGCTTACCTTTTGTACTAATTTTGTCTTTAGTTTTACTTTTATTATTTGTGTACAATAAATGGTTAAATAAAAAATAAATAAATTAATTAATATTTAACAAAACCTTTCAAAATTTGATTTTGTAAAATGTAATCTCTTGAATAATATTTTAAAACTTTAACTAGCTTCTTAGTTTTTGTTTCAAAATCACGTAAGAGAAAAGTAGAGATATAATTTAATTTAATGTTTATATAGGAAAGTACTAAATAAGTTGGTTTATTTAGACCATTTGTATGTAATATATTTTATTTATTTATTTTTAGTTGCGAAGTCCTTACTACCTTCAAATAGTACCAGTTTTTATTTTATTTTTCTTTAGAGTTTTGCTTTTAGAAGATATATAAATTGATTTAATGTTTATAGAGGAAACTACTAAATAAGTTGGTTTATTTAGACTATTTGTATGTATAATATATTTAATTTATTTATTTTTAGTTGCGAAGTCCTTATTACCTTCAAATAATACCAGTTCTTTTTTTTCTTTACAGTTTTGCTTTTTATTCGCTTGCTTGAATTATCTTCGTTGTTTATGTTTTTATTTTTATTTTTGTACATTTATACAAAATATTGATAAAATACTTATCTATCTATACCTAATAAAACATTCAAGCGTAAACGTAAGTAAGTACATGAATAGTCTAAAAATATTATTCAGCGTCTACTCGCAAACAAAACCATTTATAAAGTACTAGCTTTCAGCCCCTTTAATATCCTCTTTTACCTCTTTAAGAGATAAAACTCACAGCATCCTTACATGCACGTTTATTTAATTGAATTAAAGAACGTGACTAATAAATTTGAAGAGATTTTGATTAAACATATTTTATTTTTTCTACAAACTTTACCACTTTTTTCATCCTTTGAAGAGATAACATTTGAAAACCTTAAACTCGTATTCATTTAATTGTATTAAAAATTATAAATACTAAGTTTTAAATAATTTCTACAATATTCTACAATAAACAATCTATTTTTTATACAAACATCAATGCTTTTTTTACCCTTTAAGGAATGAAATTTAAAAAATCCCCAAATATATGATTCTTAAATTGTGTTGAAGAACATAAGTGCCGAATTTCAAATCATTTTGACCATAAACGTTTGATTTTTCATATAAATTGTAAACACACTTTTACTCCTTTAATGTATGAAACTTCGAACATTACATGCATGTATTTTCAATTTTGATTGAAGAGCATAAGTACTAAAAAAATCCGAAAATTCGTACTTCTTAATTGTATTAAAAATCAGAAATACTAAATTAAAATAATTTAGATTTTATAGTAATGCAATAAATAAACACTTCATTTTGATACAAACTTTAAAGCCTCTTTTTACCTCTCTATGGGCTAGAATTCAAAAAAATATTAAATTTGTATTTAATTTTTTTTCAGATAAAGGATAATTTAATTACTGCATATCATTCATTACAACTCAAAAATGACAGAGTTTCATACAAACTTCCACCCCCTATTTTACCATCTTAGAGGATGAATTTAAAAAAACCCTTTCTTATTCCTTGTCTATATCATAAGAACAACATCTGTAAAAAAACAGCCTTCTCGGACCAAGCTCATTATCTACTATAAAAAAACATCCAAGCGTAAACGAAATGTTCAATTTCCAAACGGCACAACCCTACTATTGTGCCAAACGTTCTATCTGTACTATTACTCTTTGACTCGAATATGGAGAGCGGAGCATGCTAACATGCGACACAGCCTCCCCGTATGAACGCTACCGGGAGACTGACTTACGACGCAAGCGCTGTCCGCGAATTAAATAATAAGGTTTTTATTGATTTAATAGCACACTATAATGATTTTGTAAAATTTTGAACTTAAATTTTATAAAGCAATAAATTGTCTGTAATAAAAAGAAAAAATCATCAAAATCGTTACAGTAGTTTGGAAGTTATAAGCAAATTTTTGCGTAAAAATAAGAAAGATATTCGATTTTTTTTCGTCAAAAATAACAATAAAATTTAAAAAAACGAACTTAAAATTTAAACTTAATTATATTATACGTATAATGCATATTTTTTTTTAATTATTGGACCAACCGGTTAGCAGTAGTAGGCTTTCAAAGAGGTGTCTATTTCGTAGTTTGGCATTACCTATCGCCTTAATGCAATTACTCATGTTATTAACATAGGAGAGGAAAAAAAGGGGACCTAGGACAGATCCTTGTGCTGTGCCTTCAGTTGATGTTATAGGTTCCCTGAATGCATTGCCAACTTTAACAACCGATTTCCGATTCATCAAATAATTTTTACACCATTTGAGCATGGGGCCTTGTATTCCACAGTTATCCAGACTAGTTATCAGTTTCTTATGTTCTAAAGTATCAAAAGCGCGCGAAAAATCAATATATTAGGCTAATACGTGTTTTTTACTACAGTCAGTTGTGCCTTTACCTGATTGAAACCCAAATTGATTCCGGTATATTACTTGCTGTTTATCATAGAAAGTACGTATTTGTTCACAAACACATTTTTCGACGATTTTATCTACCGCAGATAGTAAAGTAATAGGACGATAATTAGCACAATGATCACGCCTACCCTTTTTAAAAATGGGTCTAACACAGCCTATTTTTAAGTCATTTGGATAAGCACCAGTTTTACGCTACAGGTAACTAAGTTTGCAATAGCAGTTGACAGTTCTTTGCCATCAACCACTTTAATGTCAGATATACAAATGTTGTCAGGGCCGGGAGATTTGTTTGGGTTCAAATTTTGTATTATTTTATTAATGCTATCACTTGAGGTTTTCTAAAATAATATAATTCACGAAATTCGTTATGTAAAGAAACTCGACCTCTCTTAAATTCAGCAAACCATCGCCTCACGGTGCTCAAACAAGGTGCTTCTCTCCCATAAGCATTTTGAAGACGAGCGGCACAGTCTTGCGGAGAAAGAAAACTTTTAAAATCATAAAAAATCTTCGCTCTAAAACCTTTTCGACTTAATTCCATTTTCGTTGCGTACACAGAACTTTGATGTGTGATAAAAAACAATTGACAAATCATTTCCCGCCAATTGTTTTTTTTATTACTAAGAAGGTTGCAACGTTTTAAAAATATAACATTCGAAATTCCAATAGTTCCTATTAGCTAGAACCTAAGAGAAAAATCAGAAATTCTCTTAGGTTGCGCTGTTTCTATATGGCTGGTTTTAGAACCATTGTTTAGCTATTTTAAATATAAAACACTGTGTTATGTATTCTATCTCATTCCTTCAGCTCAATCTTATACATTTATGTGTTTTTTTCCCTATCGTGACGAATTTTCACTGCGTATTACCTTGTTCCAATTAAATTTATGCTAATGTATATCCAGAACAAATAATTACGTATTTTGAGCGTGTAACAGTATGAGAGATTAAACAACAGCATGAAACGGTGTCATTATTTGGATTAAGTACGGTAAGTACAATTAATCAATCTTAATTGTCTGCCACTAAGCTCCATTTTGTCACGAGAGGTAAAATTATGTGGTTATGAAATTACGCGTGTAAATTTAGAGTCGTATTAAACAGGGCGAATTATGGCGTACTTTGAAACGTAGTAAATAAAGTTTTAGCTTTTTTGAACCCACTTCCAAAACAAGGAGGTTATTTATTTTATTTATTTATTGTAAACAAAACATTTCATAACAGAAAATAAACGAAAGTAAAAGGCGAGCTCATTATCCCTAATTAGAGATATCTTATAGCTAACCCAAGACAGTGTAATATAATGTTAAAACAGGCATATACACACATATATATACATATATATACACATATATATACATATATATATACACATATATATACACACACACATATATATATATATATATATATATATATATATATATATATATATATATATAGAGTAGTTTGTTTTGTGTTTTAATTAATACCGTACATTGTCTACCTGTTTTAACATTATATTACACTGTCTTGGGTTAGCTATAAGATATCTCTAATTAGGGATAATAAGCTCGCCTTTTACTTTCGTTTATTTTTTGTTATGAAATGTTTTGTTTACAGTAAATAAATAAAATAAATAACCTCCTTGTTTTGGAAGTGGGTTCAAAAAGGCTAAAACTTTATTTACTTATATATATATATATATATATATATATATATATATATATATATATATATGAGTAAATTTAGGATTTTAATATTATTAAGTTCAAGTTAATGGCAATGCCAATGGCGTGTGACAGTGTGTAATTCAATTTCAATTTACATGTGTTACACATCGACGATCTTACTAGAACATTGTTGTGACAAGCACTGACGCCGGAACTGTGACAAAACCCGAGCGAAACGTTACATAATTTTACTACCTTGTAGTCACAATAGTATCGACTTATATGGATTGGTCAAATTTGTTGATCCATAGTTCGTTTTAACTGTCTGAACAGGATATATATATGTAGGAAGTGGGTCAGATATGATAAATAAAATGCGGATGTGGTAATATAACATCTCTTTATATTTTGTTCAACTTCTATTATTAATTACTAGTTCTCACTAACAAAGTAAACCATAATTATTCCTTACTACAAATAAGTCATAATTTAAGCAATAGATAGTCAATTATAAATTGTACTACGACTAATTTATAGTTGACAATAATAATTAATTTGTTTGCACATTAATTATCCAAGAGTCAAGAATAAGCTACGAGCAAGATACAACAAGTGTACCGAGCCACGCCAGAGCCAAGACTGCCTTATCGGCGGGCGCTCAGAGCCTTTTATACAGGTAGCAAAACAAGTTGAGTAGTAGGGATATCGAACGATGCGCTTGCCGGCCCAGGCGGTGCATTTGTTGTTTACACTTTACAATATTCTTGCATTTGACGACGCGGACGCCGTCACGGCCATACTGACATGCACACGTCCTCGTGTGCGCATCTTTATACATCCGAGGACAAGGAACGCCTCGTTCATCCTGACATATCTTTTAGAAAACTAAACATAATCTTATTTTTTTTTACAATTCTATAATTAGCGGGATCTTTTAGCGAAATGTTACAATAGTGTGCTGGTCCGATAACCCCTTCAGCAACTACAACTATTAAACCTTTCTCGTCAGTTTTGACACCGGAGACTGGATCCAACTAAGCTAGGAATCCCTCATCAATTAAAAAAACCGGAGACTGGAGTGTATTAAGCTCCCTCTCATCAGTTAAAAACCGGAGACTGGAGTGCACTAAGCTCCCTCTCATCAGTTAAAACCGGAGACTGGAGTGTACTAAGCTCCCTCTCATCAGTTTAAAACCGGAGACTGGAGTGTGCTAGGCCGGAAATCCCTTTAGCTAAAGTGCTAGACCGGAAATCCCTTTAGCTAACAGTGCTAGACCGGAAATCCCTTTAGCTGAGAGTGCTAGACCGGAAATCCCTTTAGCCAACAGTGCTAGACCGGAAATCCCTGTAGCTAATGCTAGACTGGGTTGCGATTCCTGTAGCCAAAAGGCTAGACCGGAATGAACCCCTTTAGCTGAGTCATACTCCCTTCAATGACTAATCTTCCTACATTTTTTGTCAATCTTACATCTCTTGTCAATCATACATTTTTGTTACATTACTTTTACTAATTTTTTTTTATTTTACATTGATTTCTTTTCATAGTTTTATAAGACTCCCATTTCCTTTAATTATTATTATTTATTTTTTTTACTTACATTTTTAGTGATATATTTTTTTATCATCACGTTACTACATTTTTTTTCCTTTAATTTATATCGTATTTTTTTTGCGAATGATGCAGCCTCATGAACAGTGGCATTAGTTATTACAAGATTAGAGAATCTCCTTCGCATGTAGTTCGAAGATATTAAAAACTGACTCTTATAACTATTTACAATATACACTGCATTTCTATCAATATTGTTTGGACCAGTTTTATGAACAAGATCATTATCATGAGTATACGCCGTCACGTCATCCTTGCTATAATTTTCATATAGGTACCTCAAGAAACCCTACAGGAATATGGGGAACTTCGCAGAGGCTATCATGAGCGCACTTGTTTTCTAAAATTGCGGTAACTTTTAAGGAGCCCTTATATTTTGAATCAAGTTTCGTTTAGTGTCGTTCTTCATTCCTAACAAAGACAATGTCATCTACACTAAAAGGTTCAATTTTTTTTTTTTAACTCTACTCAACCGTAAAATGTCCGATTGGGCTGATTTTTTGATTGTATTGGATACACTGGACATTCAAAGCTTGTAGATACTTTTGTGAGTTTTTAGTTAGTTGCCTTGAATATCGAATGTCAAATCAATCGGGGCAAATCCAGAGACCCTATACCTTAATGCTGTTGAGCGCGTGTTGAATATTACCTAACCGCTCTTGCCATGATTTGTCAGAGTTATACTCCGCTATCATTATTCAACCCTACAAGATTCGCATCACACGTTGGGACTGACTATTAGCTCTATATGTGCCTGTCGCAAGAAGATGTAAATCTGTATTGTTTTTTTTTTTAAATATTAATTTGAGTTCAGTTGGTAATAACCTTTAAGATCGTTATTAACGGTCTTCAAAGGGTCCACTAAATCAATTTAAGCTCGCCGGATTTAATTCAATTGATTGTCAATTGTTTTTAAAAATATCTACTAAGCGCTCTCTATCTTTACTTACAAGGTCAGTGTTTACCACACCCTTGCTAACAGATTTTAAAATTGAGCAGGATTAAGTTTTTAAGTACTGTTAAGCATTAACCTGTTGTTGCTTAGTTCCTATTCTACCTCGCTCCAAAATTTTGCGGCCTAACGAAACATTTTTATTAAGGCTCATCAGGTTAAACGTGAAATATAACCTCCAAATTTAAATTTTGCCCTGTGGTTAGAATTTGATCTGTTGAGTGGAAACTACGTCAGGAGAAGCTACTACTTAGATTCTCGTTCATAAAACCGTTTTCCTACAAAGGAATCACAAGAGATTTGTTTGATATGGCATTCTGAACTAGAGTCAAATATAAAAGGTAATTAAATTTCACTTAGTGTAATACACCATGTGACGCTCTGGAACAGATGTTGACTGGTTTTCTGTTTTCGGAACTCGAAGTGGCAACTTCTTTCTTCTTGTAGCGCATTGGATGAATGGAAGCTATGTGGCTGGGCCGGGGTCACAACATACATAGCAGACCACTGGTGGTCGGCCACTGGACACGCCACCAGAGATAGTGGTAGATGACCTGCTTTCGCTGCAAGCAAAAATTATTTGAGATAAGTTTCTGTTTATCACGGCAATAGTTGTTACGATGTTCGATTCTATCACAAAAATTGTAACTTCCTCGAAACACAGTGGTGCTCTTAAATCGGTTCATATCTAAGTCTAAAAGGAAGAGATCTTCAAGTCATAATATAGCTTGCCAAAACAGCAGCTTGTGAAGTAGGTGACGGCATGACTCTTAAGTGAGTGAGTAGCTACAATGATCAGATCAACCCCGACTAATTTTTTCTTTTCTATATTTATTTTACTTAAGGTACACCAGCTAGTAAGTTACACCACAAAAATGCTACAAGTCAGATGAAGGGTCTTTGGAACGACAGAAGCATCTCATTAAAAACAAAGCAGAGGCTGGTTTGAATGCTGGTGTTCTCCATATTTACGTACGGCGCAGAGTCATAGACACTAAGAGCTGCAGACAGACGTCGCATTGATGCGTTTGAAATGTGGTGCTGGAGGAAAATGTTACGTATCCCTTGGACAGCACACAGGACCAACGCCTTCATACTAAAACAACTTGGAGTAAAGACCAGACTGTCTGCTACGTGCTTTCAAAGAATTCTATAATACTTCAGCCACATCTCTAGAAAGCAAGGAGACAATCTCGAAAAGCTAATCGTGACCGGAAAAGTAGAAGACAAAAGACCACGTGGTCGTACTCCTATGCGATGGTCAGACCAGGTTTGCACCAATCTTATGTCTAAAATGTTTTATGATGCTCTGCACGCCGCTGAAAATAGAGTCCAATGGCATAGTATTGTGCTATCAAGAACAATCTAATGAGGAGGTTACGACCCTCAGTAATGAAGAATACAAAGCTAGGAGGAGGACACCAGTTAGTCATATCGTCTGCTTCATCAGAATCAAAGTATATCAACTTAAGGGGAGTAGATGCATTTACAGAACGTAAATTAATATTTTCTGCTATTTTTCAAAGAATAGTTTCCATACCACAAGCGAAAAGAGACATTTACTGTTCTACATAATTAACCGAAATAGTTTGATGCTGAAGTGGGAGTGAATCCGATCCCACTTCTGATGTAGGAAGTGGGTCAGATATGATAAATAAAAAGCGGATGTGGTAATATAACAGCTCTTTATATTTTGTTCAACTTCTATTATTAATTACTAGTTCTCACTAACAAAGTAATCCATATTTATTCCTTACTACAAATAAGTCATAATTTAAGCAATAGATAGTCAATTATAAATTGTACTACGACTAATTTATAGTTGACAATAATAACTAATTTGTTTGCACAAATTAATTATCCAAGAGTCAAGGATAAGCTACGAGCAAGATACAACAAGTGTACCGAGCCACGCCAGAGCCAAGACTGCCTTATCGGCGGGCGCTCAGAGCCTTTTATACAGGTAGCAAAACAAGTTGATTAGTAGGGATATCGAACGATGCGCTTGCCGGCCCAGGCGGTGCATTTGTTGTTTACACTTTACAATATTCTTGCATTTGACGACGCGGATGCCGTCATATATATATATATATATATATATATATATATATATATATATATATATATATATATATATATAACATGATCTGATATATATGCGGAAAATATGAAAAAATAAAAAAATCTTTTCGTTTTTCAAATTAATTAAATATGATTTTTATAAGAGCGCCATCAAACATCTTAATAGAGTTTTATACTTGGAAAACGCTAGAAGTTGATAAAAGGCGAATACTAGCTGAACCGTGCGAAGATTTCGCAGGGGTCAGCTATATGTAAAATTAGAATTGAATTGATTAATTTCCCTTGGTGTTGGTCCAGGCTCCGTTTGAAAAATAGTCCACCTGCCTTTCTGCATGGCAGTTCATAAGAAGCGAACGTTTTTCTATGCGAGTCACTACTGTCGTGGCTACTAGGAGGTAGAGTTCTGTATTGCCCGGGTCTGGTTTCACCGCCTTACCTATCCCTGTCGCAATAGCGCCAGTGCTTTCCACTATCGCGTTCCAGTTTGTAGGTTAAGATAGTCGGTAAACTTAGGCATGTGGTTTTAGGACCTCGCGACAAACATAGAAACGTACCATTGACACGTTTGGTGTCTATAGATGATGGTCGTCACTTTCCATCAGGAGAGCCATCTGCTTGTTTGTTATCTTATTATATAAAAAAAGGAAAATTGACCTTAAAATTGATAACAATAATTTAATTAATAATAAATGTCCATAATCAATTAATAATAAAAAAATAAGTTTAATAAAAAAATAATTTGAAAAATAGTCACCATTTTGGTCTAGTGGTCCGGTGTTCGTGTTGACTACACGGTGTCCGGTTTGATTCCCAGTTCGTGCAATTCAAGAAAAGAGTTTTTTCAGTTTTCTGATAAAATTTACTTTGCCCGGAATGGGATAAGTGGCCAATAGCGTCATACTGTGGGACAAATTATCTTAGGCTAATCGTAGGTGTACTTGTTGTACCATCTCTCAACCCCTTCGGGGATACGGGCGTGAAGATACTTTTATTTAATTTAAATTATAAAACATGTCAATAGGAATTATTTTACTCTCCTTCAAATAAAGTAATCGATTGCACTCCGTGGGGTATCATTTTCGGGTGCGCTGTCCCTTTCAAGTTGTATAAACAAAGGTAATCTCACGAATCATGATAGCGTTATATGGATTACAATACGTATAATCATTCTCCATTATCAACCGCTAAACTCCGCAATGTCACGGGGAGGTGACATTATATCGCTTTAATACAATTTGTGTATAAATAAAGCCAGCTACAATTGTACGATTTAAGCGACACATAAATATTTTGTACATTGTAGGATAGCATTGGGATAGCAGTCCCGTATCGACAAGCTGATTAATTCCTGTCCCTGTCAAGTTGTATATAAACAAAGGTAATCTCATGAATCATGATAGTGTTATATAGATTATATACAATACGTATAGTCATTTTCCATTATGAGCCGCTAAACTCCGCTATGTCACGGGGAGGTAACATTATATCGTATAATACAATTCGTGTAGTAATAAGTCCAGATACAATTGTACGAATTAATAATAATAATAATCTTTAGTATGAATAAAAGCGCTCCAAATCTTAAAAGACTCACACCTTTACCTTATCTGTCTATTTCTATCTCTATCTCTATCGTATCCATTCTATCTTATCTAAAATACTGATTGCGTTGGTAATTTACTTTTTTTTAAATTCGGATTCTAAAATTATTCTGAGCTGGACAAAGTGCTCTTGGCTTTTTGCTATTAAAAAATATCAACAGCACCTTAAAAGTTTTATACCCCGTGTTGGTATGAGCCTCCTTTGAAGAGTAGACCAACTGTCATTCTATCAGGCAGGTTGTAAGAGGTGATCATTTAGCTATACGTGTCACTACTATCGTGATGACTAGGTAGTAGAGTTTCGCAAGTTCCGAGTTTTTGTCACCACCGCCTTTTCTATTCCTGCCACAATAGCGTAAATGCTTGTCATTATCGTGTTTCAGTTTGAAGAGTAAGGTAGACGGTGGACTCGTGCATGTTGCAATGCCATCCTGCCACACGGATAGCGGAGCACCATTCACATCTTTGGTGTCCATAGGCGATGGTTGCTCTTTTCATTAGGAGAGCCATGTGCTTGTTTGCTAGCTAATGACATAAAAAAATACACATTCACATCCCCATGCCTCAAAAGTCAGTAGTTGACCATTATTACTGAACTAACGACTGCCCTGTGGTCGAAATTCTGCCGTAGCGTACAATAAAATTTTCGAGTCGGTTTATGTACATATAAGTTGTAAAAACGATTTCGATAAAATTTCGATGAATATTGTGTACATATCACATTATTTAAAAATCCGACGAGTACAATATGGGGATCTTCAAGAGAAGAGTGAACAGGTACCTTCTAGGGAAGCGCGTTCTATCTTAGGCCGCATCTTAGCTTACCATCAGGCGAGATCGTGGTCAAGCGCTTCCCTATCGATAATTAAAAAAATATATTAGGTTTTTGTGATCCTCCGTAATATAAACTTTAACATTGCCTAATTTCACACTCCGCCGTTTGCGTAATTTTCTTAAAAAGGAGCACAAAATATTAATATTATATATAAATATGTCATACATCACTATGTTACAGAATCGTAAATTAACAGTTTAGTGGTTTTCGAAAAAAACAATTTCAACCCAAAAACAAAAAATACGTGACCTCCCAAAGGAGTCGGCGTGATGACATTTACCTTTATTATACATTGTTAGAAGTACCCCTAAATTTATATATATTACTCACACATCACATGATTTCACCTCTCGTGACAAAGTGGAGCTTAGTGGTTTGCAATTGATAATTTATTATACGCACTATACATAAAACTTATATTAATACTAGCTGTGCCAGCGACTTCGTCCGTGTTGATTTTTTTAAGTAGCCTAAGTTATCCTTATTACATTGGCTATCAATCAGTGAAAGTCCCGTCAAAATCAATCCAGCCGTTCCAGAGATTAGCCGGAACAAAAAGACAGACAGACAGACAAAATCGTAAGAAGTGTTATTTTGGTATGTGTACCGTGTATACATCCATATGCATTTAGGTAAAACCGGTTATTTTAATATTACAAACAGACACTCCAATTTTATTTATTTGTATAGATACTCAGGCCTACGGTCCCTCTCAGCTGTGAGGGCTGTGTCAACGCGATCACAATATAAAATATGACTATGATTTCAAAAAGGAATCAAAACCTTTAAGGGACTTCCCGTTAAACTAAAATTATGAACTTTATGTTACAGCACGTGTCAAGGGAAAAATCCAAAAAACGTAAATTTTTAGTGGCATCACAATAAAACGTGATTAAAAATATATAACCACTAACTGTGCCCGCGACTTCGTCCGCGTAGTTTTTTTTTTTAAAAAGTAGCCTAAGTTACTCCTTATTACATTAGCTATCTACCAGTGAAAGTCCCGTCAAAATCGGTCCAGCCGTTCCAGAGATTAGCCGGAACAAACAGACAGACAGACAAAAATCGTAAAAAGTGTTATTTTGGTATGTGTACCGTGTGTAAATCCATATGCATTTAGTTAAAACCGGTTATTTTAATATTATAAACAGACACTCAAATTTTATTTATTTGTATAAAAGATGTATTGATAGTGTAAATATATTATGTGTACGATTTATAACTACAATACATAGGTATTTATAAATACAATTCATAAGAAATACGTAATATTTTACGTAAAATAATTTCATCACAAAATTTCAACTCGATCCGTCGATAGGAAGGGCTCAAAACGGTATTGCACTGAAATGAGACAGGTATCAGAACAGCTAGCCAAAGCCGCTATTCTATAATCAATAGTTTTCAAAATAAATAGTTTCATTTTGATACGGCAAAATCGCGAAACGACCCATCTCTAGTTAGAGGTATATACTTCCACTCATGTACGTGAAAACCGGCTAAGTACGAGTCGAACTCGCGCACGGAGGGTTCCGTACCATTATCTATAAAAAAAATGGCAAACAATCACGTTTGTTGTATAGGAGCCTCCTTAAATATTTATTTTATTTTAATTATTTATTTTTAAAGTGATTATTTAATTAAATATTCTGTGGATATTTCAAACGTCTACCAGTTGTCATTATTAAGATATAAAAAAAATTAAAAATGCAAAAAAAACACGTTTGTTGTATGGGGGTCACCCTTAAATATTTATTTTATTCTGTTTTAGTTTTAGTTATTATAGCGGCAACATAAATACATCATTTGTGAAAATTTGAACTGTCTATCATGGTTCATAAGATACAGCCTGGTGACGGACAGATAGATAGACAAACGCAGGGACAGACAGTGGTGTCTTAGTAATAGGGTCCCGTTTTAAACTTTGAATATGGAACTTTAAAAAGTATAGTAAAACCAACGCATTCACAGTTCGGCTCTTCTCGGCAATTTTCGGTTCTCGTTCGGCGGTGAATAGCGCGCCGCGCCTCGCACCTTTCGGTGAATACCTACTATTATTGAATTATTTTCATTTTACAATTTTTCTTAAGCTTTGCATCCAAATAACTTGGTATAAGAGCCAAAGTTTATCTTCCTAAGATTTTCGTTTTAATGAAGTAGGTACTTTTCGTTAGTAAGGATTAATATGCCTGCGTATAATAATCCTACTGCTCAAAATTCATCTATTAATTTTCAACAATTTTCGACTAAAATTCCTTATTATGTTGTTGTTATAAGAGATAGATATATTATAGTGTCGCGGACTTTTTTGTAGATCTACATAAAATCAATATATAATATGTAGTACATTGTACTTACGTATACTTATCCATTACGCAAGCGCACGCGGATACAGCAGTTCGAGCGATTTTCTTCCGACTTAGTTTACGAATATGTTTCCGACTTAGTATACGATATTTTAACTAAACCAAGAATAAAATAATTGTAACGTAATGCTTGATAACCAAGGAACCTCCCTAAATCCTATAATTATGTAGCTATCAAATTCACACAAAGAAAATTTTTTCAATCCAACTTGTTGTTCCAGAAATTAGCGTGTTTTTTTTTAAGATTACATGTATAGGTGTTTCAATAGGTTAACGCGATGTATTTTCGTGTAGAGACATCTAGTTAATGTGCACTACATTACGCTTTACCCTACATTTTCTTCCGATTAGTTTTATTTCCCGTGGGAATGAGATATTTTCCCGCGGTAAAAAGTAGCCTATGTCCTTTCTCAACGTCTTATCTATGTTAATGCTAAATTTTATCAAAATCGGTCCAGTGGTTTAAGCGTGAAAACGTAACAGACAGACAGAGTTACTTTCGAATTTATAATATTAGTATGGAAGTATGGATTATGTGAGTTTTGATGTTTGGATGGACCTTTGTTACTCAATCACGTAAAAACTACTGAACGGATTTGGATGAAATTTGGCTCACAGATAGATAATAATCTGGATTAGATATTCCGTAATAAAGAGTTGTTCCCGCGGTATTCAACAAAAACTTTGATAATATATTATACCTAGTATGTAGAAATTAATCCACATTTTTATACATCTGTCTTTTTTAGTGTTTGTTGTTATTATTATTTTAAGCATATTCATAATGCGACTGCAGTGTCGGATCCCCGTAGCTGCCTCGTAGACGCAGTGCGTCTTTTTCTGGACTCACTGAAAATCAGTGCTGTGGCACAATCGCTGCTGTGTAGACTGAGTTGGGTCCCATTCTGGTATCACATCACTTGAGATACAAAAGTAATAAAAGCATTTCAAGCATTCGTTTTCTGTCATGTGTTTTTTTTTGTTTAAGTTATTGTACATATATGTAAATTGCACTCAATTGTACTCTTCATACTTTTATTTTAAGGGAATCCATACTAATTTTATAAATGCGAAAGTTTCCGCCGTGTTGGTCCCGGCCTCCTTTGTAGAATAGGCCAACTGCTGTTCTGCCAGGCAGGTCGTAAAAGGCGACCGATTGGCTATCGAGTCACTACCATCGTGGATACTAGGTGGTAGAGTTCTGCATTGTCTCGCCCGGGTCTGGTACCACCGCCTTACATATTCCTGCCGCAATAGCGACAGTGCTTGTCGCTGTCGTGTTCCGGTTTGGAGGGTAAGGTAGCCGGTAAACTTATGCATGTGGCATTAGATCTCGCCACAAGATAGCAACGCACCATTAACATCTTTGGTGTCTATAGGCGATGGTTGACTCTTTCCATCAGGAGACCCATCTGCTTGTTTGCTATCTTATGATATAAAAAAAAAAGTCTGTCTGTCTGTCTGTCTGTCTGTGTGTTACGCTTTCTCGGCTAAATTAAACCGCTTGACCGATTTCCATGAAATTTGGTAACAATCAAACATAGGCTAATTTTTTTCAAAAATCAACCTCTAAAGGGTTGAAATAGGGGATGAAATTTGTATGAAAAGCTATCTTGACGACATACTGAGTTTCTTCCGCCGGATCTTCTCTGTGTGTGGACGCGTTTCTGATCCGGTAGTAGTTTAAAAAAATGTTGACGTGTCAAAATAACTTGTAAAAAGTTTTATTGAAGTTTTATTTTATTTTTACTTTTATTAAATAAAGTGCTTCTGATTTCTGATTTCTATTAATCTACTCGCGAGCAAAGCTGCGCGGGTCAGCTAGTTACTCATATTTCTTCAACAGTATCATAAGTTTATGTATAAGTTGATACCACGTTAATTAAAAAAAATGATAATAATAAGGCAGCAGTCTGCACAGTGCAGCTTGTTGGTTTATATTGCAGAACTCACTATGCAACACGTTAGAGACCGCTCTACAATAGAAAAAATGACCCCTTAAATTTAAATAAATTTAATTTTAATAAAAAAAAATTTAATTTTAATTCACTCTTACAAGGAAGAGAATAAATAGAAGCTACTTATTTTATATAACATTTTATAAATAATTCAATGGAGATTAATTTTGTAATTTTCAAAAATTAATTAAATTTATTGATAAATTAAATGTAAAAAACTTTAAAAAAATTCCATTAAGCGGTAAAAAAAATTGTAGATTGAAAAGTTAATATAAAAAATATCACGCCAAGTTTCCTTGCGGGGTAGACACAGTAAACCGAACGTCTATAGATTTTGCAGTTCACCGCAATTCACCGGTTTATCGGTTGCCGAGGTGGTGATCCCCATCGCCGTATTTTACAGTACTGATAACGATTATCGACTATTTCTAGCATGAACGGGACCGACGGATTTAGGTGCTCATCCGAGAACCGGGAGTAGTAACACACAATCCGCTGGCCAGCTGCTAATAGTAGGGGAGCTCAAGATACTAAATGGGTAGTACCCTAGCGTCGTAGGGACCTATTGGTTTTTGTAGATTAAATTACGGAAAAAGTAAAAGGTTATATAATGTTTTTCATTTCAATTGCGGGAAAAAATCTACAGATAAAAAAAAATGTTTAAAAAGAATCAGTGACATGGAAACACTGAAGCGCGTTAGATTAGGGTATGGTGGGTTAATTGTCAGCTAAAATTTAGAAAATCTGATGATTCAAGTTTAGCGTAAGGAAGTGGGAGGGTCACAAAGATGCGAAAAAAAATGTTTTTTTGACATTCTCGAGCGCGTCTGAATTTTATTTTACTATGGAGGAAATTATGTAAGAATTACGAAAAAAGTATAATCTGACAATTTCCACAAGCCGAAGTTATCTTTATTTTGTTTTTTTTTTTCTGCCATAGTTACCCCCCTTTATAGAAAGGGCTTATATTTGGTGGAGATACTTAACAGTACTTGAGGTACCCCCTACTATGGTAATCTGACGCGCTCTAGTAAATACCAACTATAATAAGATTTAAGATTTTTGAGAAAACTTTTTTCATTTTTGATGTTTTGACAAAAAATGCTAATTATTTTATTGATTGAAGCGTTACCATGCGGAAATTCATAATTAATAGGTGAAAATAATTAAATTTGCTATCCTCCGCAAACTGTTTTAAGTAACTTTCGCGATGTCACCAAAAAAAGATGCCGTCATGTCACTGGGGTCTTCTTTACTGTCCGGGCCATCGGTGAGCTTTATTCATTTATTGAATCGGTGTTTCTTTTCAGTGACATCGCGGAGGTCACATAAAACCCCTGTGTTGAAGTGGGCTCCTTTGAAGAAAAGACCAAGTGCCGTTCTGCCAGGCAGGTCGTAAAGTGCGACCAATTGTAAAGTGTGTCTAATATTGTGACTACTAATTGGTAGGTTCTACAACGTGTCGCCCGGGTATGTGGAACCACCGCCTTACCTATTCCTGCCGCAATAACGTCAATGCATGTTATCGTGTTTCGGTTTGGAGGGTAAAGTAGCCGGTAGGCATATGTATATAGCATCGCTATCCCGTCACACGGATAGCAACGCATTACTAAGAGGTTACTCTTTGGTGGCAAAAAAATTTGGTGTTGTTCGTTAGTCTCGCTAAAACTCGAGGACGTCTGAACAAATTTGGCTAATTTTGGTTTTGAATTAATTGTTGAAGTCCAGGGAAGGTTTAAAAGGTTGAGAAAATATAGATAAAAAAATAAGAGTAGTTAAAAAGGGCAGAACAACGTTTGCCTGTTATCTAATGATCTTATGAAGAACATATTTAATTATTTTTTACTTTTAATTGCCAGTTATTAGCAAATATTAAAACCTTTTGGTTATAAACACCCTAATCCCTACTTAAGTGCTATACAGTATAATCCCTGTAATAGTCGAAACGTCATGCATATTAAAAAATACATTTGTATTTCAACAAAATGAGCTGTCATGGCAGTAACAATTGTTAAATTACACGGATATTCGAATAGGGTGTGGGAATGTTGGGGGTTGCTAACAAAATTTCAGGGTAGAGACACATGATTGACATGAAATTAAGAGCGGGAGCGTAGCTTTTTATATTAAAAAACCAGTTTGGAAAAATATATACGCACCTGTACAAATCGCTGGTTTTATAGACAGGCTGTTGTTTTAGGACGGAATCAAACCTATGAAAATTCACGCTTTTACATATCTAATAAATATATAAAAAAGTAAAGTGTTAAGTATCCAAAAAACACAGTACTTAATCGAAATATTGCCAAAAGTTTCGCAACACGTGGTTGCCCTTACGCGAGTCGCCACGACTCAGGATCACGAAACATCTTAATAATATGATAATGGATAATGTAAATATAATCTACCTCCCTGTTTTAAACTAGTGTGAATTGTGATTCATTTCGTCCTTCATACTTTCTTCCTGGCTTAGTTGCATTAGGAAGGACAGGCAAAAATAACTAGGTATTAAATATTAAGAAATGTTTTAAGCGTGTTATAATTTAAAAAAAAATATAACTAGACACGAATAAAAGCGTAAGATACAGCTGATATTTTCAATCATCCTCTTCAAAATTATCGAACTTGATTAATAAATTATTAACAACATTTTGCAATAATCACAAGTGATGAATTATTCTTTTAATTTTGGTGATTCGGGACACATAATTATTACGTAACGCATACGTTTCATGTTCTTTCGTGATTGTCAACTAGCGCTAGAAGACAACGTCATAATATCATATAGCATAACCAATCACGACGACGCAAACATATCAATATTATAACGTTATAAATCCTTGGGCGATCTTGCCCTCCAAAATGTACTACGACAGTGATAAGCACTGACGCTATTGCGGCAGGAATCGGTAAAGCTTTAGAATTCAGAAATCAGAAGTACTTTATTCAATAAAACTTTTTACAAGTTATTTTGACACGCCAACATATTTTTTTAAAAACTACTACCGGATCGGAAACGCGGCCACACACTGAGAAGATCCGTCGGACAAAACTCAGCGGGCTTGTCTTTTTTTCATATCATCTATTTTTTTACAATATCACAATATTACAAAAAATATATGTGAAATCGGTATGAGGAGCAATTAATCCCAGGCTTTTTTGTCTTCTAAATAATCTGAGATTATATAATATAATTTTTTACACAGCTTTTTTAACACATTTTTTTAATTTATTGACTGGTAGATCTCTTATAGTTTCGGGAAGTTTATTGTAAATTAGCTGTTGCCAGCGACTTCGTCCGCGCGGACTTCGTTTACTCCGCACTGCACCTCCCCCGTAGGAGATAGTGGAAAATGTACAACTTTTCAAATTTGTACATTTTCCACTTTGAAAATAGACCGAAGTCCGTCTGAAAAGCGTTGAAAATTGAAAGTTTCCATGTTAGTCCGTGCTCCCTTTAAAGAATAGATTATCTTCCATTCTGCCAGGCAGATTGAGAAGGCAAATGATTGGCTATACATGTCTCGACTTCTAGGTGATAGAGTATTGCAATTCACCTCACCAACAACTCACCATGGTACATTGTACCACCGCGCTGTGTTCTCCATTTCTGCCGCAGTAGCGTCAATTCTTATGATTGTCGTGTCTCGGTTCATTTTGTTAAACACAACGGTGTTAAAGTTAAAGGCGTTAAAATAAATAAATGTTAATTGTGAAACAGTACCTACACGTGTTTCCGGTTTAACAAAATTTATTAATTTCAAAAGAATTACAATCATTCCCTTACCGAGATTACACACTAGAAATAGTATGCTACTAGACAGCTTATTGAACACTTAACTAAATGATTTTAATCTATATATATACATATAATAAAATCGTAGGAAAGTCAAAACTGTCCATTGAATATATTTTAAAAAGCATACTTGGGGCGTGATTTACAATTGATATCGAAGCAAAAATATAGTTTTTAGAATTTTTGTCTGTTTGTCTGTATGTATGTCCGGGGTAAACTCAAAAAGTACTGCATTGATTTACTTCAAATTTTGCATGAATATTACTAATAGGTCGGGTCAACATATAGGCTACATACTATCACGCTATCGCCTACGGGGGAGGTGCTGTGCGGAGTAAACGAGGTCCGCGCGGACGAAGTCGCGGGCAACAGCTAGTATAATATAATACATAGTCTAATATTATATTATACTAGCTGTTGCCCGCGACTTGATTGAGCACTTTAAAATAAAATGATTAAATATTCTTAAGTAGGTAGTTTTACATTAATAGCATTGTTCTCAGTCCAGAAATACGAATATGCGTTAGGTACATTACAAAAGATCGTTATCTAAGGCATGTTCACGGTGCAATCAGAGTGCTAAGTGTGAGTTTTCCTTTTCGCATTCGATCGTGAGCGCGTTTGGAGTTTACTAGGAATTTGTATGTGATTTGTACAGCGCCACCTAGTGGTAAACGTGGGAAACCAGTTTACCACTAGGTGGCGCTGTACAAATCACATACAAATTCCTAGTAAACTGGAAACGCGCTCAAGATCGAATGCGATAAGAAAAACTCACACTTAGCACTCTGATAGCAATAATATATAAAATTCAATTAACGTTATTTTTTCTCTTTTTCTTTTTAAACCAAATCAATACGATGCAGTTTCACCAAGTGTCGACACTTGTTTCGTGAGTTAATATGTCTTGTTTCGGTTTAGTAGGTAAGATAGCAGGAAGACTTATGCGTGTACATGTGGCAGTGCCATTCCGCCATACGGATAGCAACGCATCATTTATATCTTTGGTGTCTATAGGCATTGGTTTCTATTTCCATTTGGAGAGCCATCTGCTTATTTCCTATCTAGTAATATAAACAAATAAAGTGTTATAAAATAAATAATTTAGGCTTTACTTGACCTTATATGTATTGTGGCGTTGTAAATTAGCTTGACAATTACAATTTGATATGTACTAAAACTTTTCCGAAAAGAAAAACAATTTTATCAAAATTTAATACCAATCGCCTAGGTATACACAAAATAGTTACATGAGGCATGTATTTGCTTAGTTAAAATGCAAAATCTGCTTCTAAAGCCACAGCTTAAGACGCCTGCTTCTAAGCAAATGTAAATTTATTTAAAACGGGCAACTATAAACTCATTTCGTTAACGTTATCCATACTCGATCATAAATTAAACTCGATAGATAAATGAAATACAATCAGCTTAGACTTAGTTAAATCTTCCTTTTATCAAAGGGATCGCGGTCACTGACTCAACGCGGTGATGTTAGGTGTAGCATATTCGCTAAATGTAAGGAAAATTTAATGAATAAATGCGAGCATTTCAAAATACCACATTATTTTAATAAATAGAATCACTAAATTATGTTTTTGATAAAATCAGCGACCTATCGATAAGTCTCTTTTGAGTCGGATAGAAATTTTCTTATCTGTTGCATACGATTTCTGTAAATCTTTTACACCATTTTTGTGTCACTCATTACCTATTCCAATAAATGAATAAAATTCATAAGTTTATTCATTTCAATTAATATACTCTCATTACAAAAATTAGTATTTTTTTAAAGTCACCTTTGAGGTCTAGTGGTCCAGTGTCGGAGTTGTCCACATGAGGTGCCGGCTTCGATTCCTGGGTGGGGAAATCAAAAATGTGTTTTTTTTTCAGTTTTCTATTTAAAATAACTTTATTCGGGATAGGATGAGTGCTCAGTTGGCTTGCCACCCACATTATGGGACTTAGTATCTTCGGCTAATCGTGGGTGCACTGGTTGTATCTTTGCTTACCTTTTCAGGGATAAGGGCCTGAAGATACTTTTTTATCCTTACAAGCTTAAGCTATAATTCTATTGCCCTTACCAAACATTGACATAATCTAATACTATATAAAAAAAAAAACATTCGCGTCTGCAATATTACTTGTTTTAACGTTGCTAAGTTTGGATTGCTTAAAAATAACATTAGAAAGTATATTTCGATATCGAACAATTAACTCGATGTCGACTTAGAAAAATATTGAAGCTCATTGTAGAGCGACTACAGACGGACAAGAATTTACATAATGGTAATTTTCGCATAGATTAATCAAGCAGTCCAATTACTTAAATTAATAGTTTCGGTATTGTGTGGTCTATTGTTTAATTAATTTTAGTTAATGTCCTTTCATTGACGCAATCTAACTCTATTTCGTAAAATCATTACTCAAGCTCAAAGGTCACTTGTTAACGTAACTTGCCCTTAAATTTTGACTTTTCGTCTAGCTTGCTACTTGTGTTATACAAACAAACAAATGGTTCTTCTGATAAACATTAAAGATGTTAATGTTACTTTGCATTTGTCGGAATGGTAACGCCATATGCATAATAGCAGGGGAACCGAAGATGCTAAATAGGTAGTTAATCGAGCGTCGAATGGACCTATTGGATTTTGTAGATTAAATTATAGGAAAATAAAAGGTTAAATATTTTTTTAATTCAATGGTGGGAAAAATTCTACAGATAAAAAAATAAAAAAATTAATATGACATGGAAACACTAAATCGCGTCAGATTAAGGTATGGTGGGTTAATTTTCAGCTAAAATTTAGAGAACCTGACGATTCAAGTGTATCCTAAGAAAGTGGGCCACAAATTTGCAAAGAGAACGTTGTTTTGACATTCTCGAGCGGGACTGATTTTTCTTTTATTATAGAGAAAGTGTTGTAAGAATAAAGAAAAAAATATAGTCTGACAATTTCCACAAGCCGAAGTTGTCTGAATTTTATTCGTTTTCTGCCATGGTCACCCGCCTTTTAAATAAACTAAAGGACTTATATTTGGTGGAGAGCTTCAAGAGTATGTTCAGCCGATATGTACGAAAATTTAGCCTAACCATCTAGATTTCTTACACAATACTATAATGAGTCTCCAAGTATAATTTGCACCCCGCCCTTCCAAATACAAAGACGTTTTGCTTCGCTTGACTCCGCCATCCAACAACACTCAATCAATCTGATCATGACTTGCCATTCTTGGTATTCCCGATAACAGCATCATTACACACTATTAGCGTATCAAATTTTTACTTCCCGCTAGATGAAATTAAATTTCACCCGATTTTAGAAAATCGAGTTTTCTTCAGATCTTCACGTTTCGAGGTAGGAAGCTTTGTTAACTATTTGTAAAGGTATGTGGATTAATTATTATATGCTTATGTATGTGTGTATATGTAAATATCTCATTTAGATTTGTTTTTAGATTAGGGTATCAAAACTATATATTAGTATGCCTGATGCTCTAATCTTCAGTTATTGGGTAGTTCAGCGTCTCGTCTACTACGACCGTCGGTATTACGACCGACTCGGCCCATTAGGACGAGATATAGAAATTTTAAAATATTTTTATTTTCATTCAGTGTTTCGTCCAATTTGTTTAATATTTTCGAAAATTAATTTGTGGACCAGTCGATAGCACACAAACGTAGTTACATAAATAATAATCAAGAAATCTAGTTTTGTAAAAGTTTGATATTCATATTTTATAATCATATATTATAATCTATTTTTAGTACACAAATAAACTTTACGGTATAATTATATATATTTTTTATCAGTTCATTTGCTGAGCGTCCCCAAATCCCTCTACTACTTAATCCCTATATTGATACAATTTAATAAAATTATGTCAAGAATTTTTATAGTCGACATTACTGTATACGTTTGTTTTGTTTCAAAATAGCGAAAACTCGTCATTGGGACGAGACACTGAATTAAAAATATAATTATTTTCAAATTTCTGTCACTCAGCCCATTAGGACGAGTCGGTTGTAGAACGAGATACTGAAGTAGCCCAATTATTATGGTTGGTCTAATTCAAAATATGATAGTTTGACGATTTTATTTCTATAATTTACTATCTGGTAAAGTGTTTTAATTCTGTAACGTGCAAATTTGAAGGAAATCTTTAATTCAATTTTCGTATGATAAAGCAGATAAAATTCATAATGGCCACACCATTAGCGTAATATAAATGACCCACTTCGGAAATGTGAGGCGGGTAACTTCACGAAACTTTTCGTAAAAATCAACAATAGGCCCATTTTAACACAGTTTAAAAGCTTCTGTCTTCAGAAAACTCCTATTTAATGGACTGAACACAATTGAAACAAATCTCATAAATTACAACTTTGTAATTAGCCATTTTGTTAGCTAAGAGTTTTGGTATTTGTTAAACTCGTCTTAAGGTATGTTATAATGGAAAGACATTAAAATTATTTAGCTTAAAAGTTTATTGTCTACAATGATTTACCAGGAAATTACAAGTCCGGAGATATTGAGGTAAAAATAAACATCATCACACCAATCATTCTTTTTTTGTGAAGGTGAACCGACCGTCTAACGTTTATTCATTCATTCAAAATCAGAAAATATGCTTTCCAATTCTAAATGAATTAATGAATATTTTACTCGCAAGTACTCACGTTTTACCCTTTTATTCTATACCATTTTTTATATACCTATTATAAGATAGCAAACAAGCAGATGGGTCTCCTAATGGAAAGAGTCAACCATCGCCTATCTTGTGACGAGGTCTAAAGTCACATTCATAATATGTTTACCAGCTACCTAACCCTCTAAACCGGAACACGACAGTGAAAGGCACTGACGCTATTGCTCCAGGAAAAAAAGAAAGAAACAAAGTAATTATTTATTTATTTGCCAAAATATGGGAGTTACAAGTTATTGAAATTTGATTAAGTTACCAACATATTCTACCATGATATGGTGTATAAATATTTTGAAATTATAATTATTTATTATTAAACTAAAAATGTTGTGGGTTGATTTTTTTATCCGGCGGAAGAAACAGCGGGCTTGTGTTTTTTTTTTCAATTATAGTTACATAATACAAACTACAAACATTATTTCACATCACAACACTATTTCTGTAATTTACAAACTTCATTTTTCGTTGAATTAAATTGTTGATATTTTACAAAGTTTAAAGATAGAAGAAAGATAACAAATAATTTATAACAATTTAGTTGGGTGTTACGAGTTGTATAATTTAGCTAAGGCGGTGGTATCAGACCCGGGCGAGACAATGCAGAATTCTACCACCTAGTAGCCACGATGGTAGTGACTCGTAAAACCAATCGGTCCCCTTTTACGACCTGCCTGGCAGAACGGCAGTTGGCTGCCAAAGGAGCCCGCGAACACGGGGAAAACCAACCAACCATACAAAACTTCATCACGGTTACTGGTTCACCGGCACGTTCACCGGTTTGTCGGTTTGCGAGAAGAGTTGTGGTACCCATTATTACATTTTACCGACATAATTGCGATTATAAAAATGTTATTACATGTGTTTTAAGTTGACAATTTAAAACTATCACTATAATCTACCATTATGGTGTGCAAATATTCAAAATTACTTTTAGTGTAGTTATACCTTTTTTATAATAGTGTATATACAATTACTTTGCCACGGTTCACTGATTAGTCGGTTGGCCAGATGAGTGGTGATACCCAATATCACGTTTTACCGACCTCATAGAGATTATCGATTATTTCTATCGATGAACGGTACCGACGGCTTTAAGTCCTCATCCACGGCACAGGGTGTTGCCAGACTCCGAGATTTTGGATTTTACATGAATTTTACATGATCTGAGTGGAATATGCTAACTAGGGGTTCATGTAAAAGATCATGTAAAATTTTTTGTCGGATAAAAGTTTGGTGAGGTTTTTTGGAAGTTTTTCTCGCAAATCCAAAATCTCGGAGTCTGGCAACACGCTGTGCCGTGGATGAGGACTAAAAGCCGTCGGTACCGTTCATGGATAGAAATAATCGATAATCTCTATGAGGTCGGTAAAACGTGATATTGGGTATTACCACTCATCTGGCCAACCGACTAACCAGTGAACCGTGGCAAAGTAATTGTATATACACCATTATAAAAAAAGGTATAACTACACTAAAAGTAATTTTGAATATTTGCACACCATAATGGTAGATTATACTGATAGTTTTAAATTGTCAACTTAAAACACATGTAATAACATTTTTATAATCGCAATTATGTCGGTAAAATGTAATAATGGGTATCACAACTCTTCTCGCAAACCGACAAACCGGTGAATGTGCCAGTGAACCAGTAACCGTGATAAAGTTGTGTATATATTTATAGATGTTAATTATTTGCACACTATAATGTTTGGTTGGTTTTCCCCGTGTCCCCGGGCTCCTTTGGCGGCCAACTGCCGTTCTGCCAGGCAGGTCGTAAAAGGGGACTGGTTGGTTTTACGAGTCACTACCATCGTGGCTACTAGGTGGTAGAATTCTGCATTGTCTCGCCTGGGTCTGATACCACTGCCTTAGCTAAACTGTACAACTCGTATCACCCAACTAAATTGTTACAAATTATTTGCTATCTTTCTTCTATCTTAAACTTTGTAAAATGTCAACAATTTAATTCAACGAAAATGAAGTTTGTAAATTACAGAAATAGTGTTGTGATGTGAAATAATGTTTGTAATTTGTATTATGTAACTATAATTGAAAAAAAAACACAAGCCCGCTGAGTTTCTTCCGCCGGATAAAAAATCAACCCACAACATTTTTAGTTTAATAATAAATAATTATAATTTTACACTTATAATAAGTGAATATTTTTTTAAAGGAATACTTGGGGCGTGATCTACAATCGTAGTTTTTAGATTTTTTGTCTATTTGTCTGTTTGTCTGTTTATCTGTTTGTTTGTTAGTCTGTATGTATGTCCGGGATAAACTCAAAAAATACTGCATGGATTTACTTCAAATTTTGCATGAATATTACAAACAGGTCGGGTCAACATATAGGCTACATATTATTTCGCTATCACCTACGGGGCACCTAATTTACAACAATAATTATGACGGAGTTTCACGAAGTACCGACGATGGAAAGTATAAATTATATGAAGAAAGAAACACATTTTTGAATGGAAGATTTCGTGGTGTAGGTAGGTGAGCAGTAAGAAAGTGTTTTGGATAATTCGAATTATACATACAGATACAAGGTGCTATGGGGTGTACTTTTTTATGAAAAAATTAACCGGGGTAATGTCGCGAGTATAGTTTGCTAGTTACATATTATTTTAGACTGCTGTCCCTCCCTAGACCCATGGATCCACGTCCATGTTCCCTAGATGAAAAAGTAAATCAAAGATGTTAATGATATAACCACTCGTGTGTCGGGTAGTCATGTAAGTCGCTACGTGGAAATTACACAACCAACTTTCCTATGTCACTCATCTTGATTGTTCTAGGTATGGCAGCCCTCATCATTCCAGATCACAATCAGTCAAGGCACAAAGATCGAGGACAGGCGAGAGGCAATTACTAGGCCTTCCGCAACAGCGCGCAAGAGTCGCCTCCATGCCGAACACTGGCGTCGAAGAAGAATATTATCGTTTAAGGCATTTTAGTATTACAGGTATGTATATATATACATAACTGCTTCCTTCCTGAGGATACTGAAAACCAGTGTTTAGTAATGATAGTTAATATAACTCATAGCGTTAAATTATAGCACGCTATGTACACTCAACGTATAGCCACAGAATACTTAGAGACTACCAGAAGTCAATGTTACATATTGTATGTTACATAAGTAATATTCGAGCATAGCACACGTAGACACCTCTTACGGACGCGATATCTCCGATTGGTGCGGAACAAACTGTACCGAACCATTCCGAGATATCGCGTCCGTGAGAGGTATCTATGTGTGCGTTGCTCGGATATCACATGTATGTAGATTGACTACTGTTAGTCTCCAGTATACTGTGGTATAGCGTACGCTATTTAGATTCGCATTCGACGCTATAACGTAACGCCACGCTATATACGTAGCGGCTAGCGTAAGCCGTAGTTATAACATTATAACCTACGAAGTTACGAACTACGCGATCTAATGAATAACGTCCTAGCCCGTAAACACTAGAGGTTATAACATAGTTTATAGCGTTATAGCGCTCACTCATCGCTCGATGTATGACGTTGTGATGATTCGCGCGCTATCTCGACCGCCTCGCGCGATTATTGTTCCAGTTACACGTGATAATATAGTCTATAACATAGCGCGCTAGAAAAATATAGTTTATAGTCTATAACGCGTTATCATAAAATAGTTTATTTGAACAATACCAGTGTTGAGGTGCATCTAGCCTTTTTTTATATCATAAGATAGCAAACAAGCAGATGGGTCTCCTGATGGAAAGAGTCAACCATCGCCTATAGACACTAAAGATGTTAATGGTGCGTTGCTATCTTGTGGCGAGGTCTAATGCCACATGCATAAGTTTACCGGCTACCTTACCCTCCAAACCGGAACACGACAGTGACCAGTACGGACGCTATTGCGGCAGGAATAGGTAATGCGGCGGTACCAGACCCAGTCAAGCCGATGTAGAACTCTACCACCTAGTAGTCACGATGGTAGTGACGCAAATAGCCACTCAGTCACCTTTTACGACCTGCCTGGCAGAACGGCAGTTGGCCTATTCTTCAAAGGAGCCCGGGACCAACACGAGGAAATCCTCTGGCCTCAATATATAATATATATTGATTTAACTCGTTTTAATAGACTCAAGTGAGTACGCACTATTACTCTTTGTATTTTTTTTTTGTTGTAGATATACGTTTGTTACCATTAGCACTTTCCAACCGACATCCCAAAAGGAAAAAATTCAATTCAGCTGTATGTTTTTTGTTACCTCAGAACTCGGTCATATATGAACCGATTTTAAAAAATCTTTTTTTTTAGACAGAGAGACTACGAAACGAATGCAAACACGTTGTAAACGTTCAAGTTTATTGAGCTCCTCTTCATTTATACCTGCACAATATACATCTGCGTAATCAAATATAGGGAAAATGAATCTGGAGACTAAACGAAGAAATTGATGTAGTTATTTTGCAAATTTCCACGAACTTTTACGTGTACCTTTGCGATACTATTAAAAAATAAAAAAAACGGTGTAAGAAATAGAACAAACTCGAAAATAACAAAGATCCCTACTGCACAGTTATCAACCCTTATTCACCACACTTTAAACCACGACAGTAGCAATCACAAAACACACAATATACTCACGTTTCACTTCGCAACCGAAGCATTTTCAGAAGACACAAACACCACTTCACTCAACGAGAGTAGAGAGCCGAAGTAATACTAATAATACAAAACTGGATATGGATATGGACATACACACTCACGTTTCACTTCGCAACCGAAGCATTTTCAGGAGACACAAACACCACTTCACTCAACGAGAGTAGAGAGCCGAAGTAATACTAATAATACAAAGCTGGACTAACGAAATAATCTGAAATCTGTTGAAAAATGGGACAAAAAAATTTAAATTCGGATATCCGCCTCACATTTAAACTTCTCTTTTTCTTTGATTTAAGAGTCCTGCTCTTGTCGGTGAAGTAATTGCCATCTTTTCTTATCCAGAGACCTGGTTTTGATCTCCTGATACGACACGACATTTACTTTTTTCTTGATTTGATCAAGGTAGGGAATTTTAGATGATCTTCTCCCTCTCTTGCCTTGTACTTTCCTTTCTATGATGTTTTTTTAGAAAAAAATTAAGTTCTGGTAAGTTAAAAAAGTACTTCTGTTTCAGGGAAGGGAGTTATCAATCGAGGGGACTCCTTGCGATCCAGAAGGTCAAGGTCTAACACATCAGTAGCATCCAGCGCTTCTAGCACAGAAGCCGTCACCAGAGCTTCCGCGCCGTGTTCCTTAGCTTCTTCGAGGTATATACATTCATATTTTCATACTAAATCCCTTATTACGCAAACACAGACTGACTGTTAAATTTTGGTCCAAGCCTGGGCCCAAAGGCGAACGATTCGCCAAACCTGCATCAATTTCTGCAACGTCTTGCCCGGGTTTGGTTTTAACCACCGCTTTAACTAACCATCCCGCCCGCAATAGCGTCAATGCTTTTCGCTCTCGTGTTTCTGTTTGTAGAGTAAGGTAGCCGATGAACTAATGCATGTGGGATTATTATCCCGCCATCCGGTAGGAATGCATACTTAACATCATTGGTGTCTTTCGATAATGGTTGTCTCTTTCCATAAGAAAAGCTATTTCCTCGTTTGCTATGATATAGTATTCCCGATCTGTACGAATCTTTATTTATTATTTACTAGATTTAGTCCAGCATTCCACTCGCGTCTAAAAATATTTTTCTATTCCCTTGAAAAAAGTTCCTCGTGGCCTTGGATTTAACCTATTTAACTCACATCTTTAGTCCCGGATTTGATTCCCGAGTCAGAGAAAAGTGTTATTGAGGCTTTTTCGAGGTTTTTATCAAAAATTCTAATCTCAATAACAGCTCAGAGTCTGGTGTGTTACCACCGCCATGCCTGTTATGAGCCCGTGAAGTTGTCGGTTGTGGTTATCGCTATATAATATCGGTACGATCGTTATTAGGTCGGTAAAACACGGCCATGGGGCTCACCACCCATCTCGCCAACCAATCGGTGAATCATGGTGAAGAGGAAAGTGTTTAAGTATTACGTTCACTCTGTCTAAGCCACAAATGAATCAGCGTGATGGTACCTTACATTTTTTCTCGATGGAAGATGTTTTCCCCGTGTTGGTCCCGAGCTCCTTTGAAGAATAGGCCAATAAAACCAACGTAAAGTAACAGCTTTGCTGCTGCGTTTCGTTTGGTCTGTGAGGTACCCGGAGGCCTTTTCCCCCCTTCCCCTAACACTATTTTGCAAGCTATTTTGGAAGCGCAATTTAAAGGTAGTAGTTTACCCCAGGGGGGGTACCACTAGCGTAAGCGGTGGAGAATCCCCCTCTGGACATCCATGTTCAGGGGTTTGTAATCAGCCTAATCATGGATGCCCAGGCTGCCCTGCGTACTCTGGGGGGGGGGGGGGGGGGCACAATTGCGCTCTCAAACTTCGCTGCTCGGGGCAAATCGAACAGACATCGAAAGGCACCCTCTACCACTCTCCACGTGGATTATACTAATATTAGGGGTCTTCACTCAAACCTAAATGCCGTCCACTACCACCTTGAGACGGCTAAGCCGGCTCTGTTCTTTTTAACTGAGACGCAGATATCTTCTCCGGCTGATACCTCATATCTCTCCTACCCGGGGTACAAATTCGAGCATTCATTTGTACCCCGGGCGGGAGTTTGTGCTTATGTCAGAGAGGATATCTGCTCTCGACGTCTCAGCAGCATTGAAGGCTATAGGGACCTATCCATCCTCTGGCTGCGCGTAGACTGCGACGACCATCCCCGCATCTATGCGTGCCTCTACAGGTCCCATAGCGGAAATGCTGAAGTCGACAGGCTCGTTGAGCACCTTCAAACGGCTGTAGATTCCGTGTTGCAACAGACCCCCTCCGCTGAGATCGTGATCTTAGGCGATTTTAATGCCCACCACGCCGAATGGCTATGTTCACGCACTACCGATCATGCGGGGAGGTCTGTTCACGATTTTGCCTTGGCATATGGTCTAACACAATTGGTAACCACGCCTACGCGAATTCCCGATGTGGAAGATCATACGCCTTCACTGCTGGACCTTCTGCTGACCTCCCATCCGGACAATTATCAGGTATCTGTGGACGTCCCTCTTTGTACGTCAGACCACTGCCTGATCCGGAGTAAAGTGCCGGTTACGCGCCTATCACGGCCTCCTTTTGCAGGCTGTCGTCGCGTTTGGCACTATAGGTCAGCAGATTGGGACGGGATGTGGTCTTTTTTTGCGTCCTACCCATGGGGGCGGATGTGCTTCTCGCTGGATGATCCGAGTGTCATCGCTGACTCTATCGCTGATGTGGTGCTGCAGGGCATGGAACTTTTCATTCCATTTTCTGCGGTACCAGTTGGTGGTAAGTCTCGGCCTTGGTTTGGTCGCTCCTGCAAAACGGCTTCACGCCGAAAGCAGGAATGCTACCGGGCTTGGGGTGCAACGTCGACATCTCGTGATGAAAAAACCAGCGCGTTACGTAAGGAGTATAATTCCGCTTCGAGGTTCTTCAAAAGAGCTATCGCCAAGGCAAAATCTGAACACATTGGCAGAATTGGTGAGAAATTAGTTCGCCTTCCTTCGGGAACTCGTGCGTTCTGGTCTCTCGCCAAGGCTGTCTTAGGGAATTTCTCACAGCCTTCTCTTCCACTCTTACACGGAGATGGTGACTCTCTGGCCCATACCGCAAGGGAGAAGGCCGATCTTTTGAGCTCGTTCTTTGCGGCCAACTCGACTCTGGACGACCAAGGAAATGCACCGCCTACCATCCCGCAGTGCTATAGTTCTATGATGGAATTAAAATTCTTGCAGTCTTCCGTACGTAAAGCACTTTTTTCCTTGGACGTCCATAAGTCGAGTAGACCGGATTGCATCCCTCCGATTGTACTTAAATCATGTGCTCCAGAGCTGGCGCCGGTACTAACACGCCTATTCCGGCTCTCCTACTCACTCGGCGTAGTACCGATTTCATGGAAGACAGCTTTAGAGCATCCCATCCCTAAAAAAGGAGATCGCTCTAATCCGTCTAACTATCGGCCGATAGCCATAACCTCCTTGTTCTCCAAAATTATGGAGACAATCATCAACTCGCAGCTCCTCAAGTATTTAGAAGAGCACCAGCTGATTAGCGACCGCCAGTACGGTTTCTGTCGCGGCCGCTCAGCTGGTGATCTTCTTATATACTTAACACA
Organism: Apodemia mormo; assembly: GCA_036924255.1. Taxonomy (NCBI): domain Eukaryota; kingdom Metazoa; phylum Arthropoda; class Insecta; order Lepidoptera; family Riodinidae; genus Apodemia; species Apodemia mormo. The sequence goes on from JAUPFN010000025.1 coordinate 21,069,897, forward strand.
TCGGTGGGCGGAAGCAGTTGAGTCCAAGGGGGAGGCATTGACAGTTAGTTTGGACATAGCGAAGGCCTTTGATAGGGTATGGCACAAAGCGCTTCTGGCGAAGCTGCCTTCCTATGGGCCTCCCGAAAAATTATGCAAGTGGATCACCAGTTTTTTGGCTGATCGGAGCATCAAGGTCGTAGTTGACGGTGCGTGCTATGACCTTAAATCTATCAATGCTGGTGTTCCACAAGGCTGCGTGCTATCACCGACACTGTTCCTTCTGCATATCAATGACATGATGCGAATTCGCAACATACATTGCTATGCAGATGACAGTACTGGTGATGCAACATACTCCGGCCGAAGCGGTATTTCTCGGGAACACGTTGAAGAGAGCCGAAACAAGCTTGTGTCTGAAGTTGAGAATCGACTAACCGATGTCTTGGAATGGGGTCGTCAAAACCTGGTCACTTTTAACCCCAAAAAGACACAGCTTTGCGTATTTTCCGCTAAAAAGACACCCTTTGTCGTGTCACCTCGATTTGGGGATACTCTCCTGACAGCCTCAGCTAGTATCGGGATTCTGGGAGTCGACATATCGAATTACGTTCAGTTTCGCGGTCATTTGGAAGGTAAGGCTAAACTAGCCTCCAAAAAGCTCGGTGTGCTCAGCAGAGCGAGGCAGTACTTCTTGCCGGCCCATCGCCTTCAACTTTATAAGGCTCAAATTCGGCCCCACATGGAGTACTGTTCTCATCTCTGGGCCGGAGCTCCTCAGTACCAGCTCCTTCCTCTTGATCGCATTCAGCGTAGAGCGGTTCGAATCGTTGACGACCTGGCTATTTCGAAACGGCTCGACTCTTTGGCATTGCGCAGAGATGTTGGCTCACTCTGTGTCTTCTATCATATCTTTCGTGGAGAGTGTTCCGACGAGTTATTTGGATTAATTCCTGCCGCCGAATTCCATCATCGGACATCGCGTCAAAATTTGAGATTCCATCCTCACCATCTCGATGTCTGGAAATACACAACTGTGCATTTCTCTCGACACTTTTTGCCTCGCACTACTTTGTTGTGGAACCAATTACCGGCAGGGGTGTTTCCAAACGGTTACGACTTGGGGGCCTTCAAGAAAAGAGCTTACTCATTCTTAAAAGGCCGGCAACGCAACTGCAAGACCTCTGGTATTGTGGATGTCCATGGGCGGCGGTGATCACTTACCATCAGGTGCACCTCCTGCTCGTTTGCCCCCTCTTCTATAAAAATTAAAAAAAATAAAAACTACCATTCTGCCAAGCAGGTCGTAAAAGGCGACTGATTGGCTTTACAAGTCACTACCATCGTGGCTACTAGGTGGTAGAGTTCTGCACTGTCTCGCCCGGGTCTGGTATCACCGCCTTAGCTATTTCTGCCGCAATAGCGTCAGTGCTTATCACTGTCGTGTTCCGGTTCAGAGGGTAAGGTAGCCGGTAAACTTATGCATGTGGCATTAGACCTCGCCACAAGATAGCAACGCACCATTAACATCTTTGGTGTCTATAGGCGATGGTTGACTCTTTCCATCAGGAGACCCATCTGCTTGTTTGCTATCTTATGATATAAAATAAAAATCTTGTCTTTACTGTACTATGACAATGTGTATGTGAATGTTCATTGTGATTGTTAAAGAGTAAACGCGAAAAATGATGTATGTAGACGTATTGGCTTTATTTTAAAACCTATTGACATGGAGTCTTGGATAAGGAAGACCAGCTTAAATAGGGGAAAAAATTGTAAAAGTGTCCAGTTGTATATGTAGGAAGTGGGTCAGATATGATAAATAAAATGCGGATGTGGTGATATAACAGCTCTTTATATTTTGATCAACTTTGCATTATTAATTACTAGTTCTCGTTAACAATTTATTCCTTATTAAATAAGTCATAATTTAAGCAATAGATAGTAAATTATAAATTGTACTGCGACTAATTTATAGCTGACAATAATAATTAATTTATTTGCACAAATTAATTATTTAAGAGTCAAGGATAAGCTACTAGCAAGATACAACAAGTGTACCGAGCCACGCCAGAGCCAAGACTGCCCGAACGGTTTTTTTTTTTTCGGAATGTCTCAATTGCTGTTAGCCTTATGGGCTGTTACAGCTTCACCGGTCGCGGGGGCGAGCAGAGTGCTCAGCCAGAATTTAAAGGTGTAGGGCTGTACGCCCTCCGCCCTAAGGGTGTCTCCTGTGAGACCGAACCTCGGCTTAGGGTGGGGTCGTGATTTGCGATGAGAGGGCTAGTGGCATTGTTTTGTCCGTCCGCCGAACCTTGCCCTTGGGCTCGGTTCGCCGAAGGGCGAAACAGGGGTCCTAGTCGCCGCCGGCGGCGACGGTGTCGCGAATGTAGGTGTGTAGTGTTATCGTGTAAACCGTTGGCCAGAGTTATCGGGTCATCGGGATCGGTAAGAACGTGGCGGGGCCTACGTAGTTTGGGATCGGGATTAGGGTCGGGGATGTAGTCAGCCGCGGCTACCACCAGTGGGTTCGGATGCGAGATGGCACGATCGAAGTATCTTTCGGAGATGGCTTTGAAATGCTTTGCTAAGCTCGGCAATTCAAGATCGTTATGGAGGTCTACGTTGCGCATATACCACGGTGCTCCCGTGGCAATACGCAGGAATTTATTTTGTACCACTTGCAACGGATGCAAGTCCGTACGGGGGAGATGGGCAAACGCTACGCAAGCGTATGAAAGGATGGGGCGTACGCACGACTTGTAAAGTGTCACCTTGTGTCTAAGTGACATTTTACTGCGTTTATTGATAAGATGATATAACCGACCTACAACGAACTTAGCCTTAACTTTCATTCTTTGTATGTGCGGTTTGAATGACATTTTGCTGTCCAACGTTACCCCGAGGTACTTGACTTTCTTTTCCCACGGGATGACGTTTCCGAACAGGGTAATGTTGCCTAGTTTACGCAGACCGCGCCTTTGTTGTCGCGGGTGTTTACCGCGGCGAAAGTACACGGCTGCACTTTTTGAGGGATTTATTTCGATACGCCATTTTCTGAACCAATCACCGAGGGCGTTGGCCGCAGCCTGCAGCCGCTTGGTGATTGTTACTTCGGAAAAGTTGGACGTATAGAGGGCGGTGTCGTCGGCGAACAACGCGAGCTCGACGTGCGGCTCGCGTGGTACGTCGCACGTGTAGAGGGAGAATAATACGGGTGACAGTATGGAGCCCTGCGGGACACCTGCTGTGATCGATCTGTGGGTGGAGAAGGCTCCTTCCACGCGGAATTTGAATCGGCGGTTGGTGACGTACTCTCGTATGATGAGTACGAGTCTGTCGGGTACGCCCATTTGGTATAGCTTGTATATTAAGCCATTGTGCCAGACTTTGTCGAATGCCTTTGCGACGTCGAAGAATAGGGCGCCTGTGGGAATTTACAGCCCCGGGGCTGCGTTTAACCCGGTTAGGATATATTCGGTGAGACGGTGCACTTGATGAGTGCAAGAGTGAGCCGCTCGGAACCCGAACTGCTCATTTATTAAGAGGCCTTTCTCGTGAACAAATGCCTTAAGGCGAGCGAGAATGATTTTTTCATAGATTTTGCCTAACGTATTTATTAGGCTAATGGGGCGGTAACTACTGACTTTATTGCGGGGTTTACCCGGTTTGTGAATTCCTATGACGGTGGCTTCTTTCCACTCGTCTGGAAACGCGCAGCCGGCTAGTAGTGCATTGAAGATGCACACTAGTAGGCATATTAGGGAGGGGGGAGGTATTTAACTACCTTATTAGTGATTTTATCGGGCCCCGGGGCTTTTTTATTGTGTAGACCTTTTATTATGTCGCCTACTTCTTCGGGATCGGTGGGTAGAAGCGGGTCACCCTCCGGTGGTAGCGCCGCCCTGCGCTCTACTTCGCTATCCACAAGATGGATCCGTCTAGGTCCGTAGGCTGGTTTGATGGGGAACATTGTGTTTGGATACTGTCGGCCAGGCATTCGGCTTTGTCTGCATCATCAAAAGCGGGCGTTTGATTAGGTCGAATGAGTGGAGGCATCTCTACTACTGGTTCGTTTTTAAAGGCCCTCGCCAACGGCCAGTAGGCCGTGTGCGATGGCGAGACCTCACTTAATAGTCTGTCCCACCGTTCGTTACGATACTCGGCGATGCGCCGCTTTACTTCTCTTTGTAAAGCTCGTAGCGAACGGCGATTGTCGTCGGTCATGTATCGGTCGTAGAGCCGCGTAGCGGTGTTTTTGCGTCTCAGTAGGTCGCGTAGCTCTTCCGGTAGTTCCCATCTGCCCCGAAAGGCGTCCGGTATTTCCCGCGAGGAGCTATCGACTACCGATTCTATGAGGCTAGTGAGTGACTTAATGGCGGATTTGGCTTCCTCTACCGTACTAATGTTGCCAGGAATTTGGTCGAGGTGCTCTGATTGTATCGATTGAAAATTCTCATCGAGTTTTTTCCAATCGATTATCTTTTTCATGCGGACGGCGTGCGCATGGTGGGGGGAACCTAGTTTGAAAACTACCGGTCGGTGGTCTGAGTCGAGTTCGTGTAACACTGATACTGAACGCAGTTGTAACGTTCCTCATCAGCGCTATATCGAGTACGCTCGGTCTGTGTGTCACGTCGTTTGGCGGGTATCTAGTGGGCTCAGACGGGCCTACTGCTACGAAGTTAAGTCTGTCCGTCAGTCGTTCGATGTCTAACCCATTTTGGTTGTTTATGGGGGAATGCCACAGACTATGCTTGGCATTGAAATCCCCCCCTATTATGACAGAGTTGCCCATGTCGAATAGAGATTTAAGATCTCTTTCTGTTACTCTTTTACCGGGACCGAGATAGGCTGATGCTAGTATGACTGGTTGATGACCGGTCATACCCACCTGGCAAACTGAGACTTCGAGATATTCCAAAGTAGGGGGATCTAGGGGAACAATGTGGAGGCTTCTTTTATAGTAGATAAGAGTGCCCCCACCGCGATTCGTTGGTCGGTCATTTCTGACTAAATTATAATTAGCTATACGCGGATTACGCCTACAAGGCTTTAATAAGGTTTCCTGTACAAGGAGGATATCTATTTCGTGATTTTTAACAAATTCGCGAATCTGGTCTATTTGCCTGACTAAGCCGCATGCGTTAAACGACGCGACAGTTAGGGAATAAGGTTTCATCCTCTGGCTATGGTTGCTATCCATTATGAGGCCCTAGCAGTTATGCGCCTGATGGTTTCCATCAGGGCTGCGTGTTTAGTGATCACGTCGATCACGTTTTGTGGTGTCGCTGTACGGAGTTCGTGAGCGAACTCCGCTACCTCACCCGGGCTAATCGCTAGGGATATTTCCATGACCAGCGCGAGGTCAGTGAAATCGTAACCTGTGTGCCCTGTGTTGGCCTGTTGGACGCGCGGCGGATTGTTTAGCCTGCGAGTGAGAGGAGGAGGAGGAGGAGGACCTGAAGGAGGACCTGGAGGCCTTATAAGAGAAGGTGGTTTGACCCACGCGTTAACGGTTGGCGGGGGTGCTGGTATCACAGAGTGTGATACCGGCTTTGGCCCTGCCTGGGGGGTTTTGGCCTTAGGGGCCTTTTTATAATAGTTATAATTGGTGTTCCTAGCATTCGGTGTTGGTACCGGTTGGGAATTGCTTCCCCGGCTGCGTTTGTGCGGGGCCTTTGCGCATCCGCGATAATTCGCCGGATGACCTTGGGCACCGCAGTTGACGCAGCTCACCGGCGTCGCGGGCGTCGGGACGTCGGTTTGTCCGCGCTTAGGGCGTGGACAATCCGCCGTGGCGTGGTCCTCCAGGCACTTGACGCACCTGGGTCGGGCGTAGCAGTTTCGGGCAGAGTGCCCATAGAGTTGGCAGTTGTGACACTGCCCGGGGGCTCCGCGGTTACGCGGGGTCTCTATTGTGAGGCCGGAGGTCTCACAGATGGTGTTCACGTTGAACACCTTCTTGCCCTCCGGGCTTAGTTCTAGTACGACTAGAATTAATTCGTAGGGCTCGCGGGACCTCGGGTTGTACATCCGGTGTACCTCTAATACCGCGGGGACTTGGGATTTAAGATCGGCCTTGATCTTGTCTAGGGGGTAGTCGGTGGGGACTCCTCTAATGACGACACGAAGATGCCTTTCCCCGTCCAAGGCATATGTGTGGTACCCTACTTTGCGTTCGCGCAGTAGGGTGGTTAAACGACGGTGGTCGTTTGAGGTGGGGATTTTAACCCGGATCCCTTCGCCCGTGGAGCGGGCGTGGGTGAAATTTATGTGCTGCTCTCTCATGGCAGCCGAGATCATAATCCACGACGCTTTGTCGCGGATTATGATGGGTGGGGGGACTTTCTCACGCCGGGCTCCAGATTCGTCATCCGAGGCGTCGGCGATCGTCGGTTCGTTAGTCTAGTCGGTCTGGACTGGGGTCGGCTTAGGGCTTGATTGCCCAGTCGCCTGCTTTTTGGCTGGCGTAGCCCTAGTGGTGGGGATGTTGATGGGGGAAGCTCGCCCCTTTCGCTTGCGTCGGGTTACCGTTTCGAACCCGTCGCAATTGTCGTCGTCCGAACCCGAGCGGTTGTCAGAGTCGTTGTCGGCTTCCATAGGGGAAGCGGGGGGTTCCTCAAAGCGGAAGGCTGAGGTGGTCGGGGCGGGCTTGTTTTTCCTATTCAGGAAGTCATTTAACGCGTCAGGGTAGTTGGCCTTAAAGAAGGCCTCCAGTTCTGCGGCGTCCATGGTGGACGCCGTGGGTAAAAAGGGCAGAGGCCCCCCTTGAAGAGGGGGGTGTGTGCCTAATTATGTGTGAGTACCTAAGTGTGAGTAGTGTATTGCCACTCTACTTACGGTTTTAACTGACGTCCGGGAAAAAGAAGAAGCACTTTTAAACAGGGCACCGTAAACAAAGACACTGCGACCCGAACGGAGGGCGCTCAGAGCCTTTTATAGAGGTAGCAAAACAATTTGAGTAGTAGGGATATCGAACGATGCGCTCGGTGGCTCAGGCGTACACCTGTTGTTTACAATATTCTTGCATTTGATGACGCGGACGCTGTCATATACTTATAACACTGACCTATAATAGGACTTATAATAAAGTTTCAGAATGACGTTGAAGTAGGATAAACTATGATATGAACATATCTTTTGTGGACGGGGTGAAGTCTGCTGAGTATAAGTATTTAACAGCGATTGTAGCGCTGTTATAACAAATTACTGGAAACGTATTTAAAAGCGATCGCTTCTGTGGTCTAGTGGTACAGCGTTAGCGTCGACTACATGAGGTCCCGGGTTCTATTCCCGGGTCGGGCACTTAAAAAAAAAGTTCAGTTTTCTGATAAACACAAAATAGCCCGGGATTGGAAAGTGCCCGGTTGGCGATAGGCTTGCCACCTATCACATTTGTGGGACCAAGTATCTTCGGCTAATCGTGGGTGCCATTGTTGTACCTCTGCCTACCCCTTCGGGGATACGGGTGTGAAGATACTTATACTTACTTACTTACTTACTTACTTACCGCTTTTACTACTACTAAGCGCTTTTACCGCTTTTTTTGTAAAAATTCTTATGCTACAATGGCGCGACCACTATTGGATGTATTTTGATACACTACAAAAACACTGTAAAAAACGTCATAACGCTACTTTGAAAAAGCATTAAGACACTCGAACCCTCTGGTGAGAACTCGGCCAATTACGTCTCGGATTGATGATAAACTGAGAAGGCTATTACGTCCTATCCGATCTTGATGATCCCATCACAGCCTTCACTTCACAATTTACACGCCAACGTCACAGAATACTTAGAGACTACCAGAAGTCAATGTTACATACAAGTATTATTTGAGCATAGCACACATAGACACGACCTCTCACAGACACGATATCTCCGACTGGTGCGGAACAAACTGTACCGAACCATTCCGAGATATCGCGACCGTGAAAGGTGTATATGTGTGCGTTGCTCGAATATCACATGTATGTAGATTGACTAATCTTAGTCTCCAGTATACTGTGCCCACGTCAAGGTCGCCGCCAGCGACGACTTAGCCCACTATTTAGGCCCGCCATCACTAGAGACGCCGGTCAAGTTTCATTAACGAGTTGAAATCCTGACGCAACTTACTCTTTCACTTATCGCCTAACCCGAGTGTCGGTCTCATAGGAAACACCGTTAGAACTCTAGCTGAACATTCTGCTCGTCCAAATCGCCCGGTTTCGCAATAACGTATTATTATAATAATAGGCCAACTGTCGTTCTGCCAGGCAGGTCGTAAAAGGCGACCGATTGGCTATCGAGTCACTACCATCGTGGCTACTAGGTGGTAGAGTTCTGCATTGTCTCGCCCGGGTCTGGTACCACCGCCTTACCTATTCCTGCCGCAATAGCGTCAGCACTTGTCGCTGTCGTGTTCCGGTTTGGAGGGTAAGGTAGCCGGTAAACTTATGCATGTGGCATTAGACCTCGCCACAGGATAGCAACGCACCATTAACATCTTTGGTGTCTATAGGCGATGATTGACTCTTTCCATCAGGATACCCATCTGCTTGTTTGCTATCTTATAATATAAAAAAAAATTAAAAAAATAACGTCATTTGGACAAACTGCAAATTTTTTAACACAAAGTTTGTCCTACTTGCCACGAAGATCCACATATTTAAGTCTGATTGGTGATACTGAAAAAAACGCGTAGTTAGAACTGAAAAGACCGTATAGTATACATCATTTCGCCCCCATAGTAATTACATTATTTTTATTACTAATGATTATTGGAACGAAATTCCTTACGGCAGGCTTGGAGGGGATAGGGATTTTGCTGCGCGACTGAACTGAAAAAAATGAAATAGTAAAACCGTAAGAAAAAATCAGTGGAAAAAAGTGCGTGGAATAAAACCGTTAAATGAGACGTGCGCAGGCGCGACAGTCGCATACACAAGCGAGTAGTGCCGTTAAGCCGAAGGAACTTCGTTCCTACCTGGTGTCCCACGACACCACATCATTTTTTAATTTATTTATTGGAACGAAGTTCCTTACGGCAGGCTTGGAGGGATAGGGATTTGGCTGCGCGACCGAACTGAAAAAATGTGATAGTAAAACCGTAAGAAAAAATGCGTGGAATAAAACCGTTAAATGAGACGTGCGCAGACGCGACAGTCGCGTACATAAGCGAGTAGTGCCGTTTAGCCGAAGGAACTTCGTTCCTACCTGGTGTCCCACGACACCACATCATTTTTTATTATTATAAGATTATTAATAATGATTATTGCTAATGAGTTGGGACTGATATAGTTCAATATAAATAAAGCGAGTTACCTCCAGAGCACTGACATCTGAATTTATAATTCAGAAGGTATATAATTCAGATCGGGACGACCTTTATTGCTCCTTGCCATAATAGACCGTGGTCCCACGAACGAACTTTTTTTTATGAATAACAAGCTGATTTTTTGTGAACACTACGTTTTGACGAGACAACCATATTTTCTATATTCGAAAAATCTATACATATAATATAATCGTAGGAAAGTCAAAACTGTACATTGAATATTTTTTTAAAGAATACTTAGGGCGTGATTTACAATCGATATCGAAACCAAAAATATAGTTTTTAGAATTTTTGTCTGTTTGTCTGTATGGGGTAAACTCAAAAAGCACTTCATGGATTTACTTCAAATTTTGCATGAATATTACTAACAGGTCGGGTCAACATATAGGCTACATATTATCACGCTATCACCTACGGGGGAGAAGCTGTGCACAGTAAACTAAGTCCGTGCGGACGAAGTCGCGGGCAACAGCTAGTAACTAATAAAGTTATGGGGCTTTGACAATTTTGATTTATTAATAACAATAATTATTTTTTGACTTTAATCGCTTGATTATATTATGAAAAACACGATGAAACTTTTGTCCTACACACTCGATATTTTTTCTGAAGAGTCCTCCACTCTAAAATTTCGGAATTATGAGGTGTTTAAATTGATATAAATCGATTTAAAAACAACCTAATTTTCTCACAACAGCTTGTTAATTATTATTGTAATTCAAGGTTAACATTGTCCTACACGTAAAGTTGAAACTTTTCTTAGTCCAACACTCTAAACTTTTCTTTTTTATCTATCTTTATTAATTACCCGATTTGATATTTTTCGAAAATAGACAAAATGGTTGTTTCGTCAAAACGAAGCTGTTCACAAAAATTCAGCTTGTTATTAATCAAAATAAAGTTTGTTTGTGGGACCACGGTCTATAATGTACCTACGCTATCTACTATACAGCGTGATACAGCGCTTCTAACCAATAATGCTTACTTTAATTTTTAACCGACTTCTCAAAAGGACGAGATTATTAATTCAGCTGTATGTTTTTAATGTTTTTTACCTCAGAACTCTGTCATTTATGTACCGATTCTGAATTTTTATATTTTTATGTTTAAAATAAAAAAATTAAACATAAAAACATTATTGGAACGAAGTTCCTTACGGCAGGCTTGGAGGGGATAGGGATTTTGCTGCGCGACCGAACTGAAAAAAATGTGATAGTAAAACCGTAAAAAAATGCGTGGAATAAAAGCGTTAAATGAGACGTGCGCAGGCGCGACAGTCGCGTACACAAGCGAGTAGTGCCGTTTAGCCGAAGGAAGTTCGTTCCTACCTGGTGTCCCGCGACACCACATCATTTTTTTTATGTTTAAGAGGATACAGTCCCCGAGTGGTTCCATTTTAATTTCGTGAAGATCTGATACAGGGCTCTGCAAATATAAAAAACGGGAAGTCGTTTACTGCAAGTTTTACGTGTTAAAAATATGTTAATAGTGCTTTACTATCTTGTCGCAAGGTCTAATGCCACATGCATAAGTTTACCGACTACCTTACCCTCCAAACCAGAACACGACAGTGACAAGAACTGACGCTATTGCGGCAGGAATAGGTAAGGCAGTGGTACCTGACCCGGGCGAGACAATGCAGAACTCTACCACCTAGTAGTCACGATGGCAGTGACTTGCATAGCCAATCGGTCGCCTTTTACAACCTGCCTGGCAGAACGGCTGTTAGTCTATTCTTTAAAGGAGCCCAGAAGTGGCACATCTGCATTTATCGTGTCATTGCACGAAGCTTTGTGACGAATATTTTTTACCGTTTATCTAATACATGCCTTTGTTTCAGGGATTCCTCAACTGGTTTAAGTACATATCGAGTGCTGGTCTTAGGCGGGCCAGGTGTTGGGAAGTCAAGTCTAGTTGGACAGTTTATGACGTCGGAATATCTGCATGCATATGATACGAGTATAGGTAGTTTTTTATTAATTTTCACAATCTAGCTGCAATTATAATTCGATTGAGGACCGTCAAAAAAGATGGTAATCCAAAATTGGAAAATGGTACACATACATATTTTCACGCCAGATTCCTTACGGGGTAGGCAGAGAGAACCGAGTGCCATACATCACGATCCTTGCAGGCTTGTCTCGCTTCCTCCACGTTCATCACTCTCTTCATACACACACGCCGGTTGCGAAGACTCTTGACACCACCTTCGGACAGTACTCGATCAATCTGATCGTGGTATGTCAGTCTTGGGCTTCCCCGGTACCTACATCCTTCCACATTCGCATTGAATATCTGTTTTGTTAACCTTTCATCTACCATTCTTTCTACATGTCCGAACCAACGGAGCATGCCCTTTCTCATCTTTACACCGACACTTTCTTTCAAACCTAACCTATATCTGACTTCGACATTACGAACCCGGTCCGCGAGTGTCATATAAATAATGTTCATAAAGTAAAAATAAATAATAATTAATACAAAATAAAATCTTACTATATATTTAATCTAGGAGATTCTGAGAATCTAATCAGAAAAACAAATATAACACTAATTTGAAATGCAGAACTAGATTCTCCAGAAGCATATTATATGGCCAAACATATCCAGGTCCAAAATGTTATTGAAAGGTTCATTAGTGTTCTAAAAGCTAGACATAGGTCATATACTCAGCCCTTGAATGCTGTATTACTAACCACATGTAGCTGGTTGAATGGCTTATGCACATACCCTTCATAAAATTTGTAATGCAGCCAGTTCATCTGTCTCTGAACTCAGCGACTTTGAGATGCAACGGGAAACTTAAGTCATTTCTTTTAATTTTGGGTTTGGATCCAACAACGAAGTACAAGTTGGAATTGCTCATCTTTACACCGACACTTTCTTTCAAACCTAACCTCTCTCTCACTTCGACATTACGAACTTAGTCCGCGAGTGTCTTTATAGGTTTTTGGACATTAGACGCCTCTGTGGTCTAGTAGTCCGATATCGGTATTAACCACACGAGGTCCAGGATTTAAATCCCAGTTCGGGTAGTTAAAAAAATGAATTTTTTCAGTTTTCTGATAAAAACAAAGTTGTCTGAGATTAGCTAAATGCCCGGTTGGCGATAGGCTTGCCACCTATCACATTGTGGGACAGAGTGTCTTCGACTAATCGTAGGTGCACTGGTTGTAACTCTTGTGGAGCCACTGGTCCGTACCGCTGAAGGGTCATAGTGTGATTGAACCAACGGGCCAATTATTGTCAGGTGACGTCATAACTGTGGAGTTTGATGACGTCACACAAGGATAAGGAAGGGGAAAAGGAAGATCTTCCCAGCCAGGCAAGGTGTACCGCCTGGGGACCGAAGTCCATTTGAGAAGCGTTGAAACTTGTATATAGCGTGTACAAGATAAATAATTGTGATATCGCGATTCAGGATTTTCTATTTTCTTATTTTTTCTGGTAGCGTTCGTAGATTGCTTGAACCGGTACACCCTGCCTACCTCTTCGGGGATACGGGCGTGTACGTGGGATTTTTTTGAACATTAGACAAATAATAATTCATAGGTTGGGCGGTCTTTATATTGTCCATTTTTTTTCAGTTTTCTTTTTTTTTTGACGTGTAACAACTTTCCTCTCGGTTGCTGGACATTTTTTGTGGCGTGTAGTTTCAAAGAAAGCTACCCTTAACTGCCCGGCACCGATTCGCGTAAACCAGTCAAGTGCATAAGCCGTTTATTGCCGTTCGTTTTTTTCGTGCCATATATCCGTTTTTTTCATGCCACATCGGACCATAAAAAATCGGACTGCCGGACAGTAAAATTCCTTGTAGTGCACAAACGCACTTCACTACATAGTATAAAACAAAGTCGCTTTCTCTGTCTGTCGCTATGTCCCTATATATGCTTAAATCTTTAAAACTACACAACGGATTTTGATGCGATTTATTTTAATAGATAGATTGATTCTTGAGGAAGGTTTGTGCGGCTGTAGCGGTTAAAAAACAATCACAAACGCTACAAGAAAAAATAATAAAAAATGGACAAAAATCAATAACAAACGGAAAAAATGAAATACAAAATAAAATCCTGAATCGCGATATTACAATTATTTATCTTGTAACACTATATACAAGTTGCAACGCTTCTCAAATGGACTTCGGTCCCCAGGCAGTACACCTTGCCTGGCTGGGAAGATCTTCCTTTTCCCCTTACTTGTCCTTGTGTGACGTCATCGACCTCCACAGTAATGACGTCATACTGACAAGCAGCTGGCCCGCTGGTTCCATCATCATATCCCCTTAGCGGTACGGACCAGCGGGGCGCCACAAGTATATAAACCTTTCCAAAATTCCCACGGGAACAAAAGCTACGCGGGTGAAACCGCGGGCAGGTCGCTAGTAAAATAATAAACCTGCATTTATACATTACGAGATTCTCGATTCGAATCCCATTGCAGTGAAGCAGTTAAATGTTAGATAACATTTCTGTCCGACTTGACAAATAGTATTTCTTCAAGTCGGACAGAAATGTTATCGATTTTGTTAATAATATTTATTTTATTAATTCAGGTGTTACCTGGCGGAAATATATTATTTAAAGATGATATTGGATGGTATGGATCACAGATTAAATGGATACGCCTTTCAAGGCAATTTCTTAGCTTGTCAGTATAGCTTACATTTACACACAGAAACACAGAGTTATACTACTTACCGATGAAATAAAATCACTACAAGGGTAATTTTTAACCTTGTCATCTGATTGGGTACGATAAAACAGTACAATATGGCTTATTTTTATTTTTTCATGATGTAATATTTACAAATTTCAATTGTGTGTGTGTGTGTTGTGTGTGAGTGTGTATTCGTATGTGTGTGTGTGAGTGTGTGTGTTTTTTTTGTTATAATTTATTTTTTGTATATGTTTTTTTAGTTATGCGTATTCTATATGTGTCTTAGTGATCCGCTAAATAAATTATTGTTTCTATCTTTTTTCTTTCCAAATTAAGGTATTTTTTAAATAAAAATATAGTACACAAGCAGTTGACTCTCCTCATGGAAAGAGACACCTTCGCCTATAGACACCAAAGTTGCTATCCGAATGGCGGGATGGCAATGCTACATACATAAGTCTATTGCTACCTTACCCTGCAAACTAGAACACAGCAGTGACAAGCACTGACGCTATTACGGCAAGAACGAGTAAGGCGGTGGTACCAAACACCTGGGCGTGTCGTTGCGAAACTCTATCACCTAGTATGTCACAATGATAGTGACAGGACCAATCTATCGCCTTTAACGACCTCTCTGGCAAAACGGCAGTTGCTTGATTCTTCGTGGGAGCTCAGACCAACACGGAGAAATAGTTTGCAATTTTCCGTGAAATCTTATACAAAGTGTTGTTGTGGGTTTGCCCTGTGTTAGTCTTTTTTCTTTTTTTATATTATAAGATAGCAAACAAGCAGATGGGTCTCCTGATGGAAAATGTCAACCATCGCCTATAGACACCAAAGATGTTAATGGCGCGTTGCTATCATGTAACGAGGTCTAATGCCACACGCATAAGTTTACCGGCTACCTTACCCTCCAAACCGGAACACGACAGTGACTAGCACTGACGCTATTGCTAGTCGCCTTTTACGACCTGCCTGGCAGAACGACAGTTGGCCTATTCTTCAAAGGAGTCCGGAACCAACACAGGGAGCTGTAGCTAGTCTGGGCTCCTTTGAAGAATAGACCAACTGCCGTTCTGCCAGGCAGGTCGTAAAAGGCGGCCCATTGGCTATACGTGTCACTGCCATCTTGACTACTAGTTAGTAGAGTTCCGCAATATCTTATCTGGGTACCACCTTGCCTGATCCCGCCGTAATAACGTCAATGCTTGTCGTTGTCGTGTTCCGCTTTGTAAAGTAGCCAGTAGTCTTATGCATGTGTCATTGCCATCCTACCACACGGATAGCAAGGCACCATTAACATCATTGTTATCAATAGGCAATGGTTGCTCTTTCCATCAAGAGAGCCATCTGCTCGTTTGCTATCTTATGACATAAAAAACAACAAAAAAAATTACCGAAATTGGTCCAGCCATTCAGGCGTGATGTCGTGACCAAGGAAAATAGGGATTGATTTTTATATATATACGATTTCTGTGTGTAATTGCAAGCTACACTGACAAACTAAGAAATTGTCTTGAAAGGTGTATCCATTTAAACTATGTTTCAAATAAACTAATTCGTTATTTTATCACACAAAACTTGAAACACCTTTGCAATACTCTTCCTTAGATTTCGGTTGAATACATATATTAAAAAAAAACAAAATACAAAACTACCTACCTCCAAAAGCACTCGTCTCTTGACAACAAGCAATTAAATGTTATTCACGCTATCTTAAAATCAAACAGGTTCAATTATCAAAAGGATCAAATCATAGTTAACGTGTTCCTATAATATAACCATCAAAGGATCTCCTGATCTGTTGTGCCTTATTTCCGGTGGGTGGTTTTCCGAAACATTGCACTGAGAAACCCTTAATCTTTTGAATTGTATTGGTTCAAGGAATTCAACCAATTTGTAATTAAAACAATTCGTTATGAATAACTAATTTCAACGTTTCTTTATCGCCTCTGTGGTCTAGTGTTTGTTGTAGTTGATCGTATGAGGTGCTGGGTTCGATCCTGGGTCGGACAAATAATCAATGTAGTTTTTCAGTTCTCTGATAAAAAAACAACGTTGTCCGGGTTGGATACGTGCCCGGTTGGCGACAGGCACCTACCACATTGTGGATCTAAGTATCCCAGGTTAATCACTGGTGCAATTGGAACGAAGTTCCTTACGGCAGGCTTGGAGGGGATAGGGATTTTGCTGCGCGACCGAACTGAAAAAAATGTGATAGTAAAACCGTAAGAAAAATGCGTGGAATAAAAGCGTTAAATGAGACGTGCGCAGGCGCGACAGTCGCGTACACAAGCGAGTAGTGCCGTTTAGCCGAAGGAAGTTCGTTCCTACCTGGTGTCCCGCGACACCACATCATTTTTTTGTTGTATCTACTTCTGCTTACCACTTTCGCAATTCAGTCGTTTTTCGTTGTGTATTCGTGTAACACAGTTTGGCGAAATTTAATAGAAATAATTAAAAAAACCTTCCTTATACCTTCCCACCTAACTGATAGCAACGCACTGTTTACATCTTTGCTATCTATAGGAGACGGTTATCTCTTTCTATCAGGAAAACCATATGTTTATTTGCCATCCTATAAACATATGGATTTCCGTGACGTTACGGAATCGTCAGTGAATGATCGCTAGGCATGGATCTTTTAACAGTTAACATACTAAATTTCGTACTAAATTTTTTTAACAATTAATAACTGTTATTTTTTTATATCATAAGATGGAAAGAGTCAACCATCGTCTATAGACATCAAAGATGTTAATGGTGCGTTGCTATCTTGTGGCGAGGTCTAATGCCACATGAATAAGTTTACCGGCTACCTTACCCTCCAAACCGGAACACGACAGCGACAAGCACTGACGTTATTGCAACAGGAATAGGTAAGGCGGTGGCACCAGACCCGGGCGAGACAATGCCGAACTCTACCACCTAGTAACCACGATGGTAGTGACTCGATAGCCAATCGGTCGCTTTTTATGACCTACCTGGCAGAACGGCAGTTAGCCTATTCTTCAAAGGAGGCCGGGACCAACACGGCGTAATTAGCAAATACTGTTAAAAGTAATTTTTATAGATCACTAAAATTACCAATAACTTGATATATGATAATAATGTTATTAAAAATATTTGAGTGAGCGTTTTTTTTTTTTGCTTGCTAACTTGATTTATGATAATACTGTTATGAAAAATATTTCGAGAGACCGTGATAACTGTTAAAAGTTATTGCAACTATTCTAGATGACCTTTTTTTGGTAGCTTCGTGTTTTTACTGCTTCTAATATCTATTATATATAGGCTACTGATATAATATAACATAAATAAATAACTGTTAAATATTAATTAACTTTAACAACATAACATTTAAAATCTAATTTAACAATAATTTCCATGCCTAATGATCACTCATTTCAGTTGCCGGCAAGTTCGTTATTCTACGTTCGTTATTACAATGCCATTACAGAAATCACATATATCTATAAAAGCTTAAGGAAAGTTGCAAATTCAATTCTCTTGAAGTTCTGCACTTCCACAAAGTAACGCCTGAATCTATAAAGTGAAGACTTAGTTTACTTACTTCGGCGGGTTTGTTACATTTATAAGATTTCATACTTTTTTTATATAAGAGCACGCCGAAAGGTGTAAATAAAAATACCATAATTCCTTCTTTACGTATTTCAACAAATAACACTGAAATCTAAAAATGAATGAATGAATCTTTTTTAGGTTATTTCGACGAGTGACCGCGTTTCCAATCCAGTAGTAGCTTTTAAAAAATATGTTGACGTGTCAAAATAACTTGTAAAAGGTTTTATTGAATAAACAATTTTTGATTTCTCATTTTGTTACATTTGTATCACTACTTTTTAGGATTCCGAAGTAAATTTCGTTTTAAAGTATAAGTTTTATTACATTGTCTCAAAATATTTTTGGTCTGTGTGTCGCATGTCGCGTGACGGTCTTTCGCGGAGTAGGGATAAAGTGAAAAGCGCGCAAATATCTATAATGTGAAAAAAAGTTTCACTTTTACCGTGGTTTCATAAAACCACATTATCCGTTTTTTTTATAATATAAACACTTGTACTGTTTCACAAATGTAATTTAAATTTTATATTTTATCACACAATTACTTTTAAATTTACAGCCAACCGGTTTAGCCTATTAAAGCATCATCAGGGATTTCATATTAACTTTTTACATTATACTATTTTATAGTATTTATTATACTACTAGCTATGATACCCGGCTTCGCTCGGGAGTTGATATGAGATTACGTGGTAGTTGAAATATAACAAATTTAATTTAAGACTTTATTGAAATTGGAATTTTAAATTTCACGTCATTACTACACATGCTGCAATTGCTCGCATCGCCTTTCGAAATGTAATCCAAATAATCGTTTTTCTGAATGAAGTTCAAATACTCGACAACAATTTCCAAGTTGAAGGGTTGGAAAAGCCCTTATATCTTAAAAACACGCCCTTTAGGTAAAAGGGGAACTTTCTTGTTCGAGGGGGCATAAAGGGCTATCACACTGTATAAGTCCATTTATCGTGCCGGGACTCCTTTTTAAATTTTATCGGCATGCACAATTTTTCAACTTAGTTTTATTATATACATATAATGATGATTTAAAATACTACAAGTGTTTATATTATAAAAACAATATGATGCAGTTTCACCTAGTGCCGACGATGGAAAGTATAAACCTTATAATTTCGCCATGTCCATCCGTCCTTCCGTCCGTCCGTCAGCCCATCCGTCCGTCCGTACGTACGTCCGTCCGCCCATCTGTCCGTCCGCAGTCTAGCGCAGAGATCCTTAGTACAAGAAAACTGTAATTTGACATGAACATACATATTAGTCATGGCAACTAAGTGGTAACATAAAATCTTGAATATATATATATATATTTTTAAATATAAAGAGGGGATGTTAATTTTTTTCTCGTGTACTCTATAATAAAGGATATTGTTGGATAGGTTTTTAAAAAATATTTTAGGTTTGTGTAAACAATTTTTTGATTAAGCGACTAATTTGTAAAATATTAAGCTTTAAAGTACAATAAAATGTACTTAGAGAAGTTTTTATAGGTGGTGAGCCTGTGGTGCGGATATATTTGTCATCAATGTTAAATAGGTTAAATGTTCATAGTATGAAACTATAAAATCCCCCTTCTGATTCCGCACAATTTCGATGGGAAATTTCGGAACCCCACATTGCGTAAGTAACATAACTAACTAACGTAACAAAACTAAATCTATAAAGTGAATCATCACTGAGTTGAATGACTTCGGCGAGTTTGTTACAATCCGTTCCGGATGGTCCGGTCCGGTCGGTCTGTATCGCATCTCATTATCACTTTAGTGAATTTCATTGCCTTGTTTCAGCGACATTACAGAAATCACATATAAGAGTTCGCAGAAAGTTTTTAATTAAATTACCTTAATCTTCCTTAAGTTACGGATTTCCACAAGGTACTTTGCCGGAATTCGTAAATTAAGGAAAAACAAATCTGTAACAACTATTGGTTTTTTCAGATGATGAATCAGGTGAAAAGTCAGTCTGCGTTCTCTTAGCTGGAGAAGAATCAGAGATCACTTTTTTGGATGCTCCGCCAGATCATATGATTGTAAGTTCTTTTAATGACATCTTCTTCTTATTTGTACGAATGGCAACTATCAGTGAATTCTGCCATTGTCAATAATGATTTCTATTTGTATACTTACTCGTTGTCACTAGTTACTGCATGATTCTGATGGTTAACTTATACAGCTCAAACATTGACGTCTCGGACTTAATTTTGCGTTTGTACCTAGGGCAGTAGAAAAATATCCAATAACTATGGCTTTTGGTGTCAGATTACTTTTTTTTAAATTCTTACATAATTTTTTTCAAAGTTCAACCGAGCTCGATAGTGTAAAGACGACGTTTTTTTTGCAAATTTGTGTCACTTTGTGTTTTTTGTGTTTTGTGTTTGCCACTGCCTTAGTGCTATGGTCACAAATTTGCAAAAAAAACGTTAACACTACACTAAAATGGTCACATTTTCTTTTTAGCTCGAAATTAACCTAATATCCATTAATATGACGTCCTTCAGTGTGTCCTTTATTACTGTTTTTTTTAATCCTCTGTGATCTAGTGATCTAGTGTCCGTGTTGACCACATGAGGTCCCAAGTTCGATCTTGGGTTGGAAAATCCAAAAATGTGTTTTTTCAGTTTTCTGATAAAAACAATACTTCCAGATTGGAAAGTGCCCGGTTGGCGATAGGCTTGCCACCTATCACATTGTGGGACCAAGTATCTTAGGCTAAACGTGCGTGCACATGTACCTCTGCCTACCTCTTCGGTGATATGGGCGTGAAGATAATTTTTTGTTTTTTTTTATATTTTTCTTCTGTAGACGCTTTTCCCACAATTAAAATGAAAAACATTATATAATTTTATTATAGACTAGCTGACCCGGCAAACGTTGTTCTGCCTTTGTATCTACTCTTATTTTGTTTTCTATATTTTCTCATCTTTTAAACCTTCCCTGGACTTCAACAATTAATTGAAAGCTAAAATTAGCCAAATCGGTTCAGCCGTTCTCGAGTTTTAGCGAGATTAACGAACAGCAATTGATTTTTATATGTATATAGACAGGTAAATAACAATCCCCGCACTAGACCTACAAGACCGAATCCTTATCAAATTTCAAATGAGCCTTAAATCATGGAAACGTCCTGACAACGTTATCGAATGAATGACCCTCATTAATTCGCCCGTTTAATGCCCTTTGATTCGGAATACACAAATGGTACAACTTAATGAAGTCCTTCATCAAAGAACGAACTTGATATTACAGTTTAATTGATCATTTATGTAACACTTGTAAAGTTACGAGTATTTGATGAGGGTAATTGTATCGCGTTGGAGACCTATATAATAATAACGCTCGATAAATTACACGAATTAATGTAACCCCAAAGTAAGCAAATTATTTGCTTGTGTTATGGGTGTTAGTCATTGATATAAAAACCCTAGATGCACAGTCCCGAACAAAACTGACACTCAAAAGTGTCCCTAATTTCTTTAAAAAAGTATCATTAAAAAAGTATTCTTTAAATTGTAATAAATATGACAAAAACATATGTCTTTGCAAATCCAAATTTAAGTTCAAGTTTTAGAGTTGTTTTTACAAAGCAATGTACAAAAAGAAATAAAATTGACAGTGTCGAGACCGACGCGATTCTATTTGAAATGAGCGTACAATTTAAAATTGTGCGCTTATTTTTGGAGGACGTTTCTCAATCAAATGTTATAATATTAACATTTGATTGCTCTTTATTAGGTATTTACGTATCTTAATCTTTAAGGTAGGCATTTCTTGTAGCAATTTGCTCGTATTCATTTAAGTGATTAAAATATTAATATTTTTTTAGGGCTTGGCACCGACTTCAAACCTATTAGTAAATATCACATATAAATAATAGGTATTATTTAATAAATATTAAATCTTTATTATTTTTTACTTTTTAGTTTTTGAAGTCGATTATTTTTAACATAGTTATTTTTATTTCATATTTTTTAGTGTATTGTTGTATTGTCAACTATTTATGGGTAGATCTACAACCGATCCTGCGCGCGCCTTAACAAATATAGATCTCAAGATACCAGAACGGATAAAAATAGTCGTCTCCGTAAAAATGCTCTTCGAAACACAATGTCACGTTTTTGTTAGACTATTAAAGAGAAATCACGCTAACGTCAAGAAAATTTTGAACAGTACATATATTTCTAGACTCGGTAAGATCCAAGATCGTCTAACAAATGAGTCTTTTGAGCAGAGAGCTAATAGACTTGGCCTCTTTAATGAGCGTCTAGCGAACGAATCTGTCGAGCAGAAGGCTCATAGAATTGGTCTCAATAAGGAGCGTTTAATTAAGGAATCCGCCGAGCAGAGAGTTCATAGATTAGAAGTGATACGAAACCGTACAGCAACCGAGTCTGCACAGCAACGTGAGAACCGACTAGCGGCAGCGCGTCAGACGTCACAAAGACTTCGTTCAATGACTGAGCATAATTTTATAACCACCATAAGTCAATATGCTGAAGTACCATGTACAAAACACAAAACAATATACTTCATTAGCCACAGTACGTTTTGATTTCCTTCCGGAGGAGCTACCATTGCTGGATTACCATAAAAAAGTTCCTTCTCAGGCCTACTGGAACAACATTAAAGTTATGTCTTTATCTCCTAAGCTGACCGACTTGACAGACGTAGAACAAAGACTCTTGTCAAGAGAATTTCCTTTTATAACTAGTTACCACTCACACTATAGTGCTCGTCAACACGAATCAAATGAGCCAAAACTCAATAGAGTTGTGTCATTTAAGTACTGATCTCCTATGGTCACCTACTGGCTTTATCATCGGACCCTGGAGGATCCAAGTTACCGCCAAGCACCAAAGTGCTCGTCAACACCGATCAAACGAGCCCAAACTCGATAGAGTTCTGTCATTTAATTACTGAGCTCCTCTGGCACCTTCTGGCTTCATTATCGGATCCTGCAGGATCCTAGTTCTCATCAAGCACCAAAGTACTCGTCAACACCAATCAAACGAGACCAAACTCGATAGAGTTCTGTCATTTAATTACTGAGCTCCTATGGCCAACTTCTGGCTTCATCATCGGACCTTGTAGGATCCTAGTTACCATCAAGTACCAAAATGCTCGTCAACACGAATCAAACGAGCCCAAACTCGATAGAGACTTTTCATTAAACCATTTTTAACCATTTAATTACTGAATTCCTGTGGTCACCTTCCGATTCCATCATCAGATCAGGTCTATCTCATAATAAGTTTTCATTGTCATCCAATTTACATACGTATACAAAATTTCACCTCAATCGGTAACCGGGAAATGGATCAAATTTACTTGCGAGATATTTGATTTCAGACATCGGTATAGGTAAAATAAATAAAAAAATGCTCATAAAATAAAAACTACTGGGCCTGCCTAAATCAATTTTTTATGGAACAAATTCGAACCTACTTCGCATCGAACAAAAAAAGAATCGCGCAAATCGGTTCAGAAACCTCGGCGAAATCGGTGTACATACATAAAAAAATATACCGGCCGAATTGAGAACCTCCTCCTTTTTTTGAAGTCGGTTAAAAATATAACACTTTTTATATCATAAGATAGCAAACAAGCAAAGTCTCCTGATGGAAAGAGTCAACCATCGCCTATAGACACAAGAGATGTTAATGGGGCGTTGCCATCTTGTGGCGAGGTCTATTGCCACATTCATAAGTTTACCGGCTACCTTACACTCGAAACCGGAACACGACAGCGACAAGCACTGACGCTATTGCGGCAGAAATAGGTAAGACGGTGGTACCAGACCCGGGCGAGACAATGCAGAAATCTACCACCCAGTAGCCACGATGGTAGTGACTCGCATAGCCAATCGGTCGCCTTTTACGACCTGCCTGGCAGAATGGCAGTTGGTCTATTTTTCAAAGGAGCCCGGAACCAACACACTTCAAAAACTATTGCAATAGATTCTACTGTTGATTCTGAACAAACTAGTTTCAGCTTTCGTATTAAGTAAAAAAAAAAGTATCTTCACGCCCGTATCCCCGAAAGAGTAGGCAGAGGTACAACAAGTGCACCCACGATTAGCCGAAGATACTTGGTCTCACAATGTGATAGGTGGCTAGCCTATCGCCAACCGGGCACTTTCCAATCCCGGGCAATGTTGTTTTTATCAGAAAACTGAAAAAACATATTTTTAAATTGCCCGACCCAGGAATCGAACCCTTGTCGATCCTCCTGTGGTCGAATCGACCTCATGTGGTCAACTCTGACACCATACCACTAGACCACAGAGGCGATCCACTAGACCACAGAGGCGATTAAGTAAAAGATTGTATAAATACTGAATATATATTTCATAAACAGCTGTGTCAGTCAAGGCTTCTTTGAAGAATAGACCAACTGTTGTTCTGCCAGGCAGATCGTAAAAGGCGACCGATTGGTTATACGTGTCACTACCATCATGAATACTAGGCGGTAAATTTCCACGACGTCTGGCTCGGGTATTTGGTACCAACGCTTTACATATTCCTGCCGTAATAATAATAATAATAATAATAATAAATATTCAAGGGACAAATTACACTAACTGATCTAACCGAAGTAAGCAAATTACTTGCTTGTGTTATGGGTCTTAGTCAACGATACTAATACATAGAAATACATATATAAATACTAGAATATATATAATATACATACTCCCAAACCCGAAAATACAAACATTTATGTTCATCACACAAATGCTTGTCCCCGTCGGGGATCGAACCCGAGCCCCGTCGATCGCGTAGTCAGGATCGCTAACCACTCGACCAACGGGGCGGTCATAGCGGGCGGTAATAGCATCAAACTTGTCATTGTTGTGTTCTAGTATGGAAGGTAAGGTAGCCTGTAGACTTATGCATGTAGCACTACCATCCCGCCACATGGATTGCATTTCACTATTGACATCTTTGATGTATGTATGCAATAGTTTCTCTTTCCATCAGGAAAGCCATCTGCTTTTTTGCTATGTGGTGATATAAAAAAAACTATCTCAACAAACATCTGTGCTTATCTCACTAATGTTATTCGCTGTCGGGATTCGAATCCTAGCCCAATTATATGCGTAGTTAGAATAATCTATACATATAATAATTTCGTAGGAAAGTCAAGACTGTACATTGAATATTTTTTTAAAAGAATACTTGGGGCGTGATCTACAATCGATATCAAAGCCAAAAATATAGTTTTTAGAATTTTTGTCTGTATGTATGTCCGGGATAAACTCAAAAAGTACTGCATGGATTTACTTCAAATTTTCCATGAATATTACTTATAGGTCGGGTCAACCTATAGGCTATATATTATCTCGCTATCACCTACGGGGGAGGGGCTATGCGGGGTAAAGGAACTCCGCGCGGACGAAGTCGCTGGCAACAGCTAGTTATCACTATAAAGGTTGTAAAGGTGAAATGTGAGTGGGCTGACCATGTCGCATTAAAGCAAAACTTGTGTTGCAAGGCAATGATTGAGTGGAAAACTTGAGGCGAGGAATGCCTACGAGGAAGTCCACAGATGCGTGAGAACATTGTATTAAAAGGTGACAGGAACAGAGTTGAAAATGGCTCAAGACCGGAAATTATGGCATAAACTGAAGGAGGCTTAAACCTTAGTCGCAATAGCGTCAACGCTTGTCATTGTCGTGTTCCGGTTTGGCGGGTACAGTAACTGGTTAACTTATTCATCTGACATTACTATCCCGCCACATGGATAGCACTTTATTATTAACATCTTTGATGTCTATAAGCGATGGTTTCTCTGTCTATCAGGAACGCCATCTGCCTATTTGCTGTGTGATGATATAAAAAAAATCAGCATAGTGATATTTATTTATTTTATCTTTTTTTCAGTCTGAAGGATGTGCCCATGGCTACTGTGTTGTATATTCAACGGCTGACCGGACCAGCTTTGCGGAAGCTGAAAGAAGACTGCAGATCTTATGGGCAGCTGGGCACACAGCAAGAAGAGCAGTCATCCTGGTGGGGAACAAGGCAGATTTGGCGAGATCCAGAGTGGTACCTACTGATGGTAAGTATTCATCCCCTTATTTATGACATGGGAGTGTAGAAATACTTAAGAAATACAGGAATAGGAGTTAATAAATATACAGCTGAAGGTATTTAATGTGCAAAATGTCCGCAAAACCTTATCCAATGCCTGGAAGTTAGAGAAAACCACAGCGGCACAATAGTCCACCCACTTCCATCTCACTTTCTTCCACGTCAGTAGCAAAAGCAGTAACACGCAAATTATGTACTCAATGCACGTTTTACTTCGTAAATGAAGCATCTTCAAGAGAGTTGCATAACACTTCACTCTATGAAGAGTGAAACATTAATGCTACGTTTAAAAAGAGAAACGTGTGTTGAGTCCATAACTTGTGTGTTACTGCCTTTGCTACTGACGTGGAAGAAAGTGTGCTGGAATTGGGTGGATTATTGTACCGCTGTGGTCTTCTCCTATTCCCTATACCAGTTCCATATAAGGTTACGCAGAAATTTTGCAAATTAAATACCACAATTTCTTCTTTGAATTATGGATTTCCGCACAGTAACGCCTGAATCCGTCAAATACAGTTGGAGTTGATGTAGATCTCTTGGAGGTTTCCCGGAATTGATACCACCACCATTATTAATCTTGCCGTAATAGCTTGTCACTTTAGGGGTTCCGAAGTAAACTGGAAGTTATAACCCTTATAGTTACGCTATGTCCGTCCATCCGCCGCAGTCTAGCTCAGAGATCCTTAGTACTAGAAAGCTGTAATTTAGCATGTTTCACACTTCTAGCTAATCGGAACTATTTGAATTTCGAATGTTATATTTCTAAAACGTTGCAACCTTCTTAGTAATAAAAAAAAGAAATTGGCGGGAAATGATTTGTCAATTGCTTTTTTTTATCACACATCAAAGTTCTACGTACGCAACGAAAATAGAATTAAGTCGAAGAGATTTTAGAGCGATGACTTTTTATGATTTTAAAAGTTCACTTTCTCCGCAAGACTGCACCACTTGTCTTCAAAAAACCCGAAAAAAGGCAGCAATCTTGTGAATGGGTGTTTCAAAATGAGAACAGGCCAACAAAAGTGAGCGAGGCGAGAAACGTTGGTGAAAAAATGATCGTGTTTTTTTCTCAGTTACGGGTCCCATCTGTACAATTCCACTTGAAGTTCAAAAGAGTGTTAACGTCGAGTGGTATTCTACCATTTGTTTACCCAGGGTGTTAGAAAAAGTTCACGAAAGACGACCCAAAATCCGCATTCTCCTACACCATGAAAACGCTTCTTTACACACGGCCAACAAAACAAAGTCATTTTTAGCTTCCGAAAAAGTACATCTCGTCACTAATCCTGCGCATAGCCCCGACCTAGCACCCTGTGATTACTGTATTTTCCCCAAAATCAATGATTTGATGACAGGTTTCACTTTTACCAACTCCGAAGAGGCAGTGATAGCGTTCAATCAGCACGTAGAAAACATGCCTTCAGATCTGTAGTCCTACTGTTTTAAAAAAATGGTTCGATAGCATGAAAAAATGTTTAAAATGTAAAGCAAATTATTTTGAAAAGCAATAAACATAATATTTTGGTTATAACATGTTTTTTTAAGTTACGCATAACTTATAGTGTGACCTACGTATACATATTAATCCAATCAATATAGTGGTAGTATAAAAACTTGAAAAATATTCTTTTAGGGTTGATGCTCCACATGTAACGGGGATATTTTCTCGTCTACCCCATAGCATGGAGTATGGTTGGATAGGTTTTTAAAAAAATATTGTAGGTTGGTGAAAGCAATTTTTCGATTAAGGGGCTCGTTTGTTAAATATTAAGCTTTAAAGTACTACAATACAATACAATACAATACAATACAATACAATACAATACAATACAATACAATACAATACAATAACTCTTTATTGTGCACCCAAAAAAAGACAATATACAAATTACAGGATTATTTCTACACATATTAGATATACAAAGGCTACTAGATACTAATTTGTAATAGAACCAAGTGTCCTTCCCCCTTTTACCAACTAAAAAGTTGGTCTGGGAATGGGAAAATATTCATGGTATATATATATATATATATATATATATATATATATATATATATATATATATATATATATATATATATATATATATATATATATATAGTATATATATATATATATATATATATATATATATATATATAGTATATATATATATATATATATATATATTATGTTTGGGCGATGGAATCTCTTTCTATCGAGAGAGCCATCTGCTTGTTTACTATCTTAGGATATAAGAAAAGATATTTAAAGACCAGGGGTCAAACAAAGGCTACTTATATTTCAAAAATCTATTCATAAGGGCTTAAAATAGGGAATGAAAGTTTGTATTTATGACGGGCGGTGCTACGCTCGTCAGCTTCAGAAATAATGTGAGATTAGAACACGCGTCATGTATGAATTATTTGAAACGTAATTTCTATTCGATATGATTCAAACATTAATTTGTGTAGGTTATTGAGTATTGATTATTCTTTGACCTATTTTAGAGTTGGCTGTATCCTACTAATATTATAAATGCGAAAGTATGTTTGAATTGATCCTGAAAGTGGCAGCCAGCTGCCAGAAGAAAAATGTATAAACGTTGACCCTACGGGCCATCCCTGAAACTTCCCCTTAAATTAAGGTATTTTAAGCTCAAAAGACTAAAAATTATAAGCATAGATTTTTCAGTTCAAACATCTAATTTATAATAATAATAAAAAAATAAAGAAGCCACCCACGGAGTTCCAAGTATATACTATTTAACAAAAAATGTGCTTTTTTTTATAGAAGAGGGGGCAAACGAGCAAGAGGTGCACCTGATGGAAAGTGATCACCGCCGCCCATGGACATCTACAATACCAGAGGTCTTGCAGATTTTAGTTCTTTGTTCCTATGTTTTCTAATTACTTTAAGATATATAAGAATTGTCTACAATACATCCTTGTGATGCAGATAACATCGTTAATTCTTATGAAAATAAGCTTTTAAGCTAAACAATTTCAAAACATTTACCATTATATCACTAAAGCGAGTTTTCCGAATATTAAAACCATAGAAGCTAACAAAATGGCTAATTACAAAGTTGTAATTTATGAGATTCGCTTCAATTGTATTCTGTTCATGAAATAGGTTTCCTCAAGACAGAGCCTTTTAAACTGTATTAAAATGGGCCTATTGTTAATTTTTTACGAAAAAACTCGTGAAGTTACCTTACGTTACGAAATGGGTCATTTATATTACGGTAATGGTTCAGCCATTATGAATTTTATCTGCTTTATCATAAAAAAATTGAATTAAAGATTTCCTCCAAGTTTTCACGCTAGAGGCGTTTTAACACAAAATTTTAAGAGGCAGTAAAATTTGAATAACATTAAACATCTATAATACCTGAACCTTAAAAGTTTGCATTGTCGACATTTTAAGAACGACTAAGCTCTTTTCTTAAAGATCCTTGAGATATTATAAAACACCTGACAGGAACTTATTCTGAAAAGGTATTTTAGCTCTAAAAATAGATGAAGGTTTTTTTAATATAATGTAGCAAACAAACAGATGGATCTCCTGATGGAAAGAGTCAACCATCGCCTATAGACACCAAAGGTGTTAATGGTGCGTTACCACCTTGCGGCGAGGTCTAATGCCACATGCAACAGTTTACCAGCGACCTCCCCCTCCAAATCGGAATACGACAGTGACAAGTACTGACGCTATTGTGGCAGGAATAGGTAAGTTGGTGGTACCAGACCCGGGCGAGACAATGCAGAATTCTACCACCTAGTAAAGCTGCATAATTATAGATTTCAAGTCAGTAACTCCAGACTTTTGAATTCCGATGGGATAATCTGAGCTCCCCTTGTAGAAAAACCATATGCCATTTAGCCAGGCAATTCGTAAGAGACAAATGATTGGCAAAACATGTCACTATAATCGTGACTACTTTGTGGTAGGGTTCCGCAACATCTCGCCTAGGTTCGGTATCATAGTTTTACATATTGCCGCGATAGTGTCAGTGTTTGTCACTGTAGTGTTCTGGTTTGGAGGGTAAGGTAGACGGTAAACTTACGAACGTATCATTACCATACCGCCAGATACATGTGAACGCACTGATAACGAACTCAAAACGTCCGTAAATAATTTTTCCTCTTATTTATACTATATTTTCTTTCTTTCCCAAGGGGCATTCTGTTCTAGATTTTTCGGCCCCAAAATTTATTAGCTCTAGTCTATAACGCTCGAAAAGAAGTATAAATTCGAACGCCATTTTATGTTTGTTTTTTTTTTAACAATCCGATTCCTGACAATTCCTTGATAATAAGCAGGCTTTTTTAAGGATAAAGATTGCTACAGGCAAGGAACTTATATGCGAGAACTGGAATTATTACGAAGCAATATTTGAAAAATAAAAATGTACTTTATTTCGTTACTAATAAAGTTTACATTTGTTTCTTACTTAACAGAGGGGAAAAAACGTTCTGAGCGAGACAACGACAAGAGTGGGTGTTGTCCCTTGCAATTGCCAGTGCAATTGCCAGTGTAAATATAACTATCTGGTGGTAGATTTTTATATATTCGTTAATTGTTAAATCCCTTTTATTCATACACATCGATAAATACATTAGCATAGCAAAATGTATTGTAATTAACACAGTGAGTTATAAAATGTGCTTATTTTAATTATTACGTAATTACTTATGCAATGCAAAAACTGTTTCTCAAATTAGTAGAATTATTTAGTGGTAATTTGCAAACTACGCATGGCCGCACATATGGCGAATGGCGCTTAATTTAGTAGAAATAGACACACTCCACCCATGTCGTGGTACTTTCGGAAAGATTTCGAATCGTGTGTGAACATTCCGTGTAGAATGTAGCTTCCTTGTTGCTAAAGGTATCTTTATTATCTGTGTTTATGTTGTTTTTAAACTTTTACCTAACGCGCCAAGAAATATAACTGTAAAGTCTGTATGTCACGTAGTAGATAATAATTCCATGATGGCATAGGTAACGGTTACTGTATTTTTATTAGCTGTGGTTATATTTAACAGCAAAGAGAATAATCTCCATGAATTGAAAGCGGTGTACATTAGATGTTGCGCCATTCCAACAAAGCTTAACAAAGGATTAATCAATTCTCATTCACCTGTTAAAACACGCTACGATAGTTTTCTATGCAAACGAATGGTTTTAATTTTAATTCTTAAATAGAAATGCTCATTTGCAGACTCTTCGTGTTTAAAATATACAGTGTATAAAAGAATCCTGTCGGATCCACAAAGGCATGTTATGGTAATTTAGTACTATAAAATATTTGATAATTGTTTTGAAAATAGCGTCATCTAGGTAGGACACGAATAGAAAAAGATTTTATTTCTAAAGACTTAAGATCTGGATTCAAGGTTTTTGCCACTACATACGAATATTAAAAATAACCTTTTAATGTCTTAAAAATATATTTTTAAATAAGATATTACATTACATTATATTTTTTAACTATCTGAACTATAAACATATATTGTTTTATGGTAAATACGCTTATTTTCCAAAATAACAAAGTTTGGCCAATCTATCAAACAAAACACAACACAATTACAAATGGCGTCGTCATGGTGTTAAATGTTGATACTCGTGTGCATTTTATTATTGAAATTCAGTTTGTTTTGTGTGTATTAGTGTTATTTTCGTTGAGTTTGAACTTTTATTCTCCGGATTGCTTAATCGTGACACAAAACCAATATATTGTGCTATTTATTGTGAGTTAATAAAATCTTAAATTATAATATGAATGTTTTAATTCTGAATATATAACATTATACAGCGTGGCAATCAAACGAAGTTGCAAAAGGACTTGTCAGAGTTACATTTTGTTTGAATAGCACGCTGTATAGTGTTTGATAAATTCCTATTTACTATTAAAATTTCAGTAAAAAGTAGGTACCTATATTAAGCTGCCGAAACAAAATAGTTCTCATGCTATAAGATAGATGACGCCAGTAGTACGCCATTATAGATTTAGAAAGTTGCCTATCTACACCTATAGTAATACACATATTTATCTATGCACAAAGGCATTGTTTGGTATCATATCATTTATTTGCTCAAAATAAGGTATTAGCACAGAATACTTAAAGACTAACCGAAGTCAATGTTACATACATGTGATATTCGAGCAACGCCCACATAGACACTTCTCACGGACGCGATGTCTCGAACTGGTGCGGAACAAACTGTCCCGAACTACTCCGAGATATCGCGTCCGTGAGAGGTGTCTATGTGTGCGTTGCTCGAACATCATATATATGTAGATTGACTACTGTTAGTCTCCAGTATACTGTGGTATTAGTAAGAGATGCTTTAATAAATTCGGTTTCCTCCTATTTTCACCACATAGCGGCATACAATTTTTTTATTCACCATCATTAGAATTTTAACAAAATTAATTATTGATAATAATTTCTATAGCAGAAAAAAACATTTCTTCAATGAAATACAAGGAAAATATAACATCAAGAAATTACTTTAAATTACAAGTTCTTTTAGAATCGATTTTATATCATTGATATTAAAATTACAGGCTATAAAGATAACGATCGTTGTCACTAAAACAATAGGCAGTTGACTTAATTATAAATATGTTAATGTGAATTTAAAAATAAAAAAACTTTTTTTTTCAAAAATATAAGAAAGTTTCTGTTTGACACCTCTTTGCTGACACCGTCCGTAAATTTATGGATACTATGCGCAAAGGGCGCTGACCTGCCGCACTGGCCGTCCGTTTTAACTACCTATGCAATATTCCACAATAACCCCGCGCTCCATCCACATTGCCGTGTACTTGTATAGGGTGAAATAATTTTGAGGAAAAATGAAGACTTTACTTTAAAATGTTTTTTTTTTCATTGAAATTACGTTCTATAAGTGGAAATTACGTTCTATAAACACCGTTATCCTTGAAAGTGTTTCGGTGTTATAACGGTGTTTACACTAACAACCTGTATATAATTGTTATCCATACTGATATTATAAATGGTAAAGTGTATGTGTTTGTTTGTCCGTCTTTCACGGCAAAACGGAGCGATGAACTGTCGTGATTTTTTTAAGTGGAGATAATTGAAGGGATGTAAAGTAACATGGGCCACTTTTTGTCTCTTTCTCTCTTCATTTCCTTAAAATGGGAGGTGGAAGTTTGTCTGGAGCATCGCGTAATTTTCAAGGTAGAAAGCTAAAAATTTGTATATTTGTGACTAACAAAAAAATCGTGCATCATTTTTAAATCTGCCCCTAACCCATTTAAAGAGCGGATGAAACTTTATTTAGACCAATTTAATGCGAGCGAAGCCGAGGGCAAAAGCTAGTAAATCTACATATATTAAGATTATATGTGCAAAAAGTTGAATGTTTAGATGGATGGATATTTGTTACTCAATCACGCGGAAACTACTGAACGGAATTGGATGAAATTTGGCACACAATGACCTGGAATAGCGTACCTGGATTTTTATCCCAGAAAAAGGAAGGCTTTTAAGTCACTACTATTATGACTATTAGGAAGTAGAGTCCTGCAATGTCACGACCGGGTCTGGTACCAAATCCTTACCTATTCCTGACGCAATAGCGTCAGTGCTTGTTACTGTTGTGTTCTGGGTTTTGGAGAGTAAGGTAATCGGTAAACTTCTGCATATGGCCTTACTGGACCGCCCCTTTGGTCGAGTGGTTAGCGACCCTGACTACGCAATCGACGGGGCTCGGATTCGATCCCCGACGGGGACAAACATTTGCGTGATGAGCATAAATGTTTGTATTTCCGGGTTTGGGTGTTTATTAAATATATTCTAGTATTTATATATGTATTTCTATGTATTAGTATCGTTGACTAACACCCATAACAAAAGCGAATAATTTGCTTACTTTGGGGTTAGATCAGTAAGTGTAATTTGTCCCGTATTTTATATTATTTTATTATATTTACTATCTCGCCACACGGATAACCCCTTTGGTGTCTATAGGCAATAGTTATCTTTTTCCATCAAGAGAGTCACCTGCTTGTTTGTTATCTTGTGATATAAAAAACCTAGAAATAAAAACATCTATGCTCATCGCAAAATGTTTGTTTCTGTCGGGAATCGATCCCGAGCCTGGTCAGACAGGGTCGTTAATCATTAAATTAATGGGGTGGTATCGTGTAAGGGACAGTCTGGTCTACCAAAAGTCGAAACCATACATTCGGACTATAATTCTGAGACCAAACCCGTTGGCAATTTATGTGGGAAATTTTTGATTTTTTTGCCGATGTTTTATTTTAACTTTGTATAAATAAAATAAGCAATGTATTATGCGCCACCATGCAAAATGTTTATTTTGCATGGTGGCGCATAATACATTCTCATACATACATACATACAGTCTGGTTCAAGAGTTCTACGGGCGCAACGACTCGGAGCAATGTGCGTTTTAATTTACAGCGTGGCGTAAAATTAAGAAAAAATAATGAAACGAGAATTTTTCATTTTTTTTAATAATAATAATAATTTTATTTCTTTGATAGGGGTAAAAGTAAATAAAGGGGCAAATACAAGTAAACACAAATAAAAATACAAATCCATGAAATATAAAATTACCATCATGATTAGAACGAAATTTTCCTTTTTTTTTTAATTTGTCAATAGAATGCCCCTTATTCAGATTAGCTAGAAGTGCAAAACTTTAAGTGTGCCCCAACACTTAAAGTTTTGCACTTCTAGCTAATCGGAATTATTTGAATTTCGAATGTTATATTTTTAAAACGTTGCAACCTACTTAGTAGTAAAAAAAATTGGAAATGATTTGTCAATTGTTTTATTTTATCACACATCAAAGTTCTACGTACGCAACGAAAATGGAATTAAGTCGAAAAGATTTCAGAACGATGATTTTTAATGATTTCAAAAGTTCTCTTTCTTCGCAAGACTGTACCGCTCGTCTTCAAAATACTTTTGGGAGAGAAGCACCTTGTTTGAGCACCGTGAGGCGATGGTTTGCTGAATTTGATAGAGGTCGAGTTTCTTTACATGACGAATTTTGTGAAGGGCGGCCTTCAACTGCCGTCAACGAAAATAATGTGGCTACTGTTAAGCGCTTAATTGAAGAAAACCCCCGGATTACCTATGAGACAATTTGACGACTATTGGGGATTGGAATGAGCCAAATTCAGAAAATTTTACACGAAGAATTGAAAGTTCGGAAAGTTTGTTGTCTTGGATCCCTCATGAACTGACAGCGGAGCAGAAGCGGGCTCACATGGAATGGTGCTCACAGATGCTACTGAAGTACGACCACGGACATTCTAATGCTGTTTCTGACATTGTCACAGGAGACGAAACGTGGATTTATTGTTTTGAACCCAAAAAAAAACAGCAATCTTGTGAATGAGTGTTTGAAAATGAGAACAGGCCAACAAAAGTAAAACAGGCGAGAACGTAAAAAAATGATCGCGTTTTTTTTCTCAGCTACAGGTCCCATCTGTACAATTCTACTTGAAGATCAAAAGAGTGTTAATGCCGAGTGGTATTCTACCATTTGTTTACCCAGGGTGTTAGAAAAAGTTCGCGAAAGACGACCCAAAAGCCGCATTCTCTTACACCGTGATAACGCTTCTTCACACACGGCCAACAAATCAAAATCATTTTTAGCTTCCAAAAAAGGACATCTCGTCACTCATTCTGCGCACAGCCCCGCCCTAGTACCCTGTGATTTCTGTATTTTCCCCAAAATCAAAGATTTGATGAGAGGTTTTACTTTTACCAACTCCGAAAAGGGAGTGATAGCGTTCAATCAGCACGTAGAAAACATGCCTTCAGATCTGTAGTCCTCCTGTTTTAAAAAATGGTTCGATCGCATGAAAAAATGGTTAATATGTAAAGGAGATTATTTTGAAAAGCAATAAACATAATATTTTGGTTATAACATGTTGTTTTTTTAAGTTACGCAAAACTTATAGTGTGACCTACGTACGCTGTATAATAATGTTTCGTAGAAAATTATTCCAACCCGCATATATAGTTTCAAATCAGTATTAACTCAGCAATTCGACTTGGCATCTGTTCAAATTCACTATTTGCTTTGTGCACTGGAGCTCTATAGAAACAATTGCTGGCAAAGCTCTCTAACTTCATTTAAACGACATTTTACAGATTTATGAAGTAAATATGTATCATCACATCGGTTCACTTACGAGGTAAGCAGAGTGAACTGAACATCAATAGACGTCTAAATTCGTAAAGACTGTCAGTTTAAGACAGGGCTTCCCATACAACGCGTGGAACTAGCCTAAAGGCGTCGTATGGGGATCCACATAGATAATTAAGGTAGATAAGATAGTTTATTTATTTATTTATTTTGTATAACAAAGTCCACAGCTCTTAATCTAT
Source organism: Apodemia mormo (assembly GCA_036924255.1). Taxonomy (NCBI): domain Eukaryota; kingdom Metazoa; phylum Arthropoda; class Insecta; order Lepidoptera; family Riodinidae; genus Apodemia; species Apodemia mormo. Next base: position 21,105,932 of record JAUPFN010000025.1, read on the forward strand.
TTTAAATTTTACTTATTAGAATTATTCTTAAAGCCAATTACGGACTCACATTTTTTAATATTTACATGTAATTACGTCACTAAGTAGTAATGACGAGGGTGTGAGTGTGTGTATATGGATATGCGTGTACTTGCGTGTGAGTGTGCATGTGTATGTGTGTGCGTGTGATCTGCAATGTGGTTAAAATATACATATAATTATTTTACATACATATTATTAGTTTTATCAGAAGCTCGGTTATTTGAACAGTAAAAGACGAGAGTTATGAAAGTGGACAAATCAAAACAGGTAGGTCTCGGTAGTAATGTATGGAACTTGGTTCTCTCTTTTTTCTCTTTTAGTTCTTTAGTTAAGTAACATCGCTGCGTGGCGAAACGACATTTACATTCGTCATCGTCTCTGAGATAAAAGAAAAAAGCCTACTCTTTCTTAAAAGGCCGGCAACGCAACTGCAAGTCTTCTGATAATATAGTTGTCCAAGGGCGGCGGTTATCACCTACCTATGTCAGGTGTTAAACATAAGAAAAACACAAAAATAAGACACACAAAAATAAGACAAACTGCCAAAGCTACAGATGGATTAACACAGGCAATGTCATTAAAATGGAAGTGGGCAGCACACGTAGCTCTTCTTCAAGACCACAGATGGACAAAGAAAGTTACAGCTTGGAAGGGCTCTGTAGGAAAACGAAAATTAGGTAGACTGTACGCTAGATTGGAAGACATCATAAAAACAGCTGATGTCAACTGGTTACAAATAGCCCAATCCAAAGAGGACTGGATATCTTTGGAGGAGGCATTCACCCGGAGAGGGGTTCTTGCAGATATATAAAAGCAAATGAACTAAGCTTACCCTTAAATTACTTAAGTATATATATAAACAAAATTATGATTAGAATAAGATTTTTTTATTTTTCTTATTTTTCTGCATAGAAATAAAGGCTTTTTTATTTATTTTATTTTATTATATCATGTAAGCCTCCTTTTCCCTTTATCTATAAAAAAAGATCAAGATTATTAAAATAGATATAGATATAGATATAGATAAGATAGACCTAAAACTATTATAATGCAGCGGTTTGTTATATTGTACTTCATCTAAGCACCCTAAGGGCTATATACAGGATGCAAGGAAAACCCTATCCGATCCGAAAAAGGTATATAGGTAGGTCCATTGACCTTTTGTCATTACATTATCAAAAAAAAAATTTTTATTAAAATAAGAAAAGTATCGTAGTGTAAAGTGCCTCATTTTAATACTAAAATTGAGAAATTTCCCCTTAAATCAAGGAAATATTTTGAAAATTTATGTTTTAATATCCAAAAAATAATGACACAAATATGTTTGTTATAAGCTACCAAATAATGCCTTTGACATCGGATATATATAACAAACTTTTATCCCCCAATTCTGCTACTTGTGGGTAGTTTTAATAAAAATTGTCTATGTGTGACTCCGTCTCTTCAAACAATCCTCGTATCAAATTTTACCAAAATCAGCTCAGCGCGCGTTCAGCGAAACCGTAACAGAATGATTTATGCATTTATAATGTAAGTATGGATTGTCATATAATATAAAATTCGATTCTTCCAGAAGGCAAAGCTCTGGCTACATCCTATGAGTGCAAGTTCATCGAAACGTCAGTGGGCATCAATCACAACGTCGACGAACTGCTGGTGGGACTCCTCACACAGATTAGACTGAAACAGCAGCATGCAGAGCGAGTCAGGTAAAGAGATACAATATATGCCCGCGACTTCGACTGCGTGGAAAAATTTCTAAAATAAAAGTAGCCTAAGTTACCCAATATTACCGTGGTGTCTGTAGAAAATAATATATAGTTGGGGTTTTATCGGCATAGTTCTCCTCCCCGTGAGATTTCTGGAATGAAAACTATCCTATGTCCTTTCTCTAGTCTCAAACTTCTTTAGGATATAAATAAATAATAAATCTTTAGGATATAAGAGTAATTATCATGGGCGTACCGAGGCGGGGGGCAGGGAGGGGCAGGTGCCCCTCCCCCCCGGAATTTGTTTACCTCTCTACTGTCTGCTGTTGTGGATAAAAATATAATAAGATAAAAATATAGTCTTAAAATGTTACGGTTGCCCTCCCCTGGCCCAAAACCTGGGTAAGCCCATAGTAATTATTCTTACATTTTATTGTTATTTATATTATAAAAGTTATATCACGCCGGTTCCTTTGCTATATATCCTGAGTAAACCGAACGTCTGTATACGATCAGGTTCACCGTGATTTATCGGTTTGTAGGTTGACAAAATGGATGGGAATATGTCTTCAGCGTTCTACTAAGTTTCACCTAGACTTTGTACCAGCACTCTATACAGAGTGTAAAAATACCATGTACTGGACTATTCCTAGCTAGTTCTCTTGGAAAAAACAAGCGAAAGCCAAATAAGTATATATCGTGACTACTAAGTAGTGGAGTTCTGTAACAGCTCACCTGGATTGCTGCCACCACCTTGCTTATTTCTGTTTCTATGATATCGGTACTATTCGCCATCGTGTTACATTTTAAATGGTTTGGCAGCCAGTAAACAATCACTTGAAAGTCATCTGATTATTTATTATCTGATGAAATGAAAAATATATTCTTGGGTTCAATTATCAATTACAATTTCTGATTTCCAGAAAACGCAGCGGATCCCGTAAAAATCGTAGCCGCGCTCGATCACCACTGGAACAAGAACCAGTCGCTGCGCCGCCCGCACCTGCGTCTGCGTCGAGTACGCCGCGGAAACGCACTCGCCTTTCCGCCAGTGTGAAGGTAGTCTTATCAGATAAATATTAAAAAGAACATTTTTGACGTGACAACGTCTTATAATTCGATAGAGCTGGCTGCACGCACGAAAAAACATGACTCATGCGGCGTTACCTCGCTCTGAGGCGTTCCGTTTAAGGCTTGGAGTACAAGCGAGAGCTTAAGACGTTGTCACGTTCAACTATCGTCTGTAAACCAACTTTACAGACAACCGATTTTCTATCAAAATAGCTCATGGTGCTGATTGATGATAATTAACGAATGGTAATTGAAAAGTCCATAACGGAAATAATGAGATCGAGCTAAATGACTATAAGAATATAGCATCAGCCGAAATTATCAAATTTCGGCTGATGTTATATTTTTTAAAATTTATTTAATGTACAATAAGCCCATATTAGAATTGAACGGACACTTTTTAATAGCAAGTACATTTTAAAAAGGAATATAGTTGGAAGTTATGAAACTAATCAAACTTGTACGTTTTTCTTATTTTAAAATCAAGTAAAGATTTTTCTTTTTCGTCATAAAGTTAACACTGTATTTTGTGTATGACAACAAAACATACATGAACAATGTAGGATAGGTAAGACGGAAAATTTTATACAAACTATTGTATAAAATGTAACAAAAATTAAACTGTTCATTATTATAGTCGAAACTTACAACATAGAAAGCTGTATAAGCAAGCTACTCTTAGTATCATTTAGACAAGAAAACAAGTGTCATCTATTTAATCTGTGAACGCACAGCAAAATATTCTGATAAAAGAAACGTTGCTTATCTAATAAGTGGTTAAATATTTTAACGTAAGATCAAATAATCTTCATTATGAAACGTATCATATCTATTTTGACGATATTTTGGGACTTGAATGGCTTAAAATTGTTACAATTTTAAGCCATTCAAGCCATTGTTAATTCAAATGGCATTAATCTTTTAAGTTTTTTTTGTGAATTTTAGCATTATAAAAAGTTTCCGTGATGTGTCATTGTAAATTGTAATTTACATTTCAGAAGAAACTAACAATGTATTACAATTTACAATACGACAAGCATCTATCAACATGGGTTACTTTTTATGGATTCTTATCAATTTCCTTTTATCTATCTATATATATATATATATATATATATATATATATATATATATATATATATATATATATATATATATATATATATATATATATATATATATATATATATATATATATATATATATATATATATATATATATATATATATATATATATATATATATATATATATATATATATATATAAAAATCAATTGCTGTTCGTCAGTCTCGTTAAAACTCGAGAACGGCTGATCCGATTTGGCTAATTTTGGTTTTGAATTAATTTTTGAAGTCCAGGGAAGGTTTAAAAGGTGAGAAAATAGAGGAAAAAAATAAGAGTAGTTAAAAAGGCAGAACAACATTTGCCGGTTCAGTGGTATTACATTTCAGCAACGGATATATAGAAAATTGTTAAATATCTGTTTTTATCAGAAAATCATTTGCTAGATTTCTACCTAATCATAAAATAGTACATTACGAAACTTAAGTTGTTTATTGTACAACGTGAAGTTAGCACACGAGTGAGGTACGGGTGTTATATGCTGTGATAATAGACGATTTCAGTCATACGTATTGTATATTAATTTATAGTGCAACATTGCGTAAACCAGCCATTTACGCACGCTTTTCGGTGTAAAACAATGCTATTTAGCTCACGAAAAATAGTGCGTAAAGCACAAGTTTAAATTACATTGTGTTATAACATTTAATATTTCAATTAATATTTCAGGTCCGTGGCTTACTGGGACGAGTTTGGGCGCGTGATTCCAAGTCGAAATCCTGTGAAAACCTCCACGTTCTCTAGCATTCAGTTGCCGAGCCCGTCGCCTGCTTCCCGTTCTTCGATTGTGCCGCAAATTACGCTTAAAAATCATATGAATTCTTTATATTTCATATTTTTATTAAACATTTTCAGTATTCACAAATTAAACAAAATCATTTTTAAATAAAATGACTACATACTTTGTAAACTGACTTTATACTAACTTTTCCAATTTGCAATATAAAAACAAATTGGAATATTTGTTTATTTCAAAATATAATTGTGATTTTATACCAAAAAGTGTTGTCTAATATCAATGTTATTAACAACTTGACATATTTTACTATAAATTACAACTCAATTTCTCGTAGCCCTGTTATATAACACTGATACACGAGTATTAGATACACACACACACACACACACACACACACACATATATATATATATATATATATATATATATATATATATATATATATATATATATATATATATATATATATATATATATATATTTTGTTGCCACCACCACGCCGCGCCGTTCCTATTTACCAACTCTGGCTGATTTTTCTCAATAACGTTTTTTAACCTCATCAGTTGCTGACAGTCAAAGTCAAAGTCAAAGTCAAAACATTTTTATTCAAATTATCCTTTACAGGCACTTTTGACGATTCAGTAGAGTTCAGAATCGATAGTTTTACCCTTTAATATTCCTACATTTAGTATTCCTTTCCAATCCCACCATACACATAGCATCACTTTGTTCCGAGTCAGGCCGGGCTTTGCCACGGTCTGTGGGACTTGTCCATGCTTCGATCATGATCTTTTTCGCACATTCTTATCGTAAGTCACCCATTTTTCATCACCAGTAATCAACTGTTTAAGAAATGATTCGGAATTGTTCCGTTTCAACAAAGAATCGCAAATGGAAACACGTTGCATTAGGTTTCTCTCAGTGAGCCAAATTTAAGTTTTTCTTGTACCCAGACTTTCGTAAATGATGTAAAACTGTTTATGATCAATATCCAGTTCTTCAGCAATGTCGTAACTACTAATATGTCGATCTTGCTCCACTTTTTCAAAGATGGCACTGATTTTATCTGTGACTGGGTGTCCAGAGCGAACCCCATCTTTCACACTAAAATATCCAGACTTGAAACGCTTGAACCACATTTGTGCTTCTCTTATTGATACCGCATTAGGTCCGTAAACCGCACAAATTTTATTCGTGGCGTTCGTCGTACCTTTTTTTGTAATAAAACTTTAAAATGTACCGAATTTCTTCGTTACCTACATACATTCATTTTGCTTCATTGAAAAACAATTGAAAAATGGCAAGAACTATTTTTTTTTATTTATTGCATCTTCAGAATGTCACATTTTTAATGGTATTAAAACCAGCCAGTTACATTCAATACAGCCAAATTGATTACTAATACATTTAAAATATGAAGATACTTTTGCCCCAACCTGTTATAATATATATGTGTGTATGTGTGTGTGTGTGTGTGTGTGTGTGTGTGTGTGTGTGTGTGTGTAAGTCAGGGTTACGCTCTAAAAACTACTTTTCAGCTATCATTCTTCGTCAATTTTCAATTTATTCAGTTGAATCGCATTATCATTATAATATATAATATTCAGGTTCTTCACATTATATTATCAGATCAAATATTATCAGATCATATATTATATTTATCAAATCAAATATCAAATCAAATTTGTTTATCTGTAATGAAATGAAGTAAAGAAATTAAAAATATAATTTTGTAACAATAGCAAAACCGCCAAGCAAGGTTTAATTGGAAAGAAAACCGCTGATTCAATTTTGGCATTAGTTATATATCATTTTATACCAATCTAAATCCAAATCAAACTTCAGCCTTATTTACTGTTTTATCATGGAAATTAAATGTAAAATTTTCATACCATAATATTTATTATTAGATTTATTATAATCACATATTCACAATTTAATTTATTGTAAATTTTTGTAATTGGAAGGACCTGTATATTATTTCAAAAATTGTGGATACATTTTTGGCTAAATAAATAAAATGCCAGCCAAAAGACGGGCCGGCAATAAATTATAGATGAGAAGTAAATAAAAAAGGGAGTTTGTAAAAATATATATATGTTAGAGACATTAAAGGTCTAATGAGGAGCGTTTTTCACATTTATAAGAGTAAGAAATGATTATTCAGACATAATAGACTGTGTATCGAAGTATTAGTAGGGGTAAAGTGTGTAAACATGTGTACGCGATTCTAATATCTTTTTCCATTAGCTGTTAGATGTAAGAAACAAATTATTTAAAATGTTTTGACTTAAAAACATATCTTATAAAATGTATGTGTCCTAGCATACCTCCTTACACTACTCCTTTTTTAGGGATAATTTAACATGTTCTAAATAAAGAAAAATAATCTAGTAACGTATTTAAATTTAATTTGCAATTTTAAGTATGTTTTGCATAAATTTTTAGATAATAATTTATTACTCATTTTACTTTTTGCTACATTTATTTAACATATTGTTATTAAAATTGATTGATTGATCAATCTTTTATTTTATTCTTAAATAAAATAAAATATTGTGGTCTCCATGATCATGTATTATTTTTTTTTAAAATGTATTTATTGTCGCTGATAGATATGCAGTATAATAAAAAAATATTCTCATGCTGGTCCCTTACTAAGTAGGCACAATGAACAGATTTTATAAATCCTCATTATTCCTGTTGCTCACGAGTCTGGAAAAACCAAAATGATAGCAATCCTCGTCACGGCATTAATTGTTTATCCTAACAACAATCTTTTATTACAAGGATTTATAATGACCGGACTCAACAACGTGCTCTGTGCCTCATAGGGCTCTTGCTACATCACCAATTGTATTTTTTTAAATATTTCAATATTTACTTATTTATTTAACACTTTATTTTAAATAATACAAAAAAGAGAATATATTCGTAGTAATATAAGTACAATTGGCGAATTTATCTCTACGTTTACTACATATTACTACTTAATTTATCGTTCTTGTTATGAAATAACTAGCCACCTTAAATAAATATTTTCTTAAATACTAACGAATCAAAAATGCGTATCATAAAGTAAATTATCTCCGAATAAATGCCGTGAGTAAGAACCATGAGCACGAGCGCCTGACGGTAGAGTTACTGATCGAAATGGCCTGACTCTATCATTTTAAAAGCAATCGGTTCTCTCTGTCCACTTTATAAGGATAATCCCTAAAGAGGTACCTGTATATATGAATATATAGCACACTTATTTTTTTACGTTAAGCTTTTTATATTATTTATGCGTAAAATTTTATGTAACACAAAATATATTCGAAATATTCGTCTAAATATTGTTTTGAAATGAAAAAATTGATTTTTTTTTCTATATTGTAGCTATTTCAAATTATCAACGTATATGTCAATATTACAATTAAGGCTAAGGATTGTAAAGAAATACGACAGACATAATAGTGATTTATTACTGTATTTTATATTGTACTTACTAGATGTTGACAACTTATTTTTTCTCGAATATCAGTATATGATATCTATTACTCTATAACCATGTATAATTCTATTATTTATTACAATTTCAAATATCATATTCAGCAAAAGATCTATAAAAATACTATTTGTAAAATCACTTTTTGTTTTACAGTTAAAATAACTTATATTATATTATTTTGCATCAATGAAGTCAGCGCTTGTCGCTGTCGTGTTTCGGTTTGGAGGGTAAGGTAGCCGGTAAACTTATACGACCTTGCCACAAGATAGCAACGCACCATTAACATCTTTGGTGTCTATAGTTTACGGTTAACTCTTTCCATAATTACTCATAAACCTACTGTTTACAATTAATTCGTTAATTTTATTGGACATTAACTTATATTTGTAAGTATATAATAGTATTGTAATAGGTATTAACAAATGGTATTCGGGAAAACATCTATTTATTTAACACCGTAAATTCCTATGAATCTTTTTTGGCCTCTTTAAGACTCATATTGTAAACTTTCAAAAATAACTGATTGTTAAATTTACCAAATATAGTGATTGTAATTCAATTGGGTCCATAGCTTCAAAATTTGAGCTAACGAATTAGAAATAGGTATCGATAGTTAGGATTTGAAGGATAGCGCTGCATGAGATGTAGAATATAATTGGTTTAATACATAAATTTAATTATAAATATTTTAGTGAGAGAGAATCTAGTGTTATTGACCTAACGGTACCTATATATGGGCCTGTGTTTAAATATTTCGTTGAGAAAATGGTTCTGAATGGGTTGATTAGTTTTCTGAAAACACCACACACCGAGCCTGGATGCTGCCTGGAGCCTGGACAGGTCAGCTGTCGATAGGTTAGCCGACAGGAAAATCGTAGAATTTGTGGAGTTAACTATCAGGGGTGCTCAATTTGCATTTTTCCTTGTAACTTTGGGAATAAAAAAGACGTTATTAACGGGACGAGACGGGACGGGAATAAAAAGATACAAAAATAAAATATCAAACAAACAAAACAACGAGAACTGAGTGCTGCAACTTATTAACCTAGAAATGTTAATTGGTAACCTTGGTAACGATTGCAATTAATATAGAATTTAAATTATAATAAATATTGAAAGATCTACAAGCTTGAAGAAACTAGATCCACGTCCATAGTACGATAGTAGACATTCATAGAATAAGCACCAAGGCCTACTGATGAAAAGAGACAACCATCGTCTAAAGACACCAGAGATGATAAAATACGTTGCCATCGGTATGGTTATTTGAAAAGCCATTTACATAAGTTTACTGGCAATTGAATCAGACCAGAACACGAAAGTAAGAAGCAGTGACAGCAACAGGAATAGTTAAGGCGGTGGCACCAAATTGGGTGAAACATTGCAAAACACTACCAACTAATCTCGATGGTGGTGACATCTAAGACCGTTCGCTTGCCTTTTACAAATTGCCTATCAATAAGGCAGAAGGTTTCTAATGGGATCCGGATCTGGATGTTATTGATTTTGTTTATGCAAAAAATTATTTAACTATAGGTTTTTTAAATTTAGTATTGCGCGCCGGAAAATATTACGTAAATGGTACTCATATAATGGACACGCGCAATTAAGGGTTCTGTAGTCGCCCATCACAATAATCGCATTATTGTGATGGGCACACATGGTAAACATTATTTCGTAGAAAGTAGAAAACCTTTGCAGTTCGCTTATACTTATGATGATATATGGTAAAATTTACCTACTATTATTGTATTAATTAAACTAGACTCTCTTTCTAGAATATTTTAATTAATCTCTAACCTTGAAGGTAAACTGCTGAATGTCTTTTAAAAAAGATAAAAATGGATCCATAAAGCAATTTATCATGTTAGTTTTAAAATATTTTATAAGAATCACTAAATTGTATGCAGAAATTATAAATAAATGGACAAATTTGCAAGTGATTGTAAAAAACTTGTATGAAAAATATATGTACGGAAAAATATTTTGAAATAAATATAACAGGGTGCATTGAAATTTAAAGTGATTTCACCAAAGTTCATAATACTTGCCCTAAAGTTCATTTTACCTTTCAGTATAGAAGTAATATCAAAACTTGAAAATCGACAAATCTTTTTAACATTAAGTTTACCATAATTGTAATTGAATTAAATTGCGCGAGTTTGTTCAAATCTCGATAGCGTACAATGTAAATTACAAATTAATTTCAAATTTGTTCATACAAACCTTGATTAATTAGTTATTAGCACCCAAAATCCTAGTACATAACATATTTAATTACAGTGCCTGATTAGTAAAATATTTTAAAAATCCCTCCGTAAAAGTAATTTGCCTTATTTTATTAGACTTTTTTTCGTAGCTGATGCGTGTAGTTTAATATAATAAAAGTCATTTAAAATTATCTGAATTATTAGATGTAAGATTCAAAACGTAATTAATGTTTTAGGTGTCTCATATTAGTGTGAATTTTTGTGTAATTTCATTCCTAATATGTACCTTTTAGATTATTACAACCTGAAATCTTTAGTAATAGAAAATTGCAATTATTATTTGAGTATATTATTCATTATTAAAAATTGTATAATTATTAATCAATTTTGTAAAAAAATCAGATTACTGAATAGACTTATGGCTGGTTTCTGAAACGCAAATTAATTTTAACAAGCAATTAATCTGTGCCTAACAGATAATTTGTTTACGTTAAATACATTTTATTTGCTTGTTAAAATTAATTTGCGTTTCGGAAACCAGTCGTTAGTCCTGTCATGAAATATTAGTAAATTATTTTAATTATGAATGAAATTGCACTTATAAACAGTAGATATAAATGTATAATTTAAATAGTATATCTGGCTTTGAAATATTTACATATGGCAATTTTTTTAGCATAAAATCCCAGGGTCCAATTAAAACACCAATTTCACTTCACCCTTGGACTATCCTGGACCATCCTAGTTATAATACTATCCCATTGGCTATTAGTTTAACGTAGATGTTTGTAGCATAAATATTACAAATTGCAATTAATGCTGCCATTCGTGAATCCGAATTAATAGACTTCATTCATCCAGTTAATATCCAAAGCGAACATTATTATTGAAAAACTAACTATTGTCTGTGTTGTTTCATAAAATTTTTAGGTTGTTATGTTTTACAACATATCGATGCTTTAGTTCATAACTGCAAAATTTTTAATTTTCACTTTTTTAGTGACAGATACACTAAATGTTGTGGTCTTTCGTTTGCGCGTATCGCATTCGCATCTTCCTTAATTATGAGGATAATAAGCATTTAACAAAAACAAAAAAAAAATCTATTTATCAAGTAATAAAATTAATTCAATTAGCAAATGTTATAAAGCAAAAACTGTAATTGTATATGTTTATTTACTTATTGACTTCTGATTTTCTTATTCTTCTGTTTTTAAAATTAAAATAATCGCTCTTTACTAAATGCATATGGATGTGTTTACACGGTACATATACCAAATTAATTTGTTTTACAATACAATTTAGCTATCTATCTGTCTGTTGGTTTGTTTTGGCTAATCTCTGAAAAGGCTTAGGCTTAGGGATTTTCACAGGCAGATAGCTGATGTAATAAGAAGTAACTTAGGCTACATTTATTTTAGATTTTTTTTCCACGCAAATGAGGTCCCGAATATAGCTAGTAGTTTAATAAAAGCGTAGATATATTGAATGAAATATTTCGTCGTCAAACAAAGAATAGTGAGAATATCTTTATAAATATATCAGTCACACTAATGTAATAATACATTTTTTAGTTAATAAAATATAGATGTGATATTGCGTTATAATATACCTTCACTACAAAGTATAAAACAAAGTCGCTCTCTCTGTCTGTCCCTATGTCCCTATGTATGCTTAAATCTTTAAAACTATGCAACGGATTTTGATGCGATTTTCTTAATAGATAGATTGATTTTTGAGGAACATTTTAGTATATAAACCTTTCCGATATTCCCACGGAAATAAAAGCTACGCGGGTGAAACCGCAGGCAGGTCGCTAGTATAATATAAACTAAAAAGTATCTTAACGCCCGTATCCCCGAAGAGGTAGGCAGAGGTACAACCAATGCACCCAAGATTAGCCGAAGATACTCAGTCCCACGATGTGATAGGTGGTAAGTCTTTCAAGCCAAGCCAACCGAGCACTTATTCAATCCCGGGCAACGTTTTTTTTATCAGAAAACTGAAAATTTTAAATTTCCCGACCTAGGAATAGAACCTGGGACCTCACGCGGTCAACTCCGACACCGGACCACTAGACCAGAGAGGTGATTTAATATAAATATAAAAAATCAGGGTCTGTTTTTTACCAAGAATACCACGACAACTATTACAATAATTTTAAAATATGACAACAATTATAATATTATTAATTATCTATAAAACCACAAACTTTTACAATTTTGATTAAGACATTTGTGCATTAATAATTTATTTGCAGAAGTAATAATATAATGATTATTACTTCTGTAAATAAATATGATAGAAGTAATATAATGATTATAACCTTGCAATAGTGTTCGCTTTTTAATTAAAGGCCTATCCCCATGGTCCATGATACTAAAGCAGTATTATTTTAATATTGTTTTCACTCTGGAATCCGCAATACGCTCTTAGGGTAAAATTAAAACAATAGTGCTTTAGTTGATTATAATATAGACACGGATCCTTTAGTCATAATGGGTACGTATTCTGAGCTTCAATATGATGTAAGGGGCCCCTAATATCACATGACATCCAAAAAAGGTTAAAAAACTAATTATTTAATATTTTGTTTCAATTTTATTTACCTGAATCGAAAGAGATCATCGGAATCATCATTTGCATGCCATAAAACAGTTAAATAGGATAAAGGACAAGCATATTCTATAGATTTAATAATGTAAGGTACTTTATTAGATTTTATAGAATATAACATTATGCAAATAAAGAAGTTGGAAGTATTTTTTTGAAGATATGGTCTTTTTGTCATATATTGAACAATGGGCGCCGCCAAAACTACTTTCAGGGAGGTGTATCTGAATCTATATATAATACTTTTAACTAATATAATACGTGGATAAATGTAATGACAAATTGTTTATTGACGAGATGATGAATAAATTTGAACAGCAACCTAGACGCCTTTAGATTTTATTCAAATAGTAATTTAATAATTAAAAATATTTTTAAGTATTTTCCTTTCGGACAGAATGGTGCAAGTATACTCCTTGTATTCTGCTGCTGGCGTCCATGTACTAAACTTTTGTTATCTGACAGCTCTTGAACGATCAAGATAGATTGAGCCTTTCACATGAGCCTCGAACTCGTGAGTGTTCAGGAGCCCCTACATGAGCTAATACGGCCCTGCCTTCAATATAAATAATATTATTACTTATAGTAATCCATTGCTCTCCCATAATTGGGTCTAAATTTATAAATCCTAATGATTTAACGCGTAATTTTAATCCCATTGGACCAGGTTAAGCAATATCTCTATAAATTTTATAAGCCATTAGATATTTCATAGTTTTGTAGTGGTAGCTACATTAGAGTTTGATATCATTGTCGTAATAATTACCCTAATATTTGTAATTATATCCGTTGTATTTCTATGTGATTATATCTATATGTCAATCATTATATATTATCAGGGCCGGCCTTAACCATTCGGGCGCCCCGGGCGAGTCATACATTTGGCGTCCCTTATTATATATAATAAAGAACAATACTAAGAAACATTAATAAAAAAAACTAGCAAAAACTAGATTTTCTGGAACTTCGTTTTCAGTACGGTGTACAGCCACAGTATGTACAGTGAAGCCAAACACGTCAGTTTTGCGTGAGATATTATAGTCTGCCAATAGTTTTTTTTTATCTATTTCAGCTTATAAAAATTGCATTTGACACTTGCAACTTGGAGATATAACTCTTATCCTTCTATAGTCGTTGCCTGATTGTATCCAAGTTAATTTTACAAACCTAAAATATTGTTTATTTCAAACCCAACATTAACATTTGACGCTTCTATTTCTAAGCGCCCTGACCGATTGCCCGGTCACTTACCTAAAGCCGGCACTGTATTTTATCGATCTTATTAATAAACGTAAATTAAAATAAAACTATTATCAATCAAAAAAAGTTATTAAACATTCAACTTTATGTTATTCCAGTAAAGGTTGATTTTATTTGACTGATATATTGAAACTAGCCTTATTTTTATTTACATTTATTAATATTAATAAAACTATATGTCAATAAATGTTTGTAAAAGACGGAACACACAAATCAGTGAAATAAACTTTTTACGTTCAAATTACAATCAGTGGGATCTACAAAGTTGCTTAAACGTTGTATATAATTTAAATATAAATAATATGTAACTACAATTATTTAAAAAAATATTTATCTGTGCTTTTATAAACAACACTAGATTGTATAACGATTGTATTCGAAAGAATTAATGAATTTTACCTATACTGACCTAGCAAATCCCTAACCCTTTTAAAAAGCAACGGACGTTTGTTCTAAAGACACTTAACTCATTCGATGTATAGTTTTTCGCTCAATCGTTCCTTCGGAATAACGTTATACAATCAAAATGTCTTTTGAACGAACTTAATTTTTGTGTATCTAACATACGAAATGTATGTCAATAAAGAAGATGAAAAACCTTCAAAAAATATTAAAACATGTTATTAGGTCAATCATTCTTTTTGACATGTATAATTTTATCCTCTTTTAATTGTATAAAACAAAATATTCTTAAATACGTGTTTCTTAGTATATCCGATAAATAAAGTAATTTTTTAAATGTAGGAGAACATTTTTTTTTAAATTATAAAACATGATCGTACATTTTTGGCTGACGTCTGTTATTTTCTTTGCCACTTCTATGACCTATTCTTATACTATGTAAAAAATGACAAACTTTGTGAAAATTCGACTCGACGGGGACAAGCAATTGTGTGATGAGCATAAATGTTTGTATTTCCGGGTTTGGGTGTTTTGATATATTCTGGTATTTATATATGTATTTCTATGTATAAGTATCGTTGACTAACACTCGTAATACAAGCAAATAATTTGCTTACTTTGGAGTTAGATCAGTAAGTGTAATTTATCCCGTGAATATTTATTTCCATAATTTTTAATTTAATTTTTAATTTTTAATAACTTTTATTCTAATAAATTACAAAATTTATTAACATTATATATCATTTTTTTGTATAGTTTTTAGCATTCTTATAAAATAATCTCGCAAAATATTAATAATCATTTTGAATACACATTCAAAATGATTATTAATATTGTATTGTATATCAAAAATTGTATTTTCGCAAAGAGAAATTCGTTATTCATTTTCATTTTATAGTTTGGATATGTTAAACGTAGCGTTTTTAACATAAAATATATCAGAAAGTTGCAAGAATTAAATAGCAGGTACCTTTAATAAATACGGTGTTTTAAACGACATCATAAGAAAGAATTACTCTTAAAAAATTACGTTTTTGTGTTACCTACCGCATTGATGACCGAAAAATTATATAAGGCCAAAAATCTTATAACGTGACTTATATTTCGTATTTATTATGATTTTTATTCCTGTCATATTACTATTTTGTCAAGTTTCTAAAGTTTTTTGTCTTACGCTGCAATGTCACGAAGTCGGGAACAAATTCAAACGAAATTACACATTGTTGTGTTTTGCTTAGCCATGACAATTTTTCTTTACAGAAGGAACACAAATTACCTTTTGATAAAAAGTAAAAATTATTTTCACACTATCTCTGAAGAAGTAGGCAGAGGTACCAGTATACCCACGATTAGTCCCACACTGTGATAGGTGGCAAGCCTATCGCTAACCGGGCACTTATCCAACACCGGGATACGTTGTTTTTATCAGAA
This sequence comes from Apodemia mormo, assembly GCA_036924255.1. NCBI lineage: Eukaryota > Metazoa > Arthropoda > Insecta > Lepidoptera > Riodinidae > Apodemia > Apodemia mormo. Next base: position 21,122,005 of record JAUPFN010000025.1, read on the forward strand.
AACTGAAAAAACACATTTTTGAATTTTCCGAGCCGGGAATCGAAACCGGCAACTCATATGGTCGAAACCGCCACCAAACCACTAGAGTACAGAGGCGATGATTATGAAAATTTATTAAAGAACTAGCTGTTGCCAGCGACTTCGTCCGCGCGGACTTCGTTTACTCCGCACTGTTCCTCCCTCGTAGGTGATAGGGTGATAATATGTAGCCTATATGTTGACCCGACCTGTTAGTAATATTCATGCAAAATTTGAAGTAAATCCATGCAGTACTGTTTGAGTTTACCGCGGACATACATACAGACAAACAGACAAAAATTCTAAAAATTATATTTTTGGCTTCGATATCTATTGTAGATCACGCCCCAAGTATTCTTTTAAAAAAATATTCAATATACAGTTTTGACTTTCCTGCGATTTTATTATATGTATAGATATTGAGTTATTACACATAAGGTTACGGCTAAGCCGACGCAAACCCGCCGTAACCCGTCTTTGAAGTGAACATGTACATTTAACACAATACGTTCAATATACAGAAGATGATCACCGCTTTTGCGTCACAGACACGTATCTCGTCGATGTAGTCTAAGCCCAAATCAATTGTTGATTTTGCCATCCCGCTAAAATAAAATTCATTTTTTAGAGAAATATTTAAAAGTACGTATAGACGTCAAATCAAAATCAACAATTGATTTGGGCTTAGACTACACCGACTAGGTATATATATCAAGGTTAATTTATTAATAACATCCAAAAACGTACAATCATAACTTTCATATTATCAGCATAAATAATTGCTTTGGTAGCGAAAAGCTATCCTTCAGTAATTTTAAAACAGACCATAGATCCAACGTTCAAATTCATAACCTTATGTTCAAACTTATCTCATTGTTATTCTAGTATTGTATAATTTATATATTATGTGTAACATTTTGAAATATATTCTGATGTTTTTAATATAAAATTATAAATGTATATACTTGTTTTATTTTAATGTTATAATTAATCCAGGTATAAACAGTGGCAAAATTTTAGGCATGCTCAATTATTTTTGAAATCACAACTATACAAGTTGACTGTACATATTGAAGAACATGAGAGTTCATGACAGGACAGGTCATCTGTAAACAATAAAAATATTATCAAACGGAAATATTGCTTAATACAATATTTATTAATTAATACACTTGTACTGTTTCACAATAATGCAATCATAATTGATTTCCAGACGGTTTTGCTTACACAAACATTTTCAGGGTAATTACTCATTGTATATTAATTAATAAATAATGTATCAAAATAGAGTTTCGCCGAGGGAGCATGCCCTTTCTCTTCTTTACATCGACACTTTCTTTTAAGCTTAACCTATCTCTCATTATTTGTACAACTGTATGACTTGTCAACTTGTCAATGAATGCAAGATGCACAATAAGTAGTCGGGTATGTTTGCGATAAAAAAAGATTTATTAGTTTATAAGACTCTGGTCAAAACAACGTGACTGTGCACTTTTTGTCTCATTAGATATCAAATAAAGAGATGACTCTTCCGATGGAAAGAAAAACCATCGATAAAAATCAGCCTTTAGCGCTACTTTTTTGCTCTCCGTATGGTGGTATGACACTACTACAAACATAAGTCTACGGGCTACCGTACTCTCCAAGTCGGAACCCGACAATGACAAGCATTAACGCTATTGCGGCAGATATAGGTAAGGTGTACCATATACTCAGGCGAAATGTTTCAGAACTTTACTACATACGAAGCATAAAAGATAAACGCTTTTTATATATGTAGCGCATGCAACGTATGGCACATTTAACTTTACAATTTGCAAAGAATTCATTTGGGTGTGGTCTGACATTAAAACGTAAATAAAACAAAGAATTGGCGTATAACTTATATTTAACGATACAAATAATTATCAAAACGTTTCGTTGTCAAACCATTGCCACATTTTTGGCTTTGTGTAGTCCAATTCATATTCTTCACACTTCAGGCCTGTTATTCTGTAAAAAAAATGAAAAAAATTATCAGACTGCTTAATTAGTTAGTCCGTTTAGCTCAAATTATGAGGTTCCTGGGTTCGATTCTCTTGACTTGGGTGAAATGTTAGTTGCGTTTTCTTTTCTACCTTAAAAATCTTAGTAGCAGACATGTGGTACGTTAGACTTAGTTTATCTAAGTTATTGCAAATAACTGGTGACAGTCAATATATTAATCAGTTCCAATATAAAGCAGCTAACAATAAAATAATTTAATTTAGTGACACCGACTTTCTGTTCGGTGGTCTAAATCGAAACTACATCCACCATATCGGGAAATGTCATTCCGCTGTCAGTTTTACTTAAAAAAATTTTATAGTCCCACCAAATTGTCTAGTCCGTAAATGGCGTCGCTAGTAAGGCGTTTTTGCGAAAAACTAACAATGGAATAACATTTAACAAAGTAGTTCCGATTTTATTTACGGACTAAATAAGTTTCTGACCTGCGATCAAAATTATCAAGATTCAGCGTTGCCTACAAATTTAACATAACCAAATGATATATACAGAAATACAAAAAATTTCGCAATTTCATACAAGTATCTTAATAATGATCAATCTTATTTCTGTATATTATGGTTTATTTTCGACTATTGCTCCGCTTTATCTTAAAGCTCATAAAATTTTATTTGGCCCATAGAAAAATTCAACTTCTTTTTTGAAAATTGCAAGTCACATGCTTTTCATAAGAAATTTTCTTGACGTGGTGCATCCGCACGTTGAGTGTGATTGGATTGGATTGGATAGAGAGACGACATATTTATTTGTGCTATTATTTTATTAGCCACTTTTAAGGCCGCGATCCTGAATCTAGTTTATTTATAATCGATAATTTATTTATAAATAGCAACTCTAAATTCGTCACACCGTCTACTGAACACTTATAAATTGGTGACACTACAATCGATATCTCGATTTTTATCAAATAATCGATATCTTGAATTATAGTGAATTACTTGGTAAATAACTGACTATAATTCAAGGTATCGATTATGTATTCCGCCCCAGTATTTGATACCACCGTCTTACCTATTCCTGCCGCAATAACGTCAATGCTTGTCATTGCCTTATTCCGGTTTGGAGCGTAAGGTAGCTAGTAGACTTATGCATGTAACAACGCACCATTAACATCCTTGGTGTCCATAGGCAATGGTTTCTCTTTCGCTCAAGAGAGCCATCTGCTTGTTTGCTATCTTATGATATAAAAAAAAAAACTTAAGAAAAAATTAATAATATCTCATTTAATTTATTGTATTGAGTGAATCCTCAATGCTTCAATGCTGATGGAGCAATATTCTGATGAATTCTTCAAATTTCAAATAGTTTGTCTTTGTGACAATTCTTTTAATAATTATTCTTCTATTTTTATCGACACAGACATATTATCTGTGGGGATAGCCTGAAGACGCCTTTTGGGCAGTGCCACCACCTCCCAGATTATTACGACATACCGTTTGGGAAGCCTGATCGGAATCTTATTTATCAAAATGGCAGTTACCTAGTTCGCCGCACGCAGCGTACGATAGGGTGAGCTTTCCTAAAGCACTGTGGTCCAAGTACATTGAAGTATGTGAGTCCAATCTGAGCAGAGACTAAGGAATTTGTCTTCTGAAGGCAGCTGCGGAATTTGGCATCACAGCTGCAATGAGACCTGGAAAGAATATGTTTTTCAACATTAATATTTTTAAATAATAATAATAATTCCAGTAAGTCCATCGATTTTACTCTATTAAAATGTTATTTTTTAGGATAATCTTACAGAAACACGTAATTTGTTTTTAAATCTTAAGAGGAAGTTAGTGTAAACTTAAATCCATGTTTTTGGGATCACAATGTTTTGTCCCGTGACCGCTATCTTGCGAACCGTATTTGACGCTATGTCGGGCAAACTATTCCCCACAGAGACAAATTGTTAGAACATTTTTGTTGCAAAATAAATTCTCTATAACTTTGGTTTTATAATTGTATTCTTATGCTGCGGCCGCATTGCGTGATGTTACCGACTATTATCGACTTCGTCGCAAACATTTGGACTGTGGTGCCTTGTCGCGCGGTTGGCGTAACGTCAAAGAGTTTTAATGCGCTAATATCTTCGGAACAATACACGTAGGTGCGGCCGAAACGATTTTTTTATCTATTATTTTTAGTAACCTTGTTAGTTTTGGTTCGAAATGTATATTATACAGATTAACTGGTAAAATACATATTGAATGACGCGATAGTTAATGATCATATTACGTAAAAAAAATATTATAATAAAAAAAGAATATGGCTAACCTCAACGAAATTAGTGTCAGAAAATATGGTCCCCAGACGAGCTACACCTCGACATAACGAGTCAATCTTTTTTTCCCCGTGTTGGTCCCGGGCTCCTTTGAAGAATAGGCCGTTCTGCCAGGCAGGTCGTAAAAAGCGACCGATTGGCTATGCGAATCACTACCATCGTGGCTACTAGGTTGTAGAATTCTGCATTGGCTCGCCCGGTTCTGGTACCACAGCCTTATCTATTCCTGCCGCAATAGCATCAGTGCTAGTCACTGTCGTGTTTCGGTTTGGAGGGTAAGGTAGCCGGTAAACTTATGCATGTGGCATTAGACCTCGCCACAAGATAGCAACGCACCATTAACATCTTTGGTGTCTATAGATGATGGTTGACTCTTTCCATCAGGAGACATCTGCTTGTTTGCTATCTTATGATATAAAAAAAAGATAAACTTCTATATTTATGAGCGAGTGTCCATAAACACTTTTATAGAATATCAAAATATAACTATTTTCTTCACATATGCGGTATCAGAATCAAGTATTGATCACCCACCTTCAATAAATATTAAATACCTGTATTATTGTTATGCTGGGGCCACACTTGCGTCTATCATCACAAATATATAACTGTCTCTTAATATATTTTAGGCTTTTTAAATATGTATAATGACATTAAATAATCAAATGTGAAAAATAACACGATATGAAGTTAATCTTCTTATTCCTTTTATACTAAATTTTAATATTTAATGAGCTTAATGTTTTATAGTAACATGTTTGTGCATAGAAATATATATTGCCGGTAGATTATGGCGATCTGAAAAAATGTAAGACCTATTTATTGTAACCCATATTCATGCAAATAAAATATATTCCATTCCATTCCATTTCGTTCCGTTCCGTTCCGTTCCGTTCCGTTCCATTCCGTTACGTCCCATCCCATCCCAACCTATCCTATCCTATCCTATCCTTCCCCATCCCATCCAATCCAATCCCATCCCATCCAATCCAATCCCATCCTATCCTATCCCATCAAATCCCATCCTATCCTATCCCATCCTATCCTACCCCGTCCCATCCCATCTCATGCCATCCCATCCCAACCATCCTATCCTTCCCCGTCCAATTCAATCTTATCTCATCCCATCTCATCCCATCATATCCTACCCCATCCCATCTCATCCCATCCCATCCCATCCTATCCTACCTCGTCCCATCCCATCTCATCTCATCTCATCCTATCCTACCCCATCTCATCTCATCTCATCTCCTATCCTATCCTATCCTGTCCTAAGCTGTCCTGTCCTGTCCTGTCCTGTCCTGTCCTATCCTGTCCTGTCCTGTCCTGTCCTGTCCTGTCCTGTCCTGTCCTGTCCTATCCTGTCCTATCCTATCCTATCCCATCCTATCCTATCCTATCCTATCCTATCCTATTCTATTCTATTCCATTCTATTCTACAGCTTTGTGTAATGACATGATTTCCTTCTTTTCTCGGATGCTTTCGTACTCTCTGTATTTACCTGGAATTTGTTTTTTAATAATTTTCTTCAACTTTATTAACTTACTAGCTGTTGTCCGTGACTTCGTCCGCGCGGGTTCCGTTTACTCCGCACAGCACCTGACCGCTAGGAGATATCGTGATAATATGTAGCCTATACATTAACCTGACCTATTAGTAATATTCATGCAAAATTTGTAGTAAATCCATGCAGTACTTTTTCAGTTTACCCCGGACAACACATACAGACAAACACAAAAATTCTAAAAACTATATTTTTGGCTTCGATATCATATTGTAGATCACGCCCCAAGTATTCTTTTAAAAATATTCAATGTCCAGTTTTGACTTTTCTACGATTTTATTATATTATGTAATAATAATAATGTATAAATATGTAACAATTTATACATTATCTAACTTTATATTATAATGTACACCCAGCACAGCATACTCATATTAGTTTAATTTGGTGTCTATAGGCGATGGTTGACTCTTTCCATCAGGAGACCCATCTGCTTGTTTGCTATCTTATAATATAAAAAAAAAAATTTAAGTCATTGTGTATGTTGTTATTATGTATTTTTATACTTATATCACACCTACCCTTCACCTTTTCTGCTAGCCTGAAGGTTGACTGGTAGAAAATGTATTTAACATTAAATACGCCTTTTGCACAATATTTTTATATTTGGTGTGCAATTAAGGATAAATAAATAAATAAAAATAATTATATTATTGCAATAATGATGAGGCTATATTGACGCCCTACGCCGAAAATTCTTACTGTCGCGAGGGGTATGGCCAAACTTGTTTTAATCTTCGGTCTCTCATCACATAGGTTGTCCGCCCCGTTGGTCGAGTGGTTAACGACCCTGACTACGCAATCGACGGGGTTCGGGTTCGATCCCGACGGGGACAAGCATTTGTGTGATGAGCATAAATGTTTGTATTTCCCGGTTTGGGTGTTTATTAAATATATTCTAGTATTTATATATGTATTTCTATGTATTAGTATCGTTGACTAGCACCCATAACACAAGCAATAATTTGCTTACTTTGGGGTTAGATCAGTAAGTGTAATTTGTTGTGAATATTTACTTTTTTATTTATTTTATTATAGGTTCATCTCGCTTTTGCATCAGTGCGTAACGTATGTTAAAGCGAAATAGATTATTATCAACAGAGTTTACATGACAACAAAGTTTGCCGTAACTCAATAACAAGTTCTATCGCGACAGCACACCACTATTCTTCAAATTCAATTTCCCCGGTTATCACCAGAAAAAAGTGATAATCGTTAGCAAATAGGTAAAATACAGCGATGACGATCACCACGCACCACGCAAATCGACAAACTGGTGAATCGTGATGAACTGTAGAGATTCGTATCACTCTGCCTACTGAGTAGGGGATAGGTGAAATTAAACTTTTTTCAGTAAAATAAATTTTAACGTGAGCAAAGCCGTAGGATAAGGCTTGTAAGTCGTAACAGATAATTTAATTAGAGCCAGTATCGAATCGAGAATTCGCTGTCGACACACTTTCACCGGGACCCGTACGTTACGTAACGTAAGGATTGCTTATGTAATACAACAAATACCATGCATGGAGCTTTTTATTAGGGGTCCGAGCGAATTAACTTTATATCAAAGACTTCTGATTATATAATACTAGCTGTTGCAAGCGACTTCGTCCGCGCGGACTTCGTTTACTCCGCACAGCAACTGACCGCTAGGTGATAGCGTGATAATATGTAGCCTATATGTTGACCCGACCTGTTAGTAATATTTATGCAAAATTTGATGTAAATCCATGCAGTACTTTTTGAGTTTACCCCGGACATACATACAAACAAACAGACAAACAGACAAAAATTCTAAATACTATATTTTTGGCTTCGATATCAATTGCAGATCACGCCCCAAGTATTCTTTAAAAAAAATATTCAATATACAGTTTTGACTTTCCTACGATTTTATTATATGTATAGATAATCACTTGTACTGTTTCACAAATGTAATTTAAATTTTATTTATTACAAAATCACTTTTAAACTTAAAGCCAACCGGTTTCGCCTATTACATTTCGCATTTTAGTTATTAAAGTCTTTGTGTATATATATAATATTTATGTTTTACAATAGTTTAATATAAAAAAGTTAACGTGAAAGCCCTGTGGATGCTTTAATAGGCGAAACTTTAAAAGCTGGCTGTAAGTTCGCTAGGGGCACTTGACTAACAAAAATTAGCAGTTAAAAGCTTTTTATATAGTATAACCATAGCAAACAAGCAGATGGGTCTCCTGATGGAAAGAGTCAACCATTACCTATAGACACCAAAGGTGTTAATGGTGCGTTGCTATTTTGTGGCGAGGTCGTATGCCACATGCATAAGTTTACCGGCTACATTACCCTCCAAACCGGAACACGGCAGCGACAAGCACTGACGTTATTGCGGCAGGAATAGGTAAGGCGGTGGTACCAGACCCGGGCGAGACAATGCAGAACTCTACCACCTAATTAGCCACGATGTTAGTGACTCGTATAGCTAATCGGTCGCCTTTTACGACCTGCCTGGCAAAACAGCAGTTGGCCTATTCTTCAAAGGAGCCCGGGACCAACATGGGGAAAAGATTCATATTTTACAAATGAGTCCCTTGATCTAAAACTTATTTTGAAAAACTTGCAATATTTTTTTAAAACCTATTCAACAACACCCCACAAAATGAGGTATACGAGAAATAAAATTAAGATTAGACCCACCCTCAGACTAATATGTATATTTGTGCCAAATTACAGTTTTTTTTTAATCATAAGATAGCAAACAAGCAGATGGGTCTTCTGATGGAAAGAGTCAACCATCGCCTATAGACACCAAAGATGTTAATGGTGCGTTGCTATCTTGTGGCGAGGTCTAATGCCACATACATAAGTTTACCGGCTACCTTACCCTCCAAACCGGAACACGACAGCGACAAGCATTGACGCTATTGCGGCAGGAATAGGTAAGGCGGTGATACCAGACCCGGGCGAGACAATGCAGAACTCTACCACCTAGTAGCCACTATGGTAGTGACTTGATAGCCAATCGGTCGCCTTTTACGACCTGCCTGGCAGAACAGCAGTTAGCCTGTTCTTCAAAGGAGCCCGGGAACAAGACGGGGAAAGCTTCATATTTTACAAATGAGTCCCTTAATCGAAAACTTATTTTGACAAACCTACAATATTTTTTTAAAACCTATTCAACAACACCCCACAAAATGAGGTATACGAGAAATAAAATTAAAATCAAATCCACCCTCAGACTAATATGTATATTCATGTCAAATTACAGTTTTCCAATAATAATGATCTCAAGCTATCGTGCGGACAGACGAACATAGCGAAACTTAAAGGATTCGTAGTTAACTTCGGAACCCTAAAAACTCGACTACTCTCCGAAACAGACTCCTAAAAAATATTAAGCTTATGGTACGAGAGTACCATTTTTTTCGGATCGGTTCAAGACGAATTTAATGGGGCATTAGATTCGTCTCGACTGTGAGAGTACCAAGCTTCCAATCTCAAAAACCCTTTACTGTTCGTATCCGACACGCTCTTGACCGGTAATAAAATAATTAAGATAGTAATCTCAAGGTATCAAGGTATTGCAATCGTGTTGAAGACTTTTTTTTTTTATATCATAAGATAGCAAACAAGCAGATGGGTCTCCTGATGGGAAGAGTCAACCATCGCCTATAGACACCAAAGATGTTAATGGTGCGTTGCTATCTTGTGGCGAGGTCTAATGCCACATGCATAAGTTTACCGGCTACCTTACCCTCCAAACCGGAACACGACAGCGACAAGCACTGACGCAATTGCGGCAGGAACTATGACTTAAAACTATGACGTCGTTGTGACCAGATTTTAATGAGCGTCTCATTAATGATTATTATAAGTGAAGCGAAACCTTTATGACCCTTTTAACGAAAATTGTGCTGACTGAGTAATGTGAAATTTGGTACAATTAAATTTTATTGTGAAAAGTAACAATTTTATATTTTATGCATATGAAATAAAGTAAAAAAGAATTAATTTGGTGAAATAATATTTTATGCATTTGAAATAAAGTAAAAAAAAGAAATCAAACATTTATTAGTCTAGTGTAGACTGTCAATGCAATGCAAATGCAATAGCGTCAGTGGTTGTCACTGTCGTGTTCCGGTCTGGAGGTTAAGGTATTCGGTAAACTTATGCACGTGGCATTAGAACTTGCCACAAGATAGCAACGCACCATTAACACCTTTGGTGTCTATAGGCAATGGTTGACTCTTGCAATACGAAGAGATATATTTTATTTTGAGAAATAACAATTTTATATTATATGCTTTAGATATAAAGTATTATGAAGAATTGATTTAGTGCTAGAAATCAAACATTTATTAGTCTAGTCTAGACTGTCAATTTTACATCACCATACGTTCAGAAACGGTGACGAATGTTGCAATATGAAGCGATGTTACTTTTAAGCCTTAATTAATAAATAAGTATTATCCTTATACAGGGTTACTTTTAAAAGTCCGGCCAAATTTTCAGAGGCTGTACAGAATCGATAATACGCTCGATTTATATAATAAAAAAATGTATTGGACAGTAGTATAGATAGGACAAGGTTACCTTTAAAAAAAATACTTACCAATCTTTTGTAAACTTGTTTACAACACTGCATAATGTTATTACTTAAAGATCAACAGACCTGAACTAACTGTTAATTTTTGTATTAAACAGTGTTATTATATAACCCTATATCTAGGGTTGCTACTCGTACTTTATAATCTACATATTAATGTGAAGGAAAAGCTTTGAACCACTTTTAATATTTTTAAATTAAATGCAATTGAAACACATTCAATTAAAAAAATAAACATTACACACACTACATTCCGTGAAAAAGACGGTAATATAATACATATTAAAAGGAAACTATTTTCTTTTAGGGTTAAAGTCAGTTTTCAAACTTAAAAGAGATTGTATTATTTAGTCTATGGTCGAATTTCAACTACAACCGACTACTAGTAAGAGTACTTTTTTATAAATTCACGTACTTTATATTTTTTGAAGGCAATAACTTACTTAAAATATTTTATTCTATCATCATTTCACTTAAAAAAATTAATTGTGTATTTAAAGGAACAAAAAGCTTTTGTTTGTAACAGAAATGCTTTTGTTTGTAACAGAAATGGAACTGACACCTTTTAAACATGATACACATATTTTTATATTATTTGATTTTACTTGGTAATTTTTGAATCAAAACAATAATATATATATATTTATAAATTACGTGTCACGTAGTTTGTCCGCGGTGGATTCTGAAACTACTGAACCGATTTTAACGAAATTTTGTAGAAATCCATTGTTTGGTCCAATTTAAAAGAAAGGATAGTTTTAAAATTTCATTTACACCCCCCCCCCACCCCCCTCCTCTTAAGTACTCAACCAAAATATTCTATATAAGTAATTTGTGTGTTAAAACAATGTTTGCCGGGTCAGCTACTTGAATATCATCTACAAAACTGTCATTTAAAGATTTTTCAATACTAGCATATTTTTCTATCTCGGACTTTATTTTTTAACCTTAGAAAAGAAACTATACTGTATTTTTTCGAAAAAGAAAAGTAGCAACCCTACCTCCATCATAAAGTGAGCAAGCGAATTCCATAACTTAAAATTACTAAACATATTAACATAAGTATTTCATAATTATTAAAGCACTTGTTTTTAATATTTATTTTTATATACAGGTTGACTGGTAAAATATTGTACATTATGAAGGAGTGTTAAACAAAAAAAAATGAAAAAAAAACTTCAGAGAGTAAATACAAATTTATTATTATTTTTTTCATTTTTTATTTTTAGTTTAACTTACTAAAAATAAAAAATGAAAATATTAAGGGGGTTATAACCCATTCAATAAACTTGTTTTTTTCGCAATTTTTTGCTACGATGATAAGAATTACAACTCGCACGTGGCCGATTATTTTTCTCTTCCGTTAATATTACTGATTTCACTCCGATTTTTTAAAATCGAGTTCTCACATGATGTCCACGTTTTGACATCCTGGGAACATTTTTAGACTATTTTCACGATGACGTCAAAGGTATGTATATATGTATGTATGTAGCTCTGTATGTATATATGTAATTATGTTTGTGTGATCAAGTTACATTGTAGTTTGTAAGAGACGATCGAGTGGATATTCAAGTCACCACCATCGTGGCTACTAGGTGGTAGAGTTCTGCATTGTCTCACCCAGATCTGGTACCACCACCTTACCTATTCCTGATTCCTTTCATAAATAGCAACCCACCGTTAACATTTTTGATGTATATGCAATGGCTGTCTCTTTCCATCAGAAGCGTCCCTTCACCACAGGATGTTTGTAGTCTAGTCATTGGTCTATTCTAATCATTAGGTCTCGGATTCGATTCCCCAATTGAGCAAAATTATTATTAAGATTTTTTGCGAGGCGGTCCTCGAAAATCTTAGTTACAGATCGGGGTACGATAATAATAATAATAAAGCTAAAATTCAGAAAGCTATACTGTTGGAGAATGCCAGAGTACTCTGGAGATTTCTGACCCAATCGCTCTAGGCTCCGGCCGTATGATCTCTAAGTCAGAGTGAAGCCGCCCTTATGGCGAGTTTTTTTTTTATATATCATAAGATAGCAAACAAGCAGATGGGTCTCCTGATGGAAAGAGTCAACCATCGCCTATAGGCACCAAAGATGTTAATGGTGCGTTGCTATCTTGTGGCGAGGTCTAATGCCACATGCATAAGTTTACCGGCTACCTTACCCTCCAAACCGGAACGCGACAACGACAAGCACTGACGCTATTGCGGCAGGAATAGGTAAGGCGGCGGTACCAGACCCGGGCGAGACAATGCGGAACTCTACCACCTAGTAGCCACGATGGTAGTGACTCGATAGCCAATCGGTCGCCTTTTACGACCTGCCTGGCAGAACGGCAGTTGGCCTATTCTACAAAGGAGGCCGGGACCAATTTAATTGTAATGTGAATAATAATGATAATTTTATTTGTCAGAATAAGGCATACAAGGTTATCAGATACATTATAATAACTATATTATAACTAGCTGACCCGGCAAACATTGTTTCGCCTCTTTAACTACTTTAATTTTTTTTTTCTATATTTTCTCACCTTTTAAACCTTCCCTGGACTTCAACAATCAATCCAAAACCAAAATAAGCCAAATCGGTTCAGCCGTTCTCGAGTTTTAGCGAGACTAACGAACAGAAATTGATATATATATATATATATATATATATATATATATATATATATATATATATATATATATATATATATATATATATATATATATATATATATATATATATATATATGATGTATATTACATCATTATAATATAGTTCTACTTATTCTACCTTTACGGTATCTTATCATGAAATCTTAATTTCTTATCGATGCAAGCCTAAACAGCAAGGGAAGTGCTGTGATGATACCAAATACCAGAGACTTGGTATAATATATTTGTTTATTGAATCTATGTAAATATATCGCCACACTATCATATTGTGGGACTAAGGTATCTTCCGCTAATCGTGCATTTATTGTACATCTGCCTACCTCTTGGCGGATATGGGCGTGAAGGCTTTTTTACTTTATGCAAATACACAATATATTTGCATAAATTAAAACAAAAGTATCTTTCAATATAAAAACTACAAAAGAGTCCAAACAATATTCGCAACATGAAATGTCGAAAATTATATAATTTTAATATTACAAAATAATTTGCTCTGTCCAAATATAATCTGGAGCTCGTTTGCATATATTTGGCAATGGGTGAGTTGAGTGATAGAACCCCGACAACGCAATCTAGGAGCTCGAGTTCCTTCCCGACAGAGGCATTTATGTAATGAGCATAGATGTTTGTATTTCTGGATTATATACATTTCAGTATTTATACATGTATTTCTATGTATTAATTTAATTAACTACCACCCATATCGCAAATAATTTGCTAACTTTGGGGTTAGATAGATTCGTAAAAATTGTCCAGAAATGTTATTATTTATGATTTTGTTGTAACCAACGATCACCATGTGGTCGAAATTCGACCATAATTAAACAAATTACATCTATTTTAAGTTTAGCAACAGAATTAAGGCGATGTCAACACCAAAATCTCGTACTCTGTCTATTCCTATCGGAAGAAACGAGAGCCCACTATCAGTGTAACTGGACGGCTACATCTTATTATTAAGTAAATATTGAAATTTAAAAAACAAAAAGAATAAAGAAAGAAGATCTTTCTTTCTTCTTTCTAAGAAAAGTGTAGATTATTTGTAAAATATGATTCGCTAATGGTTTAGGTATAAATATAATGATTTAACGTTTTTAATTGCAGACACATATGTCAAAAAATAAAGATTATAACCGTTTAATGATGATATAAAGACCAATATTCGCAATTATTTTCTATCGACCCAATTTTGTTCAATTATGTATCGAGTCCGGCCACGGTCTTTGACGTCTTTAACAAATATTTTTTTGTGATATGTGACAAATAGTTATTCTTGAAAAAACTGCTTAAATAACATCAATTTCAACAAATTAGGTCTTGTCAGCCGCTTAAGCCTTAAAGAAAATACACAACATTTGTGAATAATTTAATTGTGACAAATTTCATCCTCCATCGTTTGCGTTATTGGCTTAAAGAGTGTATGTACAAAGCTTTTGCTTTGCGTATTGATATGTAGATACATTCAAACCCACAAAAAATATTACTCTTCTTTTGGTATTGTGGGGTAATAAGCCATTACCACTTATAAAAGTATTTTAATTGAGTTTACCAATTAAAAGGTACTTAACGTATTTTATTACGCACTAATTTTTACGAGTGACCTCTGGTGAAGAAAGACACGATGAAAGACTTACAAAATCTTGATACATAGGTATAAATTGTAGAATAGTTTAATTTCAGGTTTCATTCAGGCGCGGATCCTAATGGATCCGCGCCTGAACACAATACATTTTTACCAGACCCGGGCGAGACAATGCAGAACTCTACCACCTAGTACATAATAACTTACATTTTGTAAGTTGGTCAAAAAACCGTCATTACCAAACTACACCATAATAAAAGAAATTTCGTAATCTATTTTCAAGTAGCTAATGATGGCTCATCAAAACCTATATCTCTGTAATTGAATTTTCGACCTTATTTTATTGCTATATATTGTTCAAATTCGAGTTAAGTCAAGAAACGCTTAAGTTATGTAAGTTGAAGTAACGTAACTTATTTTATGAGCCTTGCACTTAAGTTATGATGTATTGTGTGAATTGTAATGAAAATTACATATAATGGTGTCTCTGTGTTAGTTTTGTATGGTCTCATGGGTTTTGGTACCATCGACGAATGATATATATACAATGTACACATTGTATGGGTTAATTGTTAGAAAAATTATGTTAAAGGATGTGATAGTAATCCACAACAAAAATAGTCAGGTCACTAAAAACTATAGTCACCGCGTTCTTGGACTACACATGCCGCGGCGGTAAATCGCTGTAGGTAAACAATAGCATGTCGATATGTATGATTCGTTTCAAAATCACAAAATTGAGTACTGAACACCCTCTTTGTCCATACTGAAGTAGCTTCCCATACCGAATATGTAAAAAAAACAGTAGCAGTCGTGGGACTGCCGATAGAAGTGAAAACGGAACTATTAAGTTGAGAGTAATTAAAACTATATGCAAAAATTATATGAAATTTTTTATGTTTTATTTATTAGTTACATAGGATGGGTTAAACAAATCATGGCCAAAATATAAATACAAAATATAAATACAAATATAAATAAAAAATAGTCGATGTATTAGTGTATACGTGTACACAGGCTACTGCGCGTGCGCTAGTCTGGCTCTCCATAGCTATTAATATACTATTATCATTAGCATGTCGGTGACGCGAACCGAGGATTTTACCCTCTACCAAAACGCTCAACGCGCCTAAAGAGGTTTTCACTTCAAAAATAGTTATTTAAATTTTGACCTAATTTCCCTATAAAAATGTTTAGTACTGATATCCGCGCTCAGCGCATATAGGTTCATTACTAACAAACAGCAATTTAAGTGCTGCATTCGCGACGAGATTCTTTAGAACACCGTACGAAGACCATACTTTTTAGGGTCCCGTACCTAAAACATAGAAACGGAACCCTATTACTAAACTATTTTTTGTCTGTCTGTCACCAGGCTGTATCTCATAAACCATTATAGCTAGAAAACTGAAGTTTTCACAAATTATGTATTTTCGTATTTTATGTATTATGTATTTGCCGCTATAACAACAAATACTAAAAATAAAAGAAATGAAAATATGGGGGGTCCATACAACAAACGTATTTTTTGCCGTTTTTTATAGATGATGGTACGGAACCCTTCATGGACGGGTCCAACTCGCACTGGCCGGTTTTTGAATATTTTTTTTTATTTTTTTTATATCATCAGATAGCAAACAAGCAGATGGGTCTCCTGGTGGAAAGAGTCAACCATCGCCTAAAGACACCAAAGATGTTAATGGTGCGTTGCTATCTTGTGGCGAGGTCTAATGCCACATGCATAAGTTTACCGGTTACCTTACCCTCCAAACCGGAACACGACAGCGACAAGCTCTGACGCTATTGCGGCAGGAATAGGTAAGGCGGTGGTACCAGACCCGGGCGAGACAATGCAGAACTCTACCACCTAGTAGCCACGATGGTAGTAACTCGATAGCCAATCGGTCGCCTTTTACGACCTGCCTGGCGGAACGGCAGTTGGCCTATTCTGCAAAGGAGGCCGGGACCAACACGGCGGAAAAGTTGGCTTATCTTAGCCAACTTTTCCGCCGTGTTGGTCTATTGGTGTTGGCTATCTTAGCCAAAAATAGTGTAGTAATATTCTCTTTATTGTAACGCAGTTTGGTATATTTTTAAATGTTCTGTTTGTGTGTTTCGGATTGTTGCTGTTTAAAATGAAAACTACCAATGAAACAATGCAATAATGATTATTTTATGTGTGAGTTTGGCGATATGGTATTGATACAAATGTTTGTACTTCCCAATTCCGCTTGTTTTCTGTGTTCCATGGTAATACCTAATTACCTAACGCAGCGAAATTACCTAAAAATAGCGGCACTTTCTCCTCCACCCCCGCGAACCATCGAGGTCTGCACTCAGCTTAACAAATTCTTTTATTCTTCAGCTGTCCAGCGGTATAATTATATAGCTACAGTCTTTTGAACTATCATCAGTTTTTTGAACTGTCCCTCACTATGAAAGCAAATTTAAAAACATATTCAAGTCAAAAAGTCTTACCTGGTAAAAAGTCCGGTATTGGTTAATCCGAACTTAGTCTCACCAGCCGCGATGTACATTTTGCAAGCGTCATGCTGACGGCAACAGGTGTCGGTGAAGAAGAACAGTCCAAGTTCCCCAGACCTGGCTTGTGGTGAATGACCATCACCACACCAGACAGTGCCTGAAACCATTTTTATATAATAATAATAATATAATAATATTCACGGGACAAATTACACTAACCGATCTAACCCCAAAGTAAGCAAATTATTTGCTTGTGTTATGGGTGTTAGTCAACGATACTAATACATAGAAATACATATATAAATACTAGAATATATTTAATAAACACCCAAACCCGGAAATACAAACATTTATGCTCATCATACACACAGATGGGGCAATTGAGCAAGAGGTGCACCTGATGATCAATGATCACGGCGGATGATAGACATTCGCAATATCAGAAGTCGTGCAGTTGCGTTGCCAGCCTTTTAAGAGTAATAATAGTTATAATTTTATTTAAACATTGTATATTATTTAATATTGGTTTTTTTTTTCAATTATTTATTGAGGCCTTTTGACAAAACTGGTCAATGCCGACCTCATAGGGAAATACGTAAGGGTTTAGTTTACATTAGTTTCTTAATTTTAAATATTCTTTTATAAATAAGTAAATATTTTTCGCCAATATTGATTATTATAACAGTTATTGTAAAAGTTTATAAAATTCAATGTATCAAACAGGCATAGAAAAAATGACAACATTAGAAATTATAAGGTCGGAATAAAAAACCTTTTAATTATTTAATTAAATTATAATAAAGTTAGAAGTTATATTAAAAAAATACTGTTTCGCCAAAATTTTTTGGAGGTTTTTCCAAAATTTCTCAAAATTGTTCAAATTTTCAAGAAGTCTAAGTTGAACAGAATCCAATCGAATGCCATCAACCGCGTTTCGAATGGTCAAGCCGTTCAAAAGTTATGAGATGTTTAAATACACAGATACCGCACACATACACACACACTCACATACACACACATACATACATACATACATACATACGTACATACATACATACATATATACAGACAGATATACTGACGTAATTGTGAAAATAGTCGAAAAAGATTCCTAGAACCTCATAACGTGGAGATCTGGTGAAAACTCGATTTTCGAAAATCGGGGCGTAAATCAATGACTTCCTTATCTACTTAGATACATAGCAGGAAGTTAAAAAATAATGTGCGTTATTGCTTTAAAAAGTATAAAGTATGTTTACCCAATATAAATTACAAGACTATTATATACTAGCTCTGCCCGAGACTTCGTCCGCGTGGAAAAATTTCGAAAAAAAAGCCTAAGTTATTCCCTGTCACATCTGGCAGTGACAGTCCCGTCAAAATCGGTCCAGCCGTTCTAGAGATTAGCGGGAACAAACAAACAAACAGACAGACAGACAAAAATTGAAAAAATGCTGTTTTGGTATATATATCATGTATACATCCATATGCATTTAGCGGTTATTTTAATATTACAAACAGACACTCCAATTTTATTCATTTGTATAGAATATGTATAGATAAAGAACGGGCAGCAACCCTAAGTATTACTCACCAGGGTATATAGCTTGTACTCTATCTTTAAATAGGTCAGCCATGGAGTTGGCTACGTCAGCCACGCTGGTAACTCCGGAGGCTAGACTGTTGAGGAATCCTCGGTCGCTATCCAGTGATCCAATATCACGCACTCCAGCCATTAATTGACTTAAAGGTTTGCTTATTCCTGATGATAATGATTTAATGACTCCTCTGGTAAATTGTCCTGTAAAAAATACAAGTATGTTAAGTCCACTGTCAAAACAAAAAGGAATATAAAATTATAATCTATTTATATATATGTATATAAAAGGCAAAAGTGACTGACTGATGTATCAACGCACAGGCCAAACCCTTAGGTTTAGAAACTTGAAATTTTGCACAGATATTTCTCTTATGATGTAGGCATCCACTAAGGGAGGATTTTTCAAAATTCAACCCCGAAGCGGGTGGAATAGGGGATAAAAGATTGTATGAAACTTTTATTCCCTGGACCTATTTGTATGAAATTTCGTATGAATTGAGTACAAAAAATAATGAATTTTGTTATCAAAAGTGTTTTGCTATCTCCATATTATAAGTCATCATTAAAAACTACAGTATATTAATTAGATTAATTCTTAGTGAAAACCAGGCTATTATAACACATTGATGACATCAGTATGTAATATCATTAATGTTATTATTAACAAGCAGGGCAATTACTTCAAGAAATGTGCACAATTTTTCGGAGTCTCAATTTCATACATTTCCTTGTTATTGTATGCTATTCCCAATAAGGAAATGTTAAAATTATAAATAATTATATAATTATATTATTAAATGTATAAATTATGTAAAGTTAACAAAAAAAATATCAAAATTATAAAGATGTCATAAGAACCTATTGTTATGTCTATACAAAAGAAATAATTTTAACTTTAATTATACCATCTCCCGTTTGATGTACGTCCATAATACATTTGAGAGTCATTATACCTATTGCATATAAAACTAGACTTCACAAATTGAGCAACAATATTATGTTATTATTTTTTAGTAATAGATATCGGTCACATTTAATAAGCGGTCAAAAATTCTAGTAACATGCAACTCAAGTGTTAAATGGAAAATATGATAAATTCAGTAGGTAAGGATCGAGGCGGTATTGTCTTTTGCACACTAGTAATTGAATGTGTCTGTCCGAAAAGGGCGGATCCAGGGGGGTCATAGGGGTTATGACCCTCCTAGGCAGGGGTCTGGGTATGGATTTATTATTGCAAACAAATAAGGATTAGTCATTAGAGCCTATCTTGACTGAACCTCAAATATGTGACCCCCTGACCCTTGCTGTCCGAGTATAAAATTAGCAGTTTCGTTTATATATATATATATATATATATATATATATATATATATATATATATATATATATATATATATATATATATATATATATATATTTTACCACTATTCATCGGTTTGTCGGTTGACGAGATGAGTGGTTATATCGATACTACACTACTACGGTACTATAACCGATAGCGATGGCGCTAGATGCGCTAGAAAATTTAGTCATAAAATCCATTTTAACTTACCAATTCCTCCATTTTCTTCGCGACTTCTTAATTTTTCGGCTTCCAAAGCTTCATTTTGCTTCTGCATTCTTTTAAACAAATCAAATAAACCTTTCGGAACAACTCTTTCCGCTACACTTTCAACAACACTTTCAACTACGCTTCCTGCAAAACCGAATATTACGGACAAAGCATCTGTTTTTGGAGCGCTCGTTGGCAACACATCTTTAGCATCATAATAATCTTCAGGAACATCAGATGAATCTTCAGTATCTAACTCTGTATAAACTGGTATATCTCCTACATAGTCTGTACTTTCAGAATCATCACCATCTACAGTTAAAGCGTCTTTATAAGAAGATGTATGTTCACTTCCATTATTCACGTTAGCAAGAATTAATTCTTCTTTGCCATTTAGATTTCTTCTAATTTCTATTTTATTTGCACTTGTAGTTGTGTCTACTATATCTATAGTAGATTTATTTAATGCACTTCGGTTAGTAGTAGTAACCAGTAATGTTGCGTCTGTTGAGGTTTTTTTATCAAAATTGCTACTTGTAGCGGTTTGTTCTTCATTTACGTTAGTTATAGATGTTGTTTCACTGTCGAATATAATTTTGTCAATATTTTCGGTGTTAAGGTTATGATTTGTGCTAGTAGAAAGTGTTTCAACTTCAGTTACATTTTCTGAAACTTGTTTTTCTGTAGTTGATGATGTATTAATTAGGTTTTCTGGGATCACTGTAACACTAATCGAAGAAACTGTTACATTACTAGAGGTATTGGTTTCAATGTTAATATCACTTTTGGTAGTAGTCTCATATTTTGAGTTCATTCGCTGTCTGTCTGTTCCACTGTTAGTATTACTTCTAGTAGTAGTTTCGAAATAAGCTGTTGTTAAATTAAAATCTTCTGATAATTCTGTCGATCCTGGTAATGTAACTGTTTGATTAATAACAATCTTAGTGAAGGCTTTTTCAGTACTCAGTGGTATTACTGTTAAATCTAATTCTGTCGTGCTGGCAATATCTTCTGGAATGATATCAGTTGTGCTCAAAAGTTCCAAGGGTATCACACTGAGTTCTGTTGTTTTTTCTGTCGCTTGTGGGGTAAATTGTGTTGATTTATCAATATTTACTTCTTGATTTTCAATGTATTTTTTATTTATTTTATTATTAACTTCTACTTTAATATTATCTTGTTTTTCATTCGATTTTTGAATAAAGTCATCTGTGACTAACGTATATTTAAAAGATTCCTTATTAAAATCACTGGAATGCCAAGGAATCATTCCATATTTTCTATCATACTTTACGGAGTATTCATCATCGAAATCTATGATATCATTATCCAGATCGTTAAAATCATTTTCACGTGTTGTGTCAGTTAATTTGATTGATTTACATATACCTCCTATAATAAAACCTAACAATAGTATAGCACATAGATGCGAATTCATTTTTCTTCTTACACGATGAAACATTTTAATTGCGCCATCTGTAAAAAAGAAAACATCGGTTAATATCTACACTAATACTATATTCAATCAATGTTAATGTGAAAGGATATAGATACCGAGGAAGACTAAGACTTACATACCCTGATCAGATTGATCGAATACTGTCCGAAGGTGGTGTCAAGAGTCTTACCAAGAGAGTAATGAATGTGGAGGAAGCGAGACAAGTCTGCAAGGATCGGTCCTCTCTGCTTATGTCCTACCTCGTAAGGGATCTGGCGTAAAATATGTATGTATGTATGTTTTAATACTAGTTAACTCGTCAAATGTTATTCTGTCGTTCTGTGATTCTGCCATGTTATTTATGTGTAGTGAATATTATGGTGAGGTGAGCTTTAATATAGGTGGGGGAAGCAGACTAAAAATTTGTTGTTACAAGTATTTTTTATGCCAAATCAAAAGAAAATATATAAAAAAATATCTTCATGCCCGTATCCCCGAAGGGTTAGGCAGAGGTACCACAAGTGCACCCATGATTAGCCGAAGATACTCGGTCCCACAAACGTGATAGGTGGCAACCAGGCACTTTCCAATCCCGGGCAACATTGTGTTTATTAGAAAATTGAAAAAAACACTTTATCTTTAAGTTGCCCTACCTGGGAATCAAACTCGGGACCTCACGTGGTCAACGCTAACTCCGGACCGTCAAAAATTCGACCCTCCCATAGAAAACTGCTCGATCACGTGGTCCATTTCGTATGGAAGGTCTGAATTTTTTTTTTTCACTTTTCGACCCGTGTTTCTTTGGGAAAGTTGTTTACTTTCGTGGTCTGAACCACCTATTTAAATTTGGCAGGTGATAAAAAAATAACCCTGTATAAACTAAGCATTAGCCAATTACGGATTTCACTTTGCTTTCCGACATTATAATATAATAGTGTAGTAGACGGTAAAGAAATTAAGCCTATATATATATATATATATATATATATATATATATATATATATATATATATATATATATATATATATGTATATATATATATATATATATATATATATATATATATAGATATTTACACGTGTAGCAAATACTTTGTACCCTTTTTTATGACAATTACCCGAGAAAAAAGTTTGAAATTTGGCACAGTTAAAATTAACATTGCGGAGGCCTGCAGAAAATTAATACTTTTAAAAAACACGCATTAAAAATACATTAAATTAATAAAAATAAACATTGCACATTTTTGTATTGCCCGACCTGGGAATCGCATCCGGAACCTCATAAAGTCAACACCGATACCGGACCACTAGATTACAGGGGCGATGATGAAGGTTTATAAGGCGATGAGAATTATTTAACGTCACAGTTGTTATGGGCACTTCCCGTGTTGGTCCCAGGTTCTTTGAAGAATAGACCAACTGCCGTTCGGGCAAGCAGGTCGTAAAAGGCGACCGATCGGCTATTCCCGTCACCATCATCGTGGCTACTAGGTGGTAGAGTTCTGCATTGTCTCGCCCGGGTCTGGTACCACCGCTTAAGCCCGTATCCCCGAAGATATAGGTAGAGGTACAACCAGTGCACCCACGATAAGCCGAAGATATTTAGACCCACAGTGTAATAGGTGATAAGCCTATCACCAACCGAGCATTTATCCTATCCCGAGCAACGTTGTTTTATTAGAAAACTAAAAAAAAAACACATTTTTAATTGCCCGACCCGGGAATCAAACCCGGGATTTCATGTGGTTATCATTGATACAGGACCACTAAACCACAGAGGTAATCCAATCCAGAAAAATCGATCGAAAGGAAAAATAAATGATACTTTAAGTTTGCCCATCCGACTAACATAAAAAAAATTCATTATTTTTCTGTTTTGTATTCCAATAGCTGCAATTAACAAAACATTTAAATTTAAGCACGCCACACAAAATTCCATAATAATCGCATGTCAATAATCACGTCAATTATGTACCATCCAAGAATGCTGCAATCGCTTACCTTGATTCGTAAAAGACGCAATTATTATGGCATTTATATTAACTTGGTGTTATTGGTAAATAAAAATAGCTTCACAAATACATATGTACAGTATAACCGTTACATATTGTAATTCGTTATTTTACACGACAAACATTATTCATTATTAATTTAATTAGTTTAATAAGACAGTTCGCATTCGGCAATCAAGAGAGCTACGCGTCCTCACTAAGGGGCCATACATAAATTCCGTCATACGATAAGGAAGAGGGAGGGGGTCGAAGAAGTGCGACGTTGTGTGACGAGGGGTAGGGAGGGGGTCCAAATTTTTTGTATCACATTTTTTTTAAATATAATACTTGTATAGATAAAATTAATCGAAGGAGATTATTTTTACAATGTAAAAATGTAATTCATTTTTACCTCGGAAGTCCCTCGGGAACGAGAACTATGCAGGTAAAACCACACGACTGTCTGTCTTTTAAGCAACACAATGATAAGGAGTAACTTTGACTACTTTTATTTTAGAAACTTTTCTACGCGGACGAAGTAACCCTAAGCCAAATAAAGAACCTCCTTCTATATTTTGTAAAGTCAGTTGAAAAAAGTAATAGGTATACTTGACAGGGACAACAGTTACAAAGTAAACAGGCCACAGTTCAATCTCATAAAAACAAAAAACAACTTTTAGCGTCCATGAGAGATACAATCTTTATGTCCGTTGGAAAATTGTCTCATTGTGCGTAAATAATTGCGAAAAAAATATTCTTGCGTAATATTCTCACAATAAAAAGCATGAGAATACTCGTTATGCTTATAATTATGAGTGAGAACAGAGTGCTAAGTGTGAGTTTTTCTTTTCGCATTCGATCGTGAGCGCGTTTCGAGTTTACTAGGAATTTGTATGTGATTTGTACAGCGCCACCTAGTGGTAAACTGGTTTCTCACGTTTACCACTAGGTGGCGCTGTACAAATCACATACAAATTCCTAGTAAACTCCAAACGCGCTCACGATCAAATGCGAAAAGAAAACTCACACTTAGCACTCAGATCGTTTGCGGCAAATGCTATACATATACTTAAAGAAATCTTCATGTCCGGATTTCGGAAGAGGTAGGCAGAAGTGTAACCCACGATTACCGGAAGATACTTACAGCCGGTTTCCGGAACGCAAATTAATTTTAACAAGCAATTAATCTTTGTTTGACAGATTAATTGCTTGTAAAAATGATGTTAAAGACAGTTAAAGACAGATCGCTGGACCAATAGACCTCTTTGGTCTAGTGGTCCAGCGTTGGCGTTGACCACATGAGGTCCCGGGTTCGATTCCCGGGTCGGGCACTTAAAAAAAAAGTGTTTTTTTTTCAGTTTTCTGAGAAACACAAAGTTGCCCGGGATTGGAAAGTGCCCGGTTGGCGATAGGCTTGCCACCTATCACATTTGTGGGACCAAGTATCTTCGGCTAATCGTGGGTGCACTTGTTGTACCTCTGCCTACCCCTTCGGGGATATGGGCGTGAAGATACTTTAAAGACAGATTAATTGCTTGTTAAAATTAATTTGCGTTTCGGAAACCGGCCATTAGTCCCATATTGTGACAGGTGGCAAGTTTAGGTATATATCAAAGTACTCTGTGGTGGTAAGTCTATCGCCAACCTGGCACTTATCCAATCCCAGACAACATAAATTTTACCAAAAAACTGAGAAAACATATCATTAATTGCCCGACTCAGGAATCGAATCCGAGACCTTATGTGGTCACCTTAGAAACTAATTTTAAAAATAAATGGGTATAATCAGTAAGTTAGTAGGTTTTCCACCGTGTTGGTGTGGGCTCATTTGAAGAATATACTTACTGCCGTTCTGTGAGACAGGCAGTTAAAGGCGACCTATTGCCTATACATGTCTCTACCAACGTGACTACTAGGTGGTAGAGTTCCGCAACGTCTCGCCCGTGTATTTGGTACCACCACTTTATATTTTTCTGCCACAATAGCGTCAATGCTTGTCATTGTTGTATTCCGGTTTCAAGGATTAGGTAGCCAGTAAACCTTATGCATATTGAATTGCCATCCCACCACACAAATAGCAAAGCACCACTAACATACTGTGGCGCCATTGGTCCGCACCATTGAAGGGTCATAATGATGGAACCAGCGGGCGAACTATTGTAAGGTAACGTCATAACAGTGTAGGTTGATGACGTCACACAAGGACAAGTAAGGGGAAAAGGAAGATCTTCCCAGCCAGGCAAGGTGTACCGCCTGGGGACCGAAGTCCATTTGAGAAGCGTTGAAACTTGTATATAGTGTTACAAGATAAATAATTGTGATATCGCGATTCGGGATTTTATTTTTGAATTTCATTTTTTATTATTTTTTTCTGTTAGCGTTTATAGATTGCTTGAACCGCTACAATGTCTATGAGCGACGATGGTTTCATCAGAAGAGCCATCTGCTTGTTTGCTATGAATAAGCAATAAATATTAAAAAAAACTGTAAGCGGTTGAGCCTGCAGACCATCCTTAAAACTTTCCGCTAAATTAAGGTATTTTAAGCTAAAAGGAGTAAAAACTATAGGTAAACATAGATTTTTTTAATCCAAACATCTATTTTGTTAAAATGGCAGTATATCGATATTTAAAAAGCTTTATATTTTGGAAACAATAATAATCGATTTGTATCTTTCGAATTGCATTCAACTCAATTTTGAAGATCTAAATATTGCTTTAGCTACATATTCGATAGATTAAAAAATTTCGAAGCAATGTTACAAAACATTTTTTTTTAATTTTCGTCATTGAAAAATCCCTAACAAATTGACCGATTTAAATTCAATTAACGGTATTTGACGCAGCTTTTAAGGAGACAAGCTGATAAGATTTTAAATCTATCCGTGAATTAGCCTGAAAATTATTTCAAAAATATTAAGTAAGTTTGCTAAAATAGCATAATTTTAATATTGGAAAAGCTGCAGCTTTTGAAAATTTATATTCGAGTTGGATTTTTGAATAGGCATTCGACATAGTTTTTTTTTAGTACCAAAATATCATAGTTTACCTTTTAGAGGTCCGTCAGCTACCAGGGCAACACGCCCTGGCTCTACATATCGCGCAATAGGCATGACGTCCTATCAACGTCTTTACAAACACGAAACACCCGTCAACAAAATAAATAGGCCAACTGCCGTTCTGCCAGGTCGTAAAAGGCGACCACTTGGCTATCGTGTCACTAACATCGTGGCTACTAGGTGGTAGAGTTCTGCATTGTCTCGCCCGGGTCTGGTACCACCGCCTTACCTATTCCTCCCGCAATAGCGTCAGTGCTTGGCGCTGTCGTGTTCCGGTTTGGAGGGTAAGGTAGCCTATAAAGTAAACTTATGCATGTGGCATTAGACCTCGCCACAAGATAGCAACGCACCATTAACACCTTTGGTGTCTATAGGCGATGGTTTACTCTTTCCATCAAGAGACCCATCTGCTTGTTTGCTATCTTATGGTATAAAAAAAATCATAGAAAGCCAAAAAATGATTGATTGAAATTTTTGTATAAGTAATAATAAGTTGACAAAGTTACGTCGAAAAAACACTTTTTTAAAACATTTTCATCAACGATTGCTCCCAAACGGATAAACCGATTTTGATGCGATGTTTTGTTTTTTGAGGGACGTAGTTTTTTGAGGAATCGCCCGGTCATACTTTTTGAATATTATTGCAGTAATTTTGTCGAGGTTTAGTAGTTTAGTTAGTTTAGGTTTAGTAGGTTTAGAAGTATTCTCATTTAATTATATTTTTATTGTTTACTTTTAAAAATTGGCTACTGTGTCGTTCAATATGTACAACCTTTTAATAGTCAACCTATGTATGTATTTCTATGTATTAATATCGTTGGCTAATTTCACAAGAAAAAAAATGATGTGGTGTCGCGGGACACCAGGTAGGAACGAACTTCCTTCGGCTAAACGGCACTACTCGCTTGTGTACGCGACTGTCGCGCCTGCGCACGTCTCATTTAACGCTTTTATTCCACGCATTTTTCTTACGGTTTTACTATCACATTTTTTTCAGTTCGGTCGCGCAGCAAAATCCCTATCCCCTCCAAGCCTGCCGTAAGGAACTTCGTTCCAATAATTTGCTTACGTTGAATTAGATCAATTTTGTGAAGCAATATATTTATTTATATAAAAACATAGGTCATGCTCAAGGCAAAACTATGCCAATAAACGGTTGCATAAAGCAAACTAAATCTCTTCAAAGTTTGTTCTCGCGGTTGAAGGCCGGGTGTGGTAATGTTGAGTTACGATTAGGAATGTTTTCTAACACAACAATGTGGTAGGTATTTAACAATTAGAATACAGGAGGTTAATAAAGTCAGTCTAAAAACCCTATTGTTATTGATTCTGGTTTATAGAAGTAACAGTGGTGGGAACGAGATGTGGGCCCATTGCCCTTTAAAAAAAAGTCTAAAAACCCTAAACAATATTTTCAGAATCGAAGTTATCCGATTAATTTTATGTCCAATATGTGGGTATTCGGGCGTTATGACCCGCTAAGGTTTTAGATTTTTTTCATATCATAAGATAGCAAACAAGCAGATGGGTCTCCTGATGGAAAGAGTCACCCATCGCCTATAGACACCAAAGGTGTTAATGGTGCGTTGTTATCTTGTCGCGAGGTCTAATGACACATGCATAAGTTTACCGGCTACCTTACCCACCAAACAAGAACACGACAGTGACAAGCACTAACGCTATTGCGGCAGGAATAGGTAAGGCGGTGGTACCAGACCCGGGCAGACAATGCAGAACTTTACCACCTAGTAGTCACGATGGTAGTGATTCGAATAGCCAATTGGTCGCCTTTTACGACCTGCCTGGCCGAACGGCAGTTGGTCTATTCTTCAAAGAGCCTGGGACCAACACGGGAAGTGCCCATAACAACTGTGACGTTAAATAACTTATTTTGACCTTCATCATCGCCCCTGTAATCTAGTGGTCCGGTATCGGTGTTGACTTCATGAGGTTCCGGGTGCGATTCCCAGGTCGGGCAATACAAAAATGTGCAATGTTTATTTTTATTAATTTAATGTATTTTTAATGCGTGTTTTTTAAAAGTATTAATTTTCTGAAGGTCTCCGCAATGTTAATTTTAACTGTGCCATTTCAAACTTTTTAAAATTTATTTTATTTCAAAATTAAAATTTCAAACTTTTTTTTTCGGGTAATTGTCATAAAAAAGGGTACAAAGTATTTGCTACACGTGTATATATATATATATATATATATATATATATATATATATATATATATATAAATTACGTGTCACGCTGTTTGTCCGAGATAGACTTCGAAACTGATTTCAATATAATTTATACATTATACACAAACATATATCTACAATATATGCTTGGTCCAACTTAAGAGATAGGATAATTTTAAAAACTTTAAAAACAACAAAGAAAAATTTCGACACGCAGGATTTGAACCTGCGACCTCTAGGTCCTTAGCTGGGACACTCTGGACACTCTACCGCTGAACGTCCTGGCTTGAGGTAGATATATATACGTATAACTAGTTAAATCGTCGGAATCTATCATATAGCAAAGAAGAATTTCGCCACTTTGAACCTATTGACACTAGCTCAATGGTAGGTGTCCCGGCTTGAGGTTATGTCGCAGGTTCAAATCCAGCGTATCGAAATTTTTCTTTGTTGTTTTTAAAGTTTTTCAAGTTATCCCAAGCACGGGGTGAGTGCTAAAGCACACAAATAATATGGATAATTTTTATCTCAATTAACATCGTCTCCCCGCCCCCCTCAATCCACCCCTCTAAAGTACCCCACCAAAATATTCAGTTTGTATGGTAAAACGTTTGCCGGGTCAGCTAGTAAGTACATAATATAGATAGAGAATTACTTAACCCATATATATTCACGAATAACGAGTTTTTGTGAATGACATGACGTTGTGACATTTCCTTACTGTGACATCTCGTTATGGTTTAAAGAAAATTACTTTGACACGAAATGGTTTCATAATGGGTGTGTTCTGAACAACTGTTGACCTAATCCATCTTAATCAGACACTTAGACCTGTCATAGTAAACAAAATTATATTTTTTCCTTGTTTAATCCTGGGCACAATTTCCATTTTTAACTGTCAGGATATAATAGAAGGAATTTCTGAATTATGTAATGGCGCCTTGTCTTACTAAGCAAAATGACAGCATAGTTAGCACAGAAAGAGCGCACACTATGAAACACGTCAATTACTATTTTTAAATTCATACTTCCATACTAATATTATAAATGCGAAAGTCTGTCTGTCTGTCTATTACGCTGTCACGGCTAAACCGCTGGACCGATTTTCATGCAATTTGGCATGGAAATAGTTAAAGATCCGGGGTCAAACATAGGCTATTTTTTTAGAAAATCTACCCCTGAAGCGCTGAAATAGGGGATGAAATGTGTATTAAAAGCTATTTCGACGATATGTTTATATACTCGCGGGCAAAGCTGCGTGGATCAGCTAGTAAAACCATAAATTCGGCACTAAAATTTTTTTCATGATTTTAAACATTGATTTTTAATGAATTTATTTATACTGTGGACGAACTAAGTGTGAACGAAAAAATGTTTTTTAGATGTATTTTGAATATTTGTAAATTTAAATATATAAAATAGCAACACTGTAGTGACATCTTCTTTCATCAACTATTACCATGAAGCTGTATTATATCTGGAGGCAACACTTGTAATACCTACTTGAAACACAATTTTACATACTGCTGTCATCTTCTGAGGTCCCACCCTCTCTTTTTTACACAGCTGTATAAATACGGAGACCTCATAGACAGAGATGTAACGTAAATGTTTGTTTCAATTGATTAATACAAGTGCTAGCTCCACCTGTACCATTGATATAAAAAACCCAAGATACACAATCAGTGTGTCAAAAACGTCCTCCAAAAATGAGCGTACAATTTTAAATTATGCGCTCATTTCAAATAGAATCGCGTCGGCCGCGTCACTGTCAATTTTATTTATTTTCATATAAGTCTTGCACTTAAGGTTGGATATGCAAAGACACATGTTTTTGCCATATCTATAACTACTTAAAAGGAATTAGGGACACTTTTGAGTGTCAGTTTTGTTCGGGACTGTGCATCTAGGGTTTTTTATATCAATGACCTGTACCTAATACTTACTTCATGACTATTACGATGATATTTTGAAAGGAGTCGTTCCTTTTGTTCCTTTTCCTAGTTTTTTTTTTAATTTCTAGTGTTTTATGAACGAACAGAAAAATGTTTCACGATAATATATGCTTCGTTTTACGAAACTGCAATAAATGCTTACGCCATCTACAGTACATGTTTATAACCTTTAAAGTTTAAAGAAATACGGCCGTTTTGTCAGTCAGCACTGATAGAATTTTAATCACGATTTATCAAAATACTCGACAATCTGAATTTTGCGAATATATGTTGTCGACTTGAAATAATTATTTTTTTACGCTTTATAATTCAGGTAAGGTTTTGATCGAGTCTACCATATCCCTTGACGAAATCTATATATATATATAAAAATCAATTCCTATTTTCTTTGGTCACGACATCACGCCGGAATGGCTGGACCAATTTCCGTAATTTTTTTTTGTTGTGTTTGTAATTGTAAGGAGAAGGTTCCTATAAAAGAAAATATTAAGAAAATTGCGCGGAAAATTAGAAAATTTAAGAATACTTAACCACCATATAAAGTTTAATGCCATTTTGGCTGCGTGGAAGGACAATCCTCGTAGTCTTATATAAATTACGTGTCACGTTGTTTGTCTGCTATGGATTCCTAATATGTAAGGCAAAACAACGTTTGCCGGGTCAGCTAGTTATTAATATAAATTGTAGGATAGCAATCAAGCTGATGGTTCTCCTACTGGAAAGAAACAACCATGTCTATAGACACCGCATTTAATGGTGCGTTGATATCTGAGTAGCCAGATAGTAATATCATATTCATACGTAACCAGTTACATAACCTTTCAAATCGGAACATCACAATGACAAGTATTGACGCTATTGCACCAGGAATACGCAACGGTTTTTATGTTTTTCTCTCTACTACTCCTACAAAAAAAAAGTTCACTAAAATCATTAGCATCGTTTGTAGTATACAAATCACCTAAAAAATTTTGAAAAAAAAAAGTATCTTCACGCCCGTATCCCCGACAAAGTAGGCAGAGGTACAAGTGCACCCACGATTAGCCGAAGATACTTGGACCCACAATGTGATAGGTGGCAAGCCTATCGCCAACCAGGCACTTTCCAATCCCGGGCAACGTTGTTTTTATCAGAAAACTCAAAAACACATTTTTTGAATTGCCCGACCCAGGAATCGAACCAGGGACCTCATGTGGTAAACTCCGACACCGGACCACTAGACCACAGAGGCGACTAAAAATTTTGGTATTTGTAAAAGCGCCGTAATAGAGCTGCAAGGCGATGGTACCAGACCCGGGCTAGATGTTACAAAACCCTATCACCTAGTAGCCCGGATGGTACAATACTTTTCAGATCAACGTATTTTCAACCGATAAAAAAACGCAGGTTATCAGTTTAACATGTATGTACAATGTACATCCATACTAATATTATAAATGCGAAAGTCTGTCTGTCTGTTACGCATTCGCGGCTAAACAGCTGAACCGATTTTCATGAAATTTAGCATAGAAATAGTTGAAGATCCGGGGTCAAACATAGGCTAATTTTTTTTTCAAAAATCATCTCTTGAAGGGCTGAAATAGGGGATGAAATTTATATTAAAAACTATTTCGGTAACATACTCGCGGGCGAAGCTGCGCGAGTCAGCTAGTATGTTATATTGTTGGAATTAGATAATATATGAGTATGATGATCTATTAGCATTTCCTTTTTTATATAGAGTGTAAGTGACGGTCTTTTGAGAAATTAAGAAACCATTTCATTTTTACGTGCTAGTCATAATGACAATTCATTTTTTGTGGGAAATGCATTGATATAAAAACCCTAGATGCACAGTCCCGAACAAAACTGACAGTCAAAAGTGTCTATAATTTCATTTAAGTAGTTATAGATAGGGCAAAAACATATGTCTTTGCATATCCAACCTTAGGTTCAAGACTTATAGTTGTTTTTACAAAGCAATGTACGAAAAGAAATAAAATTGACAGTGTCGCGACCGACGCGATTCTATTTGGAATGAGCGCAAAATTTAAAATTCTGCGCTCATTTTTGGAGGACGTTTTTGATACACTGATTGTGTATCTTGGATTTTTTTAGATCAACGGGGAAATGCCAAATTAGTGTTTTATGATTTTTTCTCATTTCCACGTTAAACAAAGTAAAGCGTAATGCTCCTACTTGTCGCACTCGAAGAATTCTCGAAACAGGCGTCTATTTTGCGTATTACCTTAAATTTTACTATTTTATTCACTATTTTTAGAATAAATGATGTAGAGTAGAAGAATAAATTCAGTAGATTTATGCCTACCTTGTTTGTATAAAATATTTGTTTAGACACGTCGGTGGTTTGTTTATAAAAGTCGCGCAGCCCTGATGCCGTAAAAAGCGTAACCGGTTAGCGATATATGTAAATTGATTAAAAAGTATTGGTTAAATTGATTTGTAATTATGTACACTTGAATAAACTTGTACTGTTTCACTATGTACACTTGAATACACTTGTACTTTTTCACAATTGTGAAACAATACAAGTTTATTCAAGTGTACA
Source organism: Apodemia mormo (assembly GCA_036924255.1). Classification (NCBI taxonomy): domain Eukaryota; kingdom Metazoa; phylum Arthropoda; class Insecta; order Lepidoptera; family Riodinidae; genus Apodemia; species Apodemia mormo. The sequence continues at coordinate 21,155,551 of JAUPFN010000025.1, forward strand.
TAATTACAAATGGAGTTTCACCAAGTGCCGACAACAAAAAGTATAAAATATAGGATAAATCAAATTATACAAAGTTAAGGTGAAAAAATCATCAAAAATTTCCCTATCCAATATCCAACGGTTTCCATCTCAAATTCAATCCAGATTATTCAGATACCCAAATCCATAGTTTCGATTTTTGATAGACTTTATACGCTGTATAGATTAATCTACACTAATATTAATTTAATGGAAAAGTGTTTGTGTGTGTTTGTTTGTCCGTTTTTCTCGGCATTACGAAGCGACGAATTGACGTGATTTTTAAAGTAAAGATAGTTGAAGGGATGAAGAGTGACATAAGCTACTTTGTCTAATTTAACCCCCCCCCCCCTTCCCCTTCCCTAAAATGGGAGGTGGAAGTTTGTATGGAGCATTCTGGAATTTTCAAAAAGCTAAAATTGGTATGCGGATTATTTGTGACTAACAAAGAAAATCGTGCGGAAATCAGCCCCCAACCCTTAAAAGAGGGATGAAATTTTATATAAATCAATCAATTAAAAAATAAAATAAAAAATAAAAAAAACTAGTTGAATATATTGAACGCATCGCTCTCAGGCCGTGCGCCGCTGCCGCCTTTCCGCCCACTCACACCAAAATTGCGGTCTTATCGATTTTAATTTAATGTTTTTAAATTAACCTTGTAAGCAATATAACACTAACATAAAAACTCATTAATTTTTAATTGCGTTTAATTTAACTTTCAACCACATTCATTAAATGTTTTATAATCAGTTAACGTTTGGATAATTTAAATGGGGCAGTTCATGGGCGTAGCTACAGATTCGTTATGGGAGGAGGTTCTAAGGGTTTCAAAATGTACAAAAATTAACCAATTATACTTAACCCGAATATCGAGATGGTACTATAATTATATAATTTTATTTCAGGTGATCTAAACCTATTAGATTACTTGAAATAGAATTCTTGTTTATATATCTAAATATAATCTGAATCTCAGAAACGACTCTCGATTTAGCTAGGTTTTACTTTTAGACAACGTTGTTTCTGCCAAAAAAATACTTTAGCACAGATATCTTACGGATTGTATGTAAATATACATATTTTTTCGCCCCCCGAACCGCCATAACCCTTTTATATTCGCCCATGTTACATGTACTAGGTTATCTTTATTATCTTTTTTTATATATTATTAGCTACTTTTTATCAGAACTAATACATACTGATAAAATAAAGTTAATTTAGGGATCTGGACCCCCTAAATCCCCTTCATTTCATGTACTAGTTTATTTTTATTAGCTGAATTTTTATCTTTATTGGCTATTTTAGGAAGTCCGAACCCCCTAAGCCTCGTTTATATTCGCCCATGTACTAGTTTATCTTAATTTGCTATTTTTTATCTTTATTAACTATTTTAGGGGGTCCGAACCCCTTAAACCCCGTTTACATTTGCCCATGTACTAGTTTATCTTAATTAGCTACTTTTTTATGTTAATTAGTTTATTTAGGCGGTCCGGACCCCCTGTTTTTATAACCGACTTTCCAAAAAGGAGATACTCAATTCGGTTGTATTTTATGTTTATCACTCATATATATGTATGAGATGACCATGGCGTGATGTGTATTGTCATCGTGTGTATTAGCCTGAAAGTTATTTCAAAAATATTAAAGAAGTTTGCTAGAAACAACGTAATTTTAATATTTCATAAGCTATAACTTTTGAAAATTAAATTCGATTTTGATTTTTGAAACGGCATTCGACGTAATTTTTTTAGCACTAAAATATCGTAGAACACCAAAAAGTGATTGGTTTGAAACCTTTCGATGTTATATGGAAAAAACACTTTTTTCAAAATTTTTCGTCAATGGCTAGGTACTCCCGAACGGATGAACTGATTTTGATGTAAATAGTGAATTAGACGTATTTTTTTTAAGGAATAGAGCTGACTAAATTTTGTACTCTATCGGTACATTAATCTGGAAGTTATATTTAAAAATACTGTTTCGCCAACATTTTTTAAGGTTTTTTCAAAATTTCTCACCGACCGCCTTGGTCCAAATTTTCAAGAAGTCTAAGATGAGTGAAATCCAGTCGAATGCCATCAACCACGTTTCAATCGGGCAAACCGTTATAAAGTTATGTTGATAAGAGGTTTACATAGACACATACACCAACGCAAATACACACGTACAAACATACTGACGTTATCGCGAAAATAGTCGGAAAAGGTTCCTAGGGCTTCAAAACGCGGACATCTGGTGAAAACTCGATTTTCGTAAAATCGGAGCAAAATCAGTAACTCTCTTCTCTACATACGTAGCGGGAAGTTAAAGAGTATTTATATGAAAACTAGTCGTTAAAAACCTAAAACAAGCAAACCATGAAGTTTTCGTAACGAATCACTACTTTTCAAGTATATTACAAAACATATGACACATAACGTTTTGAAACACTTTGATATTGCAAACAACGCGTATTTTAAACAAACTTTGTGCGAATATTTGCATTCGAATAATTAATCAACTGAGAAATCCAGTGGTTCCTAAACTTTTCTATATTGTTTCCTATATTATGATCTACTAGCTGCGCTATACAGTTCGCTGTATTATAAAAGTTTTTGGTCAATCCCACAGGAACTTATTTTCCTGCGACAAAATGTACCATTTGTGCTATTCCAGATCTATATATGTAATAAGTTTTATCCACATCGGTTCAGCCGTTTTCGCATGAGTGTGTAACAACCATCCATTCATTCACTCTTATAAACTTTAACATTTATAATACTAGCTGTACCGAGCAGCTCGCTGCATTATAAAAGCTTTTTGGTGAATCTCGCGAAAACAACTTATTTTTCCAGCCTCCCAATTCACGTAATTGAGTCAAAGCGCTTAGGGCTCTCACACACATAAACACGATAGAACGTCGAGATTTGCTACGACGCGGCCTAATATGTAAGAAAATGTGTAAGTGTCTTAAATGCTTCGACTCGCTTGCCGCTTGATACGTAAATTAGGCCCAGGATCTAAAGTAACCCATGTGATATTCTAAGTCATCATGTATGTGTGAGCATCTATCAATAAATATATATAATATAAGACACTTTTACTATTCCACTTGTACATAAATTTCACTTTTACACAATTTTTTTCGTTTTCGTTAGTTTCGCTAAAACTCGAGAACGGCTTAACCGATTTGGCTAATTTTAGATTTAAATTAATCGTTGAAGTCCAGGGAAGGTTTAAAGGTGACAAAATATAGAAAAAAAAATAAGAGTAGTTAAAAAGGCAGTACAACGTTTGCCGGGTCAGCTAGTATCTAAATAAATATAAATAAAATAAATATTCACGGGACAAATAACACTTACTGATCTAACCCCAAAGTAAGCAAATTATTTGCTTGTGTAATGGGTGTTAGTCAACGATACTAAGACATACAAATACATATATAAATACTAGCGTATATTTAATAAACACCCAAACCCGGAAATACAATAATTTATGCTCATCACACAAATGTTCCCCGTCGGGGATCGGACCCGACCCCCGTCGATTACGTAGTCAGGGTCGCTAACCACTCGACCAACGGGGTGGTTTAATTTGATTAATTCTTAGTCGAAACAAGCCTTTTTTTGGTGTCAGAGCTAAAAGCACTTTTTTTCGGAATGTCTGAATTACTACTGGACTTAAGGGCCGTCACAGCTTCACCAGTCGCGGCGGCGAGCAGAGTGCTCAGAATTTAGAGGTGTAGGGCTGTACGCCTTCCACCCTAAGGGTGTCCTCGGCGAGACCTAGCCTCGACTTAGTGTGGGGTTGTGATTTGCGGTAAGAGGGCTACTGGCATTCTTTTGTCCGTCGGGTGATCCTTGCCATTGGGCTCGGTTCGCCGATGGGCGAAACAGGGGTCCTCGTCACCGCTAAAAACACCTCAATATATACTGAATATTTAACAAGTCGGGTGAATATTGTAACAAAAACCCTAGTTTTTGTTTTAGCCTTAATTGCTCGTGGCCCGACACGCACTTGGCCGGTTATATTTTAAGTAAGACAATTAGCAATGCATAAAAGATAATTATTCAGTTCCAAATATACAGACAGAGAAATAAAAGTTCTGAAAATCATCTTTATGGCTTATTCATTGATATAAAAAATCCAAGATGCACAGTCCCGAACAAAACTGACACTCAAAACTGTCCCTAATTTCACACAAGTAGTTATAGATATGGCAAAAATATGTGTTTTTATGGTTGTTTTTAAAAAGCAATGTACGAAAATTAATAAAATTGACAGTTTCGCGATCGATGTGATTCTATTTGAAATGAGCGCACAATTTAAAATGTTGCGCTCAGTTTTAGAGAACGTTTTTGAGACACTGTTTGTGTATCGTGGGTTTTTTTATATCAATGGGTTTATTATGAAAATTTCACCTGTTATTATTTTGTTTAATATTATGTAGATTATAACGAGCGGTTATGGAATTGCATAACATAATAATAATATGTAGATACTTATATAATATCTATTCTGTCGGATTTTGGCCGTGACATAATGTACACTTGACCAACTTTTTTACACTATCTAACTAGGGCTGCCACGTTTTTTTCAGAAAATAGAATAGTTTTCTTTTTAAGGTTAAAAAATATAGTACAAGATTGAAAAATAAAGTATTATTAACTAGCTATGCTATTCTTTTTTCCAGACATATTTTTTATTACTTCTAGCAATATTTAATAATAGAATTTCTATTTTATATATTTATTAAATATTAATATCTAATAATAAAATATATAACTGACATAATTATTTTGATACAATAAGTAAGCAAACTGAAATGACATAAAATCATCATATTTAAAAGTTTTTTTTATTCTTAAATATCCTATTAAAGATTATTATTTTTTAAGTGAAATGATAAAATAAAGTACTTTATTACTCATGTGCTTTACTGCTTTCAGAAAGTTATATAGTAAATTACGTTTATCTATACAAATAAATAAAATTGGAGTGTCTGTAATATTAAAATAACCGTTTTTTACTAAATGCATATGGATGTATGCACGAGACACATACCAAAATAGCATTTTTTACAATTTTTGTCTGTCTGTCTGTTTGTTCCGGGTAATCTCTAGAACGGCTGGACCGATTTTGACGGAACTTTCACTGGCAGATAGCTGATGTGGTAAGGAGTAACTAAGACTATTTTATTTTCGAAAATTTTCCAAGCGGGTGAAGTCGCGGGCTCAGCTAGTCCAAAATAAAGTACAATAATTATTTATTATAAAATACGTGTGGCAACCCTAGACCTGTCATTCTTTTAAAAAACATTAAGTAGGATTCTTGTATATAATTTTGTGTTACTGTAATGCGGAAGCCGCATTTGCGTCTATCGTCACAAAGCTTCGTGCAATGACACGATAAATTCGTATAACTAGTTAAATGAGTTCATCGTTACAGATGAAATTCACATTTATAACTTTGATCAGTACTTTCGTGTTTCTAATTATTTTTATGTTGAACGTATGTATACCTAGCGATTAGTACAATCGATGGAATCGAACATATAATAAAGAAGAATTTCACTATGTCGAGCCTATCGACACTAGCTCAGTGGTAGAGTATACCGGCTTTATGGAAAGGGTCGCAGGTTTAATCCCTGCGTGTCCTAGTTCTAGAACCTAGTTCAGGCAGATACATGTTAAGTTAGATCATAAGATAGTTTTTAGATGTTTTATAATTGAGTGTAATACACAATTTACTTATCTGAATAAATATATTTTGATTTGATTTTTGATACATATTGCGCTAAAGCTTTTCGAATCCATTGCGTAGTCAGGGTCGTCGCTAACCATTCGATCTAAGGTACGATCAAATATTAGAAAATGGTTATAACAGCGCCGTAGGCGTAGTGGTAAACGTCATCTAGTACAGTGGTCGGCGACCCGCAGCCATTCTTGGTGCCTTGGTGCAATGGGCCATCCATAAATTACGTCACACGTTAAGGGGGAGGTGATCGACGAAGTGTGACATTATGTGACAAGGGGTAGAGAGGGGTCCCAAATTTTGTGACATCACATTTTTTCAAAGTATAATATTTTGTATTTAAGTATTACAATACTAAATTTAAAAAGCTACCTGTACAAATAAAAAATAATCAAATGAGATCATTATTCCAATGTAAAATTGTAAAATATGTGACATCACAGTAGGTAGGGGGGGTGTCTCACAAATGTGGCCAGCTGTGACAACCGGCCAAGTGTGAGGGGACGTAATTTGTGGATGGCCCCCAAGTAGTATTTCATCAATAAGTAAAGAAAGGTCATGCACATCTAGAATATTTTTATTGCGTTCCAAAACTAACCGGTAACTTGCGGTATCGGTGTTGACCGCAATCTCTGGATCTGGCATCAGCATATATTGGCATTCACCAAATTTAAATATTTCTAACCACACAGAAAGTAAACGCTCCCAAAAAAATTTTTTCAAAATCGTTTTTTTTACATTTCTTTTACATCATAAGATAGCGTACAAGCGGATAGGTCTCCTGATGGAAAGAGACTACCATCGCCTATAGACATCAAAGATGTAAATGGTGCGTTGCTATATATTGTGGCGAGTTCTAATGCCATATGCATACGTTTACCGGCTACCTTATCCTCCAAACTGGAACACGACAGTGGCAAGCACTGACTGACTGACGCGCTATTGCGGCAGGAATAGGTAAGGCGGTGATACCAGACCCGGGCGAGACAATGCAGAACTCTACTACTTAGTAACCACGGCGGTAGTGATTCGTATAGCCAACCGGTCTTACTACCTGCCTGGCAGAACGGCAGTTGGCCTATCCTTCAAAGGATAGAAAATAAATGACCGAATTCTGAGATAAACATAAAAAATCAGTTGAATTGGTAACCTCCTCCTATCTGGGAAGGTGGTAGAAAATTTAACAAGTACAGCCAACCCTCATTTAATATTTCATATATGACACTTGCTGAAAGGTTGTCAATCACTGATGTAGTATTATAAATATTATTTACTTTGATTTATTTAAACAAACAAGGTCATCAAACAAGCAGCAATAGTTTGATTCAAGGTGACTGAATATTTGGTAATGACTGTACTTGAATTAAACTTAATAGCTCTGGGAATTGAGCATAAAGGTCATAAGGTTTGCTTTAAACGGACATCAGTAAATATTAGATAGGATTTCAGCTAGTTGTGAGCTCTATTATTTGTCCAACAATATTATTATTTATTGCAACATAAAGAGTACGGGTACTATTATACTTGCTGACCCGCGCAGCTTCGCCCGCGAGCATATTAACATGTCGTCGAAATAGTTTTCAATACAAATTTCATCCCCTATTTCCGCCCTTAAGGGGCTGATTTTTGAAAAAAAAGTAGCCTATGTTTGAACCTGGATCTTCAACTATTTCCAGGCTCGGTTTAGCCGTGAAAGCGTAACACACAGACAGACTTTTGAATTTATAATATTAGTATGGATTCTGTGATATTTTCTTTAGTTATTACCTTAAAGTTTAATATATTACGTAAAAATTCTATACCCACTCCTTAACTTATCCGCATTTAATAAATATTTTTTAAACTTGAGGAATAGTTGCTACATAAAGTTGACATTTATTTAAGGTAAATATAAACATTTATTTCTTTCCTTAGTAGTCTGTGATAAGTATCTTCACGCCAATATCTTCGAAGGGGTAGGCAGAGGTACAACAAGTGCACCCACGATTAGCCGAAGATACTTGGTCCCACAAATGTGATAGGTGGCAAGCCTATCGCCAACCGGGCACTTTCCAATTCCGGGCAACTTTGTGTTTTTCACAAAACTGAAAAAACACTTTTTTTATGTGCCCGACCCGGGAATCGAACCCGGAACCTCATGTAGCACCTATGCAGCTATGCAGCTATCTTAAATTATTAATTTCTCTTTCGTATGATTTAATTCCTTCTGTTTATTTTTTTGTTTGGCTTGTACTGTCAATGCACTCTTTAAAAGTTTCAGTAATATAATGAAAATCCGTAATTGGCTAATGTTTGGTTTGCTTACTTGGTGTATTTGTTGAATTGTATGCAGTTGATTTTATGTTTTTAATAAAAATAAAATAATATATATATATATATATATATATATATATATATATATATATATATATATATATATATATATATATATATATATATATATATATATATATATATATATTGAACCAATTTTCAAAATTATTTTGCAAACTTAAAGCTATGTACATTATCACTGAGAGTATAGGTTATTTTTTGCCCGTGTATAATGAAGCAGTGTGTAGTTTTTTTTTGTGAGTAAAAGTTCATTACAAATAATGCAAAGATACCAGCATATTCTCGTATGCAAACGGGTCTATTTTGTATAACTATAACTTAAGAAATCTGATTTAGATATTCAGAATTTTAAGTTGAGATTTCCACCGAGACACTTTATCAAAACTTAAACAAAATCTAATGCTGTCATATGTCAGAGCTCCATTGCATAATTATGACACTTATTATATATAGGTTTTATCAATTAAAGTTAAAAAGTGTGTCCTGGCCGAAGCTAGCTGAGGGCTGACGTTCAGAATAAAATTTGGTTTACTCTGACCATCTTAGTTAGAATTCTGAGGTTAACAGTTGTCCTTAACATACCCAATATTAAGACAAACAAGATAGTAATAGGAATATTGTATGAACAATAGTTAACAGTAATTTAATAGTGTTTACTAAATCAGTAATCAATAGGATAGATGGTTACGAAACCACTTCTGATACACCTGAGTGGTCATGGAAACATACGGTTAAGTACTCGTTAAAAATTAAAACTATAATAGATTATTAAAATTTAAATAAAATATTTGCTAGTTTAACTCCTTTATTAACTGGTTCGATAGTGTTGTGATTCGCATGTTTGGCTAGGTGTTGTGGAAGTTTTGACTTACATGTTGGTCAACAAAAATAGGAACAAAATTTTAGCAGCCAGGAAGCTAAAAGATCGGTAAATCCATATCTTGCGTCTCAAAGATTACGCAAATCTGTTAGTCTTGGAAATAACAAGTTATAAATTCAATCGACACTTTTCACTTATCTCCAGAATATAATAACTACCTTCACATTAATTGTCATCTAAGTAACCTCTTAAAATAAAATTTTAATTACATCTCTTAATCTAAAATCTAATCTTACTTATCGTACTCTCGTAGAGTACGATAAGTACCATTAGATTTTAGATCTTAGATCGCTTTTTATAATTGATCAAAATTTTATACAATAAATTAAAAAATTAAGATTGAAATAAGGCAATTGCTACATTTCTACAATCTTTTTGTAAAAAATAAATATAAATTCTCATGACAAACTAATTATGTTAACTTATTATTTTTGTTGAACTAAATAGATAAAAAAACAACAAAAAATTACCTTTTAATTATTTGTTGTACTTTCCCAATGATAAATCAATTAACGAAAAAAAACTTTTTTCCTACAATTGTGATCTTCAAAAGTTTCGAGCTTAATTTTGAATGGGCTATCTTATATTAATATATTGATCAATATATTCTGATCTAAATTAATTCATTATGATCATCGGATAAGTCTTAGCATCCAGTCTTAGGTGAATTATGTTTGACAGAAAATTTGAAAAACTTATTTAAAATAAGTTGGTCCGATTCACACTGAGGGTACTTGTCTATACCAATAGGTACTGCTGAAATATTCTGACAACTTTTATAAGTAATCAGTACTTAGAAACAGTAAATATTCGCTAACAAATTGGTAATTATTGTGCAAAATTATTAATTACGGGTTAAAGAATAACAAGGAAATACTACCAATAAATTAATTAATCCTGTTGAAACAAACCTAAAAAATTTTATGAGGTATTTTTTGGTTAGATTGTACCATTAATTTTTGACTAAATATTAAAAATATTACTATTAATAAATTACCTCATTGTGTATAAAGAAACGCTTAAAAATGGTTGCTTATTCTGTATAAAGAAACGCTTAAAAATGTTAATACGTTTTTAAAAAAAAAGATTAATTTTTAAAAACGCTTAAAAATTATACGTTGATATGTTTGTATATCCAATCATTTACTGGTCAAAGTATGATAAATTATAACTGCAATGAAATAGTTGCATTTGAAAAATCACTAAACGTTAAAATACACGTCGCACAAACGCTGAGTATTTAGACCCGTATATTCCAAGACTCACGTAACAAAACAACCTTCCGAGTAACTTTTACTTCACAAACCGTAAAATATCATTTAACTGAGAAAACTGAGATATTATTACAGAGAGACGTGAGACACTAAACAATGAAACTGGTTCGTATTTCGTCACAGTCGCAACCACAAGACATACAAGGATTTGTATAAATATTTTACTAGAATATCCATGTATATTTAGGTAATAATGGTTATTTTATCACTCGATAGATAGATAAAAATAGTATATAGTAACGCACTACTAACATCTTCGTTGTATATAGTCGATTGTTTCTCTTCTCATCTAATCCCCTGCTATTTTATGATGTAAAAATCTTTACTACAATGTAAATACAATAATCTGTTAGTTTGTCTATTTGCCAGTCTATCACACTTTCATGACTTAACCGCTGAACCGATTATTATGAAATTTTGCAAAGAGATAGATGATGACCCGGGATCAAACATAGGCTATTTTTTTTTAATTCATCCCCTTAGTGGCTGAAGCAGCGGATGAATGTTTGAATATAAGATTATATTTATGATAGGCACGGATGTAAAAAAGTATAGATCCGTTGTCAGCATTCTCAAATAGCAACATAAAAGCAAGGTAATTACCCTACCATCATTTAGTCATGCATGTCACATGTCATAATCATGAGAAGCTGTTGTAACATTTACATTCGCGCTGTTTTAAATCTCAGTAATGTTAGCGTATGACCTGTTTATTAGTAAAATGTCATTGATAATATGTTTCTCTACCCGCGGGCAAAATTGCGCGGCTCAACTAGTATTTTTATAATTGCAAATTAATAAAATGGCGCAATAACATTTTTACTTTTTCCATTGTAACAATAAATGCTTTGTAACCCTACTTGTGCAATAAAAAATTGATTGATTGATGTCTGAAAATGAGGCAAAGGTCACATAACTCACTACAATACTCACGATAACTGGATATGACTTTAAAGGCAATTTTTATGTTGTCAGTTTAGCTTGCGTGTATACCCGGAAACACACAAAATATCCCCGTGTTGGTCCGAGCTCCTTTGAAGAATAGACCAACTATTGTGCTTGGGAAAACTTGAAAAACTTTAAAAACAACAAAGAAAAATATCGACACGCAGAATTTGAACCTGCGACCGTCCCCCTAAAGCCTCCCGACTTAAAGTTGGAAGTATTATTAAATTAAGTTATATAAAATTATATTATTAATTTTATACATTTTTATCAGGGGTCCATAGTAATTTTAAATTTTTGAAATTTATCCATTTCAATGAAAAGTTTGAAAAACACTGCTCTAGGGTTATTTTTGAAACCTTAGCTTCTTATTTGGCGCGATAAAATAGCAAAACATAGCATAATTCTATTTTATCACGATATAATTATATCTACAATAGTTTGAAACTTTTGACAGTGATAGGAGCGTTTGCTCCTATGCGTGTTTGCAATTTCCTAGACCAACGCCGAGTTTTATTAATATAGTATTAGTATATAGTATTATTATATATGTGGTCTGATATATGTATACCTGATTATGAGACACACCCAACCTAAGTTATACTAAGGGACTGACTTAACACCTAATTATATAAAATCCGGCCCGGGTTTTATATTTTAGTCTGCGCGATAAGTTGAAAAGTATCCAAAATAGAGATATTGCTCTTAAAATTATGTGCGATAGTTCATTCGATCCGGAATAACGCCTAGAAAAATGTGCTAAAAGCGTGTATTAGCACATTAAAAATTGCAAAAGTTATAAACAATTAAAGAATAGAAAAAAATGGCTTTTCGTTTTTTGCCATTATTTCATAAACTATTAATATATGAGAAATTAAAAAAAAATACTCGGAAAGAAGAGGAAATTTCCAAGAAAAAACTCTTAGATCTCGGAACTCTATCTCCATTATTTATAATTGTAATTTAACGCTGAAAAACGCGGAGACCCACTCCGCACGACATTTTTAGGTTGCGCGCACGGCCTCAAAATCGAATACGACACATAAATTAATTTATTTAAGGTATTGTTATACTCTTTTTTGAATTTGAAAAAAATATGATGTATTTTGAACTCTATAAATAATTTATTTCTGTTGGAAATTTTACTTAAAATTAATTTTTCAACAAGTTAAACGATTGTTAACTAACAAATTTTTCTCGTACTTCCGTCTTAATTGTAAATAAAAAAAATGTTTAAACAATTATCGTATTTTTTTTTGCTTTATGGAGCCTTTGTTATATACATACTTAACAATATCACGCCACAAAAGTTAAAAAAATATTCATACTTTGCTTATAATAATTATTGTACTTTAACAACATTACGTGGATTTTTCAGTTTTTGTTAAAGTACAATAATTATAAGCAAAGTACAAATATTTTTTTAACTTTTATGGCGTGATATTGTTAAGTACGTAGATTTCAGACCATGGATAAATTTGCCCTATTCCTTACACTCCCTTTCATTTCTGTTACATCACAGGAGTTCCATATAACATTTCGCGAAAAATTTGCAAATTAAATACCATAATTTCTCCTTTAAAGTAAGGTAGACGTTTACCAGGCCCTTAGAAACTTTAATTTAAAAAGTTTAAAATTGGAATTCACACGCTACGCATAAGACGATGTCATGACGTGATGCGTCTTGGCTTTCTCATGACGTCCAATCACAGCCAACGTACGTCACGTACGTTGACTGTGATTGGACGATATAAGACCACACATTTATTTGTGCTCTTATTTCATTCGCCAGTTTTAAGGCCGTGATTTACGTTTATTTTTGATCGATAGAGATAACAAATGACAGTTAAACGTAACAAAAGCATAGGTCAACCTCGTAAAACACATTCCAAAGTTTTAGCGGCCGCGAGAGATATAATCTTTATAATTTATATCCGTTGGAAAATTGTCTCATTGTGCATTAAAACTTGCGAAACAAATGTTCTTGTATAATATTCTCACAATAGCACGTGACTATTATAAAAACAAAAACCCGACTGCGACCCGATCTAAAAATAGATGTATAACCCACGAAAAGTATAGTCAGGTTTTTTATATGATACTTTTTTATTTAGCACTAGCTGTTGCCCACGACTTTGTCCGCGCGGACTTCGTTAACTCCGCACAGCTCCTCCCCCTTAGGGGATAGCGTGGTAATATGTAGCCTGTATGTTGACCCGACCTGTTAGTAATATTCATGCAAAATTTGAAGTAAATCCATTCAGTACTTTTTGAGTTTACCGCAGACATACATACAGGGAATCAGACAAAAATTCTAAAAAGTTGAGAGGTGTCAAAGGACACCCGGATGGAACGAAGTTCCTTTCGATTAATTAGTGAAGGAATTGTAATAAAATTTTAAATTGTAATAAAATGTAAATCTGGCTTGCTTTCTATAAGAGAGAGAGAGAGAGAGAGAGAGAGAGAGAAACATGCGCACGCCGCACAGCTTATAATAGCTTACTATAGCAAAAGTGTCGTGACAACTTTTCGTAAGAATTTTTTCCGTCTCGTGGTACCAGACCCGGGTGAGACAATGCAGAACTCTACCACCTAGTAGCCAAGATTATAGTGACAATCGGTCGCCTTTTACGACCTGCCTGGCAGAATGGCAGTTGGCATATTCTTCAAATAAAGCTCGGGATCAACACGGGGGAAATACACACCGAAATACGTCATTCCACCGAATTTCAACATTCGATCGAAATTCAACTTTCGGCCGACACTTAACATTCGGCCGAAATTTGTCATTTAGGCCAATTCAATAATCAATATAAGTGTTGATCGAAACAAAACCAATCAATAAAAGATGAAGAACGGGAGTTTTTACTTGAGTGTATAGAATTGTATAGATTTATTTAACAAAATCACCAGCATGGTTGCCGCCAAAACTTCGTCGTCAGACATGTTACTCGCACGAAAATATTGATCAGACTGGTTGGTCAATTTTATTGAGTGAATTTATTGAACGTCTGAAAACAAACGGGTATTCAATATTATTGCACAATAAAAGTATTGCGCAATATTATTGTAGGTCTGTGGGGCACCATAATCACGCACAGGGCGGAAGATGGTAATATGATAAAACATCGTTCATTAAACATCGCTCATGAAGAACAATATATCGCCGATGTTTAGGATTTAAATATCGATGTTTATGAACGATATATCGATGTTTTAAAAATCGATGTATCGTTTGCATCCTATGGTGAAGCTTCAATCGTAATTATGTAATACAAGTACAAAAATTTAATACAAGTAATTTTTATGGCAAAACAAAGTTGGCCGTTTCAGGTATTTATACTCTATTCTACGCGGCAACGTTGCTTGTTTTTGACTTTGGTTGGACAATTTATTATTTCAGCGCCGCAGCGAGTGTTACCGAAATGGAACACGACTTCCACTCAGCATAGCTCATCTAGTACGTAGTATATTAAACTCGTGGTAAAAGGAATAAATATTGCAGACAATTATGAGATGTCATTTTATGGTTGTCTGTTACGCTTTCAGATCTTAATTGCTTTTATCGATTAGCATGAAATTTGGGATAAACATTGTCAATCCATACTAATATTCATCTGTTGGCATTTGCGCTTTCACGACGAAATTTTTGGAAGAGGATAGTTTCAGATGCGGGAACAAATATAAGCTAATTATGTAAAAATACTAGTACTGTCTCCTCCTCGCCTCTGTGGTCTAGTGGTCCAGCGTTGGCGTTGACCACATGAGGTCCCGGGTTCGATTCCCGGGTCGGGCACATAAAAAAAAGTGTCTTTTCACTTTTCTGAGAAACACAAAGTTGCCCGGGATGTGAAAGTACCGGGTTGGCGATAGGCTTGCCACCTATCACATTTGTGGGACCAAGTATCTTCGGCTAATCGTGGGTGCACTTTATGTACCTCTGCTTACCCATTCGGGGATATGGGCGTGAAATTACTTTTTTTACTAGTACTGTTTCACAAAAACTTTTTATTTGGACCTAAACTGGACCGCCTCGTTAGTCGAGTGGTTAGCGAATACAACTACGAATCGATGGGGTTTGGTTTCGATTCCCGGCAGAGACATATGTATATTTATGTGATGAGTATCTTTGTATTTCTGATTCTGGGTGTTTATTATGAATGTAACAGTATTTATTTATGTGTTTCTATGTAGGTATTATTAAGTACCTAAGAGTGTTTGAGCATTTATTAAATATATTTCAGTGTTTATTCGTGTATTTTTTTATAGAAGATGGGGCAAACGAGCAAGATGTGCACCTGATGATAAGTGATCACCGCCGCCCATGGACATCTGCAATACCAGGGGTCTTGCAGTTGCGTTGCCGGCCTTTTAAGAATGAGTAAGCTCTTTTCTTGAAGGTCCCTATGTCGTATCCGTTCGGAAATACCCCTGCCGGTAATTGGTTAAATCCATCCATGGTATTTCTATGTATTATTATCGTTGACTAACACCCATAACACAAGCAAATATATTGCTTACTTTGGGATAAGATCGATTTATGTAATTTGTTCAGCGATATTTTTATTATTTTATTTAAGTAAGTAGGTACTTATATTAGAAACCGATTTCGCTTTTTAGAGTATCATCAGGGCTACGATGCCGTAAAAAACGAAACCGGTTAGTGATATAAATAATTTTAATTTTATTCTTCTATCACTAACCGGTTTCGTTTCTTTTATTATTTTAATAATAATAGTGTTAGTGTCGTAATAGTCGTAATAGTGTTAGTGCTCGTCACTGTTGTTTTCCGGTTTGGAAGGTAAGGTAGCAGGTAAACTTATACTTGTGGCATTAGACCTCGCCACAAGATAGCAACGCAACATTAACTTGTTTGGTGTCTATAGGCGATGGTTGACTCTTTTCATCAGGAGACCAGTCTGCTTGTTTGCTATGTTATGATATATAAAAAAATCGGCAGCGCTATTGCGGCAAGAATAAGAAAAGTGGTTGTACTAAATCTAGGTGAAACGTTTAGAAACTCTAGCCTCTAATAATAACTACGACAGAGACATGTTAAGCCAATCTTACTTTGGAAAATTGTCTGGCATAACTGGTGTATTCTTCAAAGGGAGTTGGATCGTCATAAAGAAAGCGAATCTCAAATCCAATAAGAGAGTCGAGAATGTGGAGGACGCAGGGCGTTTGCTGGACTGCGATACGTAACTTTGTTATATTTTAAACACCAGCGAAACCTCGGTCTTACGGATATATAATAATAGATCCTCCTCTGCAGAATAGGCCAACTGCCGTTCTGCCAGGTAGGTCGTAAGAGGTGAATGATTGGCTAAGCAAGTCACTACCATCGTGGCTACTAGTTGGTAGAGTTCTGCATTGTCTGGCTCGGCTCTGGTACCGCACCGCCTTAACTATTCCTGCCGCAATAGCGTCAGTGCTTGTCGCTGTCCTGTTCCGGTTTGGAGGGCAAGGTAGCCGGTAAACTTATGCATGTGGCATTAGATCTCGGTACGAGATAGCAACGTAATCTTTGGTGCCTACAGGCGATAGTTGACTCTTTCCATTAGGAGACCCATCTGCTTGTTTGCTAACTTGTGATAAATAAAATAGTATCATATAAAAAACCTGACTATACTTTTGGAGGGTTATACATCTATTTTTAGATCGGGCCGCAGTCGGGTTTTTGTTTTTATAATAGTCACGTGCTATTGTGAGAATATTATGCAAGAACATTTGTTTCGCAAGTTTTAATGCACAATGAGACAATTTTCCAACGGATATAAATTATAAAGATTATATCTCTCGCGGCCGCTAAAACGTTTGAATGTGTTTTACGAGGTTGACCTATGCTTTTGTTATGTTTAACTGTCATCTGTTATCTCTATCGATCAAAAGAGCACAAATAAATGTGTGGTCTTATATCGTCCAATCACAGCCAACGTACGTGACGTAGGTTGGCTGTGATTGGACGTCATGAGAAAGCCAAGACACATCACGTCGATAAAAAACGAAACCGGTTAGTGATATAAATAATTTTAATTTTATTCTTCTATCACTAACCGGTTTCTTTTCTTTTATTATTTTTTAATCACTTTTATATATATATATATATATATATATATATATATATATATATATATATATATATATATATATATATATATATATATATATATATATATATATATATATATGTATATATATATAAAAGTGATTAAAAAATAATAAAAGAAAAGATAGATTATGTCACTAACAAGTATTTTGTGAAACCGTAAAAGCGTTTTAGCCGATTTAATTATATAATAAGAAATGTCTTACGAAAATTTCAATAATTTAATTAATATATGTAATCTTAAGATTTCTTAGAGATTTTTTTTCGCTAACCTTTCAATAATTCTTTTAATAAAGAAAAACATTAAATTAAAGTACACAATACAATCGTATTTTTGTACGTTCACAACGAATAAGCTCAAAACTACTAGAATGATTTTAAAAATATCATTAGAAAACTACACTATCTATGAGTGACAGATTAGTAGGATGACTAATCAAAAGAAATTAATAATTTTGGGGTGACCCAAAACGAAGTTACGAGTAACAACTAGTATATTAAAAAAGCAATCAACCAATCTCTAACTGCTTCGTTTGTGCACTAACGGCCATTTTCAGTTATCAATAAACATTACATACGACGGTGTTGACAAACCAGACGAGGCTATGCGAAGCTTGGTGGAGCTTGTTTATTAATTTCTGAATAGACTCAAAATTAATTACTTAATAGATTTAAAATTAATTTCTAAATAGGTTCAAATTAGGAAATAACACAAAGAAAAATAGGTTTAATTTTTCCCCGTGTTGGTTCCGGGCTCTTTTGAAGAATATACCCTGCTAGGCATGTCGTAAAAGGCGGCCGATTAGTTATGCAAGTCACTAACATCGTGGCTACTAGGTGATAGAGTTCCGCATTGTCTCGCCCGGGTCTGATACCACCGCCTTACCTATTCCTGCCGCAATAGCGTCAGTGCTTGTCAATTGTCATTGTCGTGTTCCGTCTTGGAGGGTAAGGTAGCCGGTAAACTTATGCATGTGGCATTTGACTTAAAGTTTATTTCTAAATAAATTCAAATTTAATTTCTGAATAGTTTCAAAACTCAAAATTAATTTCTTAATATATTTAAAATCAATTTTTAAATAGGTCCTAAATTCATTTCTGTATACATTTAAAATTAATTATTAATCTTAAACTTTCCAATGTTAGCTATTCGAATTTCACATCACCCATCTATTTCACTTAAAACGATGAAAATATTTATTAGTTTGCGATAAACTCGTGTCAAACGCTATTAATTTTCACCTAATTAAAATTGTTTATTCTGATCATTGACATAAAAAATCCAAGATGCACAGTCCCGAACAAAACTGACACTCAAAACTGTCCCTAATTTCACACAAGTAGTCATAGATATGGCAAATATATATGTTTTTGCATATCCAACCTTAAGCGGAAGACGTTATTTGTTTTTTCAAAGCAATGTATGTTTTGTAAAGCAATAAAATTGACACAAGTAGTTATAGATATGGCAAAAATATGTGTTTTTATGGTTGTTTTTAAAAAGCAATGTACGAAAATTAATACAATTGACACAATCACATCCGACCGATCAATCACAACCGACGCGATTCTATTTGAATTGATACATTGAACAATTTAAAATTGTGCGCTCATTTTGGAGGACGTTTTTGAGGCACCGATTGTGTATTTTGTGTTTATTATATCAATGATTCTGATAATTATCTCTGCACTTACTAAATTTAATGAATAACAGGTTAATTGCGATACTAGGTGGTCGACTTCTGCAACGTCTTGCTCGGATTTTGGTACGGCGGTAGTATCAGACCCGGACCTTATCGAATTTCGCCGCAATAGCGTTAATGTTTATTTCGGTTGGGATGGTAAAATAACCATTTTCTTTCATTTCCATGCAACCACACGAACAGCAACACACCATTAATATCTTTAGTGTCTATAACCATCTCCTTGTTTGCTATCTTATAAAAAAAAACAAAAAAACCGTGATCGAGCGCTTCGAGACACGAAAACAACAGTCTGCTAATGAGATATTTATAGAACGAAATATTATAGATATTTATATAATAATTCAAAAATCAAAGAAAAGCCATTTCCTTTCAACCTATAAGGCAGCGAATTTTAACCTGTGGTTGGCGGACTCCCGGAGCTCTACAATTATATGTAGTGCGCAATCACATTTGTGGACCATTTAACGATAATAAATAAATACCACCACAAGTATCTGATCTCTGTAGTACCAAAATGATCTTTAAGGGGCTTCTCGAAATTCTTCTAGTTTATCCGTGGACTGCAAAAGTTTAGGAACCTTAAGAACCCTAAGGGATTTGACCTGAAATTTGTTTTTATATCAATCAAACCGAATAAAATATTTGCAAAATCAAAAAATGTCTTATTCAAATAAATCTTTAAAAGCACTTTTGACGAGTCGTCATTTAAAAAATTATCTACCACTGGACCGGAACGCGGCTACACACTGAGAAGTCCGGCGAAAAAAACTTTTTTGTCTATTATTTTTTTATAGTAGTGCCCAAGCGTTATTCAAATCTAGAACCTTATAGTCCAAAACCACACCATGAAATGACTAAACCAATGAGACAATCTTAATTTTAGAGATGTTATAACTAACGTACCTACCTTAAAATTTACCTACCTATTTTGTTTAATAAATATTTACATACCTAAAAATCTTTGTGTCCTGTTTTCACTACACAAATCACAATATTCATAAAAACTTAATCCATCTAACTGTAGATAAATTAAATTTAATTCGTATTAAAAAAAACACTTAAAAATCCACCAATCCAAATCACTAAATTAGGCAGTATAATTTATATTTTGTTGTAGTTAAATTTAAAAAAAAAACAACAGTCACCGTTGGCGCCAAACGTGTAAATGTCAAACTTAAGCGCCAATTTACGTAAGGTCAAAATGGAATATGGCGGGGGCTCTCTAAAAGACATAGCAAGGCCGTGAAAGGCAATTGGAGCAGCATTTAATATCAATATTAAATTGTTAATAACGTTTCAATAATTATGTAACATACAGACGTTGTCTCAGAGCTGTAAGGAAGTATGGAGGTCGAAGCACCCATGTAATTTGATTAGCTATCTACGTAGTTAGGTACCTAATTATCTAATATCTACTTAATGAAACGCTAATGCTGAGTGACTGACAGACAAAATACAGATTATGTCAGTGGACCTAGGCACAAGATTTTTTACAGGGATTTATCTTAATATTTCTTATATAAATTACAATATGTCACGTTAATTGTCTGTGGATTCCTAAACTACTTAATCGGGACTCATTAAAATTTTCTAGATATCTACTGTCTGGTCCTCCTTAAAAAATAGGATAGTTTTAATCTCAATTAACCCTCCCTCCCCTTCCCTCCTCTCAAGCAAGGATGGATCCAGCCTTCGGGTCAGGAGGGGATCACATATTTGAGGTTCAATCAAAAAAGACTCTAATCCTTATTTGTTTGCAATAAATCCATACCTAGACCCCCGCCGAAGAGAAGTCATGACCCCCATGACCCTCCCCTAGATCCGCCCTTGCTCTCAAGTGCCCTACCGAAATATTGTATACAAGTGATTTGTACGCCAAAACAACCTTTGCTGGGTCAGCTAGTAGACTTATAATTAATCTAAGATAATATAGTCTTGCATGAGAGGGTTTCCCCGTGTTGGTCCCGGGCTCCTTTAAAGAATAGGTCAACTGCTGTTCTGCCAGGCAGGTCGTAAAAGGCGACCGTTTGGCTTTACGAGTCAGTACTATCGTGACTACTAGGTGGTAGAGTTCTGCATTATCTCGCCCGGGTCAGGTAACGCCAACTTTACTATCCCTGCCGCAATAACGCCAGTGCTTGTCACTGTCTTTTCCAGTTTAGAGGGTAAGGTAGGCGGTAAACTTATGCATGTGACCTTAGACCTCGCCACAAGATAGCAACGCACCATTAACACCTTTAGTGTCTATATAGACGATGGTTGACACTTTCCATCAGGAGACCCATCTGCTTGTTTGCTATCTTCATTACATAGTATAAAACAAAGTCGCTTTCTCTGTCTGTCCCTATGTATGCTTAAATCTTTAAAACTACGCAACGGATTTTGATGCGGTTTTTTTTAATAGATAGATTTAAGAAGGCCTTCTTGAGGAAGGTTTAAGTGTATAAACCTTTCCGATATTCCCACGGGAACAAAAGCTGCGCGGGTGAAACCGCGGACAGGTCGCTAGTATGATATAAAAAAAGATAGTTTGCATAGGAATAAAAGTAATGGAACGCACTAGTAGTATTTAATGTAAACAATCTGTATGCATGAAAGAAAAAAATGTTTGTTCCACTTAGAGATATCCTAATTTTTGGACTAGACATTTTGGAGATTGGCTGAAAGAGCCATTTTTCTCGTGGTGGTCTAGGCCCGTGTGAAGAATAAATCATCTGCCATTCTGCGGGGCAGTTCATGAAGAACAAATAATTGGTTATACGTGTCACTACCATCGTGACCGTGGTGGTATCTTCACGCCCGTATCCCCGAAGTGGTAGGCAAAGGTACAACAAGTGCACCCACGTGCCGAAGACACGTATAATATTGTAGGTCGAAAAATTATTGGTTAAAAAATATCGAAATTATGTCAAAAAAAACACTTTTTTTAAATGTATGCATTGGACGCAGTCTTTTGAGGAAAAGAATTTTAGTGCGTTAAATCTATCATTTAATGCGTTATATCTATATCTATAGACATATAATAAAATCGTAGGAAAGTCAATGTATGTCCGGGGTAAACTCATAAGTACTGCATGAATTTACTTCTGATTTCGCATGAATATTACTAACAGGTCGGATCAACATATAGGCTACACATTATCACGCTATCACCTACGGGGGAGGAGCAGTGCGGAGTAAACGAAGTCCGCGCGAACGAAGTCGCGGGCAACAGTGAATTTTTTACAAGAGAAGTTTCCTTCATCTAAGGTGTTAATATATTTAATGATAATGTTTCTTTTCTATTTCGATTAGTCGTTGAGAAGTGAATACACACACATGCTCAAACACAAACATACACATACAGATACACACATAGCAAGGGAATTATAGCAAAGAACGCAATACAGGAACGAAAGATACATTCTCAGCAAGCCTTTGGATTACGTAAGCTTTAGGAGAGGTATTGCAATGTTTATTTTGGATCGTACAAGTGCGCAATCGATACGATCGATACAAAATTATTACGATGCGATAGTGCGAAAATTTATAGTGTTGAAGAACCTTTATAAAAAACTCCACTCAAGTTTTCAAAAGATACCTCTTAATAGGTACAAACCCATTAGGAGAGCCATCTGCTCGTTTGCTATTTTATGATATAAAAAAATCTGTAAACCGGTTGATCCCTGAAACTTCCCGCTTTTTAAGCTCCAAGAAACAAAGAATAGCTTAGGTAAGCATAAATTTTTTGAGTTCAAAAATGTTTATTTTGTTATAAATGACAGTAATTTAATTTTGAGAAGCTATATATTTTGGAAACGATGATCGATTAATATTCGACATAAGTTTTGAGCTCTTAAATGTTTTCTTAGCTGCATAATCTACAAGCTGAAAAATATCGAAGTAATTTCAAAAAACATTTTTCTTTTTAAAAATCCTAAATAAATCTTGAAGCGATTTTCCAATTTACGCAGTTTTTTTGAAAGAAAACTCTATTCTAATTAATTTTAAATTGAGTTTTGAAACTGCAATTGATGTAGTTTTTAAGCAGGTACTAAAATATTCTTAAAATGCGAAAAATGATTGGTTAAAAATGTCGAAGTTATGTCTCATTAAAAACATTTTCGAAAATGTGTCGTCAACTATAGCTCCCGAAAGGATAAACCGATTTTGATGCAATTTATGCATTGGACACAGTTTTTTGAGGAAAACAGCTGATAAGATTTTGTACTTAATCGGAACATTACAAGTTATAAAATAAGTATGTTGAAAAAATTAGTTTTTTTTAGATTTTTTCAAATTACTTAAAATCTACTGGATCGAATTGGTTGAAATTTTCAGAAAATCAAAGTTCAAAAGTTTTGAGATGTTTACGTACACACATACACACACGCACATAAATACATATAAGATATTCGGAAAAGAGTCCTATGACCTCAAAACGTGGTGATCTGCTGAAAACTCGATTTTGGAAAATCTGGGTAAAATGAGTAGCTTCCTTATCTACATACGTACCGGGAAGTTAAAAAATTTTGCAATTGAATTATGAAATATATAAAATTTAGAGAGATATATAAAATATGTAGTTACACTAAGTAATTAACACTACAGGCGAATGTCGAAACCTGCAACGTTCCACGTCGCTGCCCGCTTCTGCCATCCACGACTGCTTCCCTTGTGGTTGCACCATAGACAATCTTCAATGTATGTAATTAATGCATATTTGTTAAATGAATTAATTACACTTACAGCTACCTTGTGAATTAATAATAATTAATCTAATATATAACGTACTAGCCGCTCGTTACGTGCTTCGCTATGTATCGCCATTTATTGAATACATTTGTTACAAAAAATGTGAGAAATGAAGAACCGCTCTACCGATTTTGTGCAAATTTCACATAAACCATCTTCTAAATAGTCCAAATAAAGCCTGAACATTTGGTTTGGATGGGTGAGCCCGTTCTTGTTATAAAATTACAACGAAAAGTGGCATTGATTTTTATATATATAGATTAATTATTTCGTGTCACGGTGTTTGTGATCGCATTCTCCGAACCGGCTCGATCGATTTTCATCAACCGACAAAAACACAAAGGTAATTAATGTGACATGACTTATGTACATGTAATATTGTTAGAATTGAAAAATATTTGAGTATGATAATTTGCGTCCAATCATGTATACTAAATTCGATAGCTGTATGTTTCTATTTTTTGTATATTTGTGTTTTTTTAATATTTTTTATATCATAAAATAGCAAACAAGATGATGGGTCTCCTGATGGAAAGAGTCAAACATCGCCAATAGATAATTAAACCAAAGGTGTTAATGGTGCGTTGCTATCTTGTTGCGAGATCTAATGCCACGTGCATAAGTTTACCGGCTACCTTACCCTCCAAACCGGAACACGACAGTGACTAGCACTGACGCTATTACGGCAGGAATAGGTAAGGCGGTGGTACCAGACCCGGGCGAGACTATACAGAACTCTACCACTTAGTAGCCACGATGATAGTGACTCGTATAGCCAATCGGTCGCCATTTACGACCTACCTGGCAGAACGGCAGTTGGCCTATTCTTCAAAGGAGCACGGGACCAACACGGGGAAAAAATGCGATATGACGTGATAATTTGTGCGAGAAGCACTATTACTTATGGCGCCGCTGGTTCGTACCGCTGAAGGGTCGTAGTAATGGAATCAGCGGGCCAACTATTGTCAGGGTGACGTCATAACTGTGGAGGTTGATGACGTCACACAAGACACGCCAAGTAAGGGGAAAAGGAAGATCTTTCCAGCCAGGCAAGGTGTACTGCCTGGGGACCGAAGTCCATTTGAGAAGCGCTATAACTTGTATATAGTGTGTACAAGATAAATAATTGTGATATCGCGATTCAGGATTTAATTTGTAGATTGCTTGAATCGCTACGTGCTATTAAAAACATATAAAAAATGAAAATACTGTTAATTTTTCTAAAATACTGTTTATTTTCTTTACTAATTTAAACACTTCAAAGAGACGTTAAAACGCCACTTTAAAAAAGCAATGAGACACCCTCTGGGGAGAGCGGAGGCCGATTACGTACCGGGTGCGGTCACTGATGTCAAACGTAGAAGACCACGTCAGGTCCTATCCGATCCCACCACAACCTACACTTCACAATTCACACGCACATACACACGCCAAAATCGCCGCCGGCGGCGACTCGGCCTATTATTTCGGCCCACCAACACTCGAGACTCCGGTCAAGAGCCATTAACGAGTCGAAATCTTAATATCACTTACTCTCCCACCACTCGTCAAGATACTGCCGTAAGCCGAGGTTCGGTCTCACAGGAGACACCCTTAGGGCGGGCTCTTAGCCCACTTAATTTAATATTTAGCTGAGCACTCTGCTCGCCTTAAACACCCGGTTTTGCAGTAAAGGTCATTTAGACCAACTCCTTAAGTATATTTCGAAAAATATATATACTAATTTCTTGTAATAAAAGTTGGCAACCCTACATGTATGTGACATACTAATAACATCTTTGATGTCTATACACGAAAAAAGACTTATTTCAACGGGAGAACCTTTAAAAGAAACATTTTGCTCTTAGTTCTGGGAGTATAAAAAAACGTTTAATCGTGAATCGAAACATCTTTATTTCTTATTTTTACAACTATTTTTAACCAACTTGACTTGGGAAGAGTAAATAATAAGTATTTGAACACTTTTTATACTAAACTAATATTTACAGAAAAACGCTAGATAAGTTTATGCGACAGCCCGTAAGCGCTATTAGGGTCAGTTCACAAGGAAGATGACAGAGACCAGCGGCGAAGTGACGAGCACTTTAAGTGAATTGTTGTATTCGGGCATGAAATATAAGGTAGCTGCAAAATTCTACATAATTTTTTATATTATAGGATAGTAAATAAGCGATAGTTCCCCGTTTGGAAAAAGACCGCCTACTATAAACACATAAATTTAAATGGTGCGTTGCGCTCCCGTGGCATATTTAAAGCATATATAAGTTCACCAGCTACCTCTTAACCGTAAACCAGTAACGAGAACTTACGCTATTGCGGCAGGAATAAGTTAGGTGGTATCAAACCCGGGTGAGACCGCGCAGTATGAAATGCAGTAGAAATAAGTGAACGGAAAAGGTTATCCGAATTATTTCGGTTAGTTCTTTATGATTTAATTTTAGGCGGTATTTCTATTAAGGAACAGAGATTTTGGAGGCCGTCAGACAGGTCCAGATCAGCTCAAACACAATTCCCTAAGACTGTTTATATTTACATGAAAGCTCTACTTGCAGCCTTTATTTAATTTCGTAGTCTTTTCTTGTTTGTAAACAAACGTAAAGCGTGTACATGCATTTCGACATGTATACGAAAGAAAAACGACTAACTTTTATGATAAAAATACGAAAATATGTATATTTTTATGTTATTAAAGCTCAACTATTGCATGGCCCGCGTCGTTAACTGGACGTACGAAATTTTAGGGCGATGCGTGTATTTGAGAGGTATATGTGGTAGTTGCATGCTACACACAATGTGGCAACTGTCCGATGCTCCCACCTTCCTTGTGAATTAACCTTTACGCTATCGCCTAAAAATCATGTGCATTGACTACTGTTATGTTAATTAATATACACAATTTTACACTTTTAATTTATTCGCTACCGTCTAATAGACCCAGTGAATACTAATCCACCATCTGAATAGAGCCTTATTTAAACTCCTTGGAAAGTTTAAGGCAGTAGCATAATATAACTGATCAAACTCAGCAAAACTTTTCATTCAAATATGTGCTCTAAATCGTGTGTCGTAGTACTATATATATCATTATAGCAAAGTAACAACGCCAATAGCAAGAATTTATCGTATAGCTTACTATCGTCAAACAAATAAAACTCGGAAAAGCCCTTCAAGTAAGCTAGCTACGTGCTCACAACATACTGATTACTGACTTTAGCTACTTATATGACTGCGTCAATAAAATAAACGATCTCTAAAAACTGAGAACCTTTTTTGACAAACTGATATAATAAGGCTTTATATTACAATAGCTTTTACAACAAAATTACATGAAACTAAACTGATAATTAGACCTTAAGAATTAACTACACCATTACGACTACAATTGTATCAAATTAAATAATAATTATGAAGTATCTATAGGCAAATATTTTAATGTATTACATTGCTCCGCGTCATGCGTCGTTGATAAGGACAACAGAGCACGGAGTAGCGTGGAACAGCGGTGTTATATTGCAAATGTTATTTATTCTGCAATATTTTGATTCAATGTTAAAAACGCATTCCCATAAACCGACACAGTGCGGAATAGTGTAATGATGGCCTAATAAGAAGCAATATAGGGTCATTTCATGATAGGTGAAAATATTTTAATACTAATACAGCATTCGGTACGTCTAACCAAAGATATCCAGCTAAAAACAACGTCATCCAAGGGTTTAAAACTTTTTGATTTGTACGAAATCTTATTCCTACCAATCAAAAAATTTTACACCCTTGAATGACGTCTATTTATAGCTAGATATATTAGAGTAAACGTACCGAATGCTGTATTAAAATATTTTCACCTATTATGGAATGACCATAGATAAATAATTGGTCTCGCGACGCTTGACAAGATACCGCACTACATTGATATAAAAACCCCTAGATGCACAGTCCCAAACAAAACTGACACTCAAAAGTGTCCCTCATTTCTTTTGAGTAGTTATAGATATGGCAAAAACATATGCCTTTGCATATCCAACCTTAAGTACAAGACTTATAGTTGTTTTTACAAAGCAATATACGAAAAGAAATAAAATTGACAGTCACGCGGCCGACGCGATTTTATTTGAAATTGAAATTTAAAATTGTGCACTCATTTTTGGAGGACGTTTTTGATACACTGATTGTGTATCTTGGGTTTTTTATATCAATGCCGCACTATCTAAAAACAACAACTCCGTGAATGCGGCAACTCAATATTGTAGTGTGTGTGACATGACAATGTGCAAATGAATAATAGTGAGTAGTGTGCACTTAGAGCTTGCATTGTGATTGGTGACTGAATCAGGTACGCCAGTTTCGGCGTAGTATTTGTTGCCGCATTTGACAAGTACGTCGGTGGTGTCCAGTCAAGCACAGCGAGACCGGTTAGACCAATTATTTATCTAAGGGAATGACATATATTTGCAATAATACATAAAACATACAGCAACAGAAGTTATATAGGTAGTCACAGAAATAAAATTAATCAAATAATTTTAGTATGAAGTTCAAATTTTTTTGATTTATTACCTTTCTAAACGTAAGATTCCGACTAAACCAATGTGAATCTATAGACAAATACTTCCATGAAACGAACCTTATTACTTATTTCACATGGACGCAGCATAAGAGCCGTACATCTTTTTTGCTTCGCAAATGCATGGTCAAAGTGATTTGCCAAAATCTTAAGTTATACAACTGTTTATAGTACTTACCTATAGCTGCTCGATTCTTACGTTACAATAAATAAAAAAAAAAACAACAATTAATGGGGTATTAAAAAGGCGATTCCAATGACTAACGATCTATACAATAAGACTAATGAATTTAGGACATTTAAACAATTCATCCTAATCTTGTTAAGGCTTAGAAATTGATGCGTACTTAAATTTTTCAGGGTTTGCTATGTTATATTTAAGCTTGATATCCAAATAACTATATAATATTTAATTGAAATTTACAATTTTAAATGCTGAGTTGATACCAATATTTTAAGGACTTTGTGTAAAAAAGATTTTTTATTCAAATGAACCTTATATAGACCAACAAAAAATATAAACAATTATTCAAATAAATTAACCACATAATATGTATAAATTGATGTGTGGGAATTTGCGAGTCTAGTATTCTTTTATAGCATATTGTTGATTAACTAATGGGCGTGAAGATACTCTAACTAATGCTTATTTAGGAATTATATTAATTTGCAGTCCATCAATAAATAGCTCGTAAAATAACAGCCATTATTTAATAACTATTAACAAAATTCTTTGTCATTTATCGATAACCTTATAAAGCACAAAATTAAGTGACCAAAATTGAATGACCTTCCACTGCTTTATACATTTATCATACTTTAAATATAGAAAGTGCACAATCGTTTTCTAAGTTTAAATAGTTAAACAAAATAAGAGGAAAATGAATCCAATCCATATTTATCTTCCTTTGAATCTAGGTCAATTTCTGTTTTTTCAGTTCCATAATAATCAATTGAAGTCAACATACCTGATTGCTTATAGGGCATTTTATCAATATTTGGACTACTTACTTTCAGTCTATCATATTCTACCTCAGCAGATTCACTATTATAAGGTTCTGAGTATTTATCCTTAAATCTTCTAGCAGTTCTAGTAACAGCATTTACTTGTGATGTACTTGCACTAGTGGTTGTGCTAGGAAATTGGAATTCATGTTTAAAATTTTCTTCTATCCAATCTTGTTTTATTTTATTACTTGTTGTTGGAATTTTCTTGTTAGAATTTACATCATTTTTCTCTTCAGTTACATTCGAAAGTAAATACAGTTCAGAAAACTCATTTTCAACAGTAGTGGTATCAGATTCAATCTTCCATCGTGAATTTTTAATGGTAGTGCTTGTGAAAACCTCATATTCATCACTATCATCACTAAATACATCAAACCGTTTCCCTTCATTTTTATGATTATCATAATTGTTATGTTCAAGTATAACTTCTTCAAATTTATCAAACCTTCTTTTTGTTACTCTATCTTTTGACATTTTTGTAGTTTGTTCAATAATATTGTTATTTATTTCATCTGTCTCATTATCAGTTTTAGTGGGTATATTTAATTCTTTTTCAAAGTTAATGTTAAATGGATTAAACAGCTCTCCATTATTATTTTCTTCAATTGGCTTAAATCGCACTCCTGCCTTTTTTTCTTCTTGTTGAGTATTTTCCAATTGTTTATTATCCGAAATATCATAACTCTTTTCTTCTGATTTTCGTATATTTTCTATTGGGCTAAAATGCAGTCTTTTATTATCATTTAATTTTATATCGGGTGCATTTTCTATAGCCTCTATTAATATATCAATTCCATCATTAGCTGAAATAAAAAAAACACATTAAATATGCAAAATTATATTCAAGTATATTATATTTAAGAAAACTTACCTGGAGATGCATATAGTGGTGTCCTTTGTTTTAAAAGATATTCCATTAATGTTATTAAATAGCTCATTGCATTATCATCTCTGTACGATCTTTTTTTTCGACTTTTAAAACTCAATTTTCGCCTTAAATTTTCAAGTTTCCTAAGATTTTCAATTATATTGTTCGTATAAATTTCTAAAGCACTTGTATTGCTAATTGCATTTTTATAACTCACCTTGGGAGATAAGTAACTGCTGGTAGTTGTGTATTTGGGCTCCAAATTCAAAATAACATCGTACATTTTTTTCATAAATCTATTCTGAACCAAGTTATAGCTTATTAGCAAATTCTTCATCATCTCTAATTTTGCAGATAATATTTCATGCTTATTAGTTTTCGGTTTCTTTTCTTTTAATTTTCGAAACCGTGGAGTAGTTAAAATATGTTTATGTTTATTATTGTTATTATTTGTGAGTATTATTATTACTTCATTTAAAATACGTGTAAATTTTTCTATGGCCTCGATAAACACTTGGATATTTTTTTTGATATATTCTATTAGTATACATTGAGTTTCTGTTAAATTTAAATATCCCGATTTACATGCGTGATCATCTTTGAGTATGAATTTCAATTGTTCAAGATTATGATTTTCTGAAATTTCGGCCGTTACATTAGTTTTAGTATGTAATGTAGTATTTAATTTCAGGAGTTTCAATAATCCTTTAATAATTTTAACTGATTTCAAGACTTTATAAGTTTCTGATCTTAATTCATTTACTTTCCGATTTAATGTTTTATTACTAGAATTAAATGTGCATGGTCCTACTCGAAGACATAATGTATCTATAACACTTTGCTTAGAAAATCTTTGTTTATCGGGATTTAATCTTCTTTTTTTGTGATTATTAAATATGGTATTTAAAAAGTTTTTAAAATAAATTCCAATATTCTTTTCTTGAGAACTACGATTTGTAGTATTTTTTTTATCAACGTTACTTAGAAAATGTTTAAAAAAACTTTTGATTTCACATAGTTTCCCACAATTATAATTTTTTGAAAAATCTTTGGAAAAGTCTTCGACTATTTTTGAATTTACCACATTGTTATATGATTTATTAGTAGGTAATTTGAAAAATAGTGACTTTGAAATGGCTTTGCTTTCTACGAATGGAAAACTCACATTTGTTTTTATATCTTTAGTATCATTTTTGATTAGTAAGATATTTTTTTCGCGTGGCCTTGTATATATATCATTTGCTATAATTAATTTTGGTGAATCACGCATGACGACAGTACTAGATTCTTTTTCCATAGAAACATTCTTAATTTTATTTATGTAGTTTTTTACCGTAGAATTATGATTGTTTGATGTATTATACATATAATAATTTGTTGATTGTTTTGATTTTTCACTTGGTATAACAACTGTTACTAAATTTATGTTACCGATTTCATTAATTGAACTTGTTGCATTAATAATAGAATTGAATTGTGTAGTTACACCACTAACTTTAGCTATGGCAAAGGACGTCGTTGTTGTATTTGTTGAAATGTTAACTGCAAAAAAATACCGAATATAATTACATAATAATATTTAGCTGTCTTTTTCCGTTGTTAATTAAACCCCCAACAAATGTAGAAAAAATCATGTTTCTTGGACTTTGCATTGACATCATTCGAAGGCTATAAATTGTGTTCAATGAAATATCCTCACTGCTCTGCCAGATGATCATCGTAATACTTCATTGTTTCTAGTTTTAAAATCGCCCTTTAATGTAACATAGCTATGAAAAAATTGTAGTAGAAAATAACAGAAATGTATTTAAAATTGCTTCTCAGAAAGGGCATGAAAGTAGAATCAACGCGGTCGAGATGAAATTGCTACGAAAAATATGTGTAACATTAGCGGACCGGGTTCGTAATGTGGAAGTCAGAGAGAGGTAAGGCTTGAAATAAAGTGTCGGTGTAAAGATGAGAAAGGGCGTGCTCCGTTACTTCGAACATGTAGAAAGAAGGATAGATTAACAATACAGATATACAATGTGAATGTGGAAGGATGTAGGTACCGGGGAAGACCAAGGCTGATATACCATGATAAGATTGATCGAGCATTATCCAAAGGTGGTGTCAAGAGTCTTCCCAACCGGCGTGTGTGTATGAAGAGAGTGATGAATGTGGAGGAAGCGCAACAAGCTTGCAAGGATCGTGATGTATGGCACACGGTTCTCTCTACCTTCCCCGTAAGCAATCTGGCGTATAGATATGTATGTATGTATTTTAAATGAAAGGAACCTGGGTAGTAAGGCTGATCTTTATGATTTGTATTTTATATAACAGGTTGACCTTTTGCAACGTGTAGGTCATTAACCAGTTGGTTAATCGTGGTAGATTGATAATTTTTAGTTTAATCAAGTCAAGGTGACAAAGATACCTTGTTATATTTTCAATAGCAAAAAATATAACAATGGTATTATTATATATTTTGCTATTGTAAACATTTAATTATTTTTTCAATTAATGTTTATAATCTATCAAAACCTATAGCTTCATCTAATATTTAAAATGTTTTAAGATACACAACACAACAAATATTGCAAATGAAAACGGTGTTTCAAAATCGAAGAGATTACTGTACAGGTTGAAACACCAGAAGCGTCTTTACTTGCTGCTACTTACTACTGAAAGGCTGTAAAGCCTAGTAATATCGATTATCATACATTATAGAAAGAAGTGTGTACTGATATAAAAATTTAGAATAGTACCTATCTGAAAGAAGCGCACTTGCCCCTGTTATAAAGTAGCTTGGGATACTGTGCATGCATATGCATGTAAGTTTGTTATACTAACCTGTGGAATCATCTGAAGTAGATTCGCTTGCTGTCTCTCTTTTTCTTCTATTTTTATCTTTTATATATTTACGTAGCTGCTGGGCAGTAATTTTTTGTTTCAATTTTTCCTTGTTATCTCTTTCCCATTGATTGATGCTCATTAATGTATTCTTAGTCTTATCAGAAATTTTACCACTATAATACTTAGGCATTGTACGCTTTTGGACATTTTTTGTTTTTGAAGTTTTTTTTAAGTTATTCTGTGTATCGTTAATCATTTTTTCCACAGATGCCATAACTTGTTTCATAATTGTTTGAGCAAATTTTATCGTGCTATCTTGTGAATTTAGGACATCGCGTTTATTCTTTGGTGTCAAAACAGGTTTTTTAGTAATATTCTTCTTCGTTATTTTTTTCTTTGTTGTCTTGCTTGTAGGTTTAGTATTTAAATACTTCTTTTGAGGCTTTTTTGCAATATATTTTTTTGGTGGTGACTTTTTCTTATTCTTATTTTGGCTTTGTTTATATTTCTTTTCATTTTTATTATATTTGATATTGCTTTTGTTTATCTTTTTTGGTTTCGATTGCTTAGGCTTTGTATTCTGAATTTGGTTTTGTTTAATTACCTTTTTATTATGTGTATCCTTACTACTCCTTCCTCGAATTATTTTAGGTTTTACAGTTTTATGTATCATCTTTTTCGGAGGTTTTGGTGTAGATCTTTTGACTTTTAATGTGGTTTTCTTAAGATTTACCTTTGTAGTAACCTTTTTTGTACTTGAAGGTTTTTTTGTTGGCGTTGACTGGCGTTTCACTTTAGTGGTTTGGCTAAATCCATATCTAAGCAATCTGGGATCTGGTGGTTTTTTCCCTTTATCTATAATATTTGAAAATGTATTAATAATGGTAGAAGGATTTCCGCTATTCATTAGTTTATTAAATAAATAGCTCGTTTGAGTGATGTAACAAATACAAAAGTAACAAACGATTAATATAGTGTTTAACACAAACTCAACTATCCCTAACTAACTAACTATTCGATACTTATTTTATTCATAGCAGCATCGAAGCTGTCCTCGTATTACAGTTCACCAATATGATAATTGCTTATGAATTTTGTGTTTGAAGACTATAAGTTATTTGTCTATTGTTTTATCTGAATCGTGGTAGTCTGGTCTATAAAGAACAATTTCTCATTCTGCCGGACAGCTCTTAAGATGAAAGTAAAAATTAAAAGTCGTTTTGTCATGCTAATCAATATATAGTTTAGGTCTGTTACCCAAAATTGTTTTTATTTTATTGTATTTCATAGGACAGTAAACAAGTACATGGTTCTCTTGAATCATGGAAAGATGTAACCATTGCTTATAAACACCAAAAATATTAATGATGCGTTGCTATTCATATGGCGGTATCGGGATGCCATATACAGTAGTTGACCTAGCTTTAGCATTAGGCTCCCTTACAGTCAAAGCCGGAACTGGACTGCGAAAAGTGCCATCAAGAGTTACCCCATAATTTAAGGCTGTGGAACCAAAAACCCGGTCGAGACGTTGCAGAACTCTGACACTTAGTTAGTAGTAAGGATTTTAATGGAAATTTATTAGCCTTCTCCCATTTTTTTCGAGATACCTAAAAGTAAAGCGGTTGACATATTCCTCCAAAAAGGTCCGGATGAATATGAGAATACTTGCTGTCTCTTGTCGCCACGACAACGTTTTTTGTTGTCTTGTTCTAGCTTGGAAGGTAGGGTCAATGTTAACTTTACACAAGTGCTTTTTCATTTCTGCAATACAGAGATATGGATTTAGCAACGCACCATTAACATCTTAAGGAATTTGGATGGCGTCCATAAATTGCGTGAGGCGTTTATTAGGGGGAGAGGGTGGAGCAAAATCACATCAAATCTCCCGTGGGGGAGAGGGAGAGACAATAAAAATATCACGTAATTAAAAACACAACGAACAGTATAAAATTGAGGGTAAACTGGGTTGTAAAATAAAAGAGAAATGCATGATTAAACTCATAAAAAAGGCATGTAATTGCAATTTACGCATTTTACTTAGCAACCATGAAAAGACAAAAAATATTTATCAGAGTTCAGATATCATATATCTGAACACTGATTAATATTATTTGTAATAAAATTTTAGAAACTATACATAGTAGTTCCCTACTTGTGAAATATAATGCCATTTTTCAGTAAACTTGAGGTTTGACTAATTTTGCCAAACCGTCTAAAAGTACCTACACGGAGCCATTAATTTGTCTAAACTTTTTTCAGACATGTTTACAACTCATCGATTTGGTTGGTACTAATCCTCGCATTTCATTTGAAATTATTTATCTAATCATTTACATAAAAAGATGCAATTGGTCAGTTACTAGGTCTTTATGTAGTCGTTGTTGAATAACAAAGATTTAAAAATTAATTATTGCTTCTTTGATATAACATGCATGTAGTATTATTCAAGAGAATAGAGCCCCTATTCTCTTAGCTTACCATTTGGACAAAAGCTTAAAATGTGACAATCCCATCGTCCATTTGCGTCACAATCGCATACAGTGCAGCCGATACACCAATCCGCTGTAAACAAAACAAAATATTGATTTTATTTTGATTTTATTTTTGTAACAAAAAAATGAAAATGGAAGGCTTGTAAAATTTGACTTCGGTTCATAAGCATCTAAAAATGTTCATGTAAAAAATTTCTTGCGAATCGACTGTTGGCAAAAGATTTGACAAAGCAGAGTTGTATATACAAGTTGACTGGTAAAAGACTGTACATATGGAAGGACACGAGAGTTAATTATTATAATATGTAACTAATAAAAATATATTGGAAAGACAATATAACTTAACTTGTGCTGAAGAAAACGACAAAGTTTTCTTAAGAGAGTAAAGCAACAGGAATAGTCAAGATGATAGCACTAGACCAGGGCAAGATGTTATAGAACTCTACTAGTTAATAATCTCGAAGGTCTACGCTCTCTATTTCGTACACTTCAAAATCTGCCTGGGTAATATTGGGGTAAGTAAATTTTGTAATTGTAAACATAGATTTTTTATTAAGTTTTTATGTATCCAAATTTCAAACACATAAAATTACACAGGCTTAACTCCCAAAAGCTTTATTTGCCTGTGCACCTTGCTAAGATACTAAATAAGGAATTGCTTGAGCGTCGTGCGAACCGGTTTGGTTTTGTAAATTAGATGATAGGAATAAATTAGATGATAGGAAAAATAAAAGGTTAAGTATAATGTTACTTATTTCAATGATTGGGAAAGCTTCTATACATTTACAAAGATGTAAAAACAGTCTCATGTAAATACTAAAGTGAAGCAAATTAAGGTATGGTGGATTAATTGCGAGCTAAACAGTGAAGGTAAATTTAGAAAATCTGTCAATTTTAGTGTAACATTAGGGTCACAAATCTGCAAAAAAAAACCACATCATGATATTCTCAAGCGCGTTTTCTTTTGTTTTGAGGGGAATGCAGGGATACAAGGGAAAAAATCTGCAGATTTCGACATGTCCAAATTAATGAATTTTTATTTACAAATATGAGGGAAAAAGCATATCTAATTGTGTTGCTAAGAAAATAATCCCGTTGCCAAGACCAATTAGCCAAGCCCTTTTTTAACAAGTTAAATTATTATATATATTCCTGTCAATGTTAATCTGCCATGTTCGATTAAATCCTAAGCCCACTCTTGGGCTCTTATCTCCTATTACAAATAATGCAGATTACAGAGTAGAGCCAATAAATTCCTGACTTGAATGTTCCTGACGTTTTTTTATATCACAGCAAAAAAGCAGATGGCTCTTCTGATGGAAAGAGTATGGACACTACGCCTATGGACACCAAAGATGTTAATGGTGCGTTTCTATCCGTGTGGCGAGATGGTAATGCAACATGCATATCTACCGGCTTGTTATTGTCGTGTTTCGGTTTGGAGGGTATACCTTACCCTCCTCTATACGACAATGAGAAGCATTAACGTTATTGTGGCAGGAATAGTTTAGGTGGTGGTAACAAATACGCGGGCGAGACCTTGAAAAACTCTACCACCTAGTAACACGATGGTAGTGACATGTATAGCCAATCAGTCGCCTTTTACGACCTGCCTGGCAAAATGGTAGTTGGTCTATTCAAAGGAGCCAGGACCAACACGAAGAAAAACAGTTGCAACACTGATAATATCTTAGGTTACACTTTTGTGCAGTACTCCAGTGCTCATCTGCGTTACAATTATGAACACTAGAAGCAAAATCTTATATAGATTTTTAACTTAAAATTGTCTACGAAAAAGCTTTAAATACGAAAGACAGAATGGCACTCATGTAGCAGAGGGAATGGTCTGAAGTGGATTATTTTAAAGGAATTTTTTTTCCAATTAGCTGTCTCAATTTCAGCTGATTTTTGGAAAAAGAAAATGTATTTTACCTAAAGACTATTTCTGGTATATGAAAACTCTATAGTTAATTAAAAACTCATACCATTATAATTCAGTTTACTATTTAAAGCCTTCACCCCAACAATTAAAGTTAACGAGGGCCATTATATTAATTACAATAAAATTGTATACCTGGAGGACATCCTTCACTTCGGCTGGACTCGAACGGCTTGCATTGTTGAGGAGCATAAATATTAAACGCTGTTGACACAATTAATTATTATAAAGACTTAAAACATAACAAATTAACTGAAAAACAACTTCCAAATCGACGCGACTTCCCAAAAAAGAGAAGGTTCTTCTTGCCCCAACATTTCAATAGTCCACACCTTTTAGAGTCTGTCCAGATGAGGCGAACTACGCGCGAGTCCACTCGCGCATAACCACTCACGCGTTTCAAGAGCCACATATATCCTGTCTAGATGAGATTCTGACGCGCGTTTCCTAATTGGCGTGATAAACGCGTGCAATGAGCGAGACTCTTGATTCGCTCGCTTTACGCGCGAACACCGCGTGAATTGAAATACTCGGGCGCCATTGCTGCGTCTAGTACTACGCGTGAGTCCGTGGCCAATAACCAACTATTTGGCTCGAACTGTCAGGGAATCCCTCCTAGCGTAGAAACGCGCGTAAAACGCAGTATCTGGACGCATTATAAATTA
The DNA here is from genome assembly GCA_036924255.1 of Apodemia mormo. Classification (NCBI taxonomy): domain Eukaryota; kingdom Metazoa; phylum Arthropoda; class Insecta; order Lepidoptera; family Riodinidae; genus Apodemia; species Apodemia mormo. Next base: position 21,193,661 of record JAUPFN010000025.1, read on the forward strand.
AAGCGTGTGACTGGATTCGCGCGTAGAACGGGACAGGCTCTACTGTTTGCGGGCGACCGTTTCTGTGGTTGTGGGTGGTGGACGAGGTTAGTTTTAAATTAACCGAACCATCTAAAAACTGTTACCTGGGATGAAGCAGAGTTCCCTAGTGCTGGTCGTTATCGTTGTAAACTTAGTTGTTCGGTTAAACCGTAAAATATCATAACACTCAAATATTCGCGGTTAAGTTTTATTATAAAAAAAAACATGGGAATATTGGACCGTGGTCCGTGGAACATTTTTAATTTTTATTAATAAGAAGCTGCATTTTTGTGAACAGCTTCGTTTTGAAGGGACACCAATTTTTTCTCTCTTTAAAAATCTAGAATCGAGTAACTAATATTATTCATACATGTTAATTTGGCGAAGTAAAAATATTGACTAATAAAAATAATTAATAGTTTTTACTTAAATCGCTTGATTATTTTATGAAAAAACAAAAAAAATTTGTCCTACACATTCGATCATTTTACTGACGAGTCCGCCATTCTTAAGATATCGGAATTATAAGATTTTAAACTGATATTAATCAATTTAAAAACAGCCTAATTTTCTCACAACATCGTATTAATTATTATTATTATTGAAGGATAATTTTCAAACTTCTCTCCTAGACGTAAAGTGGAAACTTTTCTTAGTCCGACACTAAAGTTTTCTTTTTACCTATCTTTATTAGTTACCCGATTCGAAATATTTCGTGATAGGAAAGATGAGCGTCTCGTCAAAACGAAGCTGTTTACAAAAATTCAGCTTATTATTAATCAAAACTAAAAATGTTCCTTGAAAGTAAAAATTGAAGTAAAATAACTTGGACAATGTATTTTTTTAAATTAAGCTAACTGATTAAATGAGTTCCATTTTTGAATATTTTTAATAAATTTTTATAAACATAATAATATGTCATCGGTGCGTTCTATTTTTAAATTTCAAACATCTCGAAACATAAAGAGTAACCTACATATACGTGTTATACACGTTGTTTTCTCAACGATGGATGATTAGAAAATGTGAGTTTCTAAACATATTTTACATATTCAAAGTTACTAAGCGTATATTCATTACGCTAATAAATCATTTAAAAACGTTCTAATGTGTAAACTGTAGCCGACATACTAGAACAGCAAAATATTGCAAATTTTAATAGGCGGATGGGTATAGACGGGTTACATTGTAATAACTACCACGTGCGAAGGTTAATTACAATTTTAGTAAAGTAGGTAATACATATCATAGGAATTTTTAATAACGTTAGATAGCAAACAAGCAGATGGGTCTCCTAATGGAAAGAGTCAACCATCGCCTATAGACATCAAAGGTGTTAATGGTGCGTTACTATCTTGTGGCGAGGTCTAATGCCACATGCATAAGTTTACCGGCTACCTTACCCTCCAAAACGGAATACGACAATGACAAGCGCTGACGCTATTGCGGCAGGAATAGGTAAGGCGGTGGTACCAGACCCGGGCGAGACAATGCAGAACTCTACCGCCTAGTAGCCACGATCGCCTAATCTAATCGGTCGCCGTTTACGACCTGCCTGACAGAACGGCAGCTGGTCTATTCTTCAAAGGAGCCCGGAACCAACACGGGGGAAAAATAATAAATATAATAATAAATAATAAAGAATAATAAAATCCCTGCATTTATCTGGACATCTTGAAAAATAGACTAAATATGAACTAATATGTATAATGAGGCTTTTTGTCTATTACTTTTAAAATATAAATTATACTAAATGCCTTCCTAACACTTCGTAAAAGTTCACCTTTACGAAATGCCAAACGATTAGCCAAAAGTATCAGTAGTTATTGTGGTATGAGTAACTTGCGTGGATTACACGGCGTAGATTTCAATCCCGTGGGAAAATTAGGATAAAATAAAGCCTACGTCACTCAGGAATAATGATACTACATCTACTGATGAATAGATATTTATATATCTTACACTGATACGATTTGTTTACGTAGGTCACACTATAAGTTTTGCGTAACTTAAAAAAACAACATATTATAACCAAAATATTATGTTTATTGTTTTTCAAAATAATCTCCCATTTTTTAAAACAGGAGGACCACAGATCGAAGGCATGTTTTCTACGTGCTGATTGAACGCTATCACTGCCTCTTGGAAATACAGAATTCACAGTGTACTAGGTCGGGGCTATGTGCAGGATGAGTGACGAGATGTACTTTTTCGGACGCTAAAAATGACTTTGTTTTGTTGGCCGTGTGTGAAGAAGTGTGTATTCAAATGCTTTATCATGGTGTGCATATGGTAAATTCAAATAGTTCCGATTAGCTAGAAGTGCAAAACTTTTAGTGTGCGCCATGTATTACCATAAAATAGCAAACAACAAACTTCATGAAAAAAATAATCGACGCCGATAAACACTTCAGATCTTAACGTTGCAGTTCGTGTGGCGGGGAAGTTATGCTACAGGCACTACGAGCACCTTACCCTATGCATAAATTTACGGGCTGCAATACCCTCCAAATTGTAACACTATAATGCTAAACACAGACGCTAGTGTAACAAGAACGTGTAAAGCGTTACTGTTACACTAGCGTATGTAATTCTTACTGTAACACCTCTTTAGCGTTACAATTTATTGCAAACGCTGGCCACTTGTCTGATTTTGAATTTGAATTTTAAATATATACAATGTAGAATGTCAAGAAATCTTAATAAATATAAATTACATGTCACGTTGTTTATCCGCTACGGATTCCTAAGCTACTGAACCGATCTCAATGAAATTTTGTAGGCATCTACTGTTTGATCGAATTCAGAAAGATAGGATAGTGTTTTTATCTTAATTAACCCTCTTTCCCCTCTCAAGTACCCCACCAAAATATTCAATGCAAGTAATTTGTATAGCAAAACAACGTTTGTTGGGTCAGCTAGTTATAATATACAGGCTGTTAGTGTAAACACCGTTATCCTTGAAACCAGTGGTTTGGTTTACACTTATAGAACGTAAATTCAATGAAAAAAAAAATGTTTTTTAAGTAAAGTCTCCATTTTTCCTAAAAATCGTTCAGGGACGTGGAAACCAGCATCGCAGGTTATTATTATGTTTTTATTGGAATATTGTATATGTAGTTAAAACAGACGGCCAGTGCGGCAGGTCAGCGCTCTTTGTGCATAGTATCAATGAATTTACGGAAGGTGTCGAACAGAAACTTTCTTATATTTTTGAAAGAAAATAACGTTTTTTATTTTTAAATTTACATAAATATATCTAAAATTAAGTCAAATACCTATGGTTTTAGTGACAACGGTGTTTATCATTACACCCTGTATTTTTTTTTTATTTCATTTTTATTTATTTTACCATTTATTTCAGGCAACATAGCCTATATTATAAATAACTTATAGACTAACTTATATAATAGTCATTTTTATACCTTCTCTTGTTGCATCTCTAAAGAATATATCCGACAACCCAGCTGGACTTCGACGTATCCTTATACCCGAATCTCTAAAAAAACAAAATATAAATTAATATTACAATAATTTTCTTAAAACTTGGCAAATTTACACGCTTCATTCAGGTAGTGCTCTTCTCTCAACATGTGAAAGTCAAACATTTTTCTGGATTTAAACTGTATCTATTGTATTGATACTTCACTAATATAATAATATAAGTTCACAGATATAAAGAATAATCCTTTTATAAACACACTAGCTGTTGCTCGCGATTTCGTCCCCGCGGACTTCGTTTACTCCGCACAGCTCCTACCCCGTAGGTGATAGCGTGATAATATGTAGCCTATATGTTGACCCAACCTGTTAGTAATATTCATGCAAAATTTGAAGTAAATCCATGCAGTACTTTTTGAGTTTACCCCGGACATACATACAGACAAACAGACAAAAAGACAAAAATTCTAAAAACTATATTTTTGGTTTCGATATCGATTGTAGATCACGCCCCAAGTATTCTTTTTAAAAAAATATTCAATGTACAGTTTTGACTTTCCTACGATTTTATTATATGTATAGATTTAATAATTTAAAAAAATGTACATATATAGAATGTAATAATTGAAAAAAAAATATTTAAAAAAAATCATGAATGTCCGAAAGCATTTATGTATAGATGTGCCACGATAACGCTTAAAATACTTAACGCATCGGTAACAGGTTCTTTATATCCTACTAGCTGTGCCCGCGACTTCGTTTGCGTGGAAAAAATTCTAAAATAAAAACCCGCATGGTTCCCGTTCCCGTGGGATTTCCGGGATAAGAACTATCCTATGACCTTTCTTGGGTCTCAAACTATATTTGTACCAAATTTTATCCAAATCGGTTCAGTGGTTTGGCCGTGAAAGCGTAACAGACAGACAGACACACAGACAGACAGAGTTACTTTCGCATTTATAATATTAGTATGGATTAAAAATTACTACCCAATTTACGGCCGGTTTTTGAAAAGCAAATTATTTTTAACAAGCGATTAATCGGTGTTTATCATAATTTTCACAAGAACATGATCTATTAAACACAGATTAATTGCTTTTTAAAATTAATTTGCGTTTCGGAAATCAGCCTTTAATGTCGTTTAATCAATTTTAAATTAATCAAGCGTTATGAGGCGTACACTTTTTGATTTTCGAAACTCTCCCTTCCCCACCCTTTCCTAATTTCCTTCCCCTCTGTCTGATATACAGATTACTTATAAAGGTCAGGATTCTAAAAGGGATCAGGGTTTTAAAATTAGTGACTAAATATTGAATGGAAAGTGCGTTTTTATTCTTATTGTAAAATTATAACAAAATAATTTAAAAATATTTGTTTAATTTCATGAATTGGATGCACCGAGTCTTGTGAATGAACTCTGTTTGCTAGCAGTGTGTCATTTTACATTCACCTATAATTGCGACAGTAACTGTTATGTAATCTGTCGCACTAAGTACCCGATTACTTTTAATTTAGTTGAAATCACTAAAAAAATTTAGTTCGAATATTGCGTAATTGAAATTATATCCATGCGTGTTGTTTTTGTGTGTCGGATAAAATGAAATTTGTGTTTTTCTAAATTATTTTTTATATCATATAAAGCGGACATATTATCGATTCTGAACATCCTCTGAAAATTTGACCGGACTTTTAAAAGTAATCCTGTATTACACGATATCAGTTTTTTTTATATCATTAGATAGCAAACAAGCAGATGGGTCTCCTGATGGAAAGAGTCAACCATCGCCTATAGACACCAAAGATGTTAATAGTGCGTTGCTATCTTGTGGCAAGGTCTAATGCCACATGCATAAGTTTACCGGCTACCTTACCCTCCAAACCGGAACACAACAGCGCCAAGCACTGACGCTATTGTGGCAGGAATAGGTAAGGCGGTGGTACCAGACCCGGGCGAGACAATGCAGAACTCTACCACCTAGTAGCCACGATGGAAGTGACACGATAGCCAATCGATCGCCTTTTACGACCTGCCTGGCAGAACCACAGTTGGCTTATTCTTCAAAGGAGGCCGGGACCAACACGGCGGGAACGGGCGGGAAAGATCATTGCCTATTAAAGATGATAATGATGTATTGTGTATGCGTGTACGTGTGAAGTACTAAGTACAGAGTATCCATCCCTGTGGCGAAATGCTAAAACCAAACATGTAAGTTTATCAGCTACATTATCTTTCAAACCGGAACCCGACAATGACGCAGGCACTGTATCTATACTGCAGCGGCGTGCACAGGATTATGATACTGAGTATGCGGCGGAGTACTCGGCCACAAAAACTTTTTCTTTTATAGATTTCAGCGACGTGCACATGATTATGACACATTTTATTCATTTACTTATTATTAATTAAAATCATCTAAAACGTACGAACGTTTTATTAAAATATCTGTGAATGGCAAGTAAAGCACTGCTTTTCTGCCTACAAGGAGCGCACGTGCCTGCTATACTGTAGGTTAACTTTATGGAAAGGGACGAAGCGCGAGCAATGCTCACGCCGCCATGCGCCTCGATCTGAGTGCTAAGTGTGAGTTTTTCTTTTCGCATTCCATCGTGAGCGCGTTTCGAGTTTACTAGAAATTTGTATGTGATTTGTACAGCGCCACCTAGTGGTAGACTGGTTTCTCACGTTTACCACTAGGTGGCGCTGTACAAATCACATACAAATTCCTAGTAAACTCGAAACGCGCTCACGATCGAATGCGAAAAGAAAAACTCACACTTAGCACTCTGGGCATTGCACTCAGCATGTAGACAGTCGCAGGTATAGCGCCGCATGACGAACGACCGATGTGATAGCACAGGCAATTGTAGTTAAAATATTGAAGGCGGGCAGCCCTATCGCATTTTGCGTACAGCACGGCGCGCCAGGCTGTTCAAGGACAGGACTGAGAGTCCAAATACTGGTAAATAACATTACCGTGACGTAGGTAATTCGTAAATATCACACGATTGACAACCGGAACAACAGTATGGTAAACACTGTCGCTATTGCGACAGGAAAAGGCAAAGCGCTGGTGGTAAACTCGTTACAGGCAATGGTACCAGGGTACGACCACAGAATACTTAGAGACTACCAGAAGTTTTCGCCGTGTTGGTCCCGGCCTTCTAGAATAGGCCAACTGCCGTTCTGCCAGGCAGGTCGTAAAAGGCGACCGATTGGCTATCGAGTCACTACCATCGTGACTACCAGGTGGTAGAGTTCTGCATTGTCTCGCCCGGGTCTGGTACCACCGCCTTACCTATTCCTGCCGCAATAGCGTCAGTGCTTATCGCTGTCGTGTTCCGGTTTGGAGGGTAAATTAGCCGGTAAACTTATGCATGTGGCATTAGACCTCGCCACAAGATAGCAACGCACCATTAACATCTTTGGTGTCTATAGGCGATGGTTGATTTTTCCATCAGGAGACCCATTTGCTTGTTTGCTATCTTATGATATAAAAAAAAAGTCAATGTTACATACAAGTATTTTTCGAGCATAGCACACATAGATAGATATTTCTCACGGACGCGATATCTCCGACTGGTGCGGTACAAACTGCACCGAACCATTCCGAGATATCGCGTCCATGGGAGGTGTCTATGTGTGCGTTGCTCGAATATCACATGTATGTAGATTGACTACTGTTAGTCTCCAGTATACTGTGGTACGACTTCCTAATTTATCAATGTCCTAATGTTAATTATATCATTGTCGTATTCGAGTTTGGAGGGTAAGGTAACCAGTAAAATTATGCATGTGGTATCGCCATCTAGCCACACAGATAGCAACATATCATTAACATCTTTGGTGTTTATAATTTAATGCGATAATTTATCTTTACATTAGGAGAACCATCTGCTTGAAAGCTATCTAATGAAAAAAAAAACTTTTTACGTGTAAGGAAGATCCATACCTTCTTTTTCTCCCATGATAATAATACTTCTCATCGCATTTTCTGTTCTGTCTCGGCCAGCACATAGCAGTTCCATTGTCTTGGCAGAAGCAGAGGTGGCATTGGCCTGACGTGACGACATTAATACTGATTTCTCTCTTAAAGTAGTACCCAACGTCAGGACATGAATTTACGTGTTTGATAATTGGATAATCCTTTTGGGTATCTGGAAAAAACATTTAATTCAACAATCTATTATGCTCAATAGCCTGCTACTTAAATACATGGCAAAATTCTGTTTTAGGGTTCCGTACGTCACAAGGTAATAACCCTCATAGGTTCACTTCGCTGTGAGTCTGTCCATTTGCCAAGACTTTTTTCTACGGAACGCATAAAAATATCAAGTTAAAATTGATACCGAATACTTGGGTCTACGGTCCCTCTTAACTGTATAAAATTCAAACTTATAAGTCAGCACGATCAAAAAATATAACCACTTATGTCGCAACATTTTCCGATTTTTTGCGATTTCAAAATGGAATCAAAACCTATAGAATACTATACTAGAGACTATAGTATTATGAAATTTGGCAAGAAGCAATGTGTTTACAGCACATTTAAATGAAAAAATCCGAAAACGGTAAATGTTTAGTTACATCACAAAAAAAAACGAGATCAAAACGTATGACCATTATCACATATTTTACGATTTCCGTTTTTTTTTGTAATTTAAACTAATATATAAAGAGGAAAGATATGATTTTTGGTTTGTTTGTTTATTACGATTTAACTCAAAAATTGCTTAACTATATAACATTGGATTTTATGACAGAACCAATGATTTGGTCTCACCTTTCGCCAGAGCGCAATTCAAGAACAGCAACAACGCCAACATACTGATAATGGACTGCGAACCAGTGTTTTCCCAAACGCAAGCCAGAACTCGAACCGGCCAGTGTTTGTAAACAGATTGGAAATTTTCACGATTTTCATACAGGGACGGACTGAGCGTTCTAATATTTTATTTAGTTATTTTTTATGTATATGGTTACATTTTATATATCATAAAAATTAACAAGCGGTATGCTTGTTAATTTTTATATATGATTTTTTTGTTATCTATTTCCATTAGAAAGAGATAACCATTGCCTATATATTTTGTTTTTTTTTTATTTCATAAGATAGCAAACAAGCAGATGGGTCTCCTGATGGAAATAGTCAACCTAGGTATAATAATATAAACCTAAGTATAATAATAATAATAGTAAGCCTATAGACATCAAAGATGTTAATGGTGCGTTGCTATCTTGTGGCGAGGTCTAATGCCACATGCATAAGTTTACCGGCTACTTTATCCTCCTAACCGGAATACGACAGTGACAAGCGCTGACGCTATTGCGGCAGGAATAGGTAAGGCGGGAAACCAGACCCGGGCGAGACAATGCAGAACTCTACCTCCTATTAGCTCGCATAGCCTATCGGTTGCCTTTCACGACCTGCCTGGAAGAACGGCAGTTGACCTATTTCTTCAAAGAAGCCCGAACCAATACGGGGGAAAATTCCTGCTGCAATAGCGTCAATATTTCTTCTTGTCGTGTACCACTTTGGAAGGTAAAGTAACCAGTAAACTTATGCAAGTACCATTAACACGTTGTTACACAAATTGCAAAGCCCCAGTAACATCTTTAGTGTCTTTAAGCGATGATTGTCTCTTTCATGTAATACCTGTTTATGATGTAAAAAATAATACATCGCTCATCTGGTGAAACATTGGCGTATTTAGAGATTTACGTATTTTACAGGATATTTTTTAAAATGAGCTTATGGTCTTTTTATGGCAATTCATGCTTATTTTTTTTATTTAAACAATAGTAATAGTATTTTAGTATTATTGAAACTTAACTTTTTTATCATAATCAATCAATCAACCAATTAAGCAATCTTTGTCATATTTACTTTGATTTAAATATAAAATATCCTCTGTGGTCTAGTGGTCCAACGTTGGCGTCGACCACATGCGGTGAGGTCCCGGGTTCGATTCCCGGGTCGGGCACTTAAAAAATGTTTTTTCAGTTTTCTGATAAACACAAAGTTGCCCAGGATTGGAAAGTGTCCGGTTGGCGATAGGCTTGCCACCTATCACATTTGTGGGATCAAGTATCTTCAGCTAATCATGGGTGCACTTGTTATACCTCTGCCTACCACTTCGGGGATACGGGCGTGAAGATACTTTTTTATAAAATAGATTTCTGCCGATGTCCCACCAAATGAGCGAGCGACACAATGTAAGTGAAACATTTTTAAGTCCGGCCCAGATCACGTAATTCAATAAACATACTCCGATTACCAAAGCCACAACGTATTGTTCAGCAGCTATGCACTTACCTGCATACATACTCTGCGTCATCTACGGCATCTCCGGTAAGATTGTTTGTTTATGCACTACGTCATATCTCCTAAACAACACACCTATTGATTCAATAGTATTGAAATGCCACGAGCACTGAGTTTTACCATGCAATATCTATCTATATATTCTATACATATAATAAAATCGTAGGAAAGTCAAAACTGTACATTGAATATTTTTTTAAAGAATACTTGGGGGGTGATCTACAATCGATATTGAAGCCAAAAATATAGTTTTTAGAATTTTTGTCTATTTGTCTGTTTATCTGTTTGTCTGTTTGTCGTTATGTATGTCCGGGGTAAACTCAAAAAGGACTGCATGGATTTACTTCAAATTTTGCATGAATATTACTAATAGGTCGGGTCAACATATAGGCTACATATTATCACGCTATCACCTACGGGGAGGTGCTGTGCGGAGTAAACCAAGTCCGTGCGGACGAAGTCGTGGGCTACAACTAGTTAAATTTTATAAAAATTTAATTTTTAATTACACCAACTTTAAAAATTTGTCATCTATATCTCAAAAAATACTGAATCGATTTCGATGAAACTTGTTCTATTCTTTAAGTTGAAATATTCGTGTTTTAAATCAAAAAGAACTATTTCGATACTGTGTCGAGTTCCAGAGAAATTTGAGTACAAACATACATACAATAACGAAATTTAGTACATATGTTTGGACGCCTAAAGAGATCATCACTTTCGAATATTATCCAATTCCAACATTACATACATACAATATGTCAAACTGATAACATCCGTTTTTTCGTCGGTTTAAAAGAAACACCATCATTCCGGTTCCGGTTGTTTCACTTATTAGTTCACCGCGGTTCATCGGTTCATGGTGAGATAGATGATACTCAATTCCTCATCACGGTATTTAACAGCCATGATAAAAGTATCACTATTTCTTGTAATAACCGCAATTGACAGTTTTACAATAACATCTGAGGTCATTGATATAAAAAACCCAAGATGCACAGTCCCGAACAAAACTGACACTCAAAAGTGTCCTAAATTTCTTTTAAGTAGTTATAGATATGGCAAAAACATATGCCTTTGCATATCCAACCTTAAGTGCAAGACTTATAGTTGTTTTTACAAAGCAATGTACAAAAATAAATAAAATTGACAGTGACGCGGCCGACGCGATTCTACAATTTAAAATTGAGCGCTCATTTTTGGAGGACGTTTTTGACACACTGTGTATCTTGGGTTTTTTATATCAATGACAAAAAGTAATAAAATTGACATAAGCGCGACCGACGCGATTCTATTTGAAATGAGCGCAAAATTTAAAATTTTGCGCTCATTTTTAGAGGACGTTTTTGAGACACTGATTGTGTGTCTTGGGTTTTGTACATCAATGTCTGAGGTACGATAGCAACAAACAACAAAGAACTCTGCGCTGGTCCTGAGATTTCACTTTTCTAGAAAATTACAGAAAATCTCAATAGCCCGAGTCGGTTCGTGCTCCTTTGAAGAATAAACCATCTGCCGTTCTGCCAGGCAAGTCGTAAAATGCAACCGATTGGCTATACGCGTCACTACCATCATGACTACTAGGTGGAACAGTTCTGCAATATTTCTCCTGGGTATATAGTAGGTACCACCTCTTTACCTATTCCTGCCGCAATAGCTTCAATCCTCGTCGTTATTGTTTTCCGCTTTGGAAGGTAAGGTTACCGGTAGACTTACGCCCCCAGGCAACCGGTAAACTTATTTCCCGTGTTGGTCCCGGGCTCCTTTGAAGAATAGGCCGACTGCCGTTCTGTCACGCAGGTCGTAAAAGGCGACCGATTGGCTATATACGAGTCACTACCAGCGTGGCTACTAGGTGGTAGAGTTCTGCATTGTCTCGCCCGGCTCTGGTACCACCGCCTTACCTATTCCTGCCACAATAGCGTCAGTGCTTGTCACTGTTGTGTTCCGGTTTGGAGGTAAGTTAGCCGGTAAACTTATGCACGTGGTATTAGATCTCCCCACAAGATAGCAACGCAGCAGTAACATCTTTGGTGTCTATAAACGATGTTTGACTCTTCCCATCATGAGACCCATGTGCTTGTTTGCTATTTTTATGATATAAAAAATGTGTCATTGCCATCACGCCACACAGATGATAACATACATACCATTAACATCTTAAGTGTCTATAGGCGATGGTGTTTCTTTTCAGCCAGCCATCTGCTTGTTATATATGTGTTTTAGCACTCACCCCGGGAAAACTTGAAAAACTTTAAAAACATCAATATAATCAAACAACACAAACACAACCAACTGAGCCAGTGTCGACTAGTTTGAAGTTGCGAAATTCTTCTTTGCTATGTGATCGATTACATCGATTGTACTAATCGCTAGATATATATACATACGTATCGATATACGTACAATTGACGTATTTCGCCCCAAAAAAAATTTAGAAAAATAGAAAAATTTCGCCACTTTGAACTAGTCGACACTGGCTCAGTTGGTGAAAGCATCTAGTCTTGAGGGAAGGTCGTAAAGGAGAGGGGGATTTTTGGGCCCAAATGTAAAGGGTTGAAGTGTGGTTCAAAAAATGGTACTATTTTTCTATTTCAAAGTTCAAAATATGAGCTTGATCCGCTTTCTGAGAAAAAAGAAATCACGAAAGTAAGTTTGCGGTACTATAATTGTATAATCGATAAAATTATAATCGATTAATGTACATAATTTTAATCGCAATGTAAGCTCCAACTATATGTTAAAGTGTATTCTTGATTAATATTTAGTTAAATCAACAGTAAGTACCACATAATTTTTCAAACCATTTATAATTCAAAAAGAAAAAATATAATCGATACAATTTAAATAATCGATTAATTACATTACATCGAACTTGATAAGATTTAGTGTCTGTGGATTTAATACAGCTAAAAGTGACAATGACAACTGACATCACTGACGGCTTGCAAAAGTCTCAAGTCGCGGACTTCTTAGTTATATTGTTCTGTGCGGACTTCACTCCTAGCTATTTTACTTATAGCTTAAACAAGGTACTCTGTATTTTACGTACCTACCTACAGGGAGGCATCCTTTAATTTGTGGTTTCCAAAAATCTTGTTTTAGTGTTGTGTCAATTTATAAATATGAAACACAGTTGCCTGTATTACAAGTATCAGTTGTTTATATAATAATAAACGGTTATAGTGAGTTAAACTATACCGTAGTACCGTAACCTTACTTCTAGTGAATATATTATATCTCTGTTCTCAGATTGCTAAAATCTCTAAAATTTTAAATTTTTATATAATGTTAAACTAGCTATTAATTAACATAATTTTCATCTTATTACAAGAGGGCCCAAGATTGTATGCAACGGTATCAGTCTCCTTTGAATCTTACCAGTCGAAATTTTTCTTTGTTGTTTTTAAAGCTTTTCATCTGCTTGTTTGCTATATAATTATATAAAAAATGCGAAATTATACCTGACAAAATTTCCTAGAGTATATGCTGTAAAAATCATTTATAAAGGTCATGAATTTTAGCGTACAAGCGCCACAAAATGTACTTCAACATACGTTTTGATTAAAAACTGTAACTAACATCATATACAACATTTGTTCTACGACTTTTGATAATTTGTTGTTGTTTTACTTTCATACAAAAATGAATACGAATTAAATTTTTCGCTTGAACGTTCTTAACTCTGCTTACATCGCAAAGATTAGGTCGGTAAACAAACCCGTGCGAGTCACGGAGTGCGGGGTGGGGGCGGGGGCGGCACGTGGCGCTCTCGCCTTTGCAATGTTTGTTGAAAGGGTTGAAAGGGTTACTATTATTACTACTAGCAGCGCATCCGAATGAACAGTTAGAAATATCACGACACGACAATGAAAACTTAAAAAATCATATGTATTGAGTTACGTCAAAAGTCATAGAACAAATGTTGTTATTTATAATGTTAGGTATCTAGTCCTGCGAGGTTGCTGGTGTTTTATGAGTAACCCTGTATTTTCTTTACGCCTAAATTCAGTTGTCAAACTTAAAATATTTTTCTATAGTTTAGTCTATATGGTCGAATTTCGGCCCCAGGCGACCGCTAGTTATCGCAATTAACTCATAAAATCAGTTGTAAAAATTAATTCAAATTGTCAATTTTTAGGGTCCCAAAGTCTAAGAGGCTATCATATCATAGTTTCGCTATGACCATCCATCGGTACGTTAGTCCTCATCTTAACTTTCTTTCTTTCAAGGACTAGTAAGCTGTAATTTGCCGTCAATGAATTAAATTGCATATTAGTCACGCCGATAAAATCCTAAAATAAAATCTTGATAATATTTTTATCATTTACACATAAGTGTCGATTTTTATTTTTTTCTCGTGTACCCTATAGTGTGGTGTATCATTGGATAGGTAGTATTGCCGGCAGATTAAATTTTTTTGACGTGTTCATAATACGAACCTACATTATGCCTGACCAGACATACACTTGGCCAGTTTTTTTTAGTTCTTATTTTAATGTAAAACAATAATATTTCAGCTTTTCCAGAACATCTTGTTCCAAGCGATGTTAAAAAAAATTACACCCATAATGAATTCTGCGCTTCATTGGGCTTGGCTAAGTGCACTTACTACAAAGAAATGAAGCACATTATGCAAGATAAAGAAGAGAACTTTAGAATAGATTCAGTGGAAAATGATATAGGACAGAAAAAAATTAGACAGATTGACAAAATCTTGATAGAGTATACATCCAAAGGTAAGTTATTACCCACGGATTAAATGGATACGCCTGTCAAGACAATTTCTTAATTTGACAACGTACCTTGCAATTATATACAGAAATACAGAGTTATACTACTTACCAATAAAATAAAATCATTTCAAGGATAAATTTTAAGCCTTGTCATCTCATTCGGTACAGTAAAACAGTACAACATGATTTATTTCTATTTTTTCACAATATAACCTACAAATGTATGAAAATTTTGACAGTAAAGTTTGCTCATATGCGCGGCGACATGTTTCCTTCCCAATGGCGTGTCTATTAGTATTCATGAGGTCTGTGGTTATTTGGGTAAGGTCTCTTGTTATTCCTTTTTTGAAGAATATATCAAGTGCCTTATTACTAGGTGTAGTGTATGTGTTATCTGTGAATCGTGAAATTCGTTATCTGTATTGTGCGGGCGAGTAGGTTGTAAGTAAGGTATGGTTCGGTATCATAGTAAGATTCGGACATTCAGTAAGTGCATACGCGTGTAAAGTGTTAGTAACCAGTGAACACTACACTAGGCATCTCGTAAAAGGCAAGAGAAGGCAAATGTCACGACCATCGTGACTAGACGTTAGAGTTATGGAACGTCTCGCTGCCTTACCTATTCCTGCCGCAATAGCGTCAATGCCGGTCACTGTAGAGTTCTAATTTGGAGGGTAAGGTAGCCGGTAAAGATATGCTTGTGGCATTGCGACCCCGCCACTTTAATAGCAACGCATAATGGTTACTTCTTTATATCAGAAGAACCATCTGCTTGTTTGCTATCTTATTGAATAAAACAATCTAGAAACATTTATCGTTAGCATTTGGTAAACTTTAAATTATGTATTACAAATAAACTCACTTGTACTTCCAGTTCACGTATATTTTTTACTATTCACATCCAACCGGTTTCGCTTATTAAAGCATCATCAGGGATGTTGTACAGATATTTTATAATATCTTTAACAATTCAAATTACATTATTAGCTACTCTTTATAGGTCTATAAAGAGTAGCTAATAATGTAACTTGAATTGTAAAAAATATGTTAAAGATATTATAAAATATTTAATAAGAAAAACCGGTTGGATGTGAACAGTAAAAAATATACGTGAACTGGAAGTACAAGTGAGTTTATTTGTAATACATAATTTAAAATGCAGTTTCACCAAGTGCCGACGATGGAAACTATCCAATTTATTTGGTAAACTTTATTTAAACTTAATATCATAAATGCGAAACTCCTTTGGGTCTATATGACTCTTTCCATCAGGAGACCCATCTGCTTGTTTGCTATCTTTTACTATAATAAAAAAAAAGGTAGCACGTCTACCAGTTTGCCTATCCAACTAACATAAAAAATGGAACTGGAACGTACCTTTTTATATTTTTATCTTTTCCTTTCGTCTTTTTTATATTTCTAGCGTCTCCGTCATCGAATAAATGTGTGCCACTGCTGTCTCAATACACGGACTGCGGAAGAGGTAATCTTTTTTCATTTTTAAATGCACCATCTAATATTACATACAAGATTTATACAGACTGACTGGTAACTGGCGATCATGCGATGAGAAAAAATAATATTAAAAATAAATATTAAAATACTTCTTAGTAAACTTACTGTTTAGTACACCGAGAATCCTATATTTTCCTCGCCATACTTGGACACCGCGCGGAGGCACGTGTCGCGCAGGTAGTGAGATTGAGTCCTTGATGTCGACTAGCGTGGAATATAATATCCACATTTCACTTATTTTTAGAGAAATATTGGTCAAAAATTAAGAAGCCCTTTATTTTATTATTTCATTTTAACGAGAATCGAGTACCAAGTACTCTCTAGAATTTGTATCGAAGGTAACTCACCAGTCAGTGTGTATTTTTTATAGAAATTGACTTACGAGCAGGGGCAGATTTCCCTATAGACCAAATAGGCCCGAGCCTAGGGCGGCAAATTAGGTCGTTTAATTTTTTGTTCATCCAACTGGATCTTTACTAGTTACGGTTTGAGATACGTTTATTTCTCGAAAAGAATACAGTTATTCGCTTAAAGAGAAATAATGCTAACTTACAAACTAATCTTTATATATAATAAAATCGTGTGAAAGTCAAAACTGTACATTGAATATTTTTTTAAAAGAATGCTTAGGGCGTGACCTACAATCAATAAAGAAGACAAAAATACAGAGTTTTGTCTGTTTGTCTGTTTGTCTGTTTGTCTGTTTGTCTGTTTGTCTGTTTGTCTGTTTGTTTGTTTGTCTGTTTGTCTGTTTGTCTGTTTGTCTGTTTGTCTGTTTGTCTGTTTGTCTGTTTGCTGTTTGTCTGTTTGTCTGTTTGTCTGTTTGTCTGTTTGTCTGTTTGTCTGTTTGTCTGTTTGTCTGTTTGTCTGTTTGTCTGTTTGTCTGTTTGTCTGTTTGTCTGTTTGTCTGTTTGTCTGTTTGTCTGTTTGTCTGTTTGTCTGTTTGTCTGTTTGTCTGTTTGTCTGTTTGTCTGTTTGTCTGTTTGTCTGTTTGTCTGTTTGTCTGTTTGTCTGTTTGTCTGTTTGTCTGTTTGTCTGTTTGTCTGTTTGTCTGTTTGTCTGTTTGTCTGTTTGTCTGTTTGTCTGTTTGCTGTTTGACTGTTTGTCTGTTTGTCTGTTTGTCTGTTTGTCTGTTTGTCTGTTTGTCTGTTTGTCTGTTTGTCTGTTTGTCTGTTTGTCTGTTTGTCTGTTTGTCTGTTTGTCTGTTTGTCTGTTTGTCTGTTTGTCTGTTTGTCTGTTTGTCTGTTTGTCTGTTTGTCTGTTTGTCTGTTTGTCTGTTTGTCTGTTTGTCTGTTTGTCTGTTTGTCTGTTTGTCTGTTTGTCTGTTTGTCTGTTTGTCTGTTTGTCTGTTTGTCTGTTTGTCTGTTTGTCTGTTTGTCTGTTTGTCTGTTTGTCTGTTTGTCTGTTTGTCTGTTTGTCTGTTTGTCTGTTTGTCTGTTTGTCTGTTTGTCTGTTTGTCTGTTTGTCTGTTTGTCTGTTTGTCTGTTTGTCTGTTTGTCTGTTTGTCTGTTTGTCTGTTTGTCTGTTTGTCTGTTTGTCTGTTTGTCTGTTTGTCTGTTTGTCTGTTTGTCTGTTTGTCTGTTTGTCTGTTTGTCTGTTTGTCTGTTTGTCTGTTTGTCTGTTTGTCTGTTTGTCTGTTTGTCTGTTTGTCTGTTTGTCTGTTTGTATGTTTGTCTGTTTGTCTGTTTGTCTGTTTGTCTGTTTGTCTGTTTGTCTGTTTGTCTGTTTGTCTGTTTGTCTGTTTGTCTGTTTGTCTGTTTGTCTGTTTGTCTGTTTGTCTGTTTGTCTGTTTGTCTGTTTGTCTGTTTGTCTGTTTGTCTGTTTGTCTGTTTGTCTGTTTGTCTGTTTGTCTGTTTGTCTGTTTGTCTGTTTGTCTGTATGTATGTCCGGGGTAAACTCAAAAAGTACTGCATGGATTTACTTCAAATTTTGCATGAATATTACTAACAGGTCGGGTCAACATATAGGCTACATATTATCACGCTATCACCTACGGGGGAGGAGCTGTGCGGAGTAAACGAAGTCCGCGCGGACGAAGTCGCTGGCAACAGCTAGTCAATATACATATAATAAAATCGTAGGAAAGTCAAAACTGTACATTGAATATTTTTTTAAAAGAATACTTGGGGCGTGATCTACAATCGATATAGAAGCCAAAAATATAGTTTATAGAATTTTTGTCTGTTTGTCTGTATGTCTGTTTGTGTTTGTCTGTATGTCTGTTTGTGTTTGTCTGTATATATGTCCGGGGTAAACTCAAAAAGTACTGCATGGATTTACTTTAAATTTTGCATGAATATTACTAACAGGTCGGGTCAACATATAGGCTACATATTATTACGCTATCACCTACGGGGAAGGAGCTGTGCGGAGTAAACAAATAGCGCGCGAACGAAGTCGTGGGCAACAGCTAGTATTACATAAACTTAAAACTAACGCGTGTACAATAATAGACGTATTAGGTAAAAGGTTTTAGAACTTACACAATTTGTTCCTGAGTCAGCAGCTAATAGCTACTCGTTTATTCCAAGTTCAAGTGTTTAATTTTCATTTTGCTTTACTAAAAACAACAGATATTAGTACAGGGTTATCTGGATACAGTGAAGAGAGGGAGCGGCAAACTTTCGTAGGCCTAAAGAAGCCAACGTATCAAATCTACCCCTGCTTACGAGGTATTGGCCTGATGGAAAGCAGTTACCATTGCCCATGGACATCAGTAACAGAAAAGCTAGCCACTAATGCGATGCCAACTTCTAAGGAGGAACTGCTAATCCTTCTCTTAAAAATACTCATATCAAAATCCTATGAAATATCGTGTGAGGGGAGATTGTTCGAGAGTTTTACTGCTCGGGTCAGGATTGTGTGTGGAAAGCGAACAGTGGTTAATGACCAAGTTTCAAGATGGTGTGGATGAAATTTTTCTAGTAATTCCGCCTGCGAGTGGCGTCTTCAGATTGCAAGGATAAATACGATTTAGAAAATGTCTTATACCGAATGTAAAATGTCATTATATAATATGCTTGATACTGTTACGTACTTCGAGTTCATAATTGTAAGAAAACACCATTTATATTAAATCCGTGTATTTGCAACACACACACACACACAAGACAAGACAACACAATGTAATACTAAATACTCTGATTAACGCTAGTTACTCACTGTACTAACACTAAACTTAGAACATTACACAATAAAACACTTTTCGGTTTGCACGGGTCTATAGTCTATACCAAAATATCCATTATGGCATAGCTTTGGTCAACTATTTGTTTGTCATTAGCAGTAGCTATCTCTTTCTTTTATTTCTAGATCTCTCCAGCGTTCCAACTCTACACGTTTCTAGATTATTCGTAACAATACTTGCCACCGCCGTTTACAAATTGCCGGGGCATATTGATTAAATTACTTTTTTTAAGTTGCCTTTAGGTCCCATACCTTAAAAAAGTGCTGCGCGGAGAGGGGCTTCGTCGATCGTCGGTGACATCAGAGTTTACAGTACAGAAATATACAAATGGATTATGACATATACACACACATCTGGATATATAAATAATAATATATACATACATACATAAAGGCATACACATTCTAGATTGACTGCATAACACAATACACAACCTGAACAAACTTTCTTGTACAGAAAACATATGTCTGGGCTGCCACAATTGTATATGTGACGTCAACGGTAACTGGAATTGTCATCTGGTCAGATATTGCCAAGCTGTGAAGGAGAATGTCGATCATCGAATGCTAGTACTGGCACTTGAGAATCTTAAGAAGTGTAAGTATTGTTACGTTAAGTTGAAATTTATATCAAATACCTACTCGGGTCTATGGTCTCTTTTATAGTGATACAATATCGCTCGTAAAAAACATCGATATCAATGTTTTCTGGAATCTAGAGTAAAACATCGATGTTAAAAACATCGGAGTTTATGAACTATACATCGATATCGATTATGGTCGATTTTATGCCATATTCGATGTCGATTATGGTAGATGTTACTTGTATTGAATATTTTGTTGGGGGACTTGAAAGCGGGGAGAAGATTGTACTATGATAAAATATCGTTCATGAAGAACGATATATTGTCGATGTTTTAAGCTTCAACGTTTATGTTAAAACATCGATGTTTGTGAACGATATATCGATGTTTGAAAAAATCGATGTATCGTTTACATCCCTACTCTCTTAGCTGTGAAATTAAACTTGTAAGTCAACGCGATCAAAAGATATGATCATTTATATCACTTAATTTTTGATTTTTTGCAATTTAAAAAGGCAATTAAAACTTACTTCTATATGTAAGTTATACAGAACCCTCGATATGCGAGTTTAACACGCACTTGGCCGTGTTAAGGTTTTTCTTAACCAAAGGAGACTCTAATAAAGAAGAAATTAAGGTATTTAATTTGCAAATTTCCGCAAAATGTTATATGGAACCGCCGTGATGCAACAGAAATGAAAGGTAGTGTAAGGAATGGGGCAAACATATCCAAAGTCTGAAATTATAGAAGACCACAGCGGCACAATAATCCACCCACTTCCACGACACTTGCTTCCACGTCAGAAGCAAAGGCAGTAACACACAAGTTATGTACTCAACGCACGTTTCACTTCGCAACCGAAGCATCTTCAGGAGAATCGAATAGCACTTCACTCTATGAAGGGTGAAGCATTAATCTAGAGACTCTGAGACTCTATTATTAAAATTCTGCTGTACGTCCGTCTATCTGTGTATCACCAAGCTGTATCTCATGAACTGTGATAATAAAACAATTGAAATTTTCACAGATGATATATTTCTACTGCGGCTATACCTATCAAAAAATAGTAAAAACAAATTAAATAAATATTTCATTTGTTTAGGGGGCTCCTATACGACAAACGTGATTTTATCGCATTTTTTTTCTCGATCTTAATCGTAAATGCTTGAAATATTCACAGAATATCCATACTTCCATACTAATTTTATAAATGCAAAAGTTTGTCTGCCTGTCGGTTACGCTTTCACGGCTAAACCGCTGGACCGATTTTCATGAAATTTGGCATGGAAGTAGCTGAAGATCCGGGGTCAGAAAAAGGCTATTTTTTTTCAAAAATCAATAGGATTTATATGAAAAACTACATAGACGACATGTTAATCTACTCGCGGGCGAAGCTACGCGGATCAGCTAGTTTAGTTTTATATTCACTTACAAAAAATAAAGAAATTAAAATAAATATTCAAGAGGGGTTTCCATGCGACTAAAGTGATTTTTTCCGTTTTTAAATAAAGGTACAGAACCTTTCGTGCTCGATTCCGAATTGCACTTGGAAGATTTTTGTTCTATACTCTATCTCCACACTTTTTGATAATCCTCGCTTAGACTATGGCCTACTATATATAAAGGTTAAAAGAGACAAAATTTTGTATTACGAAACAGTGCCCGACTGTAATTGCATACTGTACGCGACCGAATTGAATCTGATTATTCTCAGAATTCCTGAGAAGCAAAGATCAAGGCACAATAATAAAGATAATTATTACATTATTGCAAAATTTGTTGAGTAAATATTTTGTTCTTCAGTTTACCTTTTAATATTTCATAGATTTGCAAACAAAACATAAAGATGATGACATCTATAGACACTAAGATATGTTAATCTAATGTTATATAAGTAAATCTATAATTTATACTTTCCATCGTCGACACTTGGTGAAACTGCATCATATTGATTATATAATATAAGCACTTATACTGTTTCACAAATTTAATTAAAATTTTATTTATTACACAATCACTTTTGAACTTACAGCCAACCGGTTTCGGCTATTAAAGCATCATAATGTAAAAGCCCTGATGATGCTTTAATAGGCGAAACCGGTTGGCTGTAAGTTTAAAAGTGATTGTGTAATAAATAAAATTTAAATTACATTTGTGAAACAGTACAAGTGCTTATATTATATAATCAATAAGTAAATCTAATCAATACCTTTAAAGTTTAAACGAGCAATTCTTATATATGTTACCAGCCAAACCCGATTTCAGGCCAAACTTGTTTATCCTAGGCCAAACTGGTTCATCCTAAGCGTGTCAGGATATACTAGTATAGCCTAGGACAATCTAGTTGAGCCTATATGCTTCAGGCTAAACAAGCTTGGCCTAGGCCGAACTTTTTTGTATTTTTATACATATAAATAAATATCCATATCTTCACGCCAGATCCCTTCGCCGGGGCAGGCAGAGAGAACCGAGTGCCATACATCATGATCCTTGCAGGCTTGTCTCGCTTCCTCCACATTCATCACTCTCTTCATACACACACGCCGGTTGTGAAGACTCTTGCCACCACCTTCGGACAGTACTCGATCAATCTGATCGTGGTAGGTCAGTCTTGGTCTTCCCCGGTACCTACATCCTTCCACATTGGCATTGTATATCTGTTTTGTTAACCTTTCATCTACCATTGATTTAGCTAGATAGCATTTTTATTAAATCTAATACCTTTAAACACAGACCACATGAATCCTTTAAACGAGCAATAATTAAAAACATAATCTGAAGCTCAGAAACAGCTGCAATGATTTTCATGAAATTTAGTATCCAGGGTTTTTTTTTGGTGGATCGAGACAAAAAACGTATTGCAGAGTCTTCTACCTATTTTTTCATAGTATAAGATAGCAAACAAGCGGATGGGTCTCCTGATGGAAAGAATCAACCGTCGCCTATAGTCACCAAAGGTGTTAATGATGCGTTCCTATCTTGTGGCGAGGATTTATGCCACATGCGTAAGTTTACCGGCTACCTTACCCTCCAAACCGGAACACGACAGTGACTAACACTGACGCTATTGCGGTAGGAATAGGTAAGGCGGTGGTACCTGACCCGGGCGAAACAATGCAGAACTCTACCACCTAGTAAACAACCTAGTCAATTTTATAATAAATAGCAATAGCCTTGTGAGCGAAATTTGTCCATGGACTTAACAATCAAATCTCCCTAAGCTTGGCAACAGAGTTCAGCCGTAAAGAAAATAATATACATGCATGTACATACATACATATGTATGTACATACATATCTTCACGCCAGATAACTTACGGGGTAGGCAGCGAGAACCGAGTGCCATACATTACATGCGTGTATATTATCATACATGTCATATGAATGTAGTATTTGTGCAATGTTTATTTTTATTAATTTTATGTAGGTATTTCTAATACATATTACTTGTAAAATAAATGTAATAAAATAAAGTTTTTGCAGTCCTCCGCAATATAAATTTTAACTGCGACCGATTTCGTACTTTACCGTTCGCGTAAGTGTCGGAAAAAAGGGTACAAAGTTTGTATTTCACGTATTAATATAGAGATATACATATATCATTGGACTACACTAGGTAGTTTGTTTGTTGATCACTAAACACTGGTTCAATTTTCCCATTGGATATACTCGTAAATTATATCTTGAAAATATATTTACTGATGTAGCTTCGTATAAAAACCAAAATATTGTTTACTAGCTGTTGCCAGCGACTTCTTCCGCGCGGACTTCGTTTACTCCGCACTGCTCCTCCCCCGTAGGTGATAGCGTGAATATGTAGGTTTTATGTTGACCCGACCTGTTAGTAATATTCATGCAAAATTTGAAGTAAATTCATGCGTACTTTTTGAGGTTACCACGGACATACATACAGACAAACAGACAAAAATTCTAAAAACTTATTTTTGGCTTTGACATCGATTGTAGATCACGCCCCAAGTATTCTTTAAAAAAATATTCAATGTACAGTTTTGACTTTTTTACGATTTTATTATATGTATAGATTTCAGAAAAACAGATATACAATGTTAATGTGGAAGGATGTAGGTACCGGGAAGACCAAGACTGACATACCATGATCAGATTGATCGAGAACTGATCGAAGGTGTTGTCAAGAGTCTTCGCAACCGGCGTGTGTGTATGAAGAGAGTGATGAATGTGGAGGAAGCGAGACAAGCCTGCAAGGATCATGATGTATGTCACTCAGTCCTCTCTGCCTACCCCGTAAGGGATCTGGCGTGAAGATATGTATGTATTTCAGACAACATTTATCCCGTGTTAGTCCGGTCTCCGTTTGAAGAACATATTTATCATATGCCGTTCTGCCAGACAGTTCGTAAGATACGACCGATTGGCTATGCGAGTCACTACGATCGTGGCTGCTAGGTGGTAGAGTTCTGCATTGTCTCGCCCGGGTCTGGTACCACCTCTTTACCTATTATTTTTTTTATTATCATAAAATAGCAAACAAGCAGATGGTTCTTCTGATGGAAAGAGTCAACCATCGCCTATAGATACTAAAGGTGTTAATGTTGCATTGCTATGTTGTAATACCACATGCATGAGTTTACCGGCAATAGTATTCCTGCCACAGTAACGTGTTGGTGCCTGTCACTATCGTATTCCGATTCGAAGAGCAGGTGGCCAATGAATTTATGCATGTGGTATTAAGACTCTGGCACAAGAATAGTAACGCACCATGGTTGTCACTTTCCATCAAGAGAGACATTTCCTTATTTGCTATCTTATAATTTTTTTAATACACCGTCCATAATATGAGGAAAGGACAAAAATATTAAATGATTTTCTGAGTTAAGCTCTTCATAAAGTGAATGAAATCCTACTACCATTTTAGGGATTTTATTGCGGCTACCACTCATCTAATAGATCAGGGATACCGTTTTCTTGCCGTTAGTATGATAAAGTGCAAACATCCCCGATGCACTACGAAGCGAGACAGTTTTGAATTTTAGATTAACTAAGAAGTATAAATTCATTTCTTACAGATCAAGAAGCGTTAAACAAAGAAACAAAGGATTCACGAATCAAACGATCGATTAACACTAATGCCAAAACAATTAACTATGAAGAAATATTTAACTGGATGTACGATATAAAAACTACTAATAATGGTGCCAATAATATAGGTCTCAAATCTACGAATAATAGCACCGACGGATCAAATGATAATGGTATTAAAATTGCAAATTTTCTGTATATCCCTTCTTGCTTCGTGTTCCTCATTACTGAGGGTCGTGCCTTCTTCTTTGATCGTTCTTGAACGCACAATATTACGCCATTGGACTCTATCTTCAGCGGCGTGCAGAGCATCGTGGAACTTTTTAGACACGAGGTTGGTGCAGACCTGGTCTAACTACTGGTCTTTTTCCTTCTACTTTCCCGGTCACGATCAACTTTTCGAGATTGCCTCCTTGATTTCTAGAGATGTGGCCGAAGAATTGCAGAATTCTCTGAAGGCACGTAGTAGACAGTCTGGTCTTTACTCCAAGTTGTTTTAGAATGGAGTCGTTGGTCCTGTGTGCTGTCCAAGGGATACGTAACATTCTCCTCCAGCAGCATATTTCAAACGCGTCGATGCGACGTCTGTCTGCAGCTATTAATGTCCATGACTCTGCGCCGTACATAAATATGGAGAACACCAGCGTATGAACTAGCCTCTGCTTTGTTTTTAAAGAGATGCTTCTGTCGTTCCAGAGCCGCTTCATTTGACTCATAGCATTTTTGGACACGTCTGTATATACACATATACAAACATATTCTTTACCTTACCTTACTTGACACCCAGACCACGTAGATACCTTACAGAGTTAGCAGAGGAAACCGAGTGTTACGTCGCGACATATAGCACTTGGTTTTTTCTGCTTATCCTTGCGATTTGTCATGTTTTTTGTAGCATATGCAAATCCATCAACAAAACAAACGAACGAAACCTTTATTAATTCCCAAATCCCTACTCTCTTAGTTTTTTCTTATATTGTTTTGAGCCACATTTGATGAATAAACTATCTTTTTAAATTTCATTGGACAGCAAACGAAAAATTTTGATAAAAAGAATTAACCATTGCGTCGTCTATAGACAACAAAGATATTTATGGCGCGTTGCTATCCATGTAGTGGGATTGGAATGCAACATGCTTAGGTTGAACGGCTACCATACCCTCCAAACCCGAATACGATAAAAACAAGCACTGACGCTAGGCGCAGAAATAGCTAAGACGATGGTATCAAATGGTATGGCTAAGCCTCCAGGAGGCTACGGAAATCTGCTACTTAGTTTAATAAGGCAGGCAATTCGTGAAGGACAAGCAATTGACCAAAATTTGTCGCTACCATAGAGTAGCTAGTAGAGTTAATCTAGACAATAGCAGAATTTTAAAATCAGCTAGCCCATATGTGAAAAATAGTGTATCCCAAAAAAGTAATTAAAAAAAAGCCTTTTTCGAATCTTTTTTTCGAAGATTATCACATTCCATAGACATTAGTATCACTAAATAGCATTGCATGTACGTTAGGGCCTTTTAAGACTAAGTAAGCACTTTCTTGATTGTTCCTAAGCAGTACGATTTCGAAATACCATCGCTGGCTTGTGGTTCAAAAGGGGTATAGCGAGATTAAAAAGGTGAGAGGTATTTTGAATATTTTTTGTCCAATAGTGAAATTCAATGACAGAAAATAATCGATTCCTCGGGGCACCCCTTGATAAATATCGTAAAGACGTAGAGCACTTTGACATCTCACCAACACAACACCAAAGAATCAAGCCGATTGTATTATAGACCAATTTTTTAATTACCTTGTGACTACATATATCAGTTTACGGTGAAAAATCCCTCTAATGTGATGGATGTCGTAGACTAATTCGCTACAAGTGCTTGCATCAGTAATCATCAAGCTATAGCCCACCAATGATATTTTTGCAACCCACGACAAAACAAAAAAGAATATTGTCTACCACGTATGTGTCATATTCCTTTAAATATTTTCTTCTTAAATTCTTAACACTCGTTCCTTCAAGTTCTTTAATTATATGCTAATATTTCTTATTTCATTCGCTTAAAGATTATGAAGGTACATAGCCATGAAGGGATCATATAGTCATATTTTATTTTCTTTCTGTTATAGAATAGAATAGAATAGAATAGAAATCGTTTATTTAAGACATACACCATAACACTTACAGTAATTAACACATACAGTAGCAAAATAAAATACAAAGGATAAAAACACAAAACAAGACAAAATAATTAGGTATTTAACAATATATAAAAAAAAAGATATCACCAAATACAAAAAACTTGAAATAAAAAATATATATTTATGAACAAATCAGAGTGGTACATATAAAAACGCTAGTGCAGTAAACATAGACTGTGTGTATTATATTTTATATAAAAAGGCAACAAATTAGGCATACATAAATAATATAGAATAATCTAGAACTTACAGAGAGTCTATTTATTTTAATCTAGCGTTTGATGTCCACGTTAACTGCATTGAGTGGTGTGATGTCTCAAAATGGTCAACACTCAGCTGATGTTGAGATTTTTATCCCAACGCTGATTTTCAGTGTCAGCCAAACCACGCTGAGCGCTCTCGAAAGCTGGCAGTATAAATAAAGTATAAATAAATACATAAAAGAAGTGTAACGGAAATTTATTTATTACAGAAATATTTTAATGAAATACAAATACGTTTATAAAATGAACATAGAATAATATATGTAAGTGCATTTCAAAAGGTAGTAAGATAATTCGCACTCGTACGCCAGAGCCCTGAAAAGAGCGTTTTTCAATTTTGTTTTTCCTCTTCAGTCGGTAATACGGTTACATTGGTTAATTAGAATGTGCAGTTTGTAAGAAAATGTAACTTCTCCTATACAACTATATACAACTTATTCCTTAATTAATTACAAGGCTTAAATGATAATATGATAATTATTTGAATTAATTAATTTATATTATGCTCAAATTTTTCAAATATGATTTATAAATATTATTATTTATTGAATATTCATGGTACCAATTAAGTGACAACATAATATGAGCGATTAAAAAATATTTAGAGCAATAATGTTATTTACTTCCCGAAATTAATAGAATAATAATTTATACTAATATTAAAAATGCGACATAACTCTGTCTGTCTCTTTTTCACGCTTAAACCACTATCCCGATTAAGATGAAACTTGGTACAAAGATAGTTTGAGACTTGAGAAAGAACATAAGATAGTTTTTATCCCAGAAAACCCACAGGACAGGGAACTATGTGCGTTTTTATTTTAGAATTTTCCGTTTCGTGGGCACAGCTAATATATGTCATTTTATTTATGGATTTGAGTGTTGATTAGATACTCCTTGTATTTATTTCTAAAATTGTTTTTCATCTCCAATTCTCGTAGAGGAGGTGGTAGGTCATTCCAACACTTTGTTGCCGCGTATCTGAAACTGCCGCAAAACGCTGTAGACCGATGCTGACCTACAAGAAGTAAATACGACGACGCCCTTGTAACTTGTGATAGATTTGAGTCCCTTGCCCAATGTAGCCTGTTATATAGGTACATGGGAACCTTAAACTTAATGACATTAAAGAGCAGTGTTGCGAAGTGTAGCTGCCGTCGGTAGTCCATCTTTAGTATTCTTGCCTTGTTGATGAAGGGGGTAACGTGGGCTCTAGGCGGTATGTCAAAGCAGTATCTGGCGCACGCATTTTGTACTCTCTGAATTAAGTTTTTACTTCGCCGTAAAAGTCTAGGTCCGATTACCGCATCGGCGTAATTAAATCGAGATAACACTAAAGATTCACATAATTGTATACGAAGAGAAGTACTTATTGTTTCTCTTATTTGATATAACATTTTTAATCGATAGAAACAGTTACGAACAGTTTCTATAGTGTGATTATGGAATCTCATTTGCTCGTCAAATAGAACACCAAGATTACGCGCTTCGCTTGCTCTGTCTATCAGCGTACCCTTAACTTTAATGACAGGCTTCATATTAATAATTTTATTTATTTGGTTTTGCGTTCCGAGAACCATAAACTTAGATTTGTCTGCATTCAACGTTAATCCATTATTTTCGGACCATTCGTATATACAGTCAAGGTCTTTGTTTAGGTTTTCGATTGTCTGATATGTTTGTGAAGGGTGAAAGGATACGTATATTTGAATATCATCTGCGTATATGTGATATTTACTATATTTTACAGTTGTAGTCACGTCTGCGGAGTAGAGTGAATAAATTAAAGGTGCTAGTATGGATCCCTGTGGTAAGCCCCGCGTCACTTGACTACGTTCAGATGAGACGGTGGTCCCATCATCACGTTGCACCTGTACCGTCTGTATACGATTCTCTAAGTAGCTCATAAACCATTTAATAACATGAGAACTAAAACCATAAAACTTCAGTTTCGAAAAGAGTAACGGCCTGATAATTGAATCAAAGGCACGTGAAAAGTCGAGCAAAACAAGTGCTGTGCCCTGCCCTTTATCTTGAGCTACAAGAACATCATCCACCACAGCGGACAAAGCGGTAGTTGTACTGTGACCTTTTCTAAAACCTGATTGATATTCAGGGAGAATTTGGTTGCTTTCTAGGTACTTAGATACTTGACAGTAAACCACCTTTTCTAGCAACTTTGACATGCATGGTAATATGCTTATAGGACGCAGATCTTTTAAGTCAGCAACATTATTTTTTTTTGGGAGTGGTTTTACTAAAGCCTCTTGCCATGCAGTGGGAAATATTCCTGACGAAAGGGACGTATTAACTATTTTTGTAAGAACTGCTAATGTTTGGGGAAGAGTGCTGTTCAACATATTGAGAGAAATCCCATCAGCACCAACAGAATTAGAGTGCAAGCTTCGTATATGTTTCTGAATTTCGTCCTCACTAACAGCTGTAAACTGAAATGAGTTTTCACAAAATTTATTACCTTCAAAATAATTTATAGTGGAAAGCGAAGCAAATACTCTACCTGGGACTTTTAAAAAATGTTTATTAATTTCGTTTGGGTTTTGTAGCTCTAGCGGTAGCACTGTATTTTTATTTGAGTTTTTTACTGGTAATACTTTTTTAATATTAGCCCAGAGTAACCGGGGATTGCTTAAATTATTATTTATGTAATTAGTAAAAAAGGCTCTTTTTTCACTTTTTAAACAGATGGTTACATGTTTTTTAAGCTGCTTGTAATACTGCTTATCAGACTCTACGCCAGAGCTACGTGCTTTTATATATGCTCTATCTCTAAGCTTCATCATAAGCTTGAGATTTTGTGTAAGCCAGGGGTGATTGACTTTTTTAATGAAACATCCTTTAATTGGTGCCAATGTATCGAATATATTAAGGATACACTGATTTAACCGAGCGACCATTACATTTATGTCATATACACAATTAATTTCCGACCAATTCGTACTATCCATCAGTTGGTCGAATTGGTTAATATTTATGTGACTTAGAGGTCTGTAATAAATTTTTTTTGATGTGATTTTCTCTTTTAGTATATTGAGTTCACATGACACAAAAGAATGATCGCTCAAATCCGGTATGTGCTCTACCATTACTCGAGCGACATTTGCATTCGTGCAAATTAAGTCGAGCAAGGTTTCTGTGGTATTACAAAAATGTGTGGCCTGATTTATTTGTTGAGGAAGACCATAGGCGGCCAAAAAATCCATAAGGGCTCTTGTATGTATACCGTTCCTATCTAAATAATTAATATTAAAATCTCCTGTTAAAAATATATGATCATTACCCTGAAGAGATCCCACTGTTTCGGCCAACGCATCTAAAAAAATTTGAACATTTAGCCACGGTGGTCTATACGCAGTCCCAATTACCATTTTAAATTTGTCGATAGTTATTCTTATCCACATCTGTTCAACCTTCGCATTAATAGGATGAGAAATTATTTTTAACGGTATACCACATTTAATATAAAAGCCAACCCCACCACCTCGTGATCGAACATGTGTAGGTCGCGGAATGTGGTATAAACGGTAGCCTGGAAGGATAGGCGCTCGTCCTTCTTCTCCGTCACGTAACCAAGTTTCATTAATTGCTATTACGTCAAAATTCTGACGATCAACGGCTACTATAAATTCTTCGTGCCGGTTGCAAAGAGATCGAGGGTTTATGAAACCAACTAAGACTTTATTTTGCTTAATCATTTTTAAATACTATATGCCTTGTCAGGCCGATATGTAAATGAATTGCTATATAAATTTTAGACACCTCGTCATTCGTATAACCAAAAACCAGATTGTATCGTATTCGTATGTTAAGGCACACAAATGTAATTATATATATACTGTAACAATAGTAGTATACATAAGAAAAATATAATAGATTACAAAACAAACAATATAATATAATAATATTTTTTATTAGTAAGTCTATATAATATACTGCAAAATATGCGACAATAATGAGAGTGGAATAAAATGATATAATAATAATGTAATGAACTAGAAATTCGCATATAGTAAATAAATATATAGCCGCTATTTTTATTTGAAACATCACACCATCTACACCACAGTAAACATCAAACATAGCTATACAGCTACCACCTAAAATATTTAACATACAGTGATAATAATAACAGAAGAAACAGAAATCACTTAAAAGCCCAGCAAACAAAGACCCGTTTAAAATAAGAAAAAGTATTACTCTTGTACACAGTTGATACCAACAGGACTGCTGCCAAAAACCTTTTCCAAATCTTCTTCCACTCGGACTCGTTGAGCAGGTGCACCCGATTCCCGACGTGTATATATACGTCCTCCTCGGGTCCATATGTACCGCCATCCTAGACGGCGAGCCGCCTCACGCGATTTATAAAATAGCATACGGTTCACACGGGATAGGCGCTCATTCACATAGAAGCGTGAGGAGTCCCCGTCCACAATACCAAGGGTATCCACCCCCCGGCGTGACCTAGCGGCACGCAGGAGCTCGTCCCGCAGTACACGTCGTGTCAACCGAACAGTAATTACTCGGGGACGTGGTTGTTCTGCACTTTCTGGAACTCGTCTTGGTCCAGATCGCTCCACACTTACCACATCTTCGCATGCAATATTTACTCCCACCTTCTTTGCTAATAATGTAGTAAGATGCAATAAATTCTCTCCTGCCCGTTCCGGTACACCGGCGATCTCCACGTCGTTCATTAAGCATTCCTGTTCCCTTTCGTTTAAATCTGCCTTCAATTGTTCAATGATCACTGGGAAATCAATGGTGGGATCTGGAGTAGGCCTATCGTAGTAAGTTGAATATTTTGTTTCCAAAGTACTCATCCTTTCTTCTAAACAGGTCACCCGTGTGTTAAAGTCAGATATATTTTCATTTAGCCTGGCTAATTCCTGCCTGACTGATGTCATCTCCCGAGTTACTGTCATCAACTCATCCCGCAAAGACTTGATGGCCTCGGTCAGTGCATGAAAAGAGATGACATCCCCTGCATCAGCAAACACATCGTCGGCACTGGATTCCTCCGCTGTATGTTTTTTTTGTTTTTCTTTGCAGAGGTGGCAAATTATTTTTGAGCTTGACTCCGAATTCAGGCTTTTAGGCAGACAGTGCCGATGATATATAAAAGTACAGTTATTACATTTAGCGACATCTGCTCCAGCAACAAACTTTCCGCATTGATTACACTTGTTAGCCATGATCTATATTTTTATTTTAGTGCAATAGGTTGTCCCTAGATGGCACTGTCTGTAGTGGTATTTACAAGTGCTAAAAGGTTTATAATTTTAACTCAGTTACTGCTTTTGGATAAATTATAGTTAATTATTTCACCTATTACACACCTTTGAATCACAGTGTCCGCACAATGTTCGTTAATAAGTTTATTTTAATTTTATACACATATCACACACCTCATAGTGGGTAACCGCGAGAAACAGCTGATTGAATAGGCACAAAAATTCAGATTGTATGGAGTTTTTTTATTATTATTATTATAAAGCGCACTTTTCACAATTCTTCCACTTCAAGTTTCGATCCAATAACGGTATATTTCACTTTTATTAAATATTAACACAAATTGATATAAATTGACAGCCGACTTTCGACAACGCGCGGGTAGTTTCTCATAGATAGCGACGTATATTATTATTATGGAACATAATAATAATATACGTCGCTAAGCTAAGTAAATATCACAATTTGACTTACATGTGAAGTTACTAAGCACATGCACATGGGTAAGTTATAGTTTGTTATTATTATTATTATTGTTTCTATAATAATTATATTATTGTTTCCTTGTCATGGGCCATAATAAATATCACCTGCGGGTAGCAGTTTGACGACTATTGCAGGGACGCGCAAAACCCCTTCACGAAGCAGTTCCGAGATAGCCCGAATACATCGAAACAACGGGAACCTTCACCATAGCCCGATATAATATCTAGCCACACCATAACAAGGATACCAGTAAATTAATTGTTTTAGACAACTTGACTTTCGACGACCTACTGAAGTATATCGATAAAAATTATCTGGATGAAATACCAGAACCTGTAAATGATGTAGTAAACGAAGAAACTAATCCAAATTCCAGTATAAATATAGCCACATTCCTCAACGAAAATATTCAAGAATTTAATGTTGAAAATGGTACTAAGAAAATTATCGAAAATAATCACAGTTCTAATTTTACAGATAAGCATACAGATAGTATGGATCCTAAAAATATAGACAATGGTAAGAGTTGATCACGTATTAATTGATTTATTTTGAAACTATCTTTCTTAAATCAACCTAATATATAAAATAAACCAGCAGATTTAAACAATAAAAAATCTACGCAATTACACAAATTAAATAAATGCATTATTCTAACCCTAAGTACCTAAACAAAATATTAGCTTTGATATGTGTGTTAGTCAACAATATAATATACAACAATAAAAACCATCCATAACAGGACACTAAAAAAGGGCATGTCCTGAGAAAACAGTTTTTTATGTAATTAAATAGCAAAAAAGCAGATAGCTCTTCTGATAGAAAGAGAAACCATCGCCTATAGACATCTAAGATGTTACGATGATGCGTTGTTATCCATGTGGCGGGATAGTAATGCAACATGCGTAAGTCTAACGGCTACCGTGCTTTCCAAGCCGGAACACGACAGCGACAAGCTCTAACGTTAAAGTAGTAAGATAGATAGAGCTCTACCACATTTTTTCGTCTTTTACGAGGTACGTAGCAGTATTGCAGACTATTTATTCTTCGAAATTTACCAGGATCAATGCCGGGTAATATATTATCTTACTGAAAAATCTGTTCTTATTTGACTGGGTAGTAATTGAACGATACCTCCTAATCACGTTATAGATAAACAAAATTTTCCTTATGTGTATAGGCGATGGCTGTCTCTTTCTATCAGGAGAACTATCAGCTTGTATAATATCCTATAATATTATAATAAAAAAATACGCAAAACTGAACACAGAACGCGCTACTTGCACGAACAGTAAACAAACTGCCACAATGTATCATAATAAAGATATAATGACCATTAAGCTAATCAAATCTATTAAATACAACTTTAATAAATATGTATTCACTTACTTGTCTTGTTTCAGACTTATACTATACAATGAAAACAATTACTACTATTACATACTAAATGTTTATTTACACCAAAAAATAATATACATAGAGATATAGATACAAACGCATAGCTACAACTGCTCTCGTTTCAAACCAAAACTAATATAAGTAGTTTTACAATTTTTACACGAGTTAAACGATTTGTCAAAAAACTGTTCACATGTTACAAATAGTAGCGAAAAAATAATAGATGGCATAAATGCTAGATACCTATACTCTTAGCCGTAAGGTACATATTAAACATAAGAATATTATATAGACATACATTCAATGACAAACACATAAACACACAAGCACGAAATAAATATAGTAATAACTTATATATTTTTATACGTAATTATATTTGGAAAGGGGGCACAGACTTGAATATATCAAATAACAGTATACATTTCAGAGTTTTATTTATAATAATAGAATTAAATGATAATGATTATAATTTAAATATTAGTTTTTTTTTCAGAACATGTAATAGATGATTTATTTGATTTAGGTCATATTAATAAAGTTAATAGTGATGGTAATGTTAATTTTAATTTTATTAGCACACATGTCTTAAACAAAAGACAGGCTACGACTATGACAACGTCTACGGTTTCTTCATGTGACAATAGTTCAAAATATAATGAAATTAATTATAACTATGAACACTTAATTGAACCAATAATGGATATCGTTAAAGATTTTCAATATGATGGCGATAAACTAGCAAAATTTAAACAAAATCTTATACAACTAATAATATTTAATACCAATAAAAATAAAAGTGTTGACTCACAATCAGATCATGTTAATAATTTTTACTTAAGTCTCCAAAATTTTGATGACGCAAGAAAAGGTTATGAAAAATTTCCTAATAAATTTATGAATAAATTGAAGCGTGACATAAAAGAAGTGGTTAATGATGTAGCAATAATACAAAGAATAATCCCAAATTTTAATGTTTCACAAAATATGAAGATATTAATTCGATCACTTCAATATTATATACGAAACGAGAAGAAACTAGAAACTATGATTAAAACCAGGAAAATAAATGAATCCCAAGAAAAGTCAACAATAATGATCAACGATTCCATTAAATTTATAACAGATATATTAACGGCATTAGACTATGATATGCCAGTTAATAACGCTCTTGTTGTTTTACCGAAAAGGGAAAAGGGTACTGTAAGTAACATTGTAAGAATATTTAGAAATAATAAAGTGTTACCTCCTTCACTTAATAATTACACCAATTACTTACCAAATATTGAAAATACGTTAGAAAATTTAACATACAATATGGCTAAGAGTCCGATCACAGAAAGATTGTATAACATGAAAATATTACATTTGAAACTTATGTCCGACATAAATAAAATAAAAAAGGTCATATCTTTTTTAAAATCCCGTCGAGATAGATACATAGGCGAATCGAGTGATGAAAGGATTGCAACAAAACTAAAAAACGATATTATGTCCACAAACCGCAAAGTTAATGAAATATTACATTTGCGATTTATAGAAAGAGAAATTTTTAAACACAAAACTGATCATAAAATTAAAGGGATTGATAATCACAGAAAATATTTGCATAGACTAAAAAATATAATTCGTAAATCCAAAACAAGTCTTAAAGACAAAATTAAGACTCTTTTTCTCCACAAACTAATTAATAAAAATACTGAAAAAATCAACAAGACGGTTTTAGAACATCAAGCAACAATGTTGAGGTGGCAAAGTAACTTTAACATGACAAGGAAAAAGCGATCACCACGAGGATTTGCCAGTTTAATGAATAGCATGAAAAACATTTTACCAAGCTATCTTAGGGGTAAAGTAAAACCGGTTGTAGAAGCAAAAAAGAATAAAACAAAAACTTTGAAGGCACATGGTAAGATTCTAAGATAATTATTTCAGAAAATAGCATAGCTGATATAAAATTATTAAGCTGCTACCCATTAGCTGATTCTATTTTAATATAATCAGTTTAAAAAATGCCTCCTTTTGAAAAATTGTTCCTTTGCCATTCTGTCTGGTAGTTTAAAAATGGCGAACGATTGGCCCAACGGTGGTCAAAATCCACAACGTTTCGCCTGAGTTTAATACAGCTGTTTTATCTGTTCTAGTCGCAATGGCGTCAATGCTTGTCATGGTCATGTTCCAGTATGAACAATAAGATAGCAGTCAAATTTATGCATTTTCCGTTTTCATACGGTTGGCAACGCATTATTTATATAAGTTATACCATCCGCAATGGTTGTCTCTTTCCATCTAGAGAGTCATCTGTTTGTTTGTTAACTTCTGAAATAAAAAATATTTAAAAAACAATAATTCTGCCACCGGCTTTTTCACCACTAGATCCATTTCCAAATTATGCGGAATAAATTATATTAAAGAATTGTTTATTCAAATCTATATTTAAATAAAAATAAATCGGCAAAATGTTTGTACCCGCATAACTTCAGAATAAATTCACCAATTTCAAAAAGTAATTTTTATAATTGTGTTCGTTACTGTCTCATAATATGAAAACTGAAATTGAAATCTCATAATATGAAACTTGAGAGAAAATAAAATTCATTGCAATGATTTTCTCTTCTCTTTGAGGCAAATTGATCCAGCTTACTATGGATATTTTTATTACCACGCCATATTCTAATAATAAATATATTACAATAATTTATCTAACCGCAAAGTTGCGCAAAGTTTCGCCGTGTTGGTCCCGGCCTCCTTTGAAGAATAGGCCAATTGCCGTTCTGCCAGGCAGGTCGTAAAAGGCGACCGATTGGCTATCGAGTCACTACCATCGTGGCTACTAGGTGGTAGAGTTCTGCATTGTCTCGCCCGGGTCTGGTACCACCGCCTTACCTATTCCTGCCGCAATAGGTTGCGGTTTGGAGGGTAAGGTAGCCGGTAAACTTATGCATGTGGCATTAGACCTCGCCACAAGATAGCAACGCACCATTAACATCTTTGGTGTCTATAGGCGATGGTTGACTCTTTCCATCAGGAGACCCATCTGATTGTTTGCTATCTTATGACATAAAAAAAAGTAAGAAATACACGCAGCTATGCTCATTTTATAAATGTTTGTCGATATTAGAACCTAAGCTCCTTACATTACGGAATCAAAGTCACCTTATTGACGAACAGGGACAACAATGATATACATCTTTTCACAGGTAACACAACCAAAAAGACTCGACTTAGCCATCGACGAAATAAAAATCCTAATAGACATCGTCAAAATGCGACGCGACGTAGTGATACCGCAACACAACGATACAAAAATGAAGCGTAAAATATCGAAAGCACAATGCAACTCTATAAAACAACATTGCATTATCATAAAAATATGACGCCAGTACCAACTTCATTTGAATTTACCCCAGATTTAAAACCATTACTTTGAAATACATTAAATTACCTTAACTTTTTTTATTTAAACCCATGATATTTTCACGCCTAAATACCTTACGATATAAATATATACGCCTAATACCTACTTATTAATGAAAACCTTGCCTTGCTCTTCTTAATTATATATCTCATTTCCCCCTTGTTTATCCACGATATATTTTTTAGAAGAAAGGCTACTAGGCATCTATTAGTCTTACTAGGGGAATATTACGATCCCACCAAAAACATTTTCATGTACAATGTTGCCAAGGGGAGTGCACACGGCTTGCACTGTAAAAAAATTATGATCATATATGAGGCCAAGCTTCTAACACTTCATGATCTAACTCCCATGCCTAAACCCTACAATGAACTAGCTCTACATGTCCTAACACTACGTATTTTAACTCTACATGCCTACATACTACATTACCTAATTCTACAAGCTCTTAACAACTGCTTACCGCAGCCTCGATGTACTTGCTTAACAGCTCTGTTTGTTGCGCAGTTGGCATCTTGGACCGCTGATGATACTAGGGCTTTTGTCGAGATGCTCCGATTGTGGAGACAAGACTATGTTGTTAAATTTGTTCCAGTCCACAATCTGTTTCGTTCTTGCAATTGTCATGGGAGGAGGGAGTCTAATTGGAAAATTACTGTCCTATGGTGGAAGTCCAACTTATGTAGTACTTCTATGGAGCGTACTTTTAGAGTAACGTCTCCTGCGGCTACGCCTACTGTTTCTTGTATTAGGATAACATTTATGTTGTGGTTGACGACAAATTCTCTAATTCAATCTATTAGGCCAGGCCCTTAACGTTGTATGACGTGACAGTCAGAGCAAAGACAAAAATCTTCTTGCGTCTGATTATTATTGCGAGTAGTGGGGTGTAACCCCTGATTGTAGTCAGCGGGGCTGTATATTTTAGTAAAATAAATATATGTTGACCGGGTGGGTATTCTGTATATTCGTGTCTAAACGCCGCCAACTGTTCAAAGTCAATTGCGTGAGCGAACTGTAGCGCTATTTCTAGATCTGCGTTACTGCTGTTTAGTGGCAGTAACACAGCACTATTATTTGTGTGAAACTGAACAGAGAATAAACAAACAAACTAGATAGGACTACGAAAACACACCGTTAGGATGATTCAATTTTCCTTTCGCCATCTAGTATCACGTTGTGGAATTAATTCTACTTAATGCAATTTTTTAATATAGACTTGAACTCGTACGTCGTACGTAGTGACTATTTATAATCTGTGCAAACACACACCTTATTTTAGGACGTTGGGGGATTTTAGAAAATCTTGGCCTCTCTAATACTAAATTTTAGGTCTGTAGCATAAAAAACAACGGGTCTCATACAAACTTCCATCCCCTAAATTTAGGGGTTGGGTTAGGTTAGGTTAAGTTTTGAATTTTTTTTTGTGTAGAAATATTAGCTTACATACCCAGCTTTCTAGGATATCGGGAAGTGCCCTATAATTTTGATAATCATAAGTCAGTCAGTGAGTGACAAAATTGAGGTTTTTTACATGTTAATGAAATCTAAACTATAACAGTAATGATAACGAAATTTAGCATGTTTAATAAGTGCGCTATATACACCGTATCTTGTAAATTTTGGTAATCTAGCATTATCGAAACCGAAGCTAGAAGGGTTCGAAAATTCGGCGAAACGGTTCGAGAAAAAGTAGGTAGTGCCCTAGAGCTTCGCTTGACTCGTCTTGGCGACTCAGAACTACGGAATCAGAACTATGGAAATGTATTTTATTTCATACTATCGTCTGCTTCATTTATTGCTCTATCGTTGGTTTCATCGAATTTAAAATCAAAAATATTCTAAAGGAGCTTCATTTCAAAAATAAAATAAACGACATATTTTAAAAAAGTAAAAATATTTATAATTTATGTAGAAAAATATGTACAATTCAGCTTAAATTTCTTAAACTCATCAACTGCTTTAATAAATGATCTTGACTTGGTTGAGTTTCATCCTTTAATCCTTCAAACCTAATGAGAGGTTCATTGAGGGCGAGCAACACTGTTCTCTTCGGTTTCAAAGTTTCTTTATCATTTTGATGAACCACTGAAAATATTAATTTCTTGTTATTATTGATAGTAAATATGACGTAACCTAAAAGAGTATGATGATATCTATAGGTATTATAATAAAGAGGAAAAATTTGTTTGTTTGTAACGAATAAATATTAGTTTCTTGTCATTATTTATTGTAAATATGACGCAACCTAAAAGGGTATGATGATATCTATAGGTATTATAATAAAGAGGAAAAATTTGTTTGTAACGAATAAATATTAGTTTCTTGTCATTATTTATTGTAAATATGACGCAACCTAAAAGAGTATGATGATATCTATAGGTATTATAATAAAGAGGAAAAATTTGTTTGTTTGTAACGAATAAATATTAGTTTCTTGTCATTATTTATTGTAAATAGACGCAACCTAAAAGAGTATGATGATATCTATAGGTATTATAATAAAGAGGAAAAATTTGTTTGTAACGAATAAATATTAGTTTCTTGTCATTATTTATTGTAAATATTTATTATAAATACCTAAAAGAGTATGATGATATCTATGGGTATTACAATAAAGAGGAAAGATTTATTTGTTTGTAACGAATAAATATTAGTTTCTTGTCATTATTTATAGTAAATATGACGTAACCTAAAAGAGTATGATGATATCTATAGGTATTACAATAAAGAGGAAAGATTTGTTTGTTTGTAACGAATAAATATTAGTTTTTTGTCATTATTTATAGTAAATATGACATAACCTAAAAGAGTATGATGATGTCTATAGGTATTATAATAAAGAGGAAAGATTTATTTTGTTTGTAACGAATAAATATTAGTTTCTTGTCATTATTTATAGTAAATATGACGTAACCTAAAAGAGTATGATGACATCTATATGTATTATAATAAAATGGTAATATTTGTTTGTAAAGGAAAAATTTAAAAGCTACTGGAACTGTATTAAAAATTATTTCACCAATGTAAATCACTAAATAATATTTTTACTTAAAAAGAAGTCATGTTTACGCGGGAGTGCTAGTTTAGGAAAAATAATCATGACGCCTATACAGAGTTACTTTTAAAGGGCCGGCCAAATTTTCAGAAGCTGTTCGGAATCGATAATACGTTCGATTTATGTAATAAAAAAGTAATTAAAAAAAACAAAATTTCATTTTAATCTGACACAAAAAACAAAACGCATGAATATAATGTACTTAGAACGTCAGATTACAATATATAGTTATTATCGTAATTATAGGTAAATGTAAAATGACACACTGCCAGAATTACAGAGTTCATTCACAGGTCTAGGTGCATCGAATTCATTGATTAATTGGGATATTTTAAAAGAATATCTTTATATAATTTTGTAATAATTAAAACGCACTTTTAATTCAATATTTCGTTCCTAATTTTAAAATTTGGTCGGACTGTATGTATAGCCCTGTATAGTTAAAATAAACAGAATATCAAATAACCTGCTGGGTCACTAAGATTCCCCAGTTTACGATAGACAGGTTGACTGGTAAGACTGTACAATGACTGTACAAATTGAAAGAAACAATATTAAAGGTTTTTTTATGTAACCAATAAAAATATAATAAAAAGAGAATATTGCCTAACATATAGTGTAGTAATATTCAAAAAGTATGGTCACCGCGCTAGTGCTAAAAAGTTTTATCTTTAGTTTCGCAAATCACTGTTTGTAAACAATGAAGATTGATCTCTATGCATGAGTAATACGGGTATAATTAGGTCAAAATTGAAGTATCAATTTTTTACATATTCTGTATTAGAATTAAATACTGAATAATACTATTATTTAACCATGTACAGTCTTTTACTAATCAACCTGAACAAATTTTATACTGATGCATGCAATACATACCATTAAAAATATTTCTAGAATTCATTAATTCATCCCTTTCTTTATCGACTATGAATTTTTTAAATAATTCTCTTGCTATTTTGTCGTTTCCATTTTTAAGAAGACTTAAAATCCTTTTTGCTACATTATATGTTACAGTTGAACCTGTTCTCTCAACATCTTGTAATTCTAAATAAGTTTGTATTTTATTTATCATAAGCTGATTTAACAATTGTTGTCTTGTAAATTTTGTGTTCCTTTTGTTTTCGTTTGATGAATCTTCTAAAATTAGAGGAAGTCTGAGATCTCGTTTAAAATCAAAAGAATCTCTATTTCTTGTATCCTTAGTTTCATCTAGTGTTATAGTAGAAAAGTCGGATCCTTTAATATTACTAATTCTATTTAAAATTTTACTATCTAACTCTATACTGCTTTTAGATTTTTCAACAAACTGTTTAATTTCCCTTTGCTTATGTAACGGTAGC
Organism: Apodemia mormo; assembly: GCA_036924255.1. NCBI lineage: Eukaryota > Metazoa > Arthropoda > Insecta > Lepidoptera > Riodinidae > Apodemia > Apodemia mormo. The sequence goes on from JAUPFN010000025.1 coordinate 21,235,931, forward strand.
CTTAAAATTACGTCAATTATTTCTTTTATATTTTTCAAAACGTTTGCGCGTTTCTTAGCATCAATTTCTAGAGTTTTGAGTAATACCAATTTTTCGCTTGGCGCAACTGTAGATAATAAAAGCTTATTTTTATAGGAAGCACTATGTGTGTCTACTTGTTCTATCATTTGTTTAACTTTCTCGTAAGTCTTTGGTTTTTTTTCGTTTAAATTTCTACGATTATTTTTTATCATTCCATTAATATTTTTGATAACACGTTCCCATACCTTAGCCGACTTTGGTACTTCTGTTTCCAAGACTGTGTTCATTCTTCTTGAAGGGAAGCTTTTAAATTCTTGTTTCATAGATTCAATCAAGTACTCTATTTTTTCCATAGGATCTGGCACAGGCTTAGCAGCAGTGTTGTCATTTTTGAGATTTCTATCATTATTTAAACCATTATATATACATGGCAGAACATCAGCAATATTAATACTTTTGTATTTTCCTTTTGCATTATTCACATTTTGTAGCTGCATAAGATCATCAATGATTGCTTTTAAATGTAATTTTAAGTTATCTTTTGTGTTTTGTAGACTATTTTTATCGTCACCGGAAGTCCTTATAGATGGTTTGGATGTAATGTATGGAATTTCTGTTGTAGTACTCGTAGTTGTAACTTCGACTTTATTTTCATTATTCATTAAGCCTATAAAATCAATAAAACTCTTAATTTTAAGGAATTCTGAAAGATTATAAAGTATTCCACCTTTAATGTGACTGTTGAAGTTTATTTCACTGGTTTGTGAGTTTTTGTTAAATAAGCAGCCGGGATTATTTTCTACATGATTTAAATAATCCATTATCAATTTATCTTTGCCTGTTATATTTAAATTACCCAAATCAATATTGTGCCTATTAAGTAAATATTCCTTAACTTCATTTAAATTTTCATTTTTAGTCACCTTTTTTATTTTACTAACAATATTCTTGTTATTGTTTGGCAACAAAAACTTTGATATTTTTTCTAAAATATTTCCAAAAAGTGAAAATGAAGAATTATCTACATCGGTCAAGCCTTCAATGATATCTATTATTTCTGTAGGTTCTTTCATATTATTTAAGCTTCTTTGTATCTTGTCATATTTGTTAATTAAGTTTAAAACTTTATTTAATTTTGATACGATGTCCGGTTTGGTGTTTTGATTTTCTCCAGAATCTATTTCGGTTTTATTTTTTCCAGTTTTATTTTCATTACATTTATTTTTACTTTTAATATGTTGTGTTACATCCTGACCATCGCTATCGGTATCTTGTTTTTGTACATCAGAATCATCAAAAGTTTCACATACAGATACATTTTTAACATTTTTATTTTTATTTAAGGTATCTGACAATTTCTCCAAAGCATTTTTTAGAAACATTTCTTGCCGTATACTTAAAGGATCTTTAAATAAGTCTAGTAAATCATTAATTTTTTTATGTTTCATTGCATCAATTTCAATGGAACTCTCTTTGGAATCTTTTTCCATATTCCACAGTTTATTTAGCAAATTTCCAGCTATAAATGCTAGTGCAGTAAGAGTGTCATTTTCAGGAGTAAAAGTAATGTTAGACATTGGAGTCACATCTTTGTCACCTATGATTTCCTTCCCACTTTTAAGCTCATTTACAACTAACTTTGATACTTCCTTGTCCTTTAAAGTTTGAGAATAGTTTCCTAAGACTTGATTCAAATTGTGATTATTCTGTATATTTCCGTTAAGAGTCAATGGATCTATTTTATTTTCATTAATGTGATGATCGTATTCTTCAGGTTGATTGTAATTAATATGTAACGAGGTAGAACCGGACTTGTTAGATTTTTTAAATAAAGTTGTTCTTCTAGATATTTTTGGCACAGCGGCTGCCGCTATTTTCTTTATATTTACAGTTCCAGACACATTTGTGCTTTTTAACGTATCTGTAAATAAATAATATTATTCTAAAAGATGACAATTTTCAGGGTGAATCTGACGTTCTGATAAAATCAAAAAGTTAGCTAACACCCCAACTCCTCAATTACTTACAGAAAATGTAAGTCAGTGTTCAGACGTATTTGACAGTTTTGTTGCCCTGAAAATAATACTGTATATAAGGCAGAAAGATGCCTGGTGTTAGAGGAAGACATCGGAGATTTTTAAGCTTTCAATTTAGAGTCACAGAGTATGTATGACACTCAGTTTACTAGGACTGATGTATAATCAAGATACTATTATTATTACAAGCGTGTAAGTGTTGGTGTATAAATTATAGTTACTTCTTTATGATTGAATGGCTGAACAGATTCCAATAAAATTTAGTTTATAAAGGTAGATAAATTTTCACCTGTCTGCTTAAGATACCTAAACAACTGCGAAAATTTTTATGACTCGTCTTCTAGTAGTCGAAGATATTACCACTACTAATTGTCTACTGTAGCTGACATGATTGCACGTATTTTGTATAAGTATTTTAATATAGCTTGTAACTATTTACAAATTGTCTAAGAAACTTATAACTATGCAAAACATCTCTGATGATGCTGTTTTTGTCGAAACCGTTTAGATGTGTATAAATAATAATATAAAATAAAAAAAACTAGAATTTAGAAGTGACTGTCTTTTACACGAATCTGTAGCTTAAGTATTTTGGTAGCCACAAATAAATTTTAAACAGATCATAGAAAACTTATGGAACTTTGAAAATCAAGTATGGTAATATACATATTATAAGACTTTCTAAGTCATAGTCATATCTAAAGTCTCTTACAGCTAGTATAACTTGCACATGTCCGATTTTTTTATTTCTATACTTATTTCGGGTTCGATTCCCGGGTCGGGCACATAAAAAGTAATTTTTCAGCTTTTCTGAGAAATACAAAGTTGCCCGGGATTGGAAAGTGCCCGGTTGGCGATAGACTTGCCACCTATCACATTTGTGGGACCAAGTATCTTCGGCTAATCGTGGGTGCACTCGTTGCACCTCTGCCTACCCCTTCGGGGATATGGGCGTGAAGATACTACTTATAATTATTCATTATCTTACCCTCGTTAAGTTCATCCACTGTATTGAAAAATTTAACCGTGTGGTTCGATTTGTTTTCAACTTCTGCTTTATTGCTAACAGATCGTTTCTCTCGGTGCATATAAGCATTTATATCTTCTTTATACCAAGGTTCTTCATCTAAAATTAAAATCAAAGTTAACACCTGCATATTAAAATTAATTTAAAAATAATACTTACCGCCGTTGATTTTGAAAAAGAGGTGCAAAAATCAAAAACGTGCTCATAGTGCAAAGTTTAATAAATAAGTCAGTGCTTCCTTCTTGGTATGGCAATAATGTAACCTGCAAAAATATTACAAGTGCCTTAAATTATGGAAAAGGTGCAGGTGCTAATAATATGCTTGTGTCCACTAAGAACGAATCGGATATATTGTTGTTTTTAATGATTAATTATGATACGTAGATAATAAAAAACTAAAATATTTGATATAAAAACTAATGTTATTTATAGGTTATAAATTCAGCAAAAATAGACATTAAGTCCCGTCACAGTAAACGCGAATCTGGAAGCGTTACGTCACGCCGTGGTTAAACGTCATCGTGATGTATTTTATTAAAAACCACAGAGTACGTAATGTAGATGTCCACGGCGTGATGTCAATAGGATGCCATGACAGTCCAGCCCCCCAATGCAGGTAATTGAATTGAATTGAATCAATGCGCTTAGGGCTTTCACACACATAGACACAATAGAACGTCGAGACGTGCTACTACGAGACATAATATTATTTAAGAAAATGTGTAATAGTCTTAAATGCTACGACTCGATTGCCGTTTGATTACGTGAATACAGGACCCAGAACGTTTTAACGGTTTGTTTTAATTTCAATTTTAAAACGCGAAATTTTTAATATAAATGTAGGTACGTGTTATTTAAAAAAATAGTTTTTTGGTTAATATACCTAATAAAGTAAATTATTAAACAGTTTCTCAAATACATATAGTTAAATAGTTCATTTTTGATGAAGACAATTTAAAATTCATATTTTGATTATTAATAAAAATATAGATTTTATTTATTTTTATGAATAAATAAAATTTATATAAAAATGAATTCCAGCAATAATTGCATAACTTTGAAATAAATGCACCAAATATGATATTTTTTTTTGTTGTTTTCTTTGTTGTTCGGAGTAGATTTGTGTAGTGGAAAATTTTAAAAGAATCTGGGATTTCTTTCAGTCTCTTAATATGAAAAGTGAATGAGTGAGTAAGATAGAGAAGATAGTGAGAGGAATATTTTATATCTTGACCAAACCGACAACTTTTTTTTCTAAAAACTTGTAATTTAGTCGCCCCGTTGGCCGAGTGGGTATCGAACATGACTATGCATTATTGGGGATCGGGTCCATTTCCCAACAGGGACAAACATTAATGTGATGAGCATAGATGTTTGTATTTCTGAGTTTGGGTGTTTATTATGTATTTTACAGTATTTATAAATGTATTTCTACGTATTAGTATCGTTGACTGATACACATACTACAAACAAATAACTTGCTTACTTCAGGGTAAAATCATTCCTGTAATTTATTCAGTGATATTTATAATTTATAATCTTTTTGTATTGTAATTGGAAGATTTATCTCATTCTTTTCATTAGGTACACCACCCATGCGAATCCCGGGCAGACAGCTAGATTAAGATAAAATAAAGTTAAATTTTACCAACCGATATGGCTAAGACAGCCTCAAATCTATACAGGATTACTTTTAAAAGTCCGGCCAAATTAAAATTAATAGAATTAGATACAAAATATTGAATTGAGAGTGCGTTTAGATTATGATTGTAAAATTATTGCAAGATAAGTAATATAATAAATTCGGTTAAAATATCCCACTGAATTCATGAATTGGATGCACCGAGTCTTGTGAATGAACTCTGTAATGCTGGCAGTGTGTCATTTTACATTTACCTATAATTACGATAGTAACTATTATGTACTCTGCCTCTCTTAGTATATTTTTCCCGGTCACTTTTAATTTGTTTTTTGTGTCGGATAAAAATTTAATTTTGAATTTTAAATTATTTTTTACATTTATTTATTCAACACTTTATTGTACACAACAAAAAAAATATACATAACAGAGAATAACAAACGAAAACAGTACAAAAGGCGAGCTTATCCTTAATAAGAGTTAGCTGTAAGATATTACAGCTAACCCAAGATTGTGAAATACAGTGTTAAAACAGAATAGGTAGACAGTGTACAATTTAATTTAAACAAAAAAAACTAACTCTAATTAATTATATAATAATTTAAAAAAAAAAACAAAAATTTGGTTTAATGGATGCTAATTCTAACTTGCAGATAATAATCAAAATAAAAACAAACCTAGTAATTTTGATCAGACGATATATAATGAAGTCTCAATTGTTTTTTAAATGAGCAAAGTGATGATTTTTTATTACATAAATCGAACATATTATAGCCTCTGAAAATTTGCAAGTCTCTGAAAACCTTTAAAAGTAACCCTGCATATTATATAAATATATTATAAAATATAAGTAAAGAGAAAGCTTTGTACCCTTTTTTTCGTTATCATGCATGTCCTGGGCTGAGGGTAAGGTAACCTTCCAATTTGAAATACGACAGCGACAAACACCGTTGCTATTATGGCAGCAGAATAATAGTGATCAAAGAAACGCTTAAACTGAACTATTAACCTAACTTAAAATTGTGCTAGAGATGTGCCGTTACAGTGCCGTTATAGTGTGCGAGATAGAAGGTAATTGAAATAAGTATTATATACCTATTAATGCATCTTCAGAACTGTGGCTAGGAGGTAACGGTACAAAGCGTTTCTTTGCTTTTTGCATTTCATGCTGCTTTTTTACCTCTGAAATAATAAATTTAGAATAGAATATTTTATACAATCAAAGACTTATTTGTGATCTTAATCGATACTAATTAGCTGTGAAACTTTATTTTTATACGCTTAAGCACTGATCTTGTGCTAAAAATAACATAAAAATGTTTCTAAACGAAGATAAATCTTTACACCGCTTAGTTAGCTAGTTAGTTAATTTGCTATATTAAAAATTCGAGGCGTAGCTTTAGGGCTTATATACACGAACGGCACGTTGCCAACGATAGAGTCAACTGAAACCATCGACATCGTCAGCGACGATCGTCCTCCTACAGCAGCATTTATAGTTGTAGCGTGCCGCGTCATCAGTTTTGTCGATCGACTGCAAATAGTCCCGCGAGGGTATCGTTTAGGAAAGCGCAATTATCGTAAACTTATGCATGTGGAGTTACCATCCCGCCACAAGGATAACAAGGGAACATTAACATTGTTGGTTTCTATAGGCGATAGTTTATCTTTTCATCACGAGAGCCATCTGCTTGATTGATATCTAATGTAAAAAATACTCATATTCTTACGAATAAAGACTATTTCTTTTTTTTTTTTCCTTTCTTGATGGCAAAGTATATGAATACATGTTGCCAGTAACAAACAGACCGAGAAACTTATACAATAATATTTTATAATCAAACCGTGACGAGAAAAATTTTGTATCATTCAAAAGAGTACACTTTACGATTTATAGGTAATAAATTTACAAATTGAACAAAAATTATTTTAAAAAAAAAGAAGTGTAAAGTTACAGACAATATTACAATATAATATATGTAATATATATATATATATATATATATATATATATATATATATATATATATATATACATATATATATAATATATTATATTACAGTATAATATATTACAATATAATAATTATAATTACAGACTATTTCTTTATTTTAAATCACAAAATGATGTGCCTTCTCTCTCTTCTTTTCGAGTTGATCGGCTAGGGTTCCGTACCCAAAGTGTAAAACGGGAACTTATTGCTAAGATTCCGCAGTCCGCCCGGCTGTCTGTCTGTCTGTCTGTCCCAGGTTGTATCTCCGTAATAATTAGACAGTTGAAATTATCACAGATGGTGTATTTCTGTTACTATAAGTGTTAACTACGAACACTTATAGTTTTGATATGTCCATCCGTCCATCCGTCCGTCTGTCCGTCCGCACGATAGCTCAGAAAATGCTAATTTTTTGTTAGAGTCAAATATACCCCCTTCATCTGCCAGCTAAATGGTTAGTTTTGGGGATGAGAAAAAAATCACGGTAGTAGTAAATATATAGAAATTAAAAGGAAAACTATCATGGCACTGAAGACTACAAGTTTTTGAGTAATAGTCTACCAACTTATAAAATGTATTTGAAGAAGTTTTTACAGGCGGTGAATCTGTCGTGCTGATATATCCGTCATTGAAGTTAAATTGGGTGAAATGTTCATAGTATGAAACAAAAAACTTGAGAGGTGTCAAGGGACACCCGGATGGAACGAAGTTCCTTTTATTATTATTTACAAAAAGCCTGTATACACACAACAAAAATAATCGTCGCGACACCACACTGTTCAATGCGAAATAGAAATGAAAATATCTGGCTTGCTTTCTATAAGAGAGAGAGAGAGGCAGACTTACAGCTTACAATACCTTATTATAGCAAAAAGTGTCGTGACAACTTTTCGTAAGATTTTTTCCATCTAGCCCATTTCACAACGCGCGATAAGGAACTTCGTAGAATTTCGACCCACGGTCGAATTTCGGCACCCGGTCGAATTTCAGAACCCGGTCGAATTTCGGCACCCGGTCGAATTTCGATCCGCGGTCGAATTTCGGCACGCGGTCGAATTTCGACCCACGGTCGAATTTCGGCACCCGAAATTTCGACCGGCGGTTGAAACTCGGCAACCGAACGAAATTCAACACTCGGTCGAATTTCGACACTCGTTCGAAATTCGACTGTCCGTCGAAATTCAACTTTTGGTCGAAATTCGACATTCGGCCGAAATTCTGTATAAATGTCGATCATTTGGCACTAGAAAAAAAGTAAACTCAATCAAATAGTAGATAGACTCACTTTCAATGCACGAGCTAAAGCGAAGTGACTGGATATTTCTGTGCTTACAATACTTACTATAGCAAAAAGTGTCGTGACAACTTTTCGTAAGAATTTTTTCCATGTAGCCCCCTTTCACAACGCGCGATAAGGAACTTCGTTCCAATAAAAACGCTCTTTTAGTCCGTATTATTGTGATGTTCGCTTTTTCGTTTTTCGTTCGCGCGCGCAATTTCAGAATCCTACATTTCGCGTGGCCCAACACGCATTTTATCAATTTTTAGAGATAATGGAACGGAACCCTTCGTACGCGAGTCCGACTTGCGCTTGGCTGTTTTTCTTATTAAGCGTCATTTAATTTGCTTCACTTTACTATAAAATAATCTTGCCTTACCAGAATGCAAGACATCCATCGTATATGTAAAATTATTTTCATCCGACATTTCATCTTCGTCGCCTTCGTCTATTGGACATTGGAATACTTTCTTACATTCCCATTCAGCTCGTGCATTGCAAGAACAGGTTGTGCATCCACCACATTTATTATCTGGAAAATAAATTAGGGAATAAATAATCTTATAGTTCGAGCAATGGACATTGCCTTTGATCTTTGCCATTTGCCCTTGACATTGCCTTTGATCCGATTCGGTAGTAATTTTCCAAAAAATATCGACTCGTCAAAATGGCCTTTGGCCGAGTCTTTGTTTACAAACAGTGATTTGAAAAATTTGATGAACTATAAAACAGGCGTATATAACCAACGCGGTGACCATATTGTTTAAATATTACGACACTAATTTTGTTGTTTTACTGTGTAGTTAAAGGATATTCTCTTTTATTTATACTTTTATTGGTTATATATGACCATGATTTTTTTTTTATTTAAGATTTTAGCTAGCATACCTATTACAGCCGAGTATTTATTACTTGAACAAAAGTATTTGACAGGGAGGTGAATAATAAACAAAATATAGAAAGTATTTAATGCATTACATTACCAAGCACCCGGCACATTCTTACCTACCAAATACAGTTGCGCAATAATAGATGGCGTTGTCATAAATTAACTAAATATTTTTTTAAATAATTGCTTACCTTCAGTACAGTCAGAATATCCGGACACAAAGGGTACACATTTGTCAGCATTTATATCGCCCACTGGAATATGCAGATTATGTAAGTACCTATTACTCGACTACAGACAAAAATTTACGTTAAGAATATACATTAGTACTGTTTCACAAATTTATGCAAATTATAAAGCTTCATTTGACTCGCCTCTGTGGTCTAGTGATCCATCGTTGGCGTTTACCACATGAGGTCCCGGGTTCGATTCCCGGGTCGGGCACATTAAAAAAAAGTGTTTTTTCAGTTTTCTGAGAAACACAAAGTTGCCCGGGATTGGAAAGTGCCCGGTTGGCGATAGGCTTGCCACCTATCACATTTGTGGGACCAAGTATCTTCGGCTAATCGTGGGTGCACTTGTTGTACCTCTGCCTACCCCTTGGGGGACATGGGCGTGAAGATATTTTTTTTTATAAAGCTTTGTAAGTAAAAGAATTTTCTAAATATGTAACTACAAAATACTGCATAAAAATAATTCTTGTAAATTGACATTTATCTGTTTACACAATTATTTATAATTTGCTTATACTGGTTACATTTTACACATGTTAGATTTTTTATACCTACGTTATTTCATTTGTTTTTTCCGTTTACCTGTCTATCTGTGTGTCTTTTCGTCTGCTTGTCTTATTTTTTATAATATTGTTTATCCTTTGTTATCTATCTGTCTTTTTTACACAGGTTATAATATATACAACTATTTTAATTTTTAGCGTGTTTTAATGCGTGTTTGTCAAAATGTTTGTCCATTTGCACATTTGTCCATTTATCTTTTCGTTTGTTTGTTTTTTATACATTTTTGTTTTTTGCTCATTTGCTTGTCTGTTTGTTCGTATGTCTATCAATTTTATCAATTTTTCATTTTCGTATTTTGCCCGTTTGCGTGTTTGGTCATTTTGCTATGGTTTTCACTGTTGATAATGATAATACCTCGCAGTCTAGTTAAAGTCGATTAAATGAGAGCGGTGATATAGTAGCAACAATAATTTTATTTAAGCCAATCAATTATTATGGTACATTTTCTTTCATATTATGTGATATAAATTAAACAAGTAGTAAGCAAGTAGATGGCTATTGTACTGATAAGAAATGCTTGTCATTTGACACTATATTCTCGTGTATGTTGGTTTTGAAGTAACTATCTCCGGTGTGCAATTTTATTTAATTGATGCTCTTAGGAAATTGAGCTATCTTGACCTTAACATCATTAATGCTTTAAGAAATTATTGATATAACTGATGCTCTTAGAGAATTTTGACATTACTGTTGCTCTAAGAAAATTTTAACATTACTGATGCTGTAAAAAAATGTTAACGTCACTAATGCTCTTTGAAAATTTTAACATTACTGATGCTCTAAAAAAATTGAACTATTTCATCTTAACCTTATTATCGCAAGTTTAAACTTCAATTTTAATATGCATCGATATTGTTCACAGACCACATGTTGATATTGTTGTATTTTTACAATTATGGAAAATACTTAATAATTGTTTATACTGCCATAAAAGCGGGCCGATTGTCAAAAAATATTTTAATGAAACAGTACAAATGTATTTTATTGACATAAGTGATGTTGGAGTTCCACCAAATAGCTATACTCTTTAAATCGTACACTAGCTGGCCCTAAGTTTCATACAATACTTGACCCCCCTATTTCGTGAATTTCGAAAATTCCTTTCTTATGTCTCCTAGATATTTTTTTGCTCAACTTACTCATGGGCTAATCCGGCACTTCTTGTTTCGAAACTGTTCGTTTATTGTAGTCAAACTGCGTCTAAATTATCATTTCGTAACGAAAAAGATAGCAGTAACTTATAATCAGCAGCAGAATGAGTGCCATTGTTCCTATTTTCCACGTAAATGAGAAAATGGATTAAATTTGGCCCGATATCTGGTGTACATGAAGTTCAAAAATATTTTTTATGTCATAAGATAGCAAATAGGCAGATGAATCTCCTGAAACAAAGAGACAATCCTCGCCCATGAACAACAAGGATGTAAATTATGTGTTACTATCCATGCATAAGTTTACCAGCTACCTTATCCTCCAAACTGGAACACGAAAATGACAAGTTTTAACGCTTTTATAGCAGGAAGATGTAAAACATTGGTACCAAACCCGAATAAAACTTTGCGAAATTCTACCACCGCATGAAACTTTAATGCAGCGCTGTCCAAGTCAGATACCACCCTGGGCTAGTATGAATTACCAAACATATTGGAGGGCCGCAAAGGCAATTCACAAATTTCCAAATAAAAAACCAATAAATATTTAAAAAAAAATCAAAGAATATTGATAAATAACTATACATAATATAAGGAATATAATATAGGGAAACACACAAATACAGTAAATATATTTATGTAATAAAACATATTAGTTGAAAAGACGAGCGTATTTCGTAGTGAGATTTCTTACCGCTTATCCGCACGAAAAAGACAGTATAAATTTAGTGTATATTGCGATAGGTTAAAAGCACTTCGCGGGCCGCACAATCACATGTTGTGGGCTGCATGTGGCTTACCGACCGTGCGTTGGACAGCTCTGCTCTAATGCATGCTAGTGATTAAGTTTTAATCGCACCAAAAAAAATACATTTTAAAGGAATAAAAAGTAATCTATGAATTAATTAATCCTGACCACAGTGTACCTGAAGGCTAAAAAATCCAACTGTCATAGCTTGAAGAAGTGACAAACTATCACATTTCTAATATAAGTAGTATTCGTGTAGACAATTTTTACATCTTAAGTAGGGTACTCACCTAGCCGTGTTACAAGCTACGTATCTGTAAGTGAGTACGTCAAGCTCGTGCCTCTCACTCGTAGAGCGCAATTAGGTCCCAGTGATACATAATATCTTACATGTCAGACGGATAGGTGAGTATCCTGCTTTACGGTTCTTGTAAATTATTTTTAACTATCATTAACATTTGGTGTGTCTAGGTGATAGTTGTCTCTATCTATCAGGAGTGCCATCTGCTTGTTTGTTATCTTATGATATAAAACTTGTCATTTAAGATGGCCGTGGCTCTCTCGCGTAACTGGATCTCCACTTTCTTTAAATCCTTATAGTACTCATTAATAACACGGTGTTCCGTAAGTGACAGAGTTTTCAAAATTGGTCCAGTGGTTTCAGAATTTATCCATTACAAATAAATTAACCATTTGTTTTATTTATAATATTAAAATAAATAAATTATTGAAAGTCCAAAATATGTCTATCATTTCCCTTCCTTGTCATTTCTTTTCTTTCCTTTTTTCAATCCCTTGTATATTCTACACTTTTTAATGTTGGCACTTGGTGTAACTCCACTTCAATACAATATTTATCTATTAATACACTTTTACTGTTTCGCAATAAAGCAAATGTAATTAATATACAACAGGCTTCGATTAAACATCTTCAGGGCATTAATAACTACGTAATTAAAACAACTTTTAAAATTTGCTTTTAACTATATACAAATATGTGTTTTAACACTTATCTCGTGCTAGAGAAAATTTTAAAAACGTAACAAATAAGTTTTGACACGAGTGGATTTGAACGGGTGCCTTACTTAAAGCCGGGCAAAGCTTTGACCAACTGAGCTACGTGTCGGTGGTTCAGCGTGATTGTATTGATCTAGCGATCAGTAAAATCGACGGAATCGATGACGAAGCAAAAAAAAATCTCCTCGTCGAACCACCAACACGTAGTTCAGTTGGTCAAAGCATTGACCAAGTTCAGGCAAGCAATACCAGTTGGATATTAATTATACTAAATTTATCGTGAAACAGTAATACGGAATATAATAGATAAATATTGCATTTTTTCCTTACCTGTTAAATACTATGACATCCAGATCAAGTCAACATAACTGTAAATTATAATTGTTGATTATAAAACATTACCTATTTGAAAACAATGTAGCTCAAAACTTGAAACAGAAGCGCTTTGCATGATCGTTTTGTGTTTGTAAGTTCTTTTTTTCATTATTTTTGGATATGTATTAGATGAAATACCGTAATAATATTGCTAAATTCAAAATGATCATGAAAAGGGCTGATTTTTTCCAATGTTTTTCATATAATGTTTTATAATCATCCAGTTCGATGCAATATTTGTTTAAAATATTGCAAACAGTATGTTATTTCTTTAACAAGTATGGGACTTATAATCAGTATTAGTATTTTATTTAATTCAAAGTATGCTTTAAAATGTAGTAGTTGCTTATAAGAAGTCAGTGCAGCTGAAATATTAACGTGTTTTAATGTAAATCGTGAATAAGTGTGCAAGTCAACCATAAACGTGCGAAGGGAAAAGTGCAAAAATAAACGTTGAAAAATAAATCAGCATATTTAAAAAAACAATTTTATTAATGTCTCACAGTATAAAAATAAAAAAATGGATCTGTGCGAAATTTTCCAAAGCATAAACTTTTTAATGAATTACCATCCCTAATATTTATTTACGTGAATGAAATGTATAAAAATGGCTCTAATTTACATCCTTGTGAAATCCGTTATAGTTAATAATAAAATTTAAGTTATTATATTATATTGTATTATATTGTCTATTGCCTTGAGAATTTGAATTGTTTTATAAAAAATCTACTAGTCATTATTGACAATAAAATCGACATAATCCCCTCTTGGACTATTTCCTAATATATTTTCTCTAGGCATCTTCCTACGCAGCTGGCGAATCTTGTTCCGAATATGATTGTGTAGATTACGCCGATGTCCATCCGGATGACCGCAGCATAATGTATCTCCACCTGCAACCAATCTTTCATTTACTACTCACAGAAATACACAATACAAATCTAATAAGAAATGACAATATGGTTAAACCTAAAGATTGGTTGCAGTTAGATACCAAAACTTCATTAACTAAGTACACTAATCGAACCTATCGAGCCCGTAATATAGAACCGACAAGACAGATATAAAAACTGAACCCATAAAACTCAAAACAAAACACTGATAACAATAAAGTAAAGTAATATAAAATTGCAAAGCAACCTAATTAAAATTGTAAATTGCATGTGACTTACTTTTTATTTGTAAATAAAAAGTAAGTCACAACTGACTATGTTTTTTGGGCTTTCATTAGGGCCAACAATATGTTTCAATAACAATAAAAACATTATTACGTGAGTGACTTTTATTACGATTTACTCATTATGACTCAAACCATAAAAAATATTTCTACTTATTACATTAAAAATTATTTTGATAGGCGAAAAATGCTCCTTTGCAATTCTGTATTACTTTAGATGAATTTGATAACCTTATTGTTATAAATTGATTATTTGTTAGCTTCTTAACTAAGCCGTTAAAGCAAAACTCGAATCATACCAATATCTAGCAACGTTGAGAACCCTTCATCCATATTTCTCCTCAGCCTATAAGAAAGCTGTCTAAAATACCCTGGTCTATCTTGGCCGAATAATGTTTTGTATCGTGCTCGTGCACCTTCAATACTGAATTCTTTATATAAATCACAGTACCAAGCAGTCCTGTTGATACACATCACATCTCTGCCAGAGGTAGAGCATATGCAAAAATAGCAAACATCTTTTGTAGAGTACACATCAAAGGCGGTAAATTCTTTTACTTCTTGGGATCGATTTATAGTAGTGTCGTTAGGGTTTTTATCTCTGGTATAGTAGGATGAACCTCGGGGACATTTAGCATTAGGTTCATAAGGGATTTCATCGTAGTGCCAAAGATAATCTGTAGAATGAACTATGAGTTAATACCTAATACTAACAGTCAAAAAATTTGCCAATTGGTGTAGGACGTTTTCGAAGGGTCTGAGAGGACCCTAGATTGGATGCAAAATATTAAATTAACTTAACACCAATCAAGACACTATAAACGAGCTTTTATTGCTTTACACTCGCAATTATCAAAAAAATTAACATACTGTGAATGAAGGTTAATTTAATTGATTTTGACTTAATTGATTTTATAATCAATGTCTTTTCCAGTCTCATGATCAAATTGGTTAGGGTCGTCTGAAGGTAATACCAAAAGTCTCTGTAGACGATATTTTTATATGCAGAATAATGAATGTAGAGGAACCAAGACTTAATTTCTCGCACTCTGTTATTTCTGCCTAATCCATAACATACAAAATTTATACTTTTCTGTGGGCTAATACAATTTGTAAATGTATTAAACGTATTAACGTTTTGTAGAGCTAATTATAGAGCTACAATTTTAGATCATTTTCAGGGTTATTACTAAGTAATAAGAACAAAAATATTATTTATGATCTCTTATAAAATAATCGTGGTAAATTCAACTGAACGGCTGAACGGTCTAAGATAAATTCTAAGCTGTATGTGAACAATATGAAACGTGACTATAAAGACATGATTGATGGAATGTATCATAGATATAAATTTGAAGGCTATATACTTAGTTATTACTAATTACTAAGAGATGTTCCTTAACTTATTCTAGGCAGGTAATAATTATTACAACCCTAGTAATTATTTCAACATGTAGAAGACATGTTAAGTCAACACTTACTATTACTATTACTTAGTATCACTAATCTTCTAAGGGAGCCCAGACATTTTTCTGGAATATTAGACCATCTGCTGAATTTTTGAGAATTAACGAATTAACAGGATCTTACCGCGATTACTTGAAGAATTATTTTCCCGATATTGTCGAGGTGACTTTCGTACGGTTTCAGTAATACGAACAAACGAATAAGGAAGAGGGTAGACAGCTTGTCTGCTCATAATGTTTCAATTGCCCGCAACTCTTCAGTCGCCCGTGATGAATGTGCTTGTAACAGCGCCGAAATATCGGGATAAATGTAGCCGTCAACTTATGTATGTGTTATTAGAACCCCGCCACAAGAATAGCAACGCATCATTAAAATCTTTGGTGTCTACAAGCGATAGTTATCTCTATCTATCAGCAGGATCATCTGCTTGTTTGCTATCTTATAAATATAATATTTAAAAAAAGAATGACAGATAAAAGATTAGGAAAACATATTATACGAATATAATGCGAATGTGGAAAGATATAAGTAACAAAAAAGGCCAAGACTGACGTACCATGATCAAATTGATCAAATACTATCCAGGGATGACCAAATGTCAAGAGCTTTTGAAACCGGTATGCAAAAATATGGTAATTTTCTGTTATGCTAGTAACTATAATAAATGTTTCTAATAACTATCATTCTATTAGCATTAATATTTTTGCAATTTTTTCGAAAACAATATCGCTCATTTGGTGGAACATTGGCGTACTTACAGATTTACGTATTTTACAGGATATTTTTTTAAATGAGTTATTAGTAATGAGGTCTTATTATGGCAATTCGTGCTTATTTATTTAAACAATAGTTATAGTATTTTAGTATTATTAAAACTTAACTTTTTTATCATAATCTATCAATCAAGCAATCTTTGACATATGTATTTATTTCGATTTAAAAATAAAATACATTTCCGCAGATGTTTCACCCATTGAGTGATACATCTTTCATGGATTAAGTCGTAAGGGTAAGTTCTAGCTAGGTATCAGGTACCACGAAAATTTATTTAACCGGTGAGGCGTGGTAAGGTAATAAAGTTTTCAAACATCTTCATAAATTTTCGCCCTCCTGTTATTAATTGGGTCTTACATTTCCCTGATAAAAGCTTGTGTTATAGCGTGATAAAGTAATAAATTCCATTTCTATTTTTAGCATCTACAATATTTAACTATTAAAACGTGATTTATTGGCAAAGTCGATTTTCGTCAATAAAAGTATGTAAAAAAGTATAAAAAAATATTTTTCGATACTTATTTTACTTACGTCATGCCCCCCTTTAATAGACGATCTCCCATCCTGCCAAGTCCTAAAGAATAGACCATCTACTATCCTGCCAAGACCTGAAGACTAGACCATCTGCCATCCTGCCAAGACCTGAAGACTAGACCATCTACCATCCTGCCAAGACCTGAAGACTAGATCATCTACCATCCTGCCAAGACCTGAAGACTAGACCATCTACCATCCTGCCAAGACCTGAAGACTAGACCATCTACCATCCTGCCAAGACCTGAAGACTAGACCATCTACCATCCTGCCAAGACCTGAAGACTAGACCATCTGCCATCCTGCCAAGACCTGAAGAATAGACCATCTGTCATCCTGCCAATACCTAAAGAATAGACCATTTGCCATCCCGCCAAGACCTGAAGACTGGACCATCTGCCATCCTGCCAAGACCATCTGCAATCCCGCCAAGCAGTTAGTAAAAGGCGAACGCTTGGCTACACATGCTAATGTCAAAGTGATTAATAAGTGGTAGAGTTCCACAACGACTCACTCGGGTGAAGTACCACCGCCGTACCTATTCCAACACAATAGCATCAATGTTATGGTCGTTTCCGGCTTAGAGGATAAGGTTACTGGAAAATTAATGCACGTGGTACTACTACATTCCGCCATAGGGATAACAACGCTCCATTAATAACTTAAGTCGATGAAACTTTCCAACGAGGAAACTATTTGCTTGTTTTCTATCTTATGGTGTGAAAAAAACATAATAATTTAATCTTTCAGAGCCAAATACTGAAATTTTGAACAGCTTAATCGATTTTTACAACACCCATAATTTTCATAGATTGTTAAATATTATACTGCAGCGCCCTCTATTAATTTACTACCGTAACACCTATTTGAGAACACTCACTAATCAACAATAAATCCGCTATTGAAAACCGCATCTCATTCGGACTAGCAGTTTTGGTTTCGGAGAAACAAATGTTAACTGCAGCACTCCATGGCGAATTTTCGTAACATATATATAAAAATATACACCAATCAAACTAGAACCCATCACTGAAAATTGCGTTAAAATTGGACTAGTAGTGTTGGAGATAAAACTGTTTACTGCAGCGCCCCCTGGTGAGTTGTTACCGTAACATTTCTAAGAATATGCACCAATCAAACTCAAACCCATCACTGATGAAAACCGCATCAAAATCAAACTGGTAGTTGTGGAAATAAATGTAACATTGGTTTGCACAAAGATCTCACCCCAAACGCATATACCGTCTGCGTACCGTCGTGAGTAAAAAAGAATAGATTTTACCAAATTTCAATTATAAGGGATATAAATTTACTCGGCGCAATTCTCGAATTTAAAATTTTATATACGTGGCACGAATTTTTAAACCCACCACTTTTTTATATTCATAGTGACAACAAAAATTTCAGCTGCACTGATCTTCAAATCCACAAACAAACCTCTCCTGATCCTAAAAGCCAATGTATCTTCATGACGGTAAGGAATATTTTTCTGCAGTTTTTCTGTCAACATAGCCATTCGAATACATTCATTTATATTTCTCGCAGGCCTTCGTGAACAATATTCCATTTTTCCATCAACTGAACAGACACAGACTTTGCATTTTTCACTGCTATTTTGTCCAGCGTTCATATGAGATCTCCTAGTTTCCCCATCATCCACAGTATCTTCACCGGAATCCTCATTCTTTAGACCTTCTTTGGCCTCTTCAAGTTTGATGACAGTACGTCGTGGGAAACATTCGAGACCTAGTGATTTCAAATCCTCCTCTTTCGGTGGATAATGTTGAAAACCAAAATCTAAAACGTTTATATCAAGATCTGTTGTAGACTAAATTATATTTATAATAAATGCAGTCAATTCTTTTATATAGTATTCCAGTAATAGATTGATAATTATTTTATTTTATTTAAACACTAGCTATTGCCAGCGACTTCGTCCGCGCGGACTTCGTTTATTCCGCACAGCACCTGGCCGCTAGGTGGTAGCGTGATAATATGTAGCCTATATGTTGACCTGACCTGTTAGTTATTCATGCAAAATTTGAAGTAATTCCATGCAGTACTTTTTGAGTTTACCCCGGACATACATACAGATAAACAGACAAACAGATAAACAGACAAAAAGACAAACAGACAAAAATTCTAAAAATTATATTTTTGCTTTGATATCGATTGTAGATCACGCCCCAAGTATTCTTTTAAAAAAATATTCAATGTACAGTTTTGACTTTTCTACGATTTTATTATATGTGTATAGATTATATTAATGAAAAAGCCGTATCATCAGTAATTAAAAATTGATCTTGAAATGTTGCATCTAGAGACTTTAAATTCGGAGAAAGTAATAATTTGTTGACTTTGAGGACAAAACACTTTAACTTTAGGTCAAATCGATAAAACTAGGTAATATAATTTGTATAAACTTCTTTCTTTAAAAGTTTATCAATAAATTAATACAACTTTACTGCGCCACGGTTTGAACGCTTTCTAATCGCGTTCAGCTTATACGTAACAGTCCATGTCCCTCGGTCACCTATCCCCTATCCTAGACATGACCCCACAGACCGTTAATTAACTCAAAGTTCAGTTAAAATCACTCTGTTTAACGAGTAATTTCTATGCCTTTTGTTACAATATCATTTTCAGCGTTTACTGCTTAATAAATTTTATGCCAATACCAATCATCCATCCTAGGCATGATAACACAAAATGTTTCTTAACTATAACGATCTATTAAATTTTCAGTCGCATAAAGCTACGAACTTTCTGGATGTCCTTTTAAAAATTTGAGTGCACAAATAATTCCGAAGGACCATCTTCTATGCCAAATTATCAGCTCCCCAAACTTAGATATGATGACCCCTACTTCAAACGTTGCTTAACTACGAGACGATATTGTGGCAGTGCTGATTGGTACCACCTGGTATAAAGTGACATCATTACTGTGAAGGTTGATAACGTCTCACAAGGACATCGAGAGGGGAAGATCTTCCCACAAGGTGTACTTGCATGGGGGCCAATGTTCAGATGAATGAGAAGCGTTGAAATTTGCATATAGCGTTACAATATAAATAATTGTAATATCGCGATTTAGGATTTTTTTCTTGTATTGTTGTAGAATGCTTGACCGATACAATATATTCTATTAAATTAGCATTTACGCCTACCAGCGCTTATCTAATTCGGCTAATTATCCTAACATTTTCTTCTATCAAAATGATTTATTAATAATATTTAATTAATCTTCATTTAAAATATTCATTGCAATATTATCATTATCGAGTATTTATGGCATTATTTATTACGCTCACGATCAAACCATCCGAGATATGGCCTTACAAAACGCTGCTTAACAACAACGATTGGCTAAAAACACTAATCAGTGCTACACTTCATACTTTTCAAGCCTCAATTAAATACTTAGTACTTACCAGCTCCAACGATATCTGCAATGACGACTACCACGGCGACGGTGACCAAGAGCAGTTTCACGTTCATTTTCCAAGCTTATCTGACTTATGATTACATTAACTACGAATTTCCCTTTTATTAATTTCCGCGTGAATGAATCTACTTATGTTTTATTTTAAGTACAGGGACGTATTTGTCGGTCTTTTAATTAACTAGACATTTTATGCGCACATTATCTGCTACTGGCAAATTCGCTCACGTTAAATTCTATTTTATTTTTTCATAAATCAATAGGAATTTGATTTTTGTTTTGAAAATTTCCCATTCGATTTCAAAATTTTTACTCAAAAACTCGAAAGTCTAAAATAATGTTTTGACTCCCAATATTACTAAATTATTTAAAAACTACAGCTACACACATTATAATATTTATATAGTTTAAATTTAAAGAATACATAGCATTTTCTGATGCTTTCGTTACGCTTTGTAAAAACAAGTTTAAATTAGCATTTGGGGTGCTTATTTTCTACAAAACCAAATAAAGTGAGTTAATGTCAATCACATTGTGGGACTAAGTATCTTCGGCTAATCGTGGGATTGTACCTCAGCCAACGTCTTTGGGGATACGGGCGTGACGATACTAATATCAATAAATTAACTATGAAAAAATGAAAACGAAAAAATATTTATTTGCAAGAATATGGATGTCACAAATTATTAAAATAAATTAAATTACCATCATATTCTACCATAATATGGCGTGCAAACATTTTAATTTAGGTCGATTTGTTTACGCGGCCGCACACTGAGAAATTCCGGCGGAAGAAACTCAGCAGGCGCCTTTTTCTTTCTATTTCATGTATTACAATGATATGTATTACAATTTACTAGAATTATTTCACATCAAAATGTTTATTTAGAAACGAAATTTATGTTATATGTATTTAGAAACGAAGCCTACAGGTTTCGCCACACGTTAAAAACAATTATGAAACGATTGCCGATGCCGTGACGCATCCGCATCGCCATCCGAACGAATAATTATTAATTAAGAGGTTATGTCCAATATAACATATATATATATATATATATATATATATATATATATATATATATATATATATATATATATATATATATATATATATATATATATATATATATATATCCATCCGCATCGCCATCCGAACGAATAATTATTAATTAAGAGGTTATGTCCAATATAACATATATATATATATATATATATATATATATATATATATATATATATATATATATATAATAAACAATAATAGTATACAAAGCATTTTTTGAGTTAAAGTTAGTTACTTAGAAGAGGTTTTCTATTCTATGATCAATGTTACGGTCGAATTTCGACCAGCTGGCTATCGTAAGTAAATTTAAATCCATCCCTGTATTACACGAATGAATGAAATCACAATGTGGGCTTTGTTTCAAATAAAACGAAATGTCAATTAACTTGTTATCGCCAGCCGACACCTGCTTGCTGCATCTGGTGATGTAATCTACTTGCTGGCCCACGCAGCTTCGTTCGCGGATAAATGTAAGAAATAACATACAATATTTCACCCTATATCATCATTTTTTTAAATCATTACATTGCAAACAAACTAATGGCTCTCCAGATGAAAAGAAAAATCATCGTCTATAGACAATCAAAAATGTTAATGGTGCGTTGCTATCCGTGTGGCGGGATGGCAATAAAACATGAATAATTCTACCTTACCCTCCAAAGTGGAACACGACAATGACACGCATTAACGTTATTGCGGCAGGAGGTAAGACCCTGGTACCAAATAACGGTGCGAGATATTACGGAACTCTATCACCTATTAGTCATGATGTTAGTAACACGTATAGCCAATCGGTCGCCTTTTACGACCTGCCTGGCAGAACAACAGTTGGTCTATTCTTCAAAGGAGTCCGGACGAACATGGGGGTGGTCTTAGGGGACAAATTTCAAAAAATCCAGCCGCAAAAGCGTCAATGATTGTCATTGTCATGTTTCAGTTTGGAGGATAATATAGCCGATAAATTTATGCATGTGTCATAACCATACCGCCACATGAATAGCAATGCACCGTTTCTCTTTCCATCTGGAGAACCATCTGCTTATCTGCTATCTAATAATATAAAAAAAGACATTAAGATGAATAGAATAGCTACGGCGTAGACTTTTAACCGACTGCCCAGAATTTCACCATCAGACATCGCGACAAATTCAAAATTTCATCCTCACCGCCTCGATGTCTGGAAATCCAAAATTGTGTTATTCGCGAGACACTTTTTTCCCCGCACTATTCCTCTGTAGAACCAATTACCGGCAGGGGTTTTTCCAAGCGGATACGACTTAAGCCCCGTTTTCACTTTGATTAGTTCGAGAGCGAGTTTTTAATGCAGGTGCTTAGTATTAAGCAAAAAGTACGTGAAGACTGCTGTTGATCAGTGCGAGTGATAAGTATTCAGTGTAGTAAATGTGAGTAGGCGCTTATTACTAATCACTCGCACTGCACAACGGCTGTCTTCACGTATTTTTTGCTTAGTACTTACGACCTGCATTAAACACTCGCACTAATCAAAGTGAAAACGGGGCTTTAGGAACCTTCAAGAAAAGAGCCTACTCTTTATTAAAAGGCCGGCAACGCAAGTACAAATCTTTTGATAGTGTGGTTGTCCATGGGCGGCGGTGATTACTTGCCTCCAGGTGAGCCTCCTATCCATTTGCCCCTTCTCAATTCGGAATTAACTTATTACCTCACAACTCTCATTTATGAACCGATTTTGAAAATTCTTTTTTTGGTTGAGAGGGTATACTCCCCGTGTGGTGTCATTTTAATTTGGCGAAGATCTGGTGCAGGGTTCCGGAGATACAGGAAATAGGATGTCGGTTGCTGAAGTTTTACTACGTTAAAAATATCATTTAAGGCGCATCATTTTAAAAATATCATTTAACATACGCCAACTACGAAATATACTTCTTTTGAAAGCCTACTTCTCCTAAACCGTTAATCCAATAATTTAAAAAAAATATACATTGTACGTAAAATATAATTAACTTTAAATTTTAAGTTCGTTTTTTCTAATTTCATTGTGATTTTTGACAAAAAAAATCGAATATCTCTCTTATTTTTACGCAAGAATTTTCTTATAACTTCCAAACTACTGAAACGATTTAAGTGATTTTTTCACTTTATTACAGACAATTTATTGCTTTATAAAATTTAATTTCAATATTTTACAAAATCATTATAGTGTGCCATTAAATCAATAAAAACCTTATTATTTCATTCGCGGACAGCGCTCGCTACGAAAGTCAGTCTCAACCTCAAGTATTGTATACTCTTTGGTCAGTCTCATAGAGAATGGGAATTTTATATTTAATGTCAGTCTCCCGGTAGCGTTCGTACGAGGAGGCTGTGTCGCACGACAGCGTATACCGCTCTCCACATTAGAGTCAAAGAGTAATAATACAGATAGTGCATTTGGCACAGTAATAGAGTTGTGCTGTTTAAAAATTGGACATTTCGTTTACGCTTGAACGTTTTTTATAGTAGATAATAAGTTTGGAGCGGGAAGGCTGATTTTTTACAGAGGTTGTTCTTATGATGTAATTTAATCCCTTAAAGAGGTAAAAGGGGCGTTAATGATTGTATTAAAAAAATTGTTTATTACTTAAAATTTAGCATTTATGCTTTTTAATACAATTTAAGAAATTCGTATTTTAGAATTTTTTTTTTAATTTCATCCATTAAAAGGGTAAGTGTATAAGTTTGTGTTAAAATAAAAAGTTTATACTATCTAAACTCTCATAAAATTTAGTACCTGCTTATTCAATTCAATCCAAATTGAAGAAACATGCGCGTAATGAAGTTCGGAGTTTCATCCCTTAAAGGAGTAAGTGGGTGTTACAATTCATATGAAAAATTAAACGCTTATGGTCAACATAACTTGAAATTTGGTACTTATGTTCTTCAACACAATTTAAAAATTATATATTTAGGGATTTCATACATTTTATTCCTTAAAAGGGTAAAAAAAGCGTTTGTGTTTGTATGAAAAATAGATTGTTTATTGTAGAATATTGTAGAAATTATTTAAAACTTAGTATTTATGTTTTTTAACGCAATTAAATTAATACGAGTTTAAGATTTTTTAAATTTCATCCCTTAAAAGGATCAAAAATGTGGTTAAGTTTGTATAACAAATAAAATTTGTTTCATCAAAATCTTTTCAAATTTATTAGTTATGCTCTTTACTTCAATTACATAAACGTGCATGTAAGGAAACTTTGTGTTTTATCTCCTAAAGAGGTAAAAGAGGGTATTAAGGGGCTGAAAGCTAGTACTTTATCAACAACTTTGTTTGCGTGTGGACGCTGAATAATATTTGAGACTATTCAGGTACTTACCTACGTTTACGCTTGAATGTTTTAATATCTTTAGATGGATAAGTATTTTGTAAATATTTTGTATAAGTGTACAAAAAATAAAACAAATAAACAATGAATATAATTCAAACAAACGACTCAAAAGCAAAACTCTGAAGAAAAAAGATAAAAAACCGGTACTATTTGAAGGTGGTGAAGTCTTCGCAACCAGCATGTTTGTGTGAAGAGAGTAATGAACGTGCAGGAAGCAAGAAAAATTTGCAAGGATCGTGACATATTGCACTCGGTTCTCTTTGCCTACCTCGTAAAGGGACTGGCGTGAATATATATCGTTGTTGTTGTTGTTTTAGCAATAACCAGGACCGACTGCTTTATGTGCTCATACAAGGCATGGAAGTGGTAACACACCACCCGCCAGACTCCAAGCTGCTACTGAGATTTTAGAATTTTCGAAAAATACCTTAAACCAAACTTTAGGTTATCACCTTGACTACGAGGCAATTATTATAATCAGTAGTTATTTTTTTCGACCTTGGTTTTTTGCAACACATCAACCCGGTTTTGGAACTACCGCTTTACATATTCCTGCCGCAATAGCGTCGGTGTTTTTAACTGTCGTGATTCGGTTTTGAGGCCAAGGTAAACATATGCATGTAACATTCTAACACTGCTACATGAATAGCAATGCACTATTAACATTTTTAGTGTCTACAGGCGATGTTTATATGTTTCTATCAAGAAAACTGTTTACTTGTGTAATGATTTAACTTGTTTGTAATGGTTTTATTCGTCAAAAGAACATGTTTCAATTGTGTTATATTAGAATAAGTGACAAAATATGGCAACACTAGGCGTCATCTTCCTATTGGTTAGTTGTAAAACGGCGGGACAGAACGCGGCAAGATGGCGCGTAGTGGGGCTTACGATATGAGAGACCTCATTTTCAGCGACAGACGGTTCTGAGCCATGAGCATGCTATAGTAATTTAGTACTATAAAATATTTGATAATTGTATTGAAAATAGCGTCATCTAGGACACGGATTGAAAAAGATTTTATTACTAAAGACTTAAGATCTGGATTCAAGGTTTTTGCCACTACATACGAATATTAAAAATAACCTTTTAATGTCTTAAATATATATTTTTAAATAATATATTACATTACATTAAATTTTTTAACTATTTGAACTATAAACACATATTGTTTTGTGGTAAATACGCTTATTTTTCAAAATAACAAAGTTTGGCTAATCTATCAAACAAAAAACAACACAATTACAAATGGCGTCGTCATGGTGTTAAATGTTGATACTCGTGCGCATTTTATTATTGAAATTCAGTTTGTTTTGTGTGTTTTAGTGTTATTTTCATTGAGCTTGAACTTTTATTCTCCGGATTGCTTAATCGTGACACAAAACTAATATATTGTGCTATTTATTGTGAGTTAATAAAATCTTAAATTATAATATGAATGTTTTAATTCTGAATATATAACATTATACAGCGTGGCAATCAAACGAAGTTGCAAAAGGACTTGTCAAAGTTACATTTTGTTTGAATGGCACGCTGTATAGTGTTTGATAAATTCCTATTTACTATTAAAATTTCAATAAAAAAGTAGGTACCTATATTAAGCTGCCGAAACAAAATA
This sequence comes from Apodemia mormo, assembly GCA_036924255.1. NCBI lineage: Eukaryota > Metazoa > Arthropoda > Insecta > Lepidoptera > Riodinidae > Apodemia > Apodemia mormo. Next base: position 21,262,330 of record JAUPFN010000025.1, read on the forward strand.
GTTCTCATGCTATAAGATAGATGACGCCAGTAGTACGCCATTATAGATTTAAAAAGTTGGCTATCTATACCTATAGTAATACACATATTTATCTATGGCCATGAGCTCGACAACTTGTGAACACTCAAGTCTATAATTGTAATGTTAAAATAGTCTGCAAGAAGTACATTAAAGAAATATCAAGCTTGTATTATATTTTATTCACGAAAAATCAGACGTGGAAGTAACCTGTGTGCCCACAAGTCTTCAAAGGTAATCCAGCACTTATATACAATAATGTATTATGTATTATAAATATATTACGGGAGTAGATTATTAAAAAGCATATTAAAATGTGCGATAGCATAATTAAAAATTCAAAATTGTACATTTTTCATATTAATAAATCAGGGTTACATGTGATGATAAATACAAGTACTTTGAGCCTGCTTTGCCAAATAAATGGCGTGCAAAAAGAAAAAAATATATATTTATTTTTATATAAAATTACAAATTACGTTTAAATACTTTTAAAATCAATAAAACTCAAAAAAAAAGAAGTCAGAATAGATTTAAAAATTAATGTCAAATGAGAATTGAAATAAATTAGATTAGAATTAGAAATTGTTATTTTAAAAGAACATGCGCTAAAGTAATTGTGATTACATCAAAATAATAAATATACTCCTATGTCTATCCTTCTTTAACACGTGGTCGGGGCTACTCTCCGATCGTGTTATTCCTGTACCCATCCTGTACCTAACACGTGGTCGGGGCTACTCTCCGATCGTGTTATCCCTGTACCCATCCTGTACCTTAACACGTGGTCGGGGCTACTCTCCGATCGTGTTATTCCTGTACCCATCCTGTACCTTAACACGTGGTCGGGGCTACTCTCCGATCGTGTTATTCCTGTACCCATCCTGTACCTAACACGTGGTCGGGGCTACTCTCCGATCGTGTTATTCCTGTACCCATCCTGTGTTTAACACGTGGTCGGGGCTACTCTCCGATCGTGTTATTCCTATATCCATTTTATACACCCTTAACATGATTAATTAATTTATGCCCAAAGATAGCATTTGAGTTTATTTGTTACAATTAATCAAATCTTCAAAAAAAAAAAATAATGATAGTAAAAATTTAAAATAATTTACATGCCACTTCTAGCTACAAACAATACATGATCGTAGCCGCAGTATCATCCGATTGAATGTAATAGTATTTTGTTAAAACTACCCACATGTTTGATAAGTATTTCTGAGAACCGAGTTACTGTTTAAAAATTAATATTAATAGCAAACTCAAAGTACATACAAAAGCATTTCGAGCGTTCGAAAATTACATAACTTCAATTGTCTTAATAATATAGTTGTGTCCTGCTATACGTGAAATAGTATGCTCGATGAAATAAGTTATTTCAATTTTACAGTGTAAAGTAAAATATATTTGTGTGTTCTATACCAAAGCATAGATTTTTGAGCAGCTTAAAAAAAAAATTAGAGTATTTCAGTTTTTGCGCAGTCGTATATTTTCAAAACGATCGTCGATTTTGATCTTTTGAATAGCACTCGACTCAATTATTTAAGTTCTAAAAACTTTTATTAACTTCAAAATTGATTGAATGAAAACCAACGAAATAATGTCAGTCATGTATTAATTTTTAACAAAAAAAAAATATATCGTTGATAAATTCCAAAAGAATTGAGCAAGGAAAATGAGTAAATCCTATTTACGTTATTTGACTCAGTTTATGAGATCAATTTGAAATCAATCTGTTTACTAGTGATTGTAAACAATCTAATATTTGAAAAGCTATAACTTTACACAACTTGATTCGGTTTTTATTTTGGTAGGGCAACTGCATCCGTTTTTAAATATTTTAATATTGTAGACATCGCAGAACATTATATATATTCAACTTTTATTCAAAGAAATTTACTCCTATTGGAGACAAACATTGATTATAGCGCCAATCATTAATTTGTGGCGGTAATGGAAAACAAACTAGATGTTTCACTAAACGTGGATAAATATATAATTATATTAACAAATAAGCCATGTAGGTGTGCTTGTTTATAGAAAGAGCCGAAACCATGTAGGTGTGTTTCGAGATATACTGAAAATAAGCCATGTAGGTGTGCTTGTTTAGAGAAAGAGCCGAAACCATGTAGGTGTGTTTCGAGAAAATTGAAAATAAGCCATGTAGGTGTGCTTGTTTAGAGAAAGAGCCGAAACCATGTAGGTGTGTTTCGAGAAAACTGAAAATAAGCCATGTAGGTGTGCTTGTTTAGAGAAAGAGCCGAAACCATGTAGGTGTGTTTCGAGAAAATTGAAAATAAGCCATGTAGGTGTGCTTGTTTAGAGAAAGAGCCGAAACCATGTAGGTGTGTTTCGAGAAAACTGAAAATAAGCCATGTAGGTGTGCTTGTTTAGAGAAAGAGCCGAAACCATGTAGGTGTGTTTCGAGAAAACTGAAAATAAGCCATGTAGGTGTGCTTGTTTAGAGAAAGAGCCGAAACCATGTAGGTGTGTTTCGAGAAAATTGAAAATAAGCCATGTAGGTGTGCTTGTTTAGAGAAAGAGCCGAAACCATGTAGGTGTGTTTCGAGAAAACTGAAAATAAGCCATGTAGGTGTGCTTGTTTAGAGAAAGAGCCGAAACCATGTAGGTGTGTTTCGAGAAAACTGAAAATAAGCCATGTAGGTGTGCTTGTTTAGAGAAAGAGCCGAAACCATGTAGGTGTGTTTCGAGAAAACTGAAAATAAGCCATGTAGGTGTGCTTGTTTAGAGAAAGAGCCGAAACCATGTAGGTGTGTTTCGAGAAAATTGAAAATAAGCCATGTAGGTGTGCTTGTTTAGAGAAAGAGCCGAAACCATGTAGGTGTGTTTCGAGAAAACTGAAAATAAGCCATGTAGGTGTGCTTGTTTAGAGAAAGAGCCGAAACCATGTAGGTGTGTTTCGAGAAAACTGAAAATAAGCCATGTAGGTGTGCTTGTTTAGAGAAAGAGCCGAAACCATGTAGGTGTGTTTCGAGAAAATTGAAAATAAGCCATGTAGGTGTGCTTGTTTAGAGCCGAAACCATGTAGGTGTGTTTCGAGAAAACTGAAAATAAGCCATGTAGGTGTGCTTGTTTAGAGAAAGAGCCGAAACCATGTAGGTGTGTTTCGAGAAAATTGAAAATAAGCCATGTAGGTGTGCTTGTTTAGAGAAAGAGCCGAAACCATGTAGGTGTGTTTCGAGATACACTGAAAATAAGCCATGTCGGTGTGCTTGTTTAGAGAAAGAGTCGAAACCATGTAGGTGTGTTTCGAGAGATTACAAATGAAATATTTGGGTGGGCTTAGTTTGGCGAACTAACTGAAACCATTCGCAAGGCGTGCACCGTAGATGACACAAAATTAGAATGATGTAAAGCAATAGATAGTCCGCATGATCAGCTCGAAGATTTCATTTATGCGTACTAGAGAGAAATTTGAATTTAAGTGTGGCGGTAAGCGATTTAAAAGTAATGTACCATGTATGAAAGATCCTATGTTCACGGCGTTCAACAAACGTCAGCCACTAAAAATGATTACAGCAAAATGAGATACGCTCAAACTTACATAAACAGAAGGATTGGGTAATGTGATTTTTCATGGACATTAAATCGAAACTTTATAATTGACTAGCTGTTGCCAACGACTTCGTCCGCGCGGACTTCGTTTAATCCGCACAGCTCATCCCCATAGGTGATAGCGTGATAAAATGTTGCCTATATGTTGACCAGACCTATTAGTAATATTCATGAAAAATTTGGAGTAAATCCATGCAGTACTTTTTGAGTTTACCCCGGCCATACATACAGACAGACATACAGTCAAACAGACAAAAATTCTAAAAACTATATTTTTGGCTTCGATATCGATTGTAGATCACGTTCCAAGTATTCTTTTAAAAAAATATTCAATGTACAGTTTTGCCTTCCTACGATTTTATGTTTTTTATATTTTATTATATTTGGTACCGGATATCAAAAAATATATATTTTATGAAATTATATATTGATGGATACTTTCAGATAAACCCGACGAGCTTTATTCGAAAACCATTCAATACGCAATTGGCGTAAGATTTAGAATCGTAGATATTAGTATCCGTCTGATAATATAGAAATTTTAGTTTATCGGCGCACCCACTCTGCTGTCGCGTCATTTTGTCGCGTTGCAAGATTCAGTAAATATTTGACAATATAGTGTTTCGTCAATATATAGGTAGTTCTAGCTTAGACTAATATCCGATTTACAATATCGTAACGATGTACAGTTTCAATATCTATACATTTTGTATCGCCTACTCCTAGTAAACATATGTAATATAAGGCGAATTGACTGATAAGAAGCCTCAAAGTTTTGGTTGTATAGTTCATTATGACAATATCTGATCTTATAGGAAAATGCATTATTCTTAACTACAGTCATTCCACTTACATATACACATACTTAAAGGCCGTCCACGCGGACATATTCAGAGCTGCAAACACAACACACACGTACATAGACAAGAGGATTTAATAAAGAGTTTGTACTGTTATCAATATTAAATTTCAGCAATGGCGGATCCTTCTGCGTCTGAATATAAAGCGCCGTTATCTCTTACTGGAAGTCAGATCCAGAAAGCTGTAGAGCTGATGTCGTCGTTGCAATCACCGAGACAAAGTCGAAACAGATCGCAGGCGGAAGTCCCAAAAGAACCTTATCTATCGGAGTAATCGTGGGAAATGTAAGAAAATCGACACCAATAATATCGGGTGTAAAAAGAAGATTCAAAGACGTAGTTATTATTTATTCGCGGGAAATGCTAGAATTATGTCAAATTACACTAGTTGACCAGCCAATTAATCTCGATTGTTACTCAAGGTATGAAATAAAATGTTTTCAATAATATGACGTAATTTCACATTGGATTATGTTTAGTTAAATTCATGATTTTTTTTTTGAGAATTATCAGTTGTCACTCTTTGTAGGACTAAGTATTAATTTCGATTGAAATTTCATGTTCCTGTAGTATTTATAAATACTAGATTTTATATTTTATGTAGTATGCGTATTATAGGTAGATTTATTGTAATAGTAAAATCACACGTTCAGGTACTTGGGAGTAAAATCAGAAATTATTAAACGATAATTTATTTCTGAGGTTGACTTAAGGGTACGATGTAGACCATTTATGACTGGTACTAACAACCTAATTAACATTACTGTCAATGTTATTATATATCACAGACCACATAATACTAATAGACGTGGCGTTAGGCATTGAACGTGTAGTCGTACATATGAGCGAATGCTCATATCAATGTCAAAAGTGTGGCAAATTATATAGGCAAATTGACACTAATTGTAATTAGGTTTTTATTGTTGACGTACTGTTGTATACATTCTCGTATTTATGTCGGTTCAAAATTTAGCTACGATTGACGTCTAACAAATGTCTTAAGGCGCCTCCTATTTTATTATATATTATACTACTGGCCTGTTACATGCTTCGCGACGTATCATTTATTGAATTCATTTGTTACAAAAAAAAATGTGATAAATGAAGAACCGCTGTACCGATTTTGTGCAAACTTCACATAAACCATCTACTAAACAGTCCGAACAAAGCCTAAACATTTGGTTTGGATAGGTGAGCCCGTTCTCGAGTTATAAAATTACAACGAAAAATGGCATTGATTTTTATAAATATATATAGATTAATTTATGTTGACATGTAAGACAGATATTGTGGCACTTATTTCTCTCTATGTAACATAAATTGTATTTGCTCTCCGTAAAATTAGATATAAATATATAAGGAAACGGCAATAACAACATGCTGTGGATATGTTTCATTGGTATTTTTTTATGGACTGCTTATATGAGGTGACTCTGGATTTGAAGGGTAAATGCTTTTACAGCACAAAAGAATGAGTAAGAGCTATATGTAACATTAAACATCACACAAAAACAAACTTTAAGCCTATTTTTAAATCTGAGAATATTAAAACTTCCTTGTATGTAGATACATTAGAGCAGCTTGTTTTTTTAAGAACACACTAAATACTTTAAAATCAACCGCAATTTAGTACAAATAACAGACAAGCAAGCAAGCCCTATGTGCCATAGTATAGACTACAACATAGTCATGGTACAAAAAAAGAGTTTTTTTTATATGTATGTACATTATTTCTTTTATCAATTACTAAGTATAATGAAATAGCTAACTATAAACCGGTATAAAATACAAATGCATATATATGGCTAATTTCTCATTCTCTGTAAAAGAATACCTATTTAAATTGTAAAAATGTCAATATCTAGTCAGATGTCAAGATAATAGTTAGTGGAAATGTAAGTATATGTATACATAGTGTCGTTAGTTACTTGTTAGACTTGCTTTATAAAGAAATTAATAATTAGATTAAATAATATATAAATAATTTAATATTATATAATTAATCACTTGACCGTTATTTGAAGCTTACTAGATTGAGAGTGGCCCTCATTGTTTCCCGCCTGCGCCTACATCTCTTTCGCTCTTTTGGTTACCTCCGATCTATCTGTCTCACTCACACATTTCCCCCACCAGGCAGCACGGCCGTGTTTAGTCTCGGTCGTGTTCTACTGATCATTGGCGTCTTGTTTTCCGCCGAGTGCAGTAGTCGTCAAAACTACTATTAAAAATTTTTAAGAAATTATTATCATTATTAAACATAAAATTAAAAGTGCTCAGTGTTATAAATATAAGTAAGAGTGTTCAGTGTTATATTTTATCAAAACCGTAAGTAAATGTCGCATTTATCTATTTGGAAAAGTTACGTAACCCTTTATAACGAAATCCTCTTTCGCCGTTTATAATTTAAATGTAATCACTATAAAATAATTCTTCGCCCAGTTTTTGGTTTTCGGTTTAGTGATACTGGATTATTATATACCTTCAAATCAATTCTAATTGTGTCTATGAATAAGTTAAAATCTTTACTTATTTTACATGAATATAGAATTAATAGAATATAGTTTATTCATCGAAACAAATATGAAACATCCTTAACGTTAAGTATTACACGAATTAATATTTATAGTAACTATAACTGTAACACATTCATAATTAATAAAACAATTGCTACTATTATGCCTAGTTGGTGCTCAGGGTGATGGAGCCAAGTGAATTCGTTAACTTAGCCGTGCCGGGACCATCGGGCTTGAATTCTAAAGGACCCACAAAGGGCCACGAACTACGGCGACGTACCAGTTCATCCTCGTCTAGTGAAGGTAGTAATAAATTAAATTCTTCTTCATCTACTACTTCTACTGACTCTTCTCATAAAGGGAAACGACATCGTCGTCACTATCGTAAAAAAGGGAGGGGCAAACTTAGTCGCAAAGACGATTTACTCCAAAAATTATCTGCCGAAGTAAAAGAACTTCGCAAACAATTTAACGATAGCGGGAGAATGTACCCCAATATACAACCTGCAACTATACCTTGCTGCTCAGCAGAGACTCGTGTTATAGGTGACGATGATCAAATCTCCTTATTAGATAACCAAGATTATGGCTTATTAGGTAATTATGAAGCAGAAGATGAAAAGTCACAGCTTGACTCACAATTTAAATTTGATATTCAGGTCAAATTAAAGGAACCTTCTACTCCTAAGACACCAGATAGTTACCTTCATCTATTAAACGAAATTCAACATTTTGACAAAAGTGAATGGTGTGATGTAAGATATTCAGAAGTACAAAAACTATACAATCATACCCCTGGCTTTACAGACTTAGAGATTAATGATGAAATCAGATCTTTTGACACTCAACGACATTTGGTTTACGCTGATAAAGCCTACGGCGCCTTATCTTTTTGTGTGCTCAAGCAACGAGAGGCGTTGCAAACTGGAATGTCGGATCTAATTTCTTGGGCTAATGGCATACCAAATATTACGCCAGACCAATTACAAGGAAAGCTTTGCGAAATATTTTCAGAAGGAGCATACTATAAAGTATCTTCTGACTTATTGCAACTTATTTGCGGTCATCGCGCGGAAATAGTGCAAATGCGAAGAGATGCCGTATTACGTTTTTCTCGTGATTCTTTAATAAAATCTACGTTGCGTAGAATCCCACCTTCAAACAAACATATCTTCAATTCTGATATTTTGACATCAACCTTAGAAAAGATAGGTGGTCTTAAAAAGGCATTTTTACCACCACAAAAAACTAGTAGCTATAAAACTGCTTCACAAGCATTTAGTAAAAAAGTTACTGGCTATCCCTCGCAGGGACTAGCAAACTTTGTTACACCCTCGCAGGGTGTACAGCATAAGGGCTGCACTGTACCATATCCTACCCTGTCCTCGCAGGACTGTGGGCATGGCCATTCAATACAAGGTTTTGGATATAACCGTCCCTCGCAGGGAACCGGTAACAAAAATAATGGTGCACGTGCACCTAATGTAAATTTTCGAAGTTCCTTTCGCCAACGCGGAGGAAACCAACCTCGAGCAAACAAACAAGAGGATAAGAACAACAGAAAACGGAACGCAACCAATGACTTGCAGAATGCGAGTAAAAGGAAAAGATACTGACTACTTCATAGCGGGACAGTTGAAGCATTACGTCAATCGATGGCAGAACCTTGGAGCGCCAGACATCTTACTTTGTTTAATAAAGGGTTATCGCATACCCTTTGCCATAAATCCACCGCTTGTTGTACCCGACGCAAAAGCTCCTTTCGAAACGAAAGAATCAGAGGCGATGACTACAGTCATTTCGCAAATGATAACTCAAAAAGTGCTAGAGGTTGTTCCATTTGCTCCAAGTTTCTTATCAACAATGTTTCTGGTCCCGAAGGGCGACGGAACCAACCGGCCCATCCTAAATCTGAAAAAGTTAAACGAATATGTACTCACGGAACCGTTCAAGCTAATAAATATTCACCGAGTACCGGACTTTCTGCAACCAAAAGACTGGCTATGCAAAGTGGACCTTTCACAGGCTTATTTCAATCTGCCAGTGGCCCAGTCGCACAGACGGTTTCTGAGACTGATTTATCAGCGAAAACTACTGCAAATGACCTGCCTGCCATTTGGTCTCAGCACAGCGCCCAAAGTGTTCGCATCTCTAACCAACTGGGTCGCCCAAACATTGAGGCAAGAAGGCATTCGAATAATCGTATTTTTGGACGATTTTTTGGTAGTGCATCAGAACTATCAGATACTGCAAACCCATGTTCACATAGTGCTAGAACGCATGCACTACCTAGGTTTTCGGACAAACTTAGAAAAATCTGTGTCGATCCCTTGCCAAAGCCTCGTATTTCTGGGTATTCGTTGGAACCCTTGGCTAAACCAACAATCGTTGCCAAAGGAGAAAAAGATAGACCTGAAAGTAAGGGTCTCGCATCTGTTACACGAAGGAAAAACCTCTCTAAAATGCCTACAAAGTCTCGTGGGCAAATTGAACTTTGCAAGTTTTGCAGTACCCAGAGGCAGGCTTCATCTTCGAGAAATGCAAGTTTTTCTAAACAAAATATTAAAGGAAACACATGCCCGCACATATGTTCTACCTGCAGAGGTGCGAAAGGAATTGAGATGGTGGCTTCGAAACTGTCATCGGGCTTCACCGATTCACGATCAAGCACCATCACATTTCATAACCACGGACGCATCGGACATAGCGTGGGGGTGCCAGCTCGACGGTTACACTTTGTCGGGTCCCTGGACGGAAGAAGAACAGAATCTGCATTGCAATCAGAAAGAGATGCTTGCCGTATTAAAAACCATAGAATTACACGGTCCAGTTTTAAGCAAGTCAACGGCACTAGTGCAGTGCGACAACAGGACGGTAGTAGCATATTTACGGAACGAAGGAGGAACCAGGTCCGTACCATTGATGAAGATAACCAAAAGAGTTTTCAACCTGTTAGATCGCCATCAAATCAAATTGAAAATTCATTACATACCGGGCAAATACAACAGCCATGCGGATCATCTTTCACGACAACGGCGTCCTCCAGAATGGCATCTTCTGCCGCAATGTACGACAAAAATATTCAAAGAATTCGGAGTTCCAGTGATAGATCTTTTTGCGTCCGAACAAGCAAAAGTAGTGAGCAATTATGTATCCCTAGATCAGAACGATACCCATGCAATTTACCACGATGCTTTTTCCCAAACTTGGAACTATCCCCTGGCTTGGGTGTTTCCACCGCCTTACCTGATACCCAGAGTACTGAAACACCTCAACTCGGCCACAGGCGTGTTTCTGTTCGTAGTTCCGAGGTGGGAGAGAGTGTTCTGGTTACCGGATCTAAAAAGCCGTGCGTTGAAGGCTCCATCCACAATCAAGAAACTCCACGTACACCTGATAGATGCAGTGACCGGCCTACCACCACCGAATGTTCTGGAGATGACATTAGAGTTATGGACTGTATGTGGGGGTGGTCAAATAGTTTGACAACGTGGACAGAATCTCAAATAAAACTTTTACAAGATTCTTGGCGTCCCTCTACTAAAAAAAACATATATGGTAGCTTGGAATAGGTGGCTAAAATGGACAAAAGAAAATAAATTGAATCCGTTACAGCCAACAGGCCCAATATTAGCCCGTTTTTTAGCCGATTTGTATATTGTGAATGGCCTGGCCTATAATACTATTTTACTACACAAATCAGTAGTGTCAACTTTAAGTAACATTGATAATTCTGATACAATAAGTTCTCATGTGCTAGTGCGCCATATACTGAAAGCAATTTCTTTAAAAAAGCCCGTACCGCAAAAATCTACCACATGGAATATAGATAAACTAGCCCAATACTTAAGCGATTACTCTGTTGATGATAATAATATTTTTGCTACAAGCAGACATACAGCCACGTTATTATTACTCTGTGCTGGCCGAAGAGTGCATGATTTAACATTGCTATCTGTAGATCAAAAACACGTGTCCGAGGACGACGGTGGTTTGATACTCTGGCCTAGATTTGGATCGAAAACGGATACTGCTACATATAGACAATCTGGCTGGAGATTGTCTCCTAATCCTACAAATAAAAATTTAGACCCAGTATTTTGGGTAAAACGTACAATGTCCCTGCTAGAGGGAAAACGTCAATCAGGATGTTCAAATCTCTTTCTTAACATTAAAGGGCAACCAAAGCCTGCGTCCCGCACTGTTATCGCAGGATGGGTAAAATCATTGCTTGTAGAGGCAGGAGTATTTGCCTCGGCAGGCAGTATACGCTCAGCAGTGGCATCCAAAAACTGGTCTAACAATTTACCCTTAGACGAAATCCTGGCTAGAGGTAATTGGAGATCGCGCTCTACCTTTACTCGGTTTTACTGTAAAGAGGTGAGGTCATCTAATTGTAATGATAGTGTCACTGAAGTATTTAATCCAACCACCTAAAAAGGTTAATATCTTTGATTGTCTGTTGTTTTAAAACGTTATAAGATACAATTATTACACATTATAATTCTATGTTAAAATCACGTAATAACTATCGAGGAATAAAAATTTTATTTTCACTATTGATAATATAATTGATATAATTTTAAGTTAAAACAATCATTCTTGTACACATCTATCGATTCATAGTAATTATGTTTAAAAATAATTTTGATTGTATATTATATAGAAATGATTAATATTTTAATCAACACTATATCTTCTTTTTCTTTTCTCTCTCTCTCTCTATCCCTCACATTGGCGTCCTTCCCCACCAGGCGATAACAAACACGTCTCAATCTAGTAAGCTTCAAATAACGGTCAAGTGATTAATAGAAGTGTTTTACCTGAAATAAAACACATATTAAATACTTACCTTATTTGAAGCTTACAGTTTAATTCCTGCCTGGTGTGATTTTCGACACAATGATCAGTAGAACACGACCGAGACTAAACACGGCCGTGCTGCCTGGTGGGGGAAATGTGTGAGTGAGACAGATAGATCGGAGGTAACCAAAAGAGCGAAAGAGATGTAGGCGCAGGCGGGAAACAATGAGGGCCACTCTCAATCTAGTAAGCTTCAAATAAGGTAAGTATTTAATATGTGTTTTATTTCAGGTAAAACACTTCTATTAAATGTAAATTAATATTTAAATAAATAATTACCTGAGGTAAAACAAATTTTTATGAGATATGTTTAACAATGTAATGTAGGATTTAGTAGTAAGAAACTAAAATTGGTACACTTTAGGTAAGAATGAGTAAAACCATATAATGTAATTGACTTTCAGAAAAAAAATATATAATTAGGTATATGGAGTAAAATTGGTCAAACATTTGTAAATTAATCTTATATAATTTATAGATTTTTAGAATATTAATTTTATTGATGCAATGAGTTATGTGTAAAAAAATATGTAGAATACAAAGTGTATAGTTTATAATTAGTAAAATTTCATTCAAATCCGTTCTCTTCAATCAAATCCGTAGTCTTGGCGTGATTGAGTAATAAACATTCATACATCCAAACTTTCGCATTTATAATATTAAAATAGATGCAGATTACAAGCTGAAGTGAAGTTTTGTTTATATTTACGTTTACTATAACAAATATAATATATTACAACTTGAATAAAACTAAAATAATGTTTTGTTTAAAATTATATTTACTATGGATCAACAGAATATATATCAACTTAAAGTAATACGCTTAATAAAGTACGTAACACCAAAGTAAAATAAAGTATTATGTATAATTTTTTATAAATGTTATACAACTTCTTACTTTTTGCTTTCATAGAAGATATAAATAACACTGTATTATTACTTGTTTTTAAATAATTATGATTATGATTAGTAAGTTATTGAATGTTAGGATTGTGTACAAGCAAATTTTTTTTTCCTCGTAAAAAAAAAATATATATATTTGTGTCGACTTATAGTATGGGCGAAGGTAATGATTTAACTAGTTGTACTTTTGCATCTTCAATATTTCCTAATTGATGCCCTAAGGATTTACGGAAAAGTTAATTTTAGAATTGAGTAGTGTGCCGGGAGTCACACTTTGCCGGATGGCCGAATGTAATGATTTAACTTGTTTGTAATGGTTTTATTCATCAAAAGAACATGTTTCAATTGTGTTATATTAGAATAAGTGACAAAATATGGCAACACTAGGCGTCATCTTCCTATTGGTTAGTTGTAAAACGGCGGGACAGAACGCGGCAAGATGGCGCGTAGTGGGGCTTACGATATGAGAGACCTCATTTTCAGCGACAGACGGTTCTGAGCCATGAGCTCGACAACTTGTGAACACTCAAGTCTATAATTGTAATGTTAAAATAGTCTGCAAGAAGTACATTAAAGAAATATCAAGCTTGTATTATATTTTATTCACGAAACTTGTTTGCTATCATAAGAAATGAAATAAATATAAATTAAATATATTCTACATACAAATAGTCTAAATTAATCAACCTGTTTAAAACTTTCCTTTTAATTTAATTGAAAGCATATAGATATGGTTTCAATTAAATTAAATCTCTACTTTTTCTTACGAGATTTCGAAACAAAAACTTAAATTTTTAAAGGTTATTTAAGAGATCACTTTTTATAAAATCACATTTTCAAAGGTTTTGTTAAAATTGTTAATTGTATTAAAATAAAGTGCTACACGAGATGTATTGTATATCATAAGATAATATGATACGTAACAGTCACAATTGTCATATAATTCTTTTGTCGATTTTCGATATTTACTGTTTTTTCTTTCGATATTTATCGTTTTTATAAAATGAATCGATAAATGACCGATTATCGGTTATGGGTTTTGAGTTTGCTAACATTCATTTGATTCATGATGATAAAAGTTCATATAGGTAAACAAAAATGTTAAAACGTATCTGCATCCACTGTATATACTCTTTGACTTTTGGAGATGTCGGCGTGCGGAATAGTACTTACGCTGCGCCTGTCACTAACTCAAGGTCGTTCGCAGGTGTAATCGCCTTAAATTTTAAAAACAACAAAGAAAAATATCCACACGCAGGGATTGAACCTGCGATCGTCTCTCTAAAGCCAAGTTTTTTTAAAGTTTATCAAGTTTCCCCAAGCACGGGGTGAGTGCTATAACACAAAAATAAGTGAATAGTTCTCCTAGTAAAAAAAGATAACCATCGACTATAGACACCAAAGATATGAATGATGCGTTGCTATCCTTGTGACATAATGGCAATGCCACATGCATAAGTCAAACCGGAACACTCCATGACAAGCACTGACGCTATTGTGACAGGAAAAGGTAAACCGGTGGTACCATATACCTACCCTGGAACTCTGCCACCTAGTAGTCACGATGGTAGTGACATCGGTTGCCTCTTACGACCTGCTTGGCAGAACGACAGTTGGTCTATTTTTCGAAGGGAGCTAATTCTTCTAGATTAATAACCACATGTATAATTTTACCAGCTACCTTACCTTCAAAACCGGAACATATCAGGTGCAAGCACTGACCCTATTACTTCAAGAATAGGTAAAGGTGGTAACTGGTAGCAAACCAGGGCAAGACGTTGCAGAAATCTACCACCTAGTAGCCACAATAGTAGGGGCACGTTTGGCCAATCGCTTACATTTTGCGAACTGCCTGGCAAATATAATGGTCTATTCTTTATTAATGGCGGTTAATAAAACGCATAGCGTTAAATTATAGCACGCTATGTATACTTAAAGTATAGCGTACGCAATTTAGATTCGCATTCGGCGCTATAACATAATGTCACGCTATATACCTAGCGGCTAGTGTAGGCCGTAGTTATAACATTATAACCTACAAAGTTACGAACTACGCGATCTAACGAGTAACGTGCTAGACCGTAGACGCTAGATGTTATAACATAGTTTATAGCGTTATAGCGCTCAGTCATCGCTCGCTGTATGACGTCGTGATGAGTCACACACTATCTCGGCCGGCTTAAGCCCCATTTTCACTTTGTTTAGTACGAGTGTGAGTGTTTAATGCAGGTGCTTAGTATTAAGCCAAAACTATGCGAAGATAGCCGTGGATCAGTGCGAGTGATTCGTAATCAGCGAAGTAAAAGTGAATAGATGCTGATTACGTATCACTCACACTGATTAACGGCTGTCTTCACGTGTTTTTATCTTAATACTAAGCACCTGCATTAAACACACACTCGTACTAAACAAAGTGAAAACGGGTCTTTACGCAATGAGTGTTCCAGTTCCACGTTATAATATAGTCTATAACGTAGCGCGCTAGAAAAATATAGCTTATAGTCATTAGCGCGTTGTCATAAAATAGTTTATTTGAACAATACTTTACAGGGTGCTTGGACTAACACAGATTGCCTCGTTAAATAGTAGTTAGCTTTTATAATTCAACACAGATAATGAGGTCACAGGTACGATTCCCAAATCAGGCAAGTAGGTAACCCTGAACAAAACGCAATATTTTTTTCGGAGCTTATCTACCCTGTAGTTTAGTGGTCCGGTACCGATGTTGACCACGTGAGGTCCCGGATTCGATTCCTGGACCGTGCAATTCGTCGTGTAATGTGTTTTTCGGTTTTCTGATAAACCCCGGGATTGAATAAGCGCTCGGTTTGCGATAGGCTTGCCACCTATCATATTGTAGGAGTATCTTCGGCTAATCGTGGCTGCACTGGTTATAACCTCTGCCTACCTCTGTATCCCCGATACATTCGTGAAGATAATTTATCTCGAAATAGTTGTTTCAGTTAAGAATATATATGTTGATCGTAGCTCCCCCTTTGAAGAATAAACTATCTGCCGTTCTGCCAGGCAGTTCGTCAGATTCAGGCTATGCAAGTCACTACCATTGTAGCTACTAGGAGTTCCGCATTGTCTCGCCCATGTCTAATAACCTATCTTACCTATTCCTGTCGTAATAGCGTTAGTGCTTGTCACTGTCGTGTTCCTTATAAACTTATACATGTGGCATTAAGATGCCACCACAAGAATAGCAAACGCACCATTAACATCTTTGATGTCTATAGGCGATGGTTGAGCGGAGAGCCATCTGCTTGTTTGCTATCTGATGACACACTGATGGACTTAACCATTCTATACATTGTTTTCTATAAGACTTTGTCTCGTTATAACTCAAGAACTGCTTGATGAACTTGATGAAAATTAGCATATTGCCCATATTTCTTAACATCAATGTATTTACAGAAAGTTTGGGGGGCGGTAGACTTAATTCACCTGGGGCAAATCACCTGGGTGAATTAAGTAGTACGCACGGTAGATTTAATGCACCCAGGTGCAAAAAAGTCTAGGTTTCTAGACTTTTTGCACCTGGGTTAAGTAGGCACAGCTCTTCATAAACTCAAAGCTTCGAACCGGTATACTAATGCACCTGGGTGTGAGCATGAAGTCACACGAACTAAGTGACGAGTAACAGTAACAGTCTTTATATGTAAGAACTGTCTTTAGGGTATTAACTAAATTATATAAAAATATCATATGTCCTTAAATTTAAGCAAAAATTTAATAACACGCAAAATATATTTTTATATATGAAAATTGTCGTCAAACAGGTAGTTCGTCTAATTAGTTTTCGTACCTAGATTAGTTTTTAAGCCTCACAAACGAAGTCTCGGACATCAGATAGTAATTCAAAAATTTACTATTTTTGAATTACTATCTAATGTCCGAAGTATCGAAGCTTTGAGTTTTTTTTTTTAAAAAGGGCAATGGGCCCACCTCTCGTTCCCACCACTGTAACTTCTGTAAACCAGAATCAACAGCGGCAACCGTCCTGATAACCTCTGAGTTGCGAGCTCAGGGTGCCCTGGGGAAAAGCTAAGCTGTCTTGGATCCCGCAACGAAATTAATCAGAAGTATATAGGAGGAGTAGGAAAATACATCCTGTTTCCCTCCCTTTTTAGCAGGAGACAGCAAAATGTTAAAAGCATAAAAATGCTACGAAATGAGACTTTTACAATCAGGTTAAGCCTGATTGCTATTGCACCACGGAAGTTTGGAAATTAGGGACCTACCAGAATGGCCTACTTAATTTTGCTTCCAGTAGTAAGTGTGACAAAATCGTTTGAAGGCACGGAAGTTCCCACGTGTACCCACAAGATCGGAGTAATAAATTACACCGGATATACATTGGATACTATCAAGCATTTGACGACGTTCGTTTTGCCAAAGATTACACTCCCAAAGAATGTGATGTGCAGTTTGTTCATATTTACAGTTTAATGTAGAGCACTCGCAAAAGGGAGAAGGAACTAATTTAAACGAGAATAATTTAGCTTTAAAATTACCGTGGCTAGTGAGAAACTGTGCAACACAATGATCTATTTCTATCCAAGTTTTACTTAAGCGATCCCGGATGCACGGGAAAAAGTTATATAAATGCCGTCCTTTAGTTGAACAAGACCAACGCGACTGCCATTCATCAATTAATTCATTAGTAACGTCGATTACGGGATTAAAAAGGCGACGTATTTTTGTTTGGGCTTGCGAGTTGATAAATTCTGGGTTAGTAAAATTCCTAGAATTGTAATACATTGAAGCCCGACGCTGAATTTCTAAATCTAATGGTAAGACGCCTGATAAAACGGGTAAAGCTTCGGAGCTTACAGTGTGATATGCTTTGCATAGAAATATTAGTGCTAGACGCTGATTTTGAAGTAGTTTGCGCCGGATCGCACCACTCGTAACTTTATCAGCCCACGCTGAACAAGCATAACAGATACAACCTAAATACGTGGCGTTATAAATTATCTTTAAAGTGTTAAACGTTAAACCCCATGTCGAGGTAGATATGCCCGCAAAGGATAAGAAATTCCGTTTAGCCTTTTCACCGATATAGTTAATATGATTTATAAAAGTATAATTTTTTTCTATGACCAAACCTAAATATGTTACCGATTCTTTTCTCTTTATTGTGCTATTATTTATTTTTATACTGGGAGATGATAGGAGCTTTGAGTTTATGAAGAGCTGTCCCTACTTAACCCTGGTGTATAAAATCTGGGAACCTTGTTGGTACTTAATGCACCCAAGTGAATTAAGTCTACCCGATCGAGGGTTTGACGAAATGGAGAGCTGTGATTAATTCACCCAGGTGTATTAAGTCTACCGTGCGTAGCACTTAATTCACCCAAGTGAATTAAGTCTACCATGCATAGCACTTAATTCACCAGGTGTATTAAGTCTACCGTGCGTAGCACTTAATTCACTCAGGTGTATTAAGTCTACCGTGCGTAGCACTTAATTCACCCAGGTGAATTAAGTCTACCGTGCGTAGCACTTAATTCACCCAGGTGTATTAAGTCTACCGTGCGTAGCATTTAATTCACCCAGGTGTAGTAAGTCTACCGTGCGTAGCACTTAATTCACCCAGGTGTAGTAAGTCTACCGTGCGTAGCACTTAATTCACCCAGGTGAATTAAGTCTACCGTGCGTAGCACTTAATTCACCCAGGTGTATTTAGTCTACCGTGCGTAGCACTTAATTCACCCAGGTGTATTAAGTCTACCGTGCGTAGCACTTAATTCACCCAGGTGAATTAAGTCTACCGCACCAGAATTTGTGAGCGAGAGTGTTAGCTACAATACATTCACGTTAAGAATGCCAAGAAAAAAAAGAAAGAAGAATCCAATCAAATTACTCGAAACGTAATTATAAGTGACTTGACCTATTAACCAATAAAATGACTCGAAATCTAAGTACGAGTGATTAGACCCATTAACCAATCAAATCACTCGAAATCTAATTATGAGTGATGTGACCCATTAACCAATCAATTCACTCGAAATCTAATTATGAGTGATTTGGTTCATTAACCAAAAATCATTTGAAATCTAATTATGAGTGGTTTGGCCCATTAACCAATAAAATCATTCAAAATCTATGAGTGATTTGACCCATTAATCAATGAAATCACTCGAAATCTATGAGTGATTTGATTGGTTAATGGGTCAACGGATAAAGATTACTCGCTGCATTCTTAATACGAACGCACTGTATTAATAAATAAAAGATAAAAATTCCAAGCAATTTGTATATTTATCAAAAATATAACAAAAATATCCTATTCCTTATATAAACTTAAAGCTTTTTCAAAGCAAAAGACATACTGTTTTCCTTCACTTCAGATTCGTTCTTTTTCATTCATTCATTCATGTATACATACAATAAAACAGCAGAACAGAAAATGTAAAGAGAACATTAACAGAGAACGTTAAATGAATAGAGAGTTAGGGAAACTACTTAAAAACACTATTTTAAGTCCGGGTGCCCATCTTATCCTGCATAATTCTGTGCTTGCACCAAGAACCATATGGAGGAGGGAGCTGGGTATGACAGAAAGGACATGTAAGTAAGATTACGTGATTGAAACCTGAACGTTACGAAAAATTTGTGATGTCGCGTGACAATACGTGGTACAAATTGATAGGCTATATGACTTGGTTGTATGTTCAGTTACAAATTCATTAAAATTGGTATACCTACACTGAAAAGATGTAGGTATGCAAATTATAGACTTTGATTTGGTTGTATGTTTGTAAGACCAGCTATAATTCAAGAATGGAATGAATAAACTTTATTAAAATTATTATACCTACAGTGAAATCATGTGGTTATGAAAATAATAGGCTATATGATTTGGTTGTATGTTTGTCTGTATGTTCAGCTATAACTCAAGAATAACTTAACCGATCTTGATGAAAATTTATAAAGGGGAGACCCAATTGCGCAAATGGTAAGTTATTTTTTGTCGGTACATTTGCGGCTAATTTTTGTTAATTAACGCAATATTATCACTCATATCACCAACCAATAAACCGGTGAATTGTGGTGAACTGAAATGTCTATAGACGTTGGGTTTACTGTACTGTACTGTACTAAATTTGTCCTTGAATGTTCCGTTTTGCCGAACAGATTTTCTTTTGCAATCTTTTTCCCATCGAGCTGTTCGTTTGTGGAATGCACTTCCTGAGGATATTAGGAAAGTTACATCAAAATTAGCATTTAAGAGACAGTTAAAATTATATTTCGATCTTTCAAGTTAATATGAATATAATGAGTGATAACTTGTTTTTTGCTCATAGTTGTATGTTGATTTTAATCATTTGTATTTATAAATATATGTATGAACATAATGTATGTATGTATATATTTATGTATATGTGTTTAGTATATAGATATGTATATGTAAGTGATATTTTATGTATATATGTATTATGTATGTATGTATTATGTATATATGTGTTGTATGTGTAATTCTTAAAATTTTTAAGTTAGTTTGTTATTTTGATCTCCTCTGATTTGTTTATACAAGTTAAGATTACTTTGTCTTTAAGTAAATTTAGATGCACCCCCTCCATAAGTAATGTTTCTGTTTTGAACGAGGTTGGCTAGGATAGAATGCCCTTAGGCGTTAAGTTTAACCTATGTACGTTTTTGTTGTGCATGAATATAAATAAATAAATAAATAAATAAGAGAACAAATTATACGAATTGAACTAACGCCAAGGGTGAATCCAGGGTGGGTCTTGGGGATCATGAGTCCCCCCCCCCCCCGAGTCCTAGGTAGGGGTCTAGGTATATATTTATTATGATTAGATAAGGATTAAAACCTATCATGATTGAACTGAATTGAACTGAACCCCCTGAACGGAAAATTGGATCGGCCCTTGTATATGTGACCCCCCCCCCTGCATCTAAAGCTGAATCCTCCCTTGACTAGCGCCATGTTAAGAAAATTATTTGCTTGTAATATGAGTGATATGGCTAATTGCATCAACCTTGCCTTAGTTTAGGACTGTCTTAAGGTGGGGGGTATTTTGACGTTTTTTTTTTAATGACTACTACAGTTGACCATAAGTGTCGTTAATGCGTCACCGGGACGATTTTAAGGCGCGCCAATATTATAGAAAGCAGGCGGCGCGGTATGTTCTGAAACCGCTGAGAAACGTTTTAATTTTCAGATAAATATGTATTAAATAGATATAGGTCTTCAGCTGAAAACCAAAATTTACTACTTTCTTTTTAGTATTTAACTCTAAATATCACCATATAAAAATGATATGCAAAATTAGAAATATGAATAAATTACTTGTTTTAGAGATTTGTTTTAGCCTGTTTTCGAAATTTTATATTATCAAGTAAAGTATATTCTATCATGTAATAAGTTAGCACATTCTTTAGATAATATTTTCAGGTATATCAGGTATTTTTATGTAAAACCCTTATTTAACAATCAATACATAAAAATGTGATTATGCAAACTAGTTTTTTTTCGTTTGTCTCCGGTGCCTCGCCTTAAGTAACATGCTGTCACATTTTTTTCATTTGAGACAAAAAGTGACGGTATACTGCTTAGGATTTTCCTAAACTAAGACAAATATTGTCTGCAATTGGCCATTAGTCAACGACACTAATACCATAGCAACAAATATCTTCTATATATGTATAAAAATTTTGTGTTACAGTATTAATTACCACACTCCATCGAAACGGCTTGACCAAATTTGTTGAAATTTTATATGTGTATTCAGCAGGTCTGAGAATTGGTTATCTTATTTTTTATATAATTAAGTGGTAAGGTTGGTCCACTTCAATTTTGTTTTTTTTTTTATAATATGGCATTAAAAATACATATACAACCCTACAATTTCACAACTCCTATTTTTAACAACCCTTCTACAACCCCTATTTTACACGCTTTTTATTAGCTTCACCTGTATGTTTGTATGTTTGTATATTTGTATGTTTGTTTGTAACCGACTTCTTTGGGCGCGATTTTGACCCACTTTAAACGGCCAGATTTCGTTCAAACTTTGTAGATTTATCGAGGACCGATGACAATATACTAATCTGACCTTTTTTGACCTGTATGTTTGTATGTTTGTTTGTAACCGACTTCTTTGGGCGCGATTTTAACCCACTTTAAACGGCCAGATTTCGTTCAAACTTTGTAGATTTATCGAGGACCGATGACAATACACTAATTTGATAAAATTATTAGGTTCACCTGTATGTTTTTACACGCTTTTTATTAGCTTCACCTGTATGTTTGTATGTTTCTTTGTAACCGACTTCTTTGGGCGCGATTTTGATCCACTTTAAACGGCCAGATTTCGTTCAAACTTTGTAGATTTATCGAGGACCGATGACAATACACTTGTTAACTTATATAATTTTCATCTATAGTCGATAAGGTAAGAAACTTAATTAAAAAATTTTATAATTTTTCTCTACAGTCGATAAGACAGGACTTGATGTTAATTTATGAGTGGGGGCTTTTTAAGATATTATCAAATGATAATCCTTCTACTCTGTTACGTTTTCATGTAGCGTTGCAGTAGTGATGTATTTGAGTAAGAATGCGAAATTAGGTTGCGTGAGCAGGGTAATGAAGGTAAGTGCAAGCTGGTAAGTTAGTTGCCTCGAGAATGTCGAGTTGCACTTCGTAAAAGTGGCCGATGTAGTGTGTCGCTCGATCAGTTACCGAAGCGAGTTTCAGCCCCTTGGACAGTGGTGATTACCCCGGAGTGGCAACTGAAATTTCGCCGTCTTAAATTACGCGAGTTTGGGTGTGAATGAGTAAGGTGCGTTTAGTGTGGAATTAGGTAAAATAAATGTACATAATATTTATAGATATAGATATATCACCATCCATGTTAATTTTACATGGATATATATATAGATATAGTCTTGTAGTTTTCGTTTTTTATTAATTGTAATTAAACGACACTGAATTTATTAGCCATTCGCATTCGGTGACCTACAATTGTCGATTAGAATTTAAAAAAAAATTAACTAAATAATTGATTTTTTCACAAGTTACAGTGTTTCCGGAGTTTCATACATGACGGACAGGAAAAATTTTTGACCTATTTTGATGTTTTTTTTTTCGTTTCTATTGCACTAAGTCAATTTTTAGAAAGTATATAATTAATCTCCATTAAATTATCTAGATAATAGTATGCAAAATATCTTGATTCCCTTAACTAACAAGGCTATAATACTAAAAATAGTTGGTAAAATGAGGCGAAAAAAATTTTCGATCGTAAAGCACTCTCTGATGCTTCGCATCATGAGCCGTGCAATAGTTTAAAATTAAAAAAACAAGCTATTATAAATAAACCAAACTAAAAAGTAGAAAATAAATAATAGTTTAAAAAAACTAAAAACACGCTTTTTAAAAAAAACAAACTAAAAAATAGAAAATAAATTATAATAAATTTAAATTAAGAATAGTGTTAAAAATTTCAATAAATATAAATTAATAATAGTGTGAATAAAAAAATTATTTTATTTTAAAAAAAGCGTGGGGTGCATGGTGTCAATAGTTATAAATATTTTATTGACAGATATGAGTAGAGTGATTATCATTTCGATAATATCTTAAAAAGCACCCCACGTTTTTTTTAAATAAAATATTTTTTTTTATTCACACTATTATTAATTTATATTTATTGAAAATTTTAACACTATTCTTAATTTAAATTTATTAAAATTTATTTTCTATTTTTTAGTTTGTTTTTTTTTAAAAAGCGTGTTTTTAGTTTTTTTAAACTATTATTTATTTTATTCAATATTTTATATGGCAAAATAACGTTTGCCGGGTCATCTAGTGTCTGTCTCTATGGAGTGTAAAGAAAACTCTATCCGATCCGAAAGATGCATATAGATAGGTCAATAACATCAAAAAAAATTAAAATAATTATATTTATTAAAACAAGAAAAATATAATAGTTTAAACTTAAAGTGTGTTTAAAGTGTAAGTGTAAACTAAAAAGTACTAAAATTGAACAACTTTCCCTTAAATCAATAAATATATTGAAAATGTATGTATCAATATCCATAAAATAATGACAAATGTAATCATATAATAAATAATAAGCTAGGCTTTGTCCACACAAATATTTGTCCCTGTCGCGAATCGAACTAGAGTCTCATCAACATCCCTAATCACACGATCAAGTCTTTTTTAATACAAAAAAATTTCGCTCCAATACTTCATATGTACAGGGCAGACATCTTTTCCATTCTCATATTCCCTTCCCAAATCCTCCAAGTGCGGCCATACACTGGACATTTCACTGGCAGACAGGCTGTGAGCTGATGCCAGACCCCAGTAAAAACATGCTCCCCCAGTCCAGGGCTTGTAAGGACTGAGTCTGTAATCGTGGGTCAAATTAAGACCCAGCTCTGACTTCGCTACCAGATATGTGAAATATATATCTTCTAAGTTAATCATTGGTATTTCATAAGCTTTATTGAGAATCTTCTCTATCTGGTTTCCTGGAAATTACATAATTTATTTTACTAATGGACACTTGTCGCCAAAATTCGACCACAGATTAAACCAGAGCTGTCCATTGCGCGGCCCAGGGGCCGCATATGGCCATTTTTTATATCAAGATAAGCAAACAAGCAGATGGGTCTCCTGATGGAAAGAGTCAACCATCGCCTATAGACACCAAAAGTGTTAATGGTGCGTTGCTATCTTGTGGCGAGGTCTAATGCCACATGCATAAGTTTACCGGCTACCTTACCCTCCAAACCGGAACACGACAACGACAAGCACTAATGCTATTGCGGCAGGAATAGGTAAGGCGGTGGTACCAGACCTGGGCGAGACAATGCAGAGCTCTACCACCTAGTAGCCTCGATGGTAGTGACTCGCGTAGCCAATCGGTCGCCTTTTACGACCTGCCTGGCAAAACAGCAGTCGGTCTATTCTTCAAAGGAGCACGGAACCAACACGGGGAGAATCCCAAAGCTTGTGATTGTGCGGCCCGCGAAGTGTTTTTAATCTATCGCAACATATACAAAAATTTACTGTTTTTTTCGTGCGGTTAATCTGTAAGAAATCACAATACGAGATAAGCTCGCCTTTTGTACTATTATGTTTTATTTCATAAATCCGTTTACTGTATTTATGTATTTTCCTTACCTGTATTATGGTTATTTATCAATTTTCGTTGAATTTTTTTTTAAATTTTTTATTCGTTTTATATTTGGAAATTTGTCTTTGCGGCCCTCTAATCTCTTTTGTAATTCATATTAGCATAGAATGGTATCAAGCTTGGACAGCCCTGGACTATACGATAAAATCTCTTTTAGTTTTAACAGACTTTAGCCGTAAAAAAATAGTTCAGCTTTAAAAATATCTTAATGCCCATATCCCGATTAGCCGAAGATACTTGGTCCCACAAATGTGATAGGTGGCAAGCCTATCGCCAACCGGGCACTTACCAATCCCGAGCAACTTTGTGTTTCTCAGAAAACTGAAAAAACACTTTTTTATGTGCCCGACCCGGGAATCGAACCTGGGACCTCATGTGTTCAACGCCAACGCCGAACCACTAGACCACAGAGGCGATTAAGAACTACAAGCTCGTAATAATATCTATTATATTGTTGCGAATAATCTATTTGTTTATAAATAGCTACTGCTATTTATAAACAAATAGTCGACCGTTACTCGAATAGTTATGCCATAATTGACCTTATCTCTAAAGGCATAAGAGTGAAAATAGCGTGTACTAGGACTTGTTTAAATAATTTGTTTACGATTAGCCTGATAGAGGATTCGGGAATAAAGTGGAACTTTACCATGGATATAAACAGAGATGTGTTGAAATCAAATACAGGGCAGTTTTTATAAAGCGATCGAGAGCGATACTTCAAACGACCAGTGCGGAGCGAGAAGTGTTTTATTGTGTAGTCGGTTAAGTTTAGTGTTAGTACAGTGAGTGACTAGTGTTAATCAGAGTATTTAAGCATTAGATTGTGTTGTTTTGTGTATTTGTGTTGTAAATACACGGCTTTAATATAAGGGGCCATTCATAAATTACGTAAGAGGGTTTGAGGGCTAATTTGACCCCTCTCCCCTAATGTAAGACATCATAAGATTACGACTAGTCCCCCCTACCCCTTGATAAGAAATTTTCGTAAGAAAAGGATATATTGATAAAATATAACTCCATTTTACACTATTTATCGTCGGCACTTGTTGAAACTCCATTTATTCTGAAAATAGACTTTATTGCAATTATTCTACTATAAATATTATTAACTAACTGTAATAAATAATAAGTGTAACCGTAATAAATAATAATAAAGCCATTTTTAGCGCAAAAGTGGTAGAATTTTCAATTTCAAATTATACGTAATTTTAGATTCTCTACCCCCTCTCTCTCTGATATAAGAAGTTATAATATTCAATCAACACCGCCCCTCCCCGAAACGCCTTACATAATTTATGAACGGCCCCTAAGTGGCGTTTTTTACAAATTACGAACCCGAAGCACGTAACAGTATTATGGTGTGGATTATTACCATTAATTAAATATCCAGTGCCAGAAAGATACTCCGAGATGAAGTCCTGACGATACAGCCACCTCGGCATATACCATTTGTTGTATTCGTCTCTGTGGAAATATGACTTCTCTTTTCTATAACCTAAAACGTTTAAAAAATAACTCATTAATCCAAAACCAATTCCAAACTGTTTTTGTGTTATAGCAATCACCCCTTGGGAAAACTGGAAAAAACTTTAAAAACAACAAAGAAAAATATCGACACGCAGGGATTGATCCTGCGACCATTTCCTAGTAAAAAGCGGTTATTTTATTATTACAAACAGACACTCTAATTTTATTTATTTGTATAGATTACATAACTATTTCTACACATAATAGATACACAAAGGCGGTCTTGTCGCTAAGAAAGCGATCTCTTCCAGACAACCTTAAGGATAGGATAATAATATATTTTAAAAGTGGTGCTAACCACGAGTACATTTATAATTTATCCTTCGTAAAGAAATAAAAACAACATACCCGTTGGTCGAGTGGTTAGCGACCCTGACTACGCAATCAACGGGGCTCGGGTTCGATCGCCGACGGGCACAAGCATTTGTGTGATGAGCACAAATGTTTATATTTCCGGCTTTGGGTGTTTATTATGTATGTAAAAGTATTTATATATGTATTTCTATGTATTAGTATCGTTGACTAACACCCATAACACAAGCAAATAATTTGCTTACTTTGGGATTAGAATAATAAGTATAATTTGTCCCGTGAATATTTATTTATTTATTCTAATTATAGAAAATAACAAAATAAAAAATAGTGCAATGAAGATTACCAACCATGTCGGCAATAAACGAACTCGTGAATTGTGGTGAACCACCTTCACCCCACCACCACTTCACACTGTGGTGGTGGGGGGCATGACCTCTGCCTAGGGGTCATGCCCCCCATGACCCCCCTTCCTGGATCCACCCTTGGGTACAGACGAGAAGATACATAAAACAAAACCTTACCTACTAGTGGATCTTGCCTCGCCGAAGTGATAACTTCATGCATAATCCACGGATTGACTAGCACATCATCATCAGTCTTGAACAAAAACCCCACCAGTGGACACCACTCGAGGGTCCACTTCATCATCAGCGCGGACTTCAGCGTCAGATTCTGGTAGTGGTCTTGAAATAAATAAACTATCACGTCACCATGTTCCTTCGCTTCAACGTAGTTTTCAACCTGAAAAAAGCTATAATACGTTGTAGAAATCAAATATTCAGGATTCCGTACATTAAAAAGGTTAAAAAGGAACCCTTATATGGTCACTTTATTTATTTACTAGCTGTTGCCAGCGACTTCGTCCGCGCGGAGTTGGTTTACTCCGCACTGCCCCTCCCCCGTAAGTGATAGCGTGATAATATGTAGCCTAACATATAGGCTAATATAACATAAATCTAATGCCAATGCCTAAGTTTACTTTACCCTCTATTGCGGCATGAATAGGCAAGGCGGTGGTACCAGACCCGAGTGGGACAAGTCAGAACTCTACTACCTAGTAAAGTATACAATTTATTCTTGTCCATACCATTAATCATTATCATCATACATATATACATACATATAATAAAATCGTAGGAAAGTCAAAACTGTAGATTGTATATTTTTTAAAAGAATACTTGGGGCGTGATCTATAATCGATATCGAAGCCAAAAATATAGATGTTAGAATTTTTGTCTGTTTGTATTCATACAGACAAACAGACAAAATTCTAGTCCGGGGTAAACTCAAAAAGTACTGCATGGATTTACTTAAAATTTTGCATGAATATTACTGAATATTACTAACAGGTCGGGTCAACATATAGGCTACATATTATCACGCTATCACCTACGGGGAAGAGCTGTGCGGAGTAAACGAAATCCGTGCGGACGAAGTTGCGGGCAACAGCTAGTACATATATGTTATGTCTGAAAGGTTTTCCTGGAGTGACTTGATCTAACTAATTCACAAAAAAAAACAAATACCCACTAAAGCTTATGTTTGTGGAATGAGGAATTTCGGCTTAGCTGGAATAAATCTCCGCCAGTGAGGTAAGCTCACTTTTTGTACAATTTTTGTTCCTCCTTTCCTTTTTCGAGTATATTTTTCATGAAGTCTACAATAAAGTATTAGATAATAATAATCTATAAGTACATATAATAGAATCGTAGGAAAGTCAAAACTGTACATTGAATATTTTTTTAAAAGATACTTGGGGCGTGATTTACAATCGATATCGAAGCCAAAAATACAGTTTTTAAAATTTTTGTCTGTTTGTCTGTATGTATGTCCGGGGTAAACTCAAAAAGTACTGCATCGATTTACTTCAAATTTTGTATGAATATTACTAAAGTAATATAAAAAAGTAATATAAAAAATTTGAAGTGAATCCATGCAGTACTTTTTCGTAATATTCAGTAATATTCATGCAAAATTTTAAGTAAATCCATGCAGTACTTTTTGAGTTTACCCCGGACTAGAATTTTGTCTGTTTATCTGTATGAATACAAACAGACAAAAATTCTAACATCTATATTTTTGGCTTCGATATCGATTATAGATCACGCCCCAAGTATTCTTTTAAAAAATATACAATCTACAGTTTTGACTTTCCTACGATTTTATTATATGTATGTAGATGATGATAATGATTAATGGTATGATGGTAGTAGAGTTCTGAATTGTCCCACTCGGGTCTGGTACCACCGCCTTGCCTATTCCTGCCGCAATAGAGGGTAAGGTAGCCGGTAAACTTATGCATTGGCATTAGACTTCACCACAAGATACCAATGCAGCATTAACATCTTTGGTATTATAGACAATGATCTCTTTCCATCAGGAGACCCATATGCTTGTTTGCTATCTTATGATGTAAAAAAATACTTACCATTAAATCTTCCACGGTTGGTCCAGGAAGACCCATCAAAAAAAAAGTGGGTACATATTTACCCCATGTATTTCTGATCACTCGACGCTGCTCAAAATTAAAGGGGGATGTCGTGACCATGGCCACCACTGACAAATTCCTATTTGTATGACAGATTTTTGTTGAAGGTTGGATTAGGAGAGAGCTGAAAATGGAAAATCTACTATTATCCTAATATAGCCAAGTCACTGTTTTTATGGTTCAATATGCAAAGGGTAAAACGGAACTCTACTACTAAGACTCCGCTGTCCGTCCGTATGTTTTCCCCGTGTTGGTTCCAGGCTCCTTTGAAGTATAGACCAACTACCGTTCTGCCAGGCAACTCGTAAAAGGCTACCGATTGTCTATGCGAGTCACTACCATCGTGGCTATTAGGTAGAGTTCTGCATTGTCTCGCCCGGGTCTGGTACCACCGCCTTATCTACTCCTGCTACAATAGCGTCAGTGCTTGTCGCTGTCGTGTTCCAGTTTGGAGGGTAAGGTAGTCGGTAAACTTATGCATGTGGCATTAGACCTGGCCACAAGATATCAACGCACCATTAACACCTTTTGTGTCTATAGGCGATAGTTGACTCTTTCCATCAGAAGACCCATCTGCTTGTTTGCTATCTTATGGTATAACGTATCTTATGGTGTAGTGGAACTCTACCAGGCCATGTCACGATGGTAGTGACTCACGTAGCCAATCGGTTGCCTTTTACGACCTGCCTGGCAGATCGGCAGTTGGTCTATTCTTCAAAGGAGCCCGGATCCAACACGGGGGTTCCTCAGGGTGAGTTAAACGTTCGCTCGGTAGCGTCTCGTCTAGATACCGAAAGTAGTCGGCACCTACGCCGATTAAACGCGAGTGTAGCCGATTTTAATTAATAGTTAACAATGTCTCACGATAGTTTTAATAGTTTTGTTTTATTGTTTAATCTATGGTCAAATGAACTCATAGAAATATGGTTGAATATCGACCACAGGGCGATCGCTATTCAAATATCCACACTAATCCAAACTAATATTATAAATGTGAAAGTTCGTCTGTCTGTCTGTCTGTTACGCTTTCACGGCTAAACCACTGGACCGATTGTCATGAAATTTGGCATGAAAGTAGTTGAAGAGCCAGCGTCAAACATAGGCTAATTTTTTCTTCAAAAATCAACCCTTAAAGTGTTGAAATTGGGGATGAAATTTGTATGAAAAGCTATCTTGATGACATGTTAATCTACTCACGGGCGAAGCTGCGCGGGTCAGCTAGTATTTATTAAACACCCAAATCCGAATTAAAAACATCTATGCTCATCGCACAAAAGCCTGTCCCTGTCGAGAATCGAACCCGTGACCCATGGATTGAGTAAAGTCACAATCCTTTCGACCATGCCTACAAATATACTAAAACATGCTAGAATAAAATGAGAGATAAATATGAGGAACAATTATTCCCACACATTTTTGTCTGAGAAGAGTGTTAATAATTCTAATATCTTTTAATAGCCTAATTGTTTTTAATACATTTTTTAAACAGCTGTTTTCTAACAGCATTAGGAAGTTCATTGTAAAAACGTATACATTGCTCATAAAAGAGTTGCTTATTCTGAGGAGTCGAGATACAATTGACAATATAGAACTTACGTTTGATCTAGATAGCTTTTTAAGCTGCGGTTCACTCTGTAGTGGTCTAGATTCAGGACTGGCTTTGGTAACAGCAGAGCTCTGGCGGTGTAGTCTGACAGTATCCATCCCAGAATCAAAGAAGAAATAGCTGTTATGGCGATAATGAAACGAACTACTGCACCCTTTTTTCGTGGAACTGAAAAAGAGATTGATAAAATCTGCTTAAATCCAACAATAATATAATAGTAGAGGAGACAGTGGGAGATCGTCCTTCACCGATCTGATAACCAGATGAGACATATATTTTATCAAATATTATTTATAAACAAACTAGCTGTTGCCCGCAACTTCGTTCACGCGGACTTCGTTTACTCCGCACAGCTCCTCCCCGTAGGTGATAGTGCGTAGATAGTAGATAGATAGATAGTAGCGTAGGTGATAATATGTAGCCTTTATGTTGACCCGACCTGTTAGTAATATTCATGCAAAATTTGAAGCAAATCCATGCAGTACTTTATGAGTTTACCCCGGACATACATTGACTTTCCTACGATTTTATTATATGTATAGATAAGAACCTTCTGCTTACAATTACAAACACAATAAAAAAATTACCAATATATATATATATATATATATATATATATATATATATATATATATATATATATATATATATATATATATATATATATATACATAACTCGCAATGCGAAATTATCGTGATTGTTTAGTTATTTATTGCAAGACACATAACAGCCTCGTACATTAGTAGTAGTCGTTGCCACTTGATTAGTTTTGATGCTGTGACGTTGCAAAAAGTGCATCTAGTGACCAGCAAGCAATTTTCGACGTTTTTGATGATTTTTTTCATTACGTTTAAGAGTCATCGCTGATCGCTGGCGAATTGTAAACATTAGATGATACGCCTACGGGTCTGGTACCACCGCTTTATACAGGGTTACCTCTAAAACACCAGCAACCTCGCAGGACTAGGTAGCTAACATCATATACAACAACATTTGTTCTACGACTTTTGATAATTTGTTGGATTTTACTTTCATACAAAAATGAATACGAATGAAATTGTTCGCTTGAACGTTCTTAACTCTACGTGCATCACAAAGATTAGGTAGAAAAGTGTTATTATTATTACTACTAGCGGCGCATCTGAATGAAGAGTTAGAAATGTCACAATAGGACAATGGAAACTTAAAAAATCGTTTTTATTTAATATATTGAGTTATGTCAAGTCATAGAACAAATGTTGTTATTTATAATGTTAGGTATCTAGTCCTGCGAGGTTGCTGGTGTTTTAGAAGTAACCCTGTATATTCTTACCACAATAGCGTCAGTGCTTGTCACTGTCGTGATCTGGTTCGGAGAGTAAGGTAGCCGATAAACTTATGTATGTGGCTTTAAAATCCTGCCACAAAGGTAGCAACGCATCATCAATATATTTGTGTCTATAGGTGTATCTTTCTATCGGGAAAGCCATCTTCTTGCTTGCTATCTTATGAAAAAAACACGACTTAATTGAAAATACATTCAAAAAGGGAACTTCATACTACTACAGAAGTCATAAAATTCTATAACTAGTATTAACTTTAAAACAAGCAAAGGCCTGTTAGGATGATGGTCATTGAGGTGATGGTATCGTTAAGGAGATTGATTACGTCACACGAGGATGAAAACTCGTACCAAACTTCCCCGTGTTGGTCCAGGCCGTTCGGCCAGGCAGGTCGCAAAAGGCGACCGATTGACTACACGTGTTACTACCATCGTGACTACTAGCAAAGTATACTGGAGACTAACAATAGTCAATCTACATACATGTGATATTCGAGCAACGCACACATAGACACATGTCACGGACGCGATACCTCGGAATGGTTCGGGACAGTTTGTTCTGCACCAGTACGAGATATCGCGTCCGTAAGAGGTGTCTATGTGTGCTATGCTTGAATTACTTGTATGTGACAATGACTTCTGTTAGTCTCTGAGTATTCTATGCTACTAGGTAGTAGAGTTCCGCAACGTCTCGCCCCGGTATTTGGTACCATCGCCTTACCTACTTCTGCCGCAATAGCGTCAATGCTTGTCATTGTCTTATTCCGGTTTGGAGGGTAAGGTAGCTAGAAGACGGATAGCAACGCACCATTAACATCTTTGATGTCTATAGGCGACGGTTTCTCTTTCCATCAAAAGAGTGACTGCTAGTACGGTATTTACACATACACATCTTCACGCCAGATCCCTTACGGGGTAGGCAGAGAGAACCGAGTGCCATACATCACGATCCTTGCAGGCTTGTCTCGTTCCTCCACATTTATCACTCTCTTCATACACACACGCCGGTTGCGAAGACTTGACACCACCTTCGGACAGTACTCGATCAATCTGATCGTGGTATGTCAGTCTTGGTCTTCCCCGGTACCTACATCCTTCCACATTCGCATTGTATATTTGTTTTGTTAACCTTTCATCTACCATTCTTTCTACATGTTCGAACCAACGAAGCATGCCTTTTCTCATTTTTACACCGACACTTTCTTTCAAACCTAACCTCTCTTACAGTAGTACGGTATTTCATGATAAAAAAAAACAATGCCCTGTCAGGATGACCCAGCCGAGATATTGGAGATCTCTATCATCTAGCTCAAAGGTTCCCAAACTTTTTTTCTCATAGACCACTTTTAAAATTTTGTTGGTTCCGGTGGACCCCCTAAATCTAAATTTCTACCGCACTACCGAAACTTAAAAAAAATATGAAGATTAGATGTAACTTTGGAAATTTGCGTTGCAGCTAAGTTCTAACTGTGAATTAACAGTTTTGGAAAAAAGTGAGCAGTGAGAATTGAATGGGTAATTAATTAATATTTTTACTTCGCCTAGGCATTGTGACCCCCATTTTGGTCACGCCAACGCCAACGTTGACCGCCGTCGAGTCTCCTGTGGACCCCTAGGGGCCTTTGGGATCACTTTGGGAATCAGTGATCTAGCTAGTAGTCACGATGTTAGTGACATATTAATCATCCCTCGCCTTTTATGAGATCTCTAGCAATGAGGCAGTTGAGCTATTTTTCAGTGACTGAAGCAAAACGAGGGACTGCTAACAGATTTAAATACGTACTAAAGAAGCTATACTAAGTAGAAGTCGTGTTCCATTTTGTTAACACTCACTGCAATGCTGAAATAGTAATAAATCGTCCAACCAAAGTCAATATTAAGCAGCACTGCAGCGTATGATAGGATATAATAGAGACAAAGGTCGTAGCTGCTTTTAATTTCATGGCAGTTATGCGTTTCATTCAACGATCACTGACGTGGGTGCAGTCTATGGACTGCACTTTCGTGGAGTTCAAGTTACTTGGCTCATGCCTCGTCTAGTGCGTTGCCTTCTGCCTGCTAGTGTTGCTAGTATTAAATTCTAATTACACATACCTATGTATTTGGCATAATCCATCTCCGCATGTCTAATTCTGGAAAAACTGTAAAGAAATTCAAAGTTGAAATTGAATTATTTGCACAAACTAAGCCTAAACCTACATTGCCAGATAGGTGACATACCACCTTTAGTTAACTTATTTACTTTGGACTTATATTTTCACATCTATTAATAAAAATATAATTTATACTAGATGAAAACCCGGCTTCACTCGGGTGAAATAGGAGACTCATAATACACAATCTTATATAATATCTCGAATAGTGAAAATTAAAAAGTAGCAACACAACGTCTTCTTTTAACTTTATTTGAAAAGGACGACACTGTAGTGTTGCTATTTTTTAATTTCTGCTCTTTTATGAATGAAGTGAAAATTAGTTTCACGATAATCTACGCTCCATTCCACGATACTTTATAAATGCTCACGCCATCTACACTAAGCATGTATCATTTAACAATTAAAATATTAAATTTCGTACTAATTTTTTTAACAATTAACAACTGTTATTTATATTATCAAATACTGTTAAAAGTAATTGTTATGCATCACTAAAAATACCAATAACTTGATATATGATAATAATGTTATTAAAAATATTTGAGAGAGCGTTTCTTTTTACTCGCTAACTTGATTTATGATAGGTAATACTGTTATTAAAAATAATTCGGGAGACCGTGATAATAATAACTGTTAAAAGTTATTAAAACTATTCTAGATGACCTTTTTTTGGTAGCTTCGTGTTTTTACTGCTTCTAATACTTATAATATATATAGGCTACTAATATTATTTAACATAAATTAATAACTGTTAAATATTAATTAACTTTAACAACATAACAGTTAATCTAATTTAACAATAATTTCCATGCCTAATCTACACCACATTGTAACCTTAAAGAAATATGGCCGATTTGTGTGTCGGCACAGTTAGAATTTTAATCACGATTTTAACAAAATACTCGACAATCCGAATTACGGACACATGTCGATTCGAAATTATTATTTTTTTACGCTTTATAATTCAGGTAAATTTTCGATCGAGTCTAATGACGAAATTATTAATATAGATGACAAGAATATGTAGGTGGTAAAAATATTAACATTTTAATAATCAATAAATTTTACTTAAGTAAATAATAATTGCACTTTAAAATATCAAGAATTCTATATATTATTAAGTATGTGAAGGAAAACTTTGGACCCCTTTATAATTACGTGAATATTGAAGAATGAATTGTTAGGTGCCCCATAGACCTATAATAATATTGCGCAATATAACGTTTTGCGCAATACTATTAACCGTTTAGGGTGAACCGTGAAGATTACACAATGATTGAACGCAAGGATTTAAAACGTTATGATTTCGATATATTTGCGTCGTTGTGATTGGTTATGGTATATGATATTATGACGTTGTCTTCTAGCGCTAGTTGGCGAACCAATCACGAAACAACATGAAACGCAAGGAACCAATCACGCAACAGCAAAAATATCGAAATGATAACGTTAAAAATCCTTGATTGAACGAAAGTTTGAGCGGGTTTAATTTTTATTGCGCAACATTTTATTCTTGCACTGTGTAGGCTTAATATTGCACAGTATTTTTCACTTCAGAGGTTGAAGCGGTCGCGTTCAGTCAGTCACGGTGTTTAATATATGGTCGTGTCGTAAATTTAAGCAAAATGAAATTATTTAAACTTTCGTGAGACATTATTTACTAAATAATTGATTAAGAAAACGGCTAAACTCACGTATAAATCGGTATAGGTTCCGACTAGTTTCGGACCTATATGAGGTCCTTCATCAGGGCGATTGCGACGCTGTTGCCGCGACAGCGACTCGACGCGAACTTAAGCAAAATGGTGAGCAAGAATGCTATAAAAGGAGTTTTTACTTGAATGTATAGAATTGTATGGAGATTTATAATAGAATTGTATAGAGTTTACTGTGAATGTATCAAATTGTACAGAGAATTGCCGTCTCTCTGGAATGTTAACATTGTTGTCTAAATACTTTTTCAACCATTTAACCCATATTAATTTTTTTATTCAACCAAACCATCAGCATGGCTGCCGCCAAAACTTCGTCGTCAAACATGTTGCTCGCTCGAAAATTTTGATCAGACTGGTTTGTCAATTTTATTGAATGAATTTATTGAACGTTTGGAGTCAAAGGGGTGTTCAATATTATAGCACAATAAAAGTATTGCGCAATGTTATTGTAGGCCTATGGGGCGCCTTACAGTTAAAGTTTAGATTGCGAAAGACTGCAGAAACCTAATATTTTCAAATAAATTGCATACGTTTTTTTGCATTTGTATAGAAGTATGTTAAATTAATAAAAATATACATTACACACACTACATTCAAATGACATACCTACATGGTGTAGTGTGTGTAACGTTTATTTTTATTAATTTAATATGTACACACACATGCTACTTTGTTCTATACGGCTAAAAAAGAAATATTTTTTATCTATGATCGAATTTAGACCACAGGCTAATTAAACTAAGGGGGCTAAAACTGGCGACCAGTTAATAATGTTACGTGCTTCGGGTTCGTAATTTGCAAGAAAATGCCACTTATATTAAAATAGTATATTTACAACACTAAGGTACAATAAACTACGATGAAATACGCAAATACACTGATAAGTTAACGTAAATACACTATACACACTTGTCACACTCGCTGTACTAACACTAAACTTAACCGACTACGCTGAATCACTAAAACACTTCTCACTTCGTACTGGTCGTTTCAAGTATCGCTCTCGATCGCTTTATAAAAACTACTATTTCTCAACACTTCCCTAGGTATTTTACCCTAGGTAATTATACCCTAGGTAAAGTTCTACCTCGTTCCAGAAAAATTTGGAAAAAATGGAGCAACTGCCCTCCCCTCTTTGGAATTTGTTTACTTCCCTACTATCTACTATTGTAAATAGAAATTTAATAAGATAAAAATATAGTCTTAAAATGTTACGTTTGTCCCCCTCCCCACCCTTGCCCAGAACAGGGTACTCCCATGCACAACGCTATAGTAGGGGAGCCCAAAATACATTGCCATGGAAACACTTTAGTAGCACAAGCACCCCCACCCAAACCTTGAACTTTTTTTTATTTATATAATAGAACACGATAGTGAAAACTATGACGCTATCGCCCCTCCCAAACAATAATTCACTGAATTAACCTCCCACCCAAACAGTAATTCACTGAATTGTCCCTCCCCAACAATAATTCGCAGAATTAACCTCCCACCCAAACAGTAATTCACTGAATTGTCCCTCCCCAACAATAATTCGCAGAATTAACCCCCCACCCAAACAACAACTCGCTGAATTAAGCCCTCCTTACACAAAATGTCTGGATCCGCCACTGGCACCAAGTCTAACAATAAATAGGTAATCAATAACCGATATCATCTTATCTACCCTTTTCTAAGTATAGATATTGTATAACACCAATCCTTATCTCAATGGAACGCAGATACAGATCAGAAAAATATTGATAAACCCCTATAGATATCGCACACAAAGCGCTCTCTATCGGAAACAATAAATATTGAAGAAGTCAGTCGTAAACGTGGATACAAGAAGACATCAACGCGTTATTATTATAAAAACCAAGATATCACCAGAATATATTTATTTAATAACGACTAGCTGCATGCAGCCCACTGTATTATAAAAGTTTTTGGTGCATCCCGCGGGCAGATGACCACGTGAGGTCCTGGGTTTGATTCCCAGGTCGGACAATTCAAAATGTTTTTTTCAGATTTCTGATAAAAACAACGTTGGTCGAAATTGGATAAGTACCCGATTGGCGATAGAATTGCCATTTAAAACGTTGTGGAACTAATGGCCAATTGCATTAACATTGTATTAGCTCAGGAAACCCTAAGCAGTATGCTGTCACTTTTTGTCTCAAATGAAAAGAATGTGACAGCATGTTTCTATAGACTGTCCTACGCTAAGAAAAGGATGGTGCAATTAGCCATAAGTATCTATATTATCTATCAACCGCTAGGCTACTAGCGGTTGTACTTGTTGTATCTCTGTCTACCTCTTCGGGGATACTGACATGAGGATATTTTTATATAGATTTATGAAGTGCTCTCATCTCAGATACGCTCTGAGCTCTTTTATTAAAAACGGCTATTTTTCAAACGGTTTCAAGCCCTGATTTATACATACTCTTTGATGAAAAATAACCATAGAAAATAAGAGCACAAGTAAATATGTGGTCTTATTTCGTCCAATCAAAGCGAACGTATGGACGCGGCACGTTAAGAAAGCGTTATATGAGTAGCATATGACTTGCAATTTTAAACATTAAAGCTATAACGTTAAAGTTGAACTTTCTAAGGACTACATAAAATTTTACTAGCTTTCGTCAGTAATGCGGAGCAATAGTCGAAATTAAACCCTAACGTACGAAATAAAGTTGATTTTATTAATACACTTTTATGGCATTGCGATATTTTGTGTTTCCGTATATACTAGCAAATCTAGCAATCGCCCCGTAATTTTTCTATAACGCACTATTAATATCTTTGGCGATGGTTATTTTTTAAATGTCAAAATTTAACTGCCTGGCTTTAAAACTTTGTATATTTTATATAAAATTATAAATTTTTAATCATAGCAAATGTACGTACTGACAATTTATATCTCGTAAGAAACATCTTATATATATATATATATATATATATATATATATATATATATATATATATATATATATATATGACGGCGTCCGCGTCATCAAATGCAAGAATATTGTAAACAACAGGTGTACGCCTGAGCCACCGAGCGCATTGTTCGATATCCCTACTACTCAAATTGTTTTGCTACCTGTATAAAAGGCTCTGAGCGACCCCCGTTCGGGCAGTCTAGGCTCTGGCGTGGCTCGGTACACTTGTTGTATCTTGCTAGTAGCTTATCCTTGACTCTCGGATAATTAATTTGTGCAAACAAGTTAATTATTATTGTCAACTATAAATTAGTCGCAGTAAATTTATAATTGACTATCTATTGCTTAAATTATGACTTATTTGTAATAGGGAATAATTAAGTTACTTGGAATTGTTAAACCAGAACTAGTCATTAGTGCTGGAAAGCTTTAATAGTGATCTAATGTTATTCTGATCTAAATATAAAGAGTTGTTATATTACCACATCCGCATTTTATTTATCATATCTGACCCACTTCCTACATCAGAAGTGGGATCGGATTCACTCCCACTTCATCATCAAAATATTTCGGTTAATTATGTAGAGCAGTAAATGTCTCTTTTCACTTGTGGTATGGAAACTATTCTTTGAAAAATAGCAGAAAATATTAATTCACGTTCTGTAAATGCATCTACTCCCCTTATGTTGATATACTTTGATTCTGATGAAGCAGACGATATGACTAACTGGTGTCCTCCTCCTAGCTTCGTATTCTTCATTACTGAGGGTCGTAACCTCCTCATTAGATTGTTCTTGATAGCACAATATTATGCCATTGGACTCTATCTTCAGCGGCGTGCAGAGCATCATAAAACATTTTAGACATAAGATTGGTGCAAACCTGGTCCGACCATCGCATAGGAGTACGACCACATGTTCTTTTGTCTTCTACTTTTCCGGTCACTATTAGCTTTACGAGATTGTCTCCTTGCTTTCTAGAGATGTGGCCGAAGTATTACAGAATTCTTTGAAGGCACGTAGCAGACAGTCTGGTCTTTACTCCAAGTTGTTTTAGTATGAAGGCGTTGGTCCTGTGTGTTGTCCAAGGGATACGTAACATTTTCCTCCAGCACCACATTTCAAACGCATCAATGCGACGTCTGTCTGCAGCTCTTAGTGTCTATGACTCTGCGCCGTACGTAAATATGGAGAACACCAGCGTACAAACCAGCCTCTGCTTTGTTTTTAATGAGATGCTTCTGTCGTTCCAAAGACCCTTCATCTGACACGTAGGATTTTTGTCGTGTAACTTACTAGCTGGTGTACCTTAAGTAAAATAAATATAGAAAAGAAAAAATAAGACGGGGTTGATCTAATCATTGTAGCTACTCACTCACTTAAGAGTCATGCCGTCACCTACTTCACAAGCTGCTGTCTTGGCAAGCTATATTATGACTTGAAGATCTCTTCCTTTTAGACTTAGATATGAACCGATTTAAGAGCACCACTGTATTTCGAGGAAGTTACAATTTTTGTGATAGAATCGAACATCGCAACAACTATTGCCGTGATAAACAGAAACTTATCTCAAATAATTTTTGCTTGCAGCGAAAGCAGGTCATCTACCACTATCTCTGGTGGCGTGTCCAGTGGCCGACCACCAGTGGTCTGCTATGTATACTGTGACCCCGGCCCAGCCACATAGCTTCCATTCGTCCGATGCGCTACAAGAAGAAAGAAGTTGCCACTTCGAGTTCCGAAAACGGAAAACCAGTCAACATCTGTTCCAGAGCGTCACATGGTGTATTACACTAAGTAGAATTTAATTATCTTTTATATTTGAGTCTGGTTTAGAATGTAGCCATATCAAACAAATCTGTTGTGATTCCTTTGTAAGAGAACGGTTTTATGAACAAGAATCTCTAAATAGTCGCTTGTTTTGATGTAGTTTCCACTGAACAAATCAAATGCTTAACCTCAATTCAAAATTTAAATTTGGAGGTAGTTTCACGTTTGACCTGATAGGTCTTAATGTTTCGTTAGCCCTAAAAATTTTGGACCAATATAGAATAGGAACTAAGCGACAACAGGTTAATGCTTAGCAATACTTAAACACAATCCTGCTCAGTTTCAAAATCTGCTAGCGAGAGTATGGTAAACACTGACCTTGTAGGTAAAGATAGAGAGCGCTTGGTAGATATTTTTTTAAAACAATTGACAAGCAATTGAATTAAATCCGTCAGGCTTAAATTCGTCGAGCTGAAATCGAATTAGTTGACCCTTTGATGATCGTTAATAAGCAATCTTAAAGTTTATTACCAACTAAACTCAAACTAATATTAAAAAAAATAGAAAAAAATACAGATCTACATCTTCTTGCGACAGGCACATATAGAGCTAACAGTCGGTCCGAATATGTGATGCGAATCTTGTAGTGTTTAATAATGATAGCGCAGTATAATTAATTCTCTGACAAATTATGGCAAAAGCGGTTAGGTAATATTTAACGCGCGCTCAGCAGCATTAGGTTTGACATTCGGCAACTAACAAAAACTCGCAAAAGTATCTACAAGCTTTGAAGATCCAGTGTATCCAATAGAATCAAAAAATCAGCCCAATCGGACATTTTACGGTTGAGTAGAGGTAATTAAAGGTTAAACCTTTTAGTGTAGGTGACTTTGTCTTTGTTAGGAATGAAGAACGACACTAAACGAAAATTGACTCAAAATATAAGGGCTCCTTAAAAGTTACCGCAATTTTAGAAAACAAGTGCGCCCATGATAGCCTCTGCGAAGTTCCCCATATTCCTGTAGGGTTTCTTGAGGTACCTATATGAAAATTATAACAAGGATGACGTGACGGCGTATACTCATGATAATGATCTTGTTCATAAAACTGGTCCAAACAATATTGATAGAAATGCAGTGTATATTGTAAATAGTTATAACAGTCAGAGTTTTTAATATCTTCGAACTACCTGTGAAGGAGATTCTCTAATCTTGTAATAACTAATGCCACTGTTCATGAGGCTGCATCATCGGCAAAAAAATACGATATAAAGTAAACGAAAAAAAAAAATTAGTAAAATGATACCACTAAAAATGTAAGTAAAAAAAAAAGGCAAAAACAAGTAATAATAAAGGAAATGGGAGTCTTATAAAACTATGAGAAGAAATCAATGTAAAAAAAAAAGTAAAAGAAGTAATTTAACAAAAAAATTTAGGATTGACAAAAGATGCAGGATTGACAAAAAATGTAGGAAGATCTCACGGCACACTCCAGTCTCCAGTTTTGAACTGATGAGAGGGAGCTTAGTAAACTCCAGTCTCCGGTTCTAACTGACGAGAGGGAGCTTAGTGCACTCCAGTCTCCGGTTTTTAACTGATGAGAGGGAGATTAATACACTCCAGTCTCCGGTTTTTAACTGATGAGAGGGAACTTAGTACAATCCAGTCTTCGGTATTTTTAATTGATGAGAGGGATTCCTAGCTTAGTAGAATCCAGTCTCCGGTTTCAAAACAGACGAGAGAGTTTAATAGTTGTAGTTGCTGAAGGGGTTGCCAGACCAGCACACTATTGTAACATTTCGCTAAAAAACGCGCTAATTATAAAGTTGTAAAAAAAAAATAAGATTACGTTTAGTTTTCTAAAAGATATGTCAGGATGAACGAGGCGTTCCTAGTCCTTAGATGTATAAAGATGCGCACACGAGGACGTGTGCATGTCAGTATGGCCGTGACGGCGTCCGCGTCATCAAATGCAAGAATATTGTAAACAACAGGTGTACGCCTGAGCCACCGAGCGCATTGTTCGATATCCCTACTACTCAAATTGTTTTGCTACCTGTATAAAAGGCTCTGAGCGACCCCCGTTCGGGCAGTCTAGGCTCTGGCGTGGCTCGGTACACTTGTTGTATCTTGCTAGTAGCTTATCCTTGACTCTCGGATAATTAATTTGTGCAAACAAGTTAATTATTATTGTCAACTATAAATTAGTCGCAGTAAATTTATAATTGACTATCTATTGCTTAAATTATGACTTATTTGTAATAGGGAATAATTAAGTTACTTGGAATTGTTAAACCAGAACTAGTCATTAGTGCTGGAAAGCTTTAATAGTGATCTAATGTTATTCTGATCTAAATATAAAGAGTTGTTATATTACCACATCCGCATTTTATTTATCATATCTGACCCACTTCCTACATATATATATATATATAAATCAATTGCTGTTCATTAGTCTCGCTAAAACTCGAGAACGGCTCAATCGATTTGGCAAATTTTGGTTTTGAATTAATTGTGGGAGTCCAGAATGCGAGAAAATATAGAAAAAAATAAGAGTATTTAAAATCCAAAGGAAGCATGACATTTGGCATTCCGCATTGATAAGGATTATACCGAGAAACGTAACTTGTATATATATAACCTAATTAAAGATTTTCTAGGCGACTTTCTGTGCACTTTTGTAGTACAACTTACTGAAAAATTATTGCATTTTTAGGTTTGAGCTTCGGCGTGGTAGTTTATATTCATGTCTAGATTTGTTATCTACCATAAAAATACCATTTTATAAAAATAAAAAAATAGAAGGTACAATTTTTATTAGAATCTTATTACTACTAACGCCATCTCTTATTAAATTAACGAGTTAAAATTGATAGAAGATACATTTTGTATTTGAATTTTTGAACTTATTAAGAGACTACCTACTTCAGGAATTGTTTCTTCATATTTGACTGGCGGCACGCGGTCATCGTGCCCTCGGATAAAGGCGAGGTTCAAGTATAAACTGCAATAGCTATAGGGCCATCAGTTTGATCAGTTTGGCATCGAAGGTGTATGATAAAAATCATTGAAAGGAAAATGCAAGGGAAGTTCGAAGTAATGTTGTGGGAGGCACAAGGGGAATTTAAGTCTAAAGCCGGGATGTTTGCAGGGAACAGAGTACATAGAGCGTTAGAGAGTTTCACAATATGCTTATTTAAAGAAAGAGAAACAGTACAGATGTATTAATTAATTTATATTGTATTGAGATCAATTCACAATCTTAGCCCGAGGGTAAAAAGCTAAATAAGGTTTATTCACGCCCGTATCCCCGAAGAGGTAGGCAGAAGTACAACATGTGCATCCACGATTAGCCGAAGATACTTAAGTCCCACAATGTCCCAGTCCCAGGCACTTTTCCAATCCCGGGCAAAGTTGTTTTTATCAGAAAACTGAAAAAAACACATTTTTTCATTTGCCTGACTCTGGAATCGAACTCCGAGGGTTTCTCTGAGAGAAAAATTGGAAAAATATATTCGCTGAGTGTATACCTTCAATTCTTCGTGCCTGCGTTAAGTCCAATATTAAGTCCAAAAATTTTGAAGGATTCTGTTCAAATAAAACATTTTTTGATTTTGATTTCGTAAATCGACGTAAAACCAGGAACTTCCTGATTTTAGAAAAAAAAAACAATTATTTCAGCAAAATGTTAAAAATGTGTTTTTTTATAAGATCAACCTTCATATTTAATACCCATTTTTTCTTGAAAAAATCAACAAACAAAAACCAAATATTCCTAGTCCAAAGCCTGACAACGCGAGCCTTTGATACGAATGGAATGTTTAGGTGAAAATACGCTGGGTTTTTTAGGTTAGATAATTATAAATAAAGTCCATACATTAAAAGATGTAATTCTCATAAAAATAGTTTTCTAACAATATTACTAGATAGTATAACTTTGCGAGTCCTTACAAAGCTCAGCTTTTTGCTAGTTAATTATGTAAGATGAAAATTTAGTTAGTGAGTCAAAATAACTTGTAAAAGTTTTATTGAATAAAGTATTTCTGATTTCTGGGTTATTATTTAAATAAAAAATTACCTCT
Source organism: Apodemia mormo (assembly GCA_036924255.1). Classification (NCBI taxonomy): domain Eukaryota; kingdom Metazoa; phylum Arthropoda; class Insecta; order Lepidoptera; family Riodinidae; genus Apodemia; species Apodemia mormo. Next base: position 21,307,160 of record JAUPFN010000025.1, read on the forward strand.
TAAATGTTCACCTTTTTTTAAATATAATGTTATTTTGATTTTAATAGTTTAATTATGACGATTTGATAAGATTGAATCGCAACAACAAAGTGACACAGGTGATATAAAATTTATTTTTTATTTTACTTTTTTTACTTACAATATAGAATATTATAAGATTAATGCCTAATATTTAATGTCAATCTGCATAAAATCTCTTCCGATTGATATCGATACAAAACTACAAGTGTGACTGCTCGGTTCCTATATCTGCAAAACGACTCGTTTTACTGACAAATAGTAAGATAATCTACGTGGCGTAAGCTTAAAACTGTTCCTATAAAATACGACTCTTATATCAAATTACCAAAGGTTTGTTACTAACGAATGGGGGGGCTGCCAGTTAAGGAAGGCAACCGATTGGCTACACATGTCACTACCACCATGACTACCAGGTTGTAGAGTTCTGCAACGTTCTGCCCGGATATTTGGTACCATCGCCTATTCCTGCTGCAATATTGCCAATGCTTGTCATTATCCTGTTCCGGTTTGGACGGTCAGTAGCCGGTAAACTTAGGCATGTGGCATTAACACCTCATAACTCAACACTTGTGTTATGTGTGAATAATACCTCATTACACATCCGTGTTATGAGTTGTCAAGCAACACATAATTAACACCTTTGATGCGATGGTTAACACTTTCCATCAGTCGAGCCAACTGCTTGTTTGCCATCTTATGTTGTCTTTTAGTCCAGAAAAAGACATTAGTGTTGAATCATCATTTATTACATTGATTCTTATATATAATATCCTCCATTTACATGCGATTATTCTCAATTCTCGTTTTAAGTAGTTTTCGATATTTTCAACATAATCAAATATTCTTATCCATTGCATTACATTCAACATAACGACTCACATTTTCGACAAGTATCAAATATAGAACCGTTCTCGTGGACTGACCGATATAGAATAGCAGAAATGAATGTCTTACCCCCGCCAACCGTTAGGTTAAGGCGGGATTCTAATCACGCCACAAACAGGTGACAATTGGCGCGGTTTAGTTTGAATTTTAACGGCCTTAGCGTTAAAATTTAAACATCCGTTATTATTAAAATATTAGTTAATGTATTTACGTAATAAATCATATGCATTTACACACAGTTATTAAAAATATCCTAACACTTATAACAAAAAGACGAGCCATAAGCGCATATGTGAATGAAAATTGATAAAAAGAGAAAAGACATACATTTGGTGCTTACATGAAGTTGTATTATATCTGGAGGCAGCACTTCTTATACCTACTTGAAACACAATTTTACATACTGCTGTCATCTTCTGAGGTCTTACCATCTCTTTCTAACACAGCTGTATAAAAAGAGATGGGAAGACCTCACAGACAAAGATATAACGTAAATATTTGTTTCAATTGTATATCACGAGTGCTAGCTCCACCTATATTAATACTTTATGCATTTCGTATACGTGCTCTTTAATGACACATGCGTATTATGTAATCGTTTCTGATCGTTTTTTTCTGGCAAGCAGATGGCTCTACTGCTGAAAAGAAAAACCATTGCTTGTAGACACCAATATGTTAATAGTGCGTTGCTATCCGTGTGGCGGGATGGCAGTGCCATATGTTTACCAGCTACCTTATCCACCAAACCGGAACACGTCAATGACAAGCATTGCCGGTATTGCGGCAGGAATATGTAAAGAGTTAGTACTAAATATCCAGACGAGATGTTGCAGAACTCTACCATGCTTGTACTCACAATATGGTAGAGATACGTATAGTTAATGGTCGCCCCTTACGACCTTTCGGGCTGAACGGCAGTTAGTGTATTCTTTAAAGGATCCCGGACCAACATTGGGGGGGGGAAGTTATTTGAAAAATTAAATCGACATCTAATATCTGCCAACTATATCCATTACTCAAAAACTAATCAACCGATTTTGATGCAACTTAGACCGTTACCTAAGTTGGAATATACCTCATTTAAATCAAACAGATTTTTCTCCATATGGCTTTTAGTTGCCAAAAACTTTGCGGACAAACTGACTAATTTATAAATGTACACACACGAAATTCAGTACACGTACTTGGATGCCTAAATAAATCGTTGTACTCAAATATTATCAAATTCCCATAATATTACATACATACATGTTAAACTGATAACCGTTTTTTCGCCGGTTGAAAAACTAGTCTATGTTAATCAGTGATAAATGATAATGCAGGTACCTATATATTGGTGAAATAATTTTTAAAATCGGTCCAGTAGGTTGGTTACCAGTAGGTGAAACTAACAAATCATACCTCTTTAAAATATTTGTAAGGATATACCAGGCTATCAGAAAACTGCAGAAGTTTAACTCCAGTACACTACACACATTAGCACTACATTTCGGATATACACAACTGTATTGAACGGTTATCTTGGTCGAACTGAATGATATGTGCTTATCGAAAACTTTGTTGATGTATGATATCATTGTTATCGACTTCGGACAGGAAACCCAATTCTAGGAACTTGAAAGACATTCCTGGATTAACAGAGTAGATATAAATCCTTTTGTGAATATCATAAGAAAGCAGTCACGTTGGTAGCTCTCTTGATGGTAAGAGATAACCATTGCATATAAACACCTAAAATATTGATGGTGCGTTGCTATCCATATGACAAATTGCATAAGTTTATCGGCTACCTTACGTAACAAACTGAAACACGACAGTGACACAAGTATTCACACTATTGCGGCAGACGATACATGAAGATGGTAAGTCGGTGGTACCAAACTTGGGCGAGATTTGGGCAGCGCCACATGCATAAATCCACCGGTCACCTTACATTCCAGGACACGACGATGACGCTATTGCGGCAAAAATCGGTATGGCGGTGGTACCAGACCCGGGCGCGACAATGCAGAACTCTACCACCTAGTAGCCACAATGGTAGTGACCTGTATAGCCAATCGATCGCCTTTTACGACCTTCCTGGCAGAACGGCAGCTGGCCTATTCCATAAAGAAGCCCGGGACCAACACGGGGATAAAACTTTGATGCCTTTGGTCGATGGATATCTCTTTACACCAGAAGATGCTTGTTTGCTAGTAGGTATTAACTTAAAATAAAACTAGTAATGGCGTTAATATTTGAACATACATCGGCCATTGTTAAAAACTATAGTGCGTTGATTGTACGCGATAATAATTGGCTTCGATTACCAGCAATCAGCACGTGCGCTACCTGTAATTGCGATAGTTGAATGTGCAAGCAAACCCTTTTTTATTTTTTTATTTTAGGGTTCCGTACTCAAAGGGTAAAACGTGACTATTACTAAGACTCCGCTGTTCGTCCGCATGTCTGTCTGTCACCAGGCTGTAACTCACATAACGTGATAGACAGTTGAAATTTTCATATATGTATTTCTGTCGTCGCTATAACAACGAATATTCCCCGTATTGCCCGTGTTGGTCCCGGGCTCCTTTGAAGAATAGGCCAACTGCCGTTCTGCCAGGCAGGTCGTAAAAGGCGACCGAGTGGCTATGCGCGTCACTCCCATCGTGACTACTAGGTGGTAGAGTTCTGCATCGGCTCGACCGGGTCCGGTACCACCGCTTTACCTACTCCCGCCGCAATAGCATCAGTGCTAGTCACTGTCGTGTTCCGGTTTGGAGGGTAAGGTAGCCGGTGAACTTATGCATGTGGCATTAGACCTCGCCACAAGATAGCAACGCACCATTAACATCTTTGGTATCTATAGGTGATGGTTAACTCTCCATCAGGTGACCCATCTGCTTGTTTGCTATCTTATGATATAAAAAAAAACTAAAAACAGAATAAAATAAACATCTAAGGGGAGCGGGGTGGCCATTAACAAATGTGAGATTTGTCATTTTTATAGATAGCTATATCATTTTTATAGATATAGATAGCTGTTACCCGCGACTTCATCCGCGCGGATTTCGTTTACTCCGCACAGCTCCTCTAGCCATAGCGTGATAATATATAGCCTATATGTTGACCCGACCTGTTAGTAATATTCATGCAAATTTGAAGTAAATCCATGCAGTACTTTTTGAGTTTACCCCGGATATACATACAGACATACAGACAAACAGACAAAAAATCTAAAAAATATTTTTGCCTTCGATATCGATTGTAGATCACGCCCCAAGTATTCCTTTAAAAAAATATTCAATGTACAGTTTTGACTTTCCTACGATTTTATTATATGTATAGATTTATAGATGGGACGAAACCCTACGTGCGCGAGCACGACAACCACGTGGCCGATTTCTTTGTTAAGGCTTTATACTGTTCTGAACCAAAGATTTAATGGTCCGTTTTAATTTTGCAATTTTATTGTAATGTGAGTATGTGAGCTAGTAAGTGAGGTACTCTTGAATACATACCCAATTCTTCAAAATTACTCACTTACTCCGTTGGCTTTGCAAAGTTTCTGATCTCGTGCCGTGCGCTTCCAGTCAATTACCTCAAGTCGGCTCAAGTTATATTTTGTGCATTTCGCTGTGATTTCGCGCCATATACTACATATATATACCGATGCAATCATCTTCCTTTCGCTCTAGGTGAGCTAGCCAGCAGAGTCTATGAGTTTTTATCTCTCTAATTAAAATAGGGTCTCACACCAGTTCTTCGATTTCAGCGTTTTCAATATTCTCCAGCTTGCCTTGGGCCAAGAATTTTTCTAAAGATTTTTCTTTCAGCAACTAAGAATTTGTCCCCTTCTTTAAGCGTCAATGTCCAAGCTTCACATCCATACAGTAGAATGAGTCTTATTACTGTTTAATATATGCAGAGTTTTGTGTTTCTACTAAAAAGCTTGGACATCAATGCTATGTAGAGCGGGACGCGCGCTACAGCACAGTGCAATCTGAATGCAGATCTCTATTTCCCCTCGTCTGGAGTATTTGTGACATGCCTCGGCCGCATTTGCGTTTATCGTCTCGAAGATATTAGCGAGCTAAGGCACACGCAGTCCTGAATGTACGCGACAATCACCGACAATAGCCGGTCACATCTGCATTTATCGTGTCATTGCACGAAGCTTTGTGACGATAGACGCAAGTGCGGCCGAGGCATTAGTGATGTACACCTTTGTCAACATGCAAGACAGCGGGTTCGGCGCAAAAAGCGGCCTCACGTAGAGATACTCCGTCTTATCAGTGTTGATTTTATATATAGCTGAGCCCGCGACTTCGTCCGCGTGGAAATTTTTTAAAAAGTAGCCTAAGTTATTCCTTATGACAGGAGCTATCTGCCAGTGAAAGTCCCGTCAAAATCGGTCCAACCGTTCCAGAGATTAGCCGGAACAAACATACAGATAGAAAAAAAATTGTAAAAAATGTTATTTTGGTATATGTACCGTGTATACATCCACATGCATTAAGTAAAAAGCGGTTATTTTAATATTACAGACACTCCAATTTTATTTATTTGTACAGATTATTAATTTCATCTATTTACCTTATGTTTATTTTGAGGTTTTATAAAATGATGATTATGATCTAGTAGGCAAAAAAATCCAGAGCCTCGCTCATCGCCGCAGAGTGGCTAGTTTATCGGTTTTTTATCGGATACACTTTGGAGAGTGCGCTGCGGAATTGCACGACTTAATTCCGCCATCCCCGTTTATCTATCGATCGTCGAGGCGCACGGATTCTAGGCATCGTTATATGGTGGACGTTCCACGTACCCGGACAAAGCGGTTCGACTCAACATTTTTCATTCGAACCGCAAAGGACTGGAACATGCTTCCTGAGTCTGTGTTCCCAGACGAGTACAATCTGGGGATCTTCAAGAGAAGAGTGAACAGGTACCTTCTAGGGAAGCGCGTTCCATCTTAGGTCTCATCTTAGCTTACCATCAAGCGAGATCGAGGTCAAGCGCTTACCTATCGATAATAAAAAAAATACAAAACAATTTATAAGTTTGTATTTAATATTAAAATTACACATAGATTGTACAATTTCAAATACAAAAGGAATTATTCTTTGGTTATTTTATATCTATATTTCATAGTATCATTACATAGTATAAAACAAAGTCGCTTTCTCTGTCTGTCCCTATGTCCTTATGTCCCTATGTATGCTTAAATCTTTAAAACTACGCAACGGATTTTGATGCGGTTTTTTTCAATAGATAGATTGATTCTTGAGGAAGGTTTAAGTGTATAAACCTTTTCGATATTCCCACGGGAACAAAAGCTGCGCGGGTGAAACCGCGGGCAGGTCGCTAGTAAACTATAGATTGATGTGCGACTTCTGAAACTTAATGTATATACTTATTTTAATACGTAACTCTAATTCAATCAATAGGTATTATAAAGAGAAAAATATATTTTCTCTCACCCTTTTATTTCTAGAAAAAATAACTACCTACGCTGTTAATATTATGTCCCTTTATCATTATCTACACTTATAATTATTAAATGTAATTACAACTGTTGCTTATATTATTCTTCATCAGAAGGCTGCTTCACCCAGAAGCCCCAAGGAGCATATCCGTCAGTTTTGGTGGGACCTCTATAAACCTTTATTTGAACGCGCTGCACGTCATCTGAAAAGAGAATATGAAAATATTAATACGAAATGGTTCAGACAGAAAGATGGGTAATAAAAATACAAGTACGTCAAGAACAGGGATTGCAATCCCGCATTCCCGTGGGATCCCGCGGCATTTATCTTCTGGATCCGGCACCTTCAAAATTCGGATTTACGGATCCCGTAGATTTGAAATTTGACCCTAAACCTTTCGTGTAGTTTCACGTAAAACGAAAATGCATTGCCGTTTTGCATATTGAAGGCGGCTGGCGGGTTCACTGTGTTTTTTCTATGGAGCATAGAGACAAGGAAGTACTATATCATAGAACTTTTTAACTCAAAAAGCGTTCACGAAATAAAATTAAATACGAGAGCTTGAATAGCGCCCTTGAAACGGCTATGATACGATGTGAGCCATGGGCGCACCCAGTTTCTGGGCCAGGAGGGGAAAATCACATAGTAAATAGTGACCGCTCGAAACTGAATTTTCAGCCGAAACCGAAACCGAAACTTCAGCTTCTGTTTCAGTATCGGCCGAAACGAAACTGTAACATTTTAAAACTATATTTTAATCGACAACAGTAGATATGTACTATGGAGGTAAAAAAGGGGAAACAGCTGCCCCTCCCTCGGTACGTCTATGATGTGAGCTTATAGCTTTAACTATTATTTGTGCACTTTTTAAAAATCATCCTCAGATGTATCTGAAAGAAAGATGGCGTAGCTGTAGCAACGCCATCTTTCTTTAATGCTGTTTTAGGGAAACGTATTTTACAATGAGATTATACTCCTTAATCCTACGCTCCATGGAGCGTTCAGCATTTCTTCGTGGATATTCATGACGAATACAGAGATTAACAAAAAAGAAAAGAGCATATTGCATTATCATAAAATAATAAACAACTCTTCCCATAAAAATAAAAATTAATATTGTATTTCAAAATCCTCGTATTTAACCTTCGATTTCCCCAAAATTTTGCAAATATTTTAAAGTGGACCACACCACGTCAACGTAGTACATAATAGGTTTGACCAAACAATGCCGTTGATGATTGAACAGGGTCTTTTACACACTGTAGACCGTATAAGGAGTGAGATTTTACCCTAAATCTACACTATAAAGCTTTCGTCAAAAACTACTTAGGTTAGGTAACTATCATGTTTACATAATTTGCTGACGAAGTCATGGGTTATGTCTAGGCAAATACCTTAATGTATCATGATTTTCAGTTACCTTTCCTATTTCCAGCTTCGTGATCATCGCGTTCATCTTCAAACTCTTGAGGCCTGGCAAAAGTAAGCGCCAGTAACGACAGCAGCAGTAGAAAACTCCAAAGCTTTGTCTGAAATTATAAAAACTAAGTTGGTACAAGCCAAGGGCGTCGCCAAGGGGGAGCAGGGAGGGGAGCTGCCCCTAGAGATTCTAAAAAAGTTGCCCAAATGTAATGCAACCAAAGTCCTGTCTTTGAGTTGACTTGCTTGATCGATCGATCCCGTACCTCAAAACTCGAATGAATTCATCGATTCCATTTCTAATATTCCGTACGCTCAACTACGCTGGTAAGGCACTGTTGTTATTACAATCGTAGATGTAGGCTCGTAGTACAAGTGAAAAGCTTCATGTGCTGTCGACTTTACCTACAATTCATATCTACTTTTCTCATTAATTTATGGAGAATGAGAAAAGTATAAATTGTAGTAGGTAAAGTCAACTTGCCCCCCCACCCCTGGGCCATCGGCTGACGACGTCTTTGGTACACGCAGTCTTACATTGCTAAATTGTGTATGTACATCATTGATATAAAAAACCCAAGACACATAGTCCCGAACAAAACTGACACTGAAAACTGTCCTTAATTTCACATAGGTAATTATAGATATGGCTAAAACATATCTTTGCATATCCAACCTTAAGGCCAAGATTTATAGTTGTTTTTACAAAGAAATGTACAAAAAGAAATAAAATTCATTGCCGCCACCAACGCGATTCTATTTAAAATGAGCGCACATTTTAAAATTGTGCGCTCATTTCAAATAGAATCGTGTCACAAGCAAACAAGCAGATGGTTCTCCTAATAACAAGACAACCATGGCGTATAGATGTCGCAGTGAAATTGTCAGTACCGTTAGATTATAATTTACCTAAGTGATATTATAATTTAACTGCTAACCTAACCAAATTATAAAATCCCTAGGTAGATTATAATCTAACGGCTATTGACAATTTCACTGCGACATATACTAAACATGATAATGTTGCGTTGCTATCCACGTGGCGAGATGTGCCACTTCCATAAAGCGCCCCATAGACCTACAATAATATTGCGCAATATTACGTATTGTGCAATACTATTGACCGTTTAGGTTTAGAATATTGAGAATTTCACAAAAATTGAACGACAGTTTGAGCGGGTTTAATTTTTATTGTACAATATTTTTTCTTTCACTGTGTAGGCTTAATATTGCATAATATTTTTCACTTCAGTTTGCGAAGCGGTCGCGTTCGGTCAGCCACAGTGTTGAATGTATGGTCGTGTCGTAAATTTAAGCAAAATGGCGAGCACAAATACTATAAAAGATAAATAACGGGAGTTTTTACTGAAGTTTATAGAATTATATAGAGATTTATTTAACAAAACCACCAGCACTGTTGCCGCCAAAACTACGTCGTGTGATATGTTGCTCGCACTAAAATATTGATCAGACTGGTTTGTCAATTTTATTGAGTGAATTTATTGAACGTTTGGAATCAGGAATCAAAGGGGTATTCAATATTATTGCACAAAAAAAAAAGTATTGCGCAATATTATTTTAGGTCTATGGGGCGCTTAAGTTTACCGGCAATCTTACCTACCTTCCTAACCGGAACACGAAAATGATAAGCACTAAGCTATTGCGGCAGGAATAGATAAGGCGTTGGTACTAAATACCCGGACGAGACGTTAAAGAACTATACCACCTATTCACTAGGTGGTAGAGTTCTGCATTGTCTCGCCCGGGTCTGGTACCACCGCCATACCTATTCCTGCCGCAATAGCGTCAGTGCTTGTCACTGTCGTGTTCCGCTTTGGAGGGTAAGGTAGCCGGTAAACTTATGCATGTGGCATTAGACCTCGCCACAAGATAACAACGCATCATTAACATCTTTGGTGACTATAGGCGATGGTTGTCTCTTTCCATCAGGAGACGCATCTACTTGTTTGCTATTTTATAATATAAAAAAAACTTCACGCCCCTGTCCCCGAAGAGGTGAGCAGAGGTACAACTAGTGCACCCACGATTAGCCAAAGATACTATGTTCCACAATGTGACAAGCCTATCGCCAACAGGCATGTTTCCAGACCCGGATAATGTTGTTTTTATCAGAAAACTGAAAAAAAATTATTACCCAACACTGTAATCAAACTCAGGATCTCACGTGGTCAACATCGACAACACACCATGAGACCACAGAGGCGACAGGCAACAGAGAGCAATATTATTTAATAATAATAACAAAAGAATGATTTGCTACATATTAATTTATTAATATTTTATACATTTAATGTATACACATTATTATACCAATAATTTTGTTAAAAAATTATACATTTAATAGGCAGTGTTTACATTTTTATCAAGTAACACTTAGCCAATAAACACAAAATTAGAGTCAAGACTTAGTTATAAAAGAATATCTTCCTGTGTATTCTTTCCTGAATGACAATATCAAATGGTACATCATTCTACAAATCCTTAATTCTATAAAATAAGTTTAAATATCACCAATTTGGTGATTGTTTTGGTGCACTATATTTTTTTTAAAGTGGAGTGGTCAAGTAACTCAATGCTACTATAAAAAATCTGAAATTGCACAATTTCAAAATTATTTATCTAGTAACGCCCTATACAATTTTCAATGCAGTATACCTTGTCTAGCTGGGAAGATCTTCCCTTTTCTACATTGTTTTGTGACATTATCAAATTTCACTGCGACGTCACTCCAATGTGATATCTTTATAACCACCACTAATATCTACAACACTCAACATTGTTCTGCAACCAATTGACCAAAAAACTACTAAAATAGAAATGATGGGTGCAGAATGTTTTCCTGAAACTTCGATATATTTAATACTTAATTTCTTAATTTCAGTCATTCCTTTTAACAAATACTGGTTCACCCAAACTAAGAACTCTCTATGACACAGTTTTATTTACTTTTTGGGGCTATCCTTAAATGGCTACATCTCGGTAACCCCTTCAATTATCGGCTTTCTTAAAACTTAAATATTTTTCTCATTAATTCACCAACCAAATAGTAAACATTTTGATTAATAAAAATGAAAATGTCCTTGCACAAACATTTATACATATTTATATGTATGTCGTAGTGAAATTGTCAATAGTCGTTAGATTATTATCTACTTAGGGAGTTTATAATTTAGTTAGGTTAGGTTAGCAGTTCAATTATAATATCACTTAGTTAGATTATAATCTAACGGTATTGGAAATTTCACTGCGACATATACAACATACATACATACATACAAATGCCATTATAATTGTTCCAGTACACTCTGAGAACCTTGCTCATTCAATTAATTGATCAAGTGTCTTTTGAATATTATGTAAATATTTTGTATCCAATTTTTTATACACAATTTATGATCACAAGAATTTATACATAATAGACAATCGTAAACTTAACAAGCAAATGAACTTTTAATTTACTCTCCCCATTAAAAAATTATAAAAATACAAACAGGTCAAAAACATGTTTTCATAAACCATTTATGGTCTTTTTAACCAGATAAACTGAAATATTATGACATAATAAAAAGAAATTATTATTGAGTGATTAGAAATCAAACCTCTTGATCATAGCTACTGGAATGTAGATAAAATATCAAAGTTATTAACCAAGACCTACTTGCAACAAGCTATTTAAGTAATGTTTAGTTAACCATTGCAAAGTATTTAAATTGTTTGTTGCAAGTAGACCTAAGTCTCCAAAATATATGTTTTTAAAGATATATCATTTCACATACTCGACCATCTGATCACTCTGACTTAGAACAAGTAATTATTACTTACAACATATTGTTTTTTAATATTATAACCTTTTTAATATTATAGAGAATATCAATGCCCTGAATTAAATAACAAATTAAAAAACACTATGTTGTCTAACTAACTCAGTGTGTGGGTTCTGATCCAGTAGTAATTCTAAAAACCGGCCAAGTGTGAGTCAGATTCGTGTACGAAGGGTTCCATACCATCATCTATAAAAATGGCAAAAATCATATTTGCTGTATGGGAGTCCCCTTAACTATTTATTTTATTTTAATTATTAATTTTTAAAGTAAATATATAACTAAATATTCTGTGAATATTTCAAGCTTCTATTAGTTGTCATTATTAAGACTGATAAAAAATTGATTGTCATATATGAGCCCCATTAAATAATTATTTGATTCTGGTTTTAGTATTTGTTGTTATAGCAGCAACATAAATACATCATCTGTGAACATTTCATATGTCTATCACAGCTCATGTGATACAGCCTGGTAACAGACAAACAGATAGATGGACTGCGGAGTCTTAGCAATAGGGCCTGTTTTAACCTTTGGGTATGGTTAAAAAACCTTATAAATATCACATATTGTCGTTGAAGTGACAATGCCTCCTAACTAACATTTTTAAACAAATTTACTTTTTTATTGCAATAGACATAAAATTCAGTTTTGCATCCATAGAATTTTCTCTTATATTTTAACAATTTCCAGAAGAAAGGTTAGAGCTTTGTGGAAATAGCTTTATATTCAAATCAACACATTTAAGACTAGATGTCAAATGTTTTTTTCCTCTCCTGTAAAATTAATATTTATACAGTTAGGAAGTATTGTCACTTCATCGACAATATGGAATTTGTTAGGCTCACATTGTTTGTCCGCTATGTATTCCAAAACTACCAAACCGATTTCAATGAAATTTTGTAGATATGTACTGTTTGATCTAATTTAAAAGATAGGATAGAATTTATTCTCAATTAACCCCCCATCCCCTCAAGCACCCCACCAAAATATTCAATAGAATTTGTATGGCAAAACAATTGTCAAGTAGGCTAGTTTATAATATATTAAATTTGCCATGCATTACATAACCACTTGAATGTCCAGGGTACTGTAGTACCCAATTTTTTTATATCGTCTTACGTCCCGGGCACTACAGTACCCAATAGAGGAACATTAGAAAACTATGATGTTATTAAAAATCTATGACTTTCCTGTACATTATCTGTGGTTTTTAATTAAGGTCACTAAATGTAGATGGTGTTTAATATAAAGTAACAAGACTTTCCTCTCTATTTTTCAATTCTTAAACTTAAACTTATTGTCAATTGTGTAAACATTTCGACAAGTATAACCATAATTACATTTTATATTCATTTGGTTGATTTTAAAACCTTACTATAATAGTATCATTGTATTATCATAATAATTATGTTTTTAATGAATTAATATTAAATTATTAACCAAAGTCAAGAAAATTATCAAAAATTATATGTATAATTATGAGAATATAGTTATATAAACCAATTGGGGGAAAATTACTAATATCCAGAGTTTAATATTGTTTTTGAGTATGAAACATGTATCATCATTGAAATTCTTTCTGTATATGCTAAAGTAAAGAAAGTTATTGTTTATTTTTAAATCGTACATATAATTTAATTTTTACAAACTTTTTTACTGAGGAACATAATGCTGTTTTTAATCACACTAAATGTCAGTTGCACTCAGACATTTAAGGCATTTGACAACTTGCGAGGTGGACGTTCAAGTGGATAAGACACAAGAACATTAAATTTATAAATAGCTAAGAATATGACAAAAAACATATTTAAGGTGGGTTCTCACTATTAGTAACATAATATTCATTCCTCAAATTACGTTGGTAATATATAATTGGTAATTTTCTGTAAATAGGACTTATATTGTCAAGTCCTATTTACACAAAATACTAAGCCTTACTACTTTCTGATACAATATCTGACTCATTTCCGCTGTCTGTTGACACAGTCGGCACTCTATTTGATGGCTGTTGATCATCTTCATCATCACTTAATGAAGAACAGTCAGACAAGTCCGCATCAATCCATAACTTAGCCTTTTTCTTGCCCTTGACCTGAACCTCATCTGCTTTTCTCTTAATACCTTCCTTAGACGATCCAGCTGCTTGCCAACCAGCATCAACAGCTGCACTAACACGCTCCGGTAAATCTTGACGATCTTTCTCGTATATAGGGCTCAGATCAACGTCAATTTTAGGCTCGGCGATTAATCTTTCTAATTTCTTCTTCTTTTTCTCAGCAGCCTCACGATCGCGCTCTTCTTGACCCTCCAACCATTTTCTTAGGCGTTTCTCTTCATTTATATCACGTAATCGTCTTCCAGAAAGATCACGACATGCCTCACGATTTGTTGTTTTTTCAATCTGGGCGCCTATAGCACGTAGCATAGACCCAAAACCACCTTTGCCACCTACAACTCTTGTGCAGACTCTTACCACATTATTTTGTGATATCTTTAAATGATCACTTGCCAGCTTGCCACCAATTGTAACAAATAAATCTTCGTAAGGAACACCATATTGTAATGATACATTTTGTTTCAAATTTAAAACATTTGAATAATCGATGGTTGTTAATATTTGATTATCAAAATATACTTGAACCATCTTGATTACGTAGGTATATCACCTTTTTTTAACGGATCTATATTTCAACAAAATTAATGCAAAATTGCTTTGTTTTTAATTAAACAGAACAAAATAAACTACAAATTCGCATTTCACAGAAAATAGGAATTGAAATGTTAAATGTTAAATGACACTTACAGTGTTGCCAGTGACAGATAGTCAAATATAACATGACACAGCTCAAAAAGTAACATTTTCACGAGATAAGTAACATTTCCTTATTTTATGCGAAAAATGGAACTAATAAAATAATATGACACTATTACACAGAAACTAAAAAAAAAATTCTGTCTCATTGGTATAGCTTCAAAATAATCGTAATATTTTTAAATCAAATAATTGAGAAAAGATTCATAATATTTTTTAATCAAATAATTGACGTATAATCCATATAAATAAAGATAATCAGTTTATAGAAAAGAACCTCATCTTTAATCACATCATTTTATTTGATGGAAAATATAAATAATTTTAATAAATCCTAAAAGTAACGTAAAAGTAACATTTTGAGTAGTGTAACATGGAAGTAACATGAGGGGGTCAAAAGTAACGCAACGCTGGATACTTGCGATGACAAACGTGAAATGAGTCAGTAAATTGACACGATTCTTCTTTCCATTTCCAACTAATTTTTAACTGGTAACAAATTTAATCGGCATTTACATATTTTAAATAATTTTTAAGTTTTCACAGTCCCATACACAATATTAATAAACCATCAGGGACTTTCACGAATATTAAAACGTTTTGCAGATGAAAAAACATTTCACAAATATTTTGTACTTCACAAATTAGAATAATATGCCCTAAATATTAAACTAATTGATCGATTGAGTGAGTAAGTACTTACGATTTCTGCCATGGTTACGAGTTACAACTTCCAAAAACAATTTTAGAGCTGTCACTAACGCTCGGTCAAATGGCATTTACTCGCTTGATTCAAGCTTATATAAGCAGAAACACAATTTATTTTATTTTTCCTCGAAAGCTGCGAGTGCAATACTAGAAAGTATTTTAAAAAGTTAAGTCGCAACAAAACAATCATTACATAAAAAGGTTAAAAGTAATTAATATGATAAGTATCATTACGACCAGTTTGCGTGCGGGGTAGGCAGTAGAAACCAAACATCTATAGACTTTTCGATTTACTAAGATTCATCAGTTTGTTGCTTGGCGAGATGAATAGTAATCCCATTTACCTACCTAAATAAGAGTATTGACTATTTGTTACGATAATCTGGACAGACAGATTTACATGCTCATCCAAGGCACGGAATTAATAACACAACACCCGCCGAACGTTAAACAACTTCTCTAGGCACTTTTTACCACGCACTACTCCTCCGTGGAATCAATTACCAGCAGGGTGTTTTCAAACGGATACTTGGGGACCTTCAAGAAAAGCGCTTGCTCATTCTTAAATGGCCTACCAGCCATTTATGAATGCTGCTGCTGCAAGATATACGGTGCTGCAACAGCTATCCATGGGTTATGATCATTTACCATAAAATGAATCTCCTGCTCGTTTGCCCCTATTTTCTATAAAAAAAGACTCCGGACTGCTACTAAGATTATGGATTTTCGGGAAAAACCTTGAAAAAACTTTAATAATCTTTTTCCTTACCCAGGATCGGACCCGGGTATCGTACCCGGAATCTCATGGCTTACGCCGAATAGGCTAACCTCTATAGCACGAATAGTTGACTTTCTTAATTAGTCTCATTATCACAGTTTCATTTCCTTGCTTATATTACATTGGTAACAAATTCTTACGACTTAATTCTCAATTTCTAATAGTAATAATCGCGTTTTATTAATATACTAGCTGTTGCCCGCGACTTCGTTCGCGCGGACTTCGTTTACTCTGCACAGCTTCTCCCCCGTAGGTGATAGCGTGATAATATGTAGTCTATATGTTGACCCGACCTGTTAGTAATATTCATGCAAAATTTGAAGTAAATCCATGCGGTACTTTTTGAGTTTATCTCGGACATACATTAACTTTCCTACGATTTTATTATATGTATAATATAATATAGTTTAAGTTCTTATTTTGTTTTCTTTTTTAAAGAAACTACCTTGTTAATCTTAGTGATAAATATGTTTCGTTGAGATCATGTAGTCCCGAGTTTGATTTTGGGGCCATGCTAAAATTTTAAAAGATACTTTCTTTCGGAAAAATGTAAGTCACACCCTGAAGGCTGCGAGGGGTGCGGGCATAAGTATTTATACTATGTACTTCGGAAGAACATTTAGTGGAGGATCCCGATTCATCATTATCACCCATCGCCCCACCCCGTCTAGTAGTGAGCGAACCTTACTACACATCAATGGGACTCGGGTTCGATTCCCGACAGGGAAACACATTTATATGATAAGCACGTATGTTTGTATTTCTGAGTTTGGGTGTTTATTAAATCTAATTGAGTATTTATTATGTATCTCTATGTAATATTATCGTTGATTGAGACTCATACTACAAGCAAATAAATTGCTTACGTTGTATCAATTCATGTAATTTGTCCAATGATATTTATTAATAATCACACCAGCTGCCAAAACTGATGAACCGTATTACAACTTTTGATTCCTCTCTGTTTTCCACATAACGTTTTCGGTTTTTCGCTACTAATCTCCTGCTTAAACACTACTTTAAACAACAAACAATAGCCTGATTTATCAAGTGGTTGATACATACCTATAACAATGCCGATCGAGACGATACTCGAATTCCGATGCTCGCGACAGAGACTGACATTTATGAGATGAACATATATGCTTGTATTTCTGGGTCTGGCTGTTAATACTCAAATACTCAAATAATTTTAGGTGTTTTATATATTAAAAAAAATATTCGTCTCTGTGGTCTAGTGGTGGATGTCGATGTTGACCACATGAAGTCCCAGATTGGATTCCTGGGTTGGGCAATTCAAAAATGTATTTTTTCAGTTTTCATATATTATATTTCGGTATTTATATATCTAGAAATCCAGAAATAGAAATTTGTTACAAATATATAAAAACCCAAAAATCCATTATAGGTCCTTTCACACTTTATACGCACAAATTTAAAATTCACTTTAAATACGTTCATTTTTTGCCCTTTTTTAAAAAATATCTATACGTACATATACAATAAAACCTAAAGAAAGAAGGAAAGAAAGAAAGAAAATATTTATTTGCAAGAATATGGGTGTTACAAGTTGTTAAAAATAAATTAAAATACCAACATATTCTACCATTATATGGTGTGCAAATATTTAAAAAAATTATCATTATATAATATTACATTTAAAACATTCTATCGATTATTTACAATTACTACCGGATCGGAACGCGGCCACACACTGAGAAGATCCGGCGGAAGAAACTCAGCGGGCTGGTCTTTTTTCTCTACTTTATGTACTTGTTATAAATGTACAATGATGATTTCATATTACAAAAGTTATTTTTATAATTACAAGTTTCATATTTTGTGCAAGAAGTAGACCATTAAGATTAAAATATACTTTAGTTACGGTCCTCCCCAATTTCACGCTCTAATGATCAACCGACTCGAAGAAAGTGAAAGCAATTTCATTTTAAAATGTAACTGATGACTTATCAATCCGTTATTTATTTAATTAATCGACTTTCGAAGTAATGTTTGCAAATATAATATAAGTTCAATTATAGATATTAAACCGAACTTGCGAATGTTTCTCAGAAGTTTGATTTTTTTAATCATATTATAATCGAAACTTAAAAAATCGATTCGTTATCAAATCAGTTTTATACAGCTTATTTAAATACAAGTTAGAATATGTAGCTTCTTACTTAAAACTGATATAAATAGATAAAAATAGGTTAGAACAGTTCTTTACTTAAATTTTATTTATCTCTCATCAAATCATCTTCCTGCATCAGTGACTATTCTTAGCACTTTGACAAACTATTTTTCGTTACGTCGAATGATATTTTAACATTTTACTGCGTGTTTACTAGACGACTAATATTCATTATCGTATTTTGAGCTTTTATTTTATTTTGTTACATGGGATAATGAACAAGCAAACGGCTATCTATATATAACAAAGAAAACTGCTGGGCGTTGAATATATTATAGCTTTGCAATGTGAGAATTTTAGCGAGTACGTGGTAGTATACGCTAATATTTATATCCAGTAATTGCGACTAATCTTTCATATAATTAGACCAATTTGTAAACGTGAAAGTTAGTAATTTCGGTAGCATAGCTGTACCGGCACTATCACAATAATCCAAACTTAATACTTCACGGTAGAGCTAATGGACACTAAAAACAAGACATCAAAAAATCCCAACTATACTAACCAATAATTCATATTTAAAAAATCAGATAATTTATTGGTTTTATAGTATACTTACAATAGTTTACTATATCATTAAAATTATTCCAAGTGCAAAATTATTCTTTGTTTTCACTCACCTCACTCATATTATACGGGTTTAAAAAACAAGACCATCAAGTGCGTCGAAAAAAGGGGGCAGCTGCCAGCTACCTAACCTAACCGTAGGTGCTCGTATGAACGAATTAATCTGTTTATCAAGGAGTTTTGTAAAGAGAAGGGAAGTTTTACATTAATTCAAAAGAAATATTTTTAAAATTCAAAAAACTGCATTAGTAGCCCCTAAAAGATCAAAATCGATCTTCACGTCTAAAAGTTAAATAATCGATCTGTACTTATATATGTTTACACTGCAATAAGCATAAAATAAGCTTAATTAAATAATTATAGAACTTTCTATAAAACTTTCCGGCTAAGTTGAGCTTAGCTTAGCTTAGAATGCTTACAATGGTTACATGGTTAACCAGTTGATCGACGCAGTCATTCACTAAGTACTGTGCCAATCGTCAATAGTCTATATTCTCATTCACACCGCCATATCACAAAATAATTATATCGGTAAATACGAAAGCTAAGATTTTTATATATTTAAATGTTCGTTATTGATATGATTCTAAGGGATAAATAGATTTTACAATTAATATTAGAATACTATGTTTATAATTTTTAAATATAAACCAATGTTGTACAATGTACAATGAAATTTCTCGTAATTTCTTAATCGTTTTTTTTTTAATTTTTCCATAGTATTTTTGTAGCTATCTCGTGTTTTCAAGTTAAGATATTTATATGTTTATTACTTACTCACGCGGCACGCCTCAAATGTTATGGGAAATGGGAATGGATAAGAATTTAATGCACCTAAATTATATGAATGATAACTCTTTATTGTTCACATAATTACAGTAAAAATACATGCTTAGTACAAATAATTGAAAGACAATTTAAAGAAAGTACACAAAGGCGGTCTTATCGCCAAAGAGCAATATTATAAATATATTAGAAGATTATACTGTGGATTAATAATATATCGACAGTCTTATAATAGTACAGAATAAGCAAAACAAGTGTTTATAATTAAATAGGTACATTTTATAAGTATGGCACTAGCACTACACTTAAGAAATATTAAAAAATATCTTGAGGCCCCATATTTTTAAGCAGCGATTTAAAGAGGCAATGTAATATCTTAAATTATCACACGGGCAAAGCCGCGGTTAATGTGTAGTTTATTCTATGAAAAACGCCGCGACCGGTGAAGCTGTATCAGCCCATAAGGCTAACAGCAATTGAGACATTCCGAAAAAAAAATGAAAAACGTAAAATTTTAGTAAAGCTGTATCAAGATAAATTCTACGTTTCTGTATCTAAAAAAATAAACATATAACATCGAGTGACGCCATAATTGCTGAGCTGTCAAACGAAAGAAATATCCAATAAAATTAGAGCATTTTAAAATTAACAGGAAATCATATCCCTGCAACAGACAACGGGTGGAAAATAATTTCGATTGTCTGTTATATTATGGCTCAGAATATTAATCCTCATTACGCATCCTCGTCGAATCCTGCTAAACAAAATGAAGATACGATTAAATTGAAGGACAATCACGCTGTGAGCAAACGGTAAGGTTTTATAGTTTTACCCTTGATTTTTTCCAAATACTCGTAAATTACACAATTCACCTTAAATTCTTATGTAAATTATTGTTTTAGATTGCAAAAGGAACTTATGGAATTAATGCGATGTGCAGACAAAGGGATATCAGCATTTCCAGAGAGTGAAAATCTATTCAAATGGATTGGTACCATCAATGGGCCTCAAGAAACTGTATACGCGGGTCACAAATATAAATTATCACTTGAATTTCCCAATGCATACCCTTACGCACCACCCGTGGTAAAGTTTTTGACGCCCTGTTTTCACCCCAACGTGGATACATGTGGATTAATATGTTTAGATATTTTAAAAGACAAATGGACAGCCCTCTATGATGTACGTACCGTTTTATTATCAATACAAAGTTTGTTAGCTGAACCAAACACCCAGAGTCCGTTAAATCAGCAAGCATCATATCTTTGGCCAAATCAAACCGCCTATAAGAAATATTTAGATGAATTCTATAGTAAACACAAAGATTCGTAGTTAAACTATTTTATGTTGTATGTTGTTTGTACTTTATGTTATGGGTGTAATGTGTGATTGACGGGGTGGCAGAAAGCTTACGTTACCTATTCTGATTGTAATTATATATGACATTCTTTCAATGCAAAGTTACATTTTAGTTTTTACCATATCATGAAATGGTAATGGTATGTCATTCCCAAGGTTTTGTAACTACATTGGATATTCGAGATCGCTGACAAATATAATTATTTAGTTCAATTCTAAACTTTGTTTTATTTTGTTACCACACAATTACATATACCATGACTGCTTGTCATGTGGCTAGTGACCCTGTCTATGTAATTGATGGGGTTTGGGTTTGATTGCCGACAAGGACAGGAATTTGTTTTCTGGGTTTGGATATTACTAAATATATTTTCAGTATTTATATCTGTATTTCTATATATTGGAATTGTAGACCCACATCCATAAAAACTATGAGGGTGGATTGAAAAGTACTCAGCATAACACAGATCCATTTAATTCTAATAATCAAATCTACCCACATTATTTAGTTCAGGTCAGAGTAGTTAATTACACAATTAACTACTAACTAAATTACTTCACACGAAGTTCGAACCGTGTGCAATAATTTGTTGTGATTTTATAAATTGTTTAACAAAGCAATCAGACATACTTTCTGCAAATGGAGCAAATCGTGTAGCATACCTCCATTAGAAGGGGCTATCACCAAAAGCCATCCATGATAATATGGTCAGTACGTTAGGGGATTCTGCTCTGGCTTATTCATCTGTCAAAAAATGGATAGCAGAATTCAAGCGTACCAAAGAGAGTGTGAAAGATGAACCCAGTTCTGGAAGGCCTTCGACGTCCACTACTGATGAAAATATTAAAAAAGCACTTGATTTAATTATGGGAGACCTCAGAATAAAAATAAGAGAGATAGCCGAGATTATACGCATCTCTTACGAACGAACTCTAATTATTATAGTCAACGAATTGGGTTTCCACAAAGTGTCAGCGAAGTGGGTTCCGTGACTGCTTTCAGTTAAACAAAAAAGGACTGTTTTGAGTTATTTGAAGCCGACGTAGATGATTTTTTGAATCGTTTTGTTACAATGGACAAAATATGGGTTCATTACTGTACGCCAAAAACAAAACAACAATCAAAACAGTGGAGAAGACCTGGTTCACCACCCCCCAAAAAGCTAAGGCACTTTTGTCGGCAAATAAGGTAATGGCTTCAATATTCTGGGACTTGAAGGGTGTGATTATGATTGATTATCTTGAAAGGGGTCAGTCTATAAACTCCGATTACTACTGGGTCTTACCACGTAGTTATGTACGAGTATGAGAGGAAATAATAAAAAAACATCCAGGAATGCCACAAGTAAAGTCCTGTTTCATCAAGATAAAGCCTGTGTTAACACATCTGTGCAATCAATGGCTGAAATGCACAATTGTGGCTTTGAACTATTACATCTGCCTTATTCACCTGATCTGGCACTGTCAGAATTCTTTTTGTAAAAAAGCACTTTGGAGGTCAGATTTTTGACAAACGACGAAGTCAAAACGGCAGTAGACGCATATTTTGACTCTAAGGAAGAATCTTTTTTTTTACAGTCTAAATGCTTTGAATGAGAGATGGCAAAAGTGCATCGAACTTGATGGTGATTATGTAGAAAAATAAAAATATAACTGATTTAGTATGTGTTTATATTCTTGGTTAGGCCGAATACAATCCGCCCTCATAAAACACCCAACAACAACAACCTACAAGCAAACAATTTGCTTACTGTGTGGTTAGATCTAAGCGTGTAATTTATCCCCTTCCTGTTATATATTGCCGCTGCTCCTGACAAATAATAAATGAATGAATGTGATATTTGTAAGATTTTGGGAAACAATAAAAAAACGTGTTTTTAAATTAACATATAGATTATTTCTTAATTTATTATATGTTATTAAATTAACAAATAGACTATTTGTTAATTTAGTATTTTTTAATTGAGTAATAGACTATTTGTTGATTTACTAACACATTTTTTGTTGTTTCCCAAAACCTTACAAATATGGAACTTGACAATATCTGAGTTGTGTTCTCAAAACTTAGAAAATATTGTCAAATTTGGACTGTAATTTGCTCTTAAATTGTTGATATGTAAATAATTATAAGCTGCTTTTCAGTATATTCCCCGTGTTGGTCCCGGGCTCCTTTGAAGATTAGGCCAACTGCCGTTCTGCCAGGCAGGTGGTAAAAGGCGACTGAGTGGCTATGCGCGTCACTACCATCGCGACTACTAGGTGGTAGAGTTCTGCATCGGATCGACCGGGTCTGGTACCACCGCCTTACCTATTCCTGCCGCAATAGCGTCAGTTCTAGTCACTGTCGTATTCCAGTTTGGAGGGTAAGGTATCCGGTAAACTTATGCATGTAGCATTAAGACCCCACTACAATGATAGCAACGCACCGTTATGATCGTTGGTGTCTGAAGGCAATTGGTTGACTCTTTCCATCAGGAGACCCATCTGCTTGTTTGCTATCTTATGATATAAAAAAAGTTATTTTGGGTTTGAAAATTTTGCGGGGGAAAATATAAAGTCGTCAAAGTACTTTGTTAGATTTTACGAAGCTTTCTATGTCAAGAAAAAGGCAACCATCTTTGATAGACACCAGAGATGTAAATAGTGCATTACTATCCATATGGCAGTGACGTAATGTCAAACTAGAGCATAACAGCCAAGGCCATCTTAGACTATGCTGGGGCCCTTGGGCACACAAGAATTAGGGGCCCTTTTGGAACCTATACATATAATAAAATCGTAGAAAAGTCAAAACTGTACAATGAATATTTTTTTAAAAAAATACTTGGGGCGTGATCTATAATCGATATTGAAGCAAAAAATATAGTTTTTAGAATTTTTGTCTGTTTGTCTGTATGTATGTCCAGGGTAAACTCAAAAAGTACTGCATGGATTTATTTCAAATTTTGCATGAATATTACTGATAGGTCGGGTCAACATATAGGCTAAATATTATCACGCTATCTCCTACAGGGGAGGAGCAGTGCAGAGTAAACGAAGTCCGCGCGGACGAAGTCGCAGGCAACAGCTAGTAACTGAATAAAAATCAAATAAGTAACTTGAAAATAGACATAGACTTAAGATTATAAACTAAAATGGTAAGGTACAATGGTGTGTGAATCAAATTATTCACATAAATGCATTGATGTGAATAAATCTGAAAATTATTGACGTTCGTGCAACGAGAAAAGTGTAATGTGCCTGACCATGATATTTTGATATTTAACGTGAGAGAAATTGTCGGTCCTCTGGGGCCCTCTGAGGATGGGGGCCCTGGGCACTGGCCCCGAGTGCCCTTATGATAAAGACGGTATTGATAACAGCAATTAACACTAACACTATTACAGACAGGACTAATTAAGGCAGTGGTAATGAGACCTAGGCAAGGCTTTGCAGAACTCTACCAACTAGTAAGTAATCACACTGTTAGTGACATGTATTTTTTTTATGTTAGTGAGATAGGCAAACTGGCAGACGTTCTTCCTGATGATAAGTGGTCGACGTCGCCAATGAACATAAACGGTATACCTGGGTTGGAACTAGTCCAGGCATCCCATTCGTGTGTTGCCTATCCTGAGACATAAGGTGTTAAGTCTCGGTGCCAGTAATTACACTGCCTGTCTTGCCCTTCTCCCGAAACACGGCAACGCTAGTTCACGGGAGAAATAAGCAAGATGGTGGTACCCATTCAGCCGGGAGCACGGCACAGCGCACCCCACCGGTAAAAAATATATAAGCCTTTCCTTCTTTTTACTCAATGCCTAGCATTAAGGCAGTTGGCACCGACCACACAGCCCATAGACACCTAATAATAGGCGAATGACTTGTGTCAACACATCTGACTTATAGTTCCGATGTAAATGTCCACGCGCCAATGAGTAGTGATTGCGTAATCAGTGTCGACCAATCAGATGCTCTGTACATTACTATCTTTCACTGTGGCCTTGAGTTAGCCAATTACGGCGTTGCAACCCCACTTCGTCTTACTTCAGCTAGTTGCCAGAATGCATTCAATACGGAAAATCAAACATTAGCCGTCTATAGGCTGTGTGGTCGGTGGCAGTTGGCCTATTCTTTTAAGAGACTTGGGGGTTATCCTGTTCAGATCATCTAATCAAATGGTGCAGATCGTCAAATGTGTTAACAGATTTTTCAATTGTTAGTCTAGGGCCCATTTGAAGGAATCTGCCATTCTGCCAAGCAATTTGTAAAAGGGGCCTAATTCAAGTAATCAAACGATAATCGAGTCGAAGCGTTTGACTCTTACACATTTTTTACATATACGCAGTCGTAGCATGTCTCGACGTTCTATCGTGTGAGAGCCCTAAGCCCATTGACTCAATTACGTGAATTTGAGGGCAGGTGAACAATTGACTACACCTGCTGCTACCATCGTCACTACTAGGCGATAGAGTTCGCCTGGGTCTGGCACCACTACCTTACTTATCCTTACTGAAATAACATTTATACTTGTCATTGTTGTTTTCCAATTTGGAGAGTAAGGAAGTCGGTATATTTATGCAAGTTGCATTAATACCTTGCCACACTGATAGCAAAGCATCATTAACATCCTTAGTGTCTATAGGTGATGCTTGTCTCTTTTCATCAGGACTATAATATATCATTATATAGCAAACAAACAGATGGCTCTCATATGTCGATATGTATAATATCAACATATTATGATGATGAATAAGCTATCATATGATAAATTTTGTTTTTAATTCTGTAAACATTTTGCAACTGACTCATATATTAAGATAGCTGATGATGGCAGCCGTTGATCTTCAAAGTTGATGTGTCGACACTCGACAGCTGAGTGCTAAGTGTGAGTTTTTCTTTTCGCATTCGATCGTGAGCGCGTTTCGAATTTACTAGGAATTTGTATGTGATTTGTACAGCGCCACCTAGTGATAAACTGGTTTCTCACGTTTACCACTAGGTGGCGCTGTATAAATCACATACAAATTCCTAGTAAACTCCAAACGCGCTCACGATCGAATGCAACAAGAAAACCTCACACTTAGCACTGTGATGTCGACTCGTCGACGACACGTGTCTGCAGTTGCCGTTGGCAACGTACCGCTCGTGTATAAGAGCTCAAACTAATGAAATACAATACTTAGCCATATTTATACTATGGCGACTCACGACACATTTTTGGGGTAGGCTGCGTGACATAGGCTTATGTAGAGTAGGGAGCTGATTCTGTGGAGCTCTGCACGGATATAGAGATAAAATTTTGTGGGACTGTGTTGTCTGTACCCGTGTTGGTCCCGGGCTCCTTTGAAGAATAGGCCAACTGCCGTTCTGCCAGGCAGGTCGTAAAAAGCGACAGAGTGGCTATGCGCGTCACTACTATCGTGACTACTAGGTGGTAGAGTTCTGCATCGGCTCGACCGGGTTTGGTGCCACCGCCTTACATATTCCTGCCGCAATAGCGTCAGTGCTGGTCACTGTCGTGTTCCGGTTTGGTGGGTAAGGTAGCCGGTAAACTTATGCATGTGGCATTAGACCTCGCCACAAGATAGCAACGCACCATTAACATCTTTGGTGTCTATAGGCG
The DNA here is from genome assembly GCA_036924255.1 of Apodemia mormo. Classification (NCBI taxonomy): domain Eukaryota; kingdom Metazoa; phylum Arthropoda; class Insecta; order Lepidoptera; family Riodinidae; genus Apodemia; species Apodemia mormo. Next base: position 21,333,604 of record JAUPFN010000025.1, read on the forward strand.
ATGGTTAACTCTTTGATGGTTCCAGAGATGTAGGAAATGGACGTCGGTTGTTGCACTCATCAATCACTTCAAAAATTTCATTAATAACACTAAAGTAGGTAAAATTACCGTCAAATGTGGAAATGTACATATGTAACGGTAAATTAATTAAAAAGCGTGTCTAGGCTCCCATTAAGAATACTTAACTGCAACACAGTAAAATGTTGTAATACTTTTGTTTTTTAACTGAGTTTCTAAAAAAATAAGGTTTTTAATTTGGCGGTATTTTTTATGACTGTTACCTCAAAATTCGGTCATTTAATAATCTTTTTTTGGAAGATACGTTTTTGGTTGGGTTTTATTCCTATAATATAGGTTGTTCCTACAAATTTGGTTTGTACCTACATACATTTAGTTAAGTTCTAATACAGGGTTTAAGGTATACAGGAGAATGGAAGGTGGGTTTTGCAGTTTATTGCGTTTAAATTATCCTTACAAATAATAAATGCGAAAGTAATTATTGTTTGTCTGTCTCTTCTTCACGCCTAAATCACTGAACCGATTTGGATCAAATTTGATACAAAGATAGTTTAAGACCCGAGAAAGGACATAGGATCGTTTTATCCCGGAAATCCCACGGGAACGGGTACTCTTCGGATAAAACTTCCAAACTGTTTATCTTTTAAACCTGCTAATGTAATAAAGAGTAACTTGGGCTACTTTTACTTTAGAAAAGATTTCACGCGACGAAGTCGCGGGCACAGCTAGTTTAACGTGTGTCTGTCTGTGGCATCGCAGCTCCCAAGCGGATGATCTGATTTAGTTGCGTTTTTCATTCGAATAATTGGTGTGTCGCGATAGTCTGGCGGAAATAGAAACAACCATGTCAATGATGTTAAAATTTTTAACACTAGCGTCAGGACTCAGGACTTGTGATTAAAAATGCCGGCAATATTCCCAAAGTTTCCAAAACTGCCACGATTGTTTCTAAACTTGCCGGTAACATTAGCAAGAAAAGTGTAAATAGAGAACGATATTTTTTATAACACTGTTTATTCTGATAAAAGTTTAATTTTTTTAACGGTAAGTTTAGAAACATTCGTGACAGTGTTAGCAACTTTGGGAATATTGCCGGCAATTTTCATCACTAGTCAGGACCTATTCAAAATAACAATTCCAAATTATGGTTAGATTTAGAAGCATATACTATACCAGACTTTAAATGATTCTCATGATGACCGCAATCGGGTGGTCGCGTTCCGATCCGGTAATTATATGAAATGTCCTCGTCAAAAGTACCTGTAAAGACTTATATTGACTTTATGTTCAAATTCTAGTCTTTGTTTTAATTCCCAAATGATGCATATAAAGCCGGAAGGTAGTCTGATGACGAAGTAATGTGTCAGGGGTTTTTTAATGTCGTTATTTTACCATTTATTGACCACCTGCTTTTACCAGATAGTTTGTAAATGTGACAAATTGGCCAAAAGTGTCATTATTTTACTACTAGACGGTAAAGTTCCGTAATGTCATACCCGGGTTGAATACCACCTTTTACCTATTGCCGCAATAGCGTCGGCGTGTCACTGTCGTGTTCTGGTTTAGAGGGTAAGGTAGCCAGCAAACCTATGCGTGACATTAATATTTCACCACGAGGATACCAACCAAGGCACAATTAACTTCTTGGCGTCTATAGGCGATGGTTACCTCTTTCCATCAGAGGAACCATCTCCTTGTTTGTTATGATAAACGATGAAGATTAAATGAAACTCTTATTAATATAATAATAAATAACTTTAATCATCAATAAACAATAACACAAGACTAGAATAAAGTGCCACAATATACAATTTCACTTATTTCAAAATATACAAGTACTTCTATCTATATATACAAAGCTTAGCACTTGTTCACACTGAAGACAATTTTTAAATCGTAAACGGAAAACTGAAAATCTGAGTGGTCGTATGTCAATTTTATAAAAACTTTTGTCCACCAATATACATCCCTAATAAACTGTATGGAATAACGCACACAGAGGACTTAAAGTACCCCGTACAAAATGTCCCCCGAATAACCGAGGACGCCAAGACCGGACTGGACAAATTACAGGGGAGTCCCCGAAATAATAGTACTAACGTGAAAAGGAGCAGCAGTGCACACATCGAGCGTTGAGCACAAGAGAGTGATTTACCTTAAAGTTAGTAAGTTACTTTCATGATAGTTTTTCTTGTGGTCCAACGCAATGCTTTGTCTTAAGCTTTATATAAATTTCAACACATGTAATTTCAGAATATTTGCCTCTTTAACATGACTTCACTAAATTTGCGGACAACAAATGATCGCACACCGCGTGTGTTAAGTTCCGTGGCAAGTTTTATAGTTTTTTAAACTAAACAGCAAACAAGCAGATGGCTCTCCTGATGGAAAGAGAAACCATCGACAACAAAGATATTACAACAAAAAGAAACTATAATTAAACTTACTGTTTAGGGCATAAGGGTGAAAATAGCGTAAATAACTTGTATACGATTAGCCTGGTTCATGCGTAGAGGTTTCGGGAATAATGTGGAATATAAATACCCTGCGTATAAATAGGGATGTGTTGACAAATAGAGCGCAGTTTTATACAGCGATCGGAAGCAATAGTACGGGCGACCAGTGCGAGTGAATAAGAAAAGTGTTTTCGTTCAGCGTAGTCAGTTAAGTTTAGTGTTAGTAGTGTATAGTGTATTTACGTACTGCATTGTGGTGTTTTGGGAGATTTGTGTTATAAATACAAGGTTTTATTATAAGTGGTGTTTAATTGCACAATTACGAACTAGAAGCACGTAACAATATGTATTACAAAAATTAAGCTTAGTCAATACTAATACTTTATATTTTATTAGTTTAAAGATAAAAATGATATAAATAAACATCTTCACAAAAGTGTGAACAAGTCCTAAATATAATATTTCAACAGTGATTGCAATATTTTCTATCTAAAAGTCTATTTTATTAGGTCACTTTTGACATATGTCAATGTCATATATTTTTTATAGATTCAGACATTACTTTGTGATAATTCAACAAATTTAAGAGGAAGTTAACGATTTTTTTGTCATAGTCTCACAACTCACAAGTTATCAGAGTTATCATAAAATATTTAGCTGTCACTCCGTCTTCCTACATGTATTCCGCACGGTGCACACCTAGGCTCTATTAAGTTTGACAGCTATAATGCTTCATAACTTACATCCATACAAGAATTTAGTGAATCCCGCAAGAACAACTAATTTTTCTGCGACAAAAAGTAACCTATGTGCTAATCCAGGTAATTATCTACATGTGTGCCAAATTTTATCCAAAACGGTCAAAAGGCAAGTAAGTACAGACAAATTTTAACTAAAAATAAACTGTCGACACCCTAAGGGCGTGCACACGTTCCACCAATTAGATAAAATTAATTTAAACCGCTGGTTTAAATAATTTCGCTTTATAAATAATAAATCTTATTTTGATGCTTGATGTACGCAGGAGATTTTTATTTGATTTTTAAAATTTTACGATGATGTCATGAACTAAGCTTTATAGCTTACTTTCTTTTCTTTGTTCGTTTATTTATAACTAGCGACCTGCCCCCGTTTTCACCCGCGTAGCTTTTGTTCCCGTGGGAATATCGGAAAGGTTTATATACTAAAACCTTCCTCAAGAATCAATCTATCTATTGAAAAAGACCGCATCAAAATCCGTAGCGTAGTTTTAAAACTTTAAGCATACATAGGGATATAGGGACAGACAGAGAAAGCGACTTTGTTTTATACTATGTAGTTATGAATAAATATTATAAAAAGGAAAGATTTTATTTTTGTTTGTTACGTTTTAACCAAAAACTGCTTGACCGACTTAAAAAAATATTTAACATTTAAAAAGCTACATTACCCAGGAGTGACATAGGCTACTTTTTTACCCGACTGATCAAAGGGAAGTTTTGATTTTTGGTACGATAAAATCGTAACTGCTAGTCATGTAATAAAAACCTATGTATGAATGCGGATAAGGCGTGTAATGATACAGTGACAGCTACACAATGCGTATATACAATACACGACCTCAATGTCATCGAGATTTATCTTACTTTCTTTAAATATATAAATGTGAAAGTTGTGTGTGTTGTTTTTTACGCCACAACAACGAAGCGGATTTATTGTGAAAAGTACAGTTTCCATAATATTCATTAAAAAAAAAAACTCTAATATTACAGTATGGTGTAGATGAAACTACAAAAATAAATAAATTAATAGTTTATTTTTAAAATTCTGCAGTTATTTGAAAAAACTAAGTAAGCTTACTTAAAGATGAATAACGTGATTTTAATTAACTCATCACATGTAGTACCCACTATTTAAACATTATTGAGTTACTCATCACTCAAAATTAATCAGAATCAAAATTGCTTTAGCCATTTAGGAAGAATTTATTGACATACAGCACGGAAGAAATAATGAATCGTCAAAGACCCTCTGTAGGAACTTTGATATTAAACCTTTTCATGGGTGATGGTGACCACTTACCACCAAATAAGCATCTTGCCGGTTTACCCCTTGTTGGCCATATACCGTTCTGCCAAACACTTCTCGAGAGGCAAACGATGGACTATATGATGGACCATCTTGGCTGCTAGGCGATAGAATTCAGCATTGCTTTCGGTGGTACCAATTCCTGCCGCAATAGCGTCAGTGTTTGTCACTATTGTATTCCAATTTGGAAAATAAAGCAATTGGTAAATTTATGCATATAGCATAAAGACTCCGCCATACGGAGAGCAACGCACAATTAACATCTTTGGTGTCTATAGGCGATGGTTTCTCTTTCCATCAGAAGAACCATCTGCTTGTTTGATATCTTATGACATAAAAAAATACAAGTAGTTGGCCCCCTCAGCCCCCAAGAAAAATCCTTATAAAATTTCATTTATACTAAAGTAGTCTGTATTTTTAGTAATGGAAGGTTGAAAATCAAATGGGAATGCGAGCGCACCAATTCTCATTCCAACGACGCTTAAGTGTCGCACTGGGTGTTGAAGGATTAAGGAATTGTAATATGGTAAAATATACTTCGACCACATTGAATTCATGTATTGTTTGCGCCTAATACGTCTTCACAGATCCCTTTTACAACAGACACCGTCTATTACATATGAATACTGGACAAACTTCACTAACTCCCTAAAGACATATTTTAATAAATTGTATATTATAAATAGCCACAGCTCGTTCAGGAAGACTCATTCCTGCTTCATCAAACACATGTTTGATATGCCTTGTATTAATCTGCTCTCATAATATGAATTCCCGGTAAACCTTAAGACCTTTTAACTAACTCTTAACAATTATTAATAAAACCACCATTATTATTAACGTAGCAGATAATATTAGAATACAATGCATCTTCCTATTTTGTCTTTGGTATCGATCCGCTTTCTGTAACTGTTTAAATCCTTCATTCACTTGTACCTGGGTTTGTTCTATATTATAATCTATCCTATCTAAAATCGTTCCTTGCTCATGAACCATATGACCTAAATCTTTGAAAATTTCATTCAATTCCATTATTGAACGAACTATTTTGTTAACTTCCTCTTCCCTTTCAGCAACCATTTTTGTGTTGTCTTCTTGCATAAGTAGTAACTGTTTTTGATTTAAGGCAGCCTTTTGAAACATGCCATCTTCGTCAAAATTTTGCATTCCCGATGAACTGGGTAGAGAAAATAGTAAGTCTGTTTGGTTTAATGTTACCTCATTATCATTTAGGCTTAGCTCTTCAAAGTTTGGTAAATCGAAGTAAGCGTTGGATCTCTCTTCTCTTGACGTGATGGATTTCAGATAATTTGATTGCGCTGTTCGGAATGTTACGCTTAAGTCTTGTAAAATTGTCACTAATGCTAATACTACGTTTGATGCTAGTTTTTGCTCTGTTTTATTACCTGGAAAAACATAATATGAAGATACAGAACCAGGCTGATCTACAAACTTGTATTGTTTTGCGATATTCTACAAACGATCATTGGATCTTAAAACAGGGGATTTCTAGATATTTTGGCGCTGTTATACGAATTGAAGTGTTGCATATAATTAGAATGTTTTAAGCAGACAAATCTGTTTGATATATTCCTTATTATTTGCCTGAACTATCAGAATTTGGACAAAATTATCTTCGACAATATGCTCATACAAAGACTACTCAGTGTAAATAACTATACACAACACTAAATTTATATTAAGAGTAGTCACACGGATAGCAACTCATCAAGAATCATTGGTTGACGATAGTTGTTGTTTACCATTAGAATAACCATCTAAGTCACATCATATGATATATAAAAAATACCCCCACATGCATAAGATTCCTGGGTACGCTAGCCTATATACTGAAACATGACAGATGCCAGCGGCGTGCACAGGATTATGATACTGAGTATGCAGCGGAGTACTCGGTCACAAAAACTTTTTCTTTTATAGATTTCAGCGGCGTGCACATGATTATGACACATTTTATTCATTTACTTATTATTAATTAAAATCATCTAAAATGTACGAACGTTTTATTAAAATATCTGTGAATGGCAAGTAAAGCACTGCTTTTCTGCCTATAAGGAGCGCACGCGCCTGACAGATGCAATAATTAACCTTATCAAGACAGAAATAAGTACGGCGATGGAAGCCGGGCGACACGTTGCGGAACTCTACCACTTAGAATTTTTATGCTTGGTCTGAATTGACCCAATAGCGGTCAAATATAAATTGTTCCTACATGATATTAGGAGGCGCTCTACTTATAAGGTCTCACCAAATCTCACAATGTCATTGGAAGTGTCAATCTGAATAGTGGCTGTTTAAAATGTAAATGTCGAATGACCTGCTGTGTACGGGAAAAGATTTCACTATTTCCGTTGAGCTTCCTCAATGACGGTAATATTGTTACTACTTGTATTACTACTTCCCTTCCCTCTAATTCAGGGAACTATTTAATCGCTGCTGTCATACCTACCATATTTCTAAATATAATTATCTACCTTCTTTTACATGCTGCTGTTGGGTGTTGATAGGTTATATTTATAAACAAACAAGATATTTGTGCATTGGGTACATAGTAATGTATTATTGGGATGATGTGTCCAATTAAGTATATTTTAATTTGTTTTGTATTTTGTTATTTGTATTATATTATTGTATTGTTTTTTTTATTTTGTAATAACTTTTTATTTTAAGCATAAACTATTAATTACTGACATATTTCAAGTGTAAAAATTTTACCTACGAAATAAAGACATTTTGAATTGAGTTACTATTCCCATAGCGTTTTTATACTGTGACAACTCACGACCGAGAAAATGCTTGTTAATTTCAATAATTCTCAACTCGATATTATGCCCTCTTTATATTGTTTTTGATATCTATTGACGATTATATAAGTCATAATGACTAGAATTTTGATCATAAATACAGTTTTATTGTAAAATATATGGAAATTAATTTCTTATTACTATAAAAAAGTCCACGATTTGTAATCTGTTTTTCTGTATGATATCAATTTTTATATTACACGTTTAAAAGTACGCTCCAAATGAGAAAGAGACATTTTGTAGGAGAACATGTAACTATTAACATTCGTCGCTTCGTAATTAGATGGGAATAGTGAAACATATTTGAAAAAAGTGCAGTCTTAGTATTGTCATAGCAACGGGTAACGGGAATAGTGAGACTGATTTGAAAAAAGTGCAGTCTGAGTATTGGCACTGCAATGGTTAACGGAAAAAGTGAGACTGATTTGAAAAAAGTGCAGTCTGAGTATTGGCATTGCAATGGTTAACGGAAAAAGTGAGACTGATTTGAAAAAAGTGCAGTCTGAGTATTGGCATTGCAATGGTTAACGGAAAAAGTGAGACTGATTTGAAAAAAGTGCAGGCTCATTATTGCCCTTGCAATGGGTAATAGGAAAAGTGCGACTGATTTGTAAAAGGTGCAGGCTCAGTATTGCCATTGTATTCGGTAATGGGAAAAGTGAGACGGATTTGAAAAAAATGCAGGCTCAGTATTGCCATTGCAATGAGTAATGGGAAAAATGATACTGATTTGGAAAAAATGCAGGCTCAGTATTGCCATTGCAATGAGTAATGGGAAAAATGATACTGATTTGGAAAAAGTGCAGGCTCATTATTGCCATTGCATTGGGTAATGATAATAGTGAGATCGACCGGATGACGAGTAACTAGTCATAAACATACATAATATGTTAGAACGATTTAGCACACCAAATTAGCGACTCAATGCAATCATTCTTATAAACATGGACAACTTCAGATGACATACACCCTCCATTGCTCACAACTTTGAATACTGTAAACTCCCAATATTGGAAGTGTATACAATACCACTCGCGCCACTGTATCACTATCCATCATCGTGCAGTAAATTACGAGTATTCACTTGTCACTTAAATGTAAAGTGTAAAGTAGTAGACTTGTCACTTAAATGTAAAGTAGGTTTGTTAGTTTGCCTTTATGTCCCATCAAAAAATAAAAAGGCATTGTCGATTAAGACCTTATCTGAGATATGTTCAACACTCTTTATCGTCGGCACTTGGTGAAACTTCATTTTCATACACTATTTTATATCGATAACACTTTTACTGTTTCACAATAAACTATTATATATATTATCCAACCGGTTTCGCTTATATAAGCATCATCAGGGCAATTACAAATTAAAACTAAAAACAAAACAGCATCTAACCGTTCTGATTTAACATTTTATAGTATGACAGCATAGTACATACTACCTTCAATAACATCATCATTGTAAAATCTAGCTGAGATGTTACATAAATGAGTACTTATTTGAGATGTTGATCTAGAACTAGAACCGTCTCCGACTTGTGACACAAATATGCAGTATGCTTGGTAAGTTGCATTTACCTCAGTCACCGAAAGTTGTGTATGTATGTATGTGTGTGTATTAATTTGTGTTAACAATGTGCAACGCATTACGGTTCTTTAATAATTGCCATAAAGTGCTAGCAGCACTCTATATCTTTCTGTAATTATTTGTTTATTGCGAAACTTCCAAGTTTTAAGATCTTATATATCAACATAATTCGATCCGAATCCGAGATCCGGCTCGAAGGACCACTGTGCGGCATAAACGTATGTGATCCATTCGTGTCCTATTTACCGCAAATACCAGAAATGTTTCACAACAGAAAGGATTATCTATAAGTAAATTGTGCTTACCATGTCTCACTTGTGCCTTTATAGCAGTCAGTCTGGAATGTGCCTGTGTGAAATGCCTACTGATCTCTGCTGTAAGTCTGTCAATGTGTTGCTGTTCACTGCTGTCGTCGAGTGCTGGTCTTCGGATTTGTTTCTCGTGTCGGGATTCCAGTTCTGACAATTTAGTTCTAAGCCTGAAATACAAATTGAAGCTTGTTTACTAGAGGGTTGCCATACGATCTGTTTTCTCAGGACATGTTCTGGCTTTTTCGAGGTTCTGGGATGTTTAGATAGGTTTTAAGCAGTATCCTATGTTTCAGAGTAACTGATAAGGATATATTTTACTATAGGGTGGTCATGCGATCTGTTTTCTCAGGACATTTCCTAGCTTTTCCAAGGATGGGATGTCTAGATAGTTTTTAAGCAGTATCCTATGTTTCAGAGTATCTGATAAGGATATATTTTTAATCTGGTGCCACTTTTTCAATCCTTGCCGCCTTGCAGCTCACAAGTGTTCACGTTAACCTAGCCCATACTGTTTAAAACAAATATGCAACGTGCCACTGCAAGTGTGTGTGAATTTAAGGAATATGTTCCAAACTAAAGTATTTACTCATAGGAAAAAACGGAATCCTTCTTGGATCACTTCGTTGTCTGTCTTTCTAGAGAGTTTCTTCTCGACGCATAGAAGTATCAATTTGAAATTTATATAAAATACTTGGGTCTACAGTCCCTCTTAGCTAAAACCAAACTTGTAGGTCAACGCAATCAAAAGACAATAAGTTTATAGCCAGTTGATAGCCAGTAGACTTATGCATGTGGCATTGCCGTCCCACTACATGTATAACATCACACCATTTTAAGAACTTTTTCTGAACATTTTTAATATGTTTGAGACTATGTGCCCGATTTGTAGATAGGTTATCTGCATGTCTCATCATAGGACTTAACACTATAGGCTATTTGCACAAGTAGTTGAACCAATGCCTACCTGAAGAGATATGGGCATGAAAATATGTAAATATTTATTATATTTTGCCTGTTAGTAGTCATCAATATTTAAGAAATTTTATAAAATCTTTCAATTTCTATTTCAGCTCTTTAGAGGTCGATTTTAAAAATATAAAAAAGGGTTTTAAGCTTTCGCGGCTTTTTTGAACTAAATTATTAATAATTAACGGGAATGGGGGAACAGTTCCCCCATGATCATGGTGCTTGCAACAGCGCCGAAATATGAAAATAATACATCACGTAATCGTGGTAAGGTCCCGTTAATTATTAATAATTCAATAAAAAAGTCTTGTACAGCCATTTGCTTGCCAAATTTTATTAAAATTGGTTCAGCAGTTTAGCCGTGAAATTTATAACAAACAGACAGACTTTCGAATTTATAAGTTTAGTATAGTTGTTGGAAACAATGTTATAGCGTGTAGAAAGATTTTTTTGACAAAACCGTTTACATATTCACAATAGAAGTGGAGAAGAATGTAGGTATGCAGACCAGTATGGGGAGACCAAAACAAATGTACAAGGATCAAATCAGGTGATGATTAAGTGTTGCGTCGAGAGTGTGTCAAGTACGATAGTTATTGCATATCAAAAATGTCATGCAAAGCTTGCTCAGATTAATATTCAGCACTCTGTTCTGCTTAGTTTTTTTACCACTTTTCATACCTAGATATAATGTAATGTGTTTCTTCCAAAACATCGCTCCAAGGTGGAGGTGCATGACTATCTGATCTCAACTCCACACCAGCTTCCAAGTCATTAGAATTGGATCTCATCAACTTAACTCGTTCTGAGTCCCTTGGCTGCAAAAATATAGTTTAAATTAGAAATTTCTATTGTAAGTTATATTGTTGTATTGTAGTTATATTACCGAGTTACCTAGGAGAAGAAGCCGTGGAAGGCAATGTATAAGATGGGAGGACTATATAAAAATGACTGCTGGAGACGATTAGCTCAGGACAAACCACAGGGGAAAATGTTAGAGGAAGCCTATGCCAAGAGGCACTCTGAGATTACAGAAATTCTATAAGAGGTGAAAATAATATGTATTTTATCTCTAATTCCAGAATAAAAAGCTTTAATATTATTATTATTATTATTATTATATTACCTAGTTTAGGAATCAGAGGCACAAATGTTAAAAAATGTAAATACACATATGCCAATATTCCTGGGGTTGAAATAAATAAACATTATTATTTTAAATAATTTTTCATAGATGTTAAATGTAAGAAGGCCATAGCTTAACACACAGCGATGCTAAAAGGGATGTAAAGTTCCCTTTTAGCCTTTTATTTTAAGTAACTATCTATTAGGGTTGTAACGGAGGCATTGTTAGCGGTGGCCGAGGCGGATGCGGAGGTGAAGAGGTTCGCCTCCGCGGATGCGGAGGTTAACAGAGGCGGAGGCGGAGGTGAAATTTGAAGTAGGGAAAATAGAAATTTATGGTTTATTAAAGTCAAAAATATTTATTTCAAATGGGTACATCATAAAATCATGCACTAAATCACTTAAACAATCACGGCTCAAACACAAAACAACTACGCGGTACCGAATGATTCGACAAGTTGATTTCTGTCATTCATTCACTCCCCACCACCGTCCGCCCGCCGGTGTTCCCACGGTTCAAGCAAAATATTGATAACAGAGTACTTTGTAATATACCTAAAGGCACACTTATCTTAGAACGTTCCACTAGAATCACAAGTTTGGTTTCTCAGAGTACAATATAGATGGCGGTGTGCGGTTAATACATCGCGATGATATGTTTTCTTGTATAGTATATATAGGTTTTAGGACTTTCAATTTATTTATTATATGAATGAATATGAATATATTTAAATAACGTTGAATATGTGAAAACATTTTATTTAAAAGTTGAACAAAAGAAGGAAAATAAATATGTGTCCGGGGATATCAATTCTATGAAGTGAAATTGTACATGTGGTGCCATCTATATTTGTCAGATGAAATCATTTTATGTATATTATATATATTTTAGGTATATTACAAAGTACTCTGATCACTTCACTCACAAATAAGCAGCCGTTCAGCTGTGTCTCCCAGTGTCTGCGCATTGTATCTTAGCGTAAATAAACTTGCGTTAAAACTCCACATAAATTTAGCAGAAGCGGATGCGGAGGCAGAGGTTTGATTCTTTGTGGAAGTTCTGCAGTAACGGAGGCAGAGGCGGAGTTCTGTTACAACCCTACTATCTATTATCACTAACACCTTCCATGATGAACATGTAAGCAATCAAAGATAACTTTGATAACTATACTGCTGGATCATACCAAAACATTGTGATACAAAAATAGGAAACTACTGAGCCAAATACAGGTTAGATTTGTTAGACTTCTTAGAAACAGTTGGATAGCTAGACTATCTCATACACAAGTTGCAAATACTTACCCACCAAATAAAAAGACACCACAAACACTTTTAAATTTAAGTCCCATTTTAATTTAATTAAGGCCTTTTTTAAAGAGAACCATTGGCTAAACCAAATAAGAAGAGTTTTATTGTTTAGACTATGGTTGAATTCGGCTACTCTAGTAGTGTGCACACCAGTACACACCATCACTATTAATAATAGTTATAATAAATAAATATATAACTTATTTTAAAGTATGACACTCAAGACAATAAATGTGATGGTGAGGTTTGCAAATTTAGATTTTTTTAAATGTACCCTTCAAAAGCTCAGCTCCGTTCAGCTAGTTGCAAAGTTGCTACTTTGGTAGTAGCTGGAAGAACATCCCACAACTTCACAAGTAAATTGCTTTTGGAATGCTCATACCAGACAGATCTACCTAGCTTCTTCCACATTCATAGCTCTCTTCATGCAAACACGCCAGTTTCAGAGACTCTTGACACCACCTTCAAACAGCAACTAGCTAATTTGATCATGGTAAGGCAGTCTTAGTCACCCCGGTACCTACATCCATCCACATTTGCCTTGTTCATCATTTTGTTAATCATTTATCTGTCATTCTTTCAATATGTATGAATCAGTAGAACATGCCTCCTTCCATTTTTACACCAATACTCTCCAACCCCTCTCTCATTTTAATAATTTATGACATATTTATAAATTATGACAAGCAAGTGACTTATTTACGTGATTACATTTAGTTTATATATAGATAGTCACAAGTTAAAGCACAAGATGCACAGTTACTAAATAATAGACCATTGAAAACTACATCATAATTCTTAGCCAACTCAGGAATTGAATATTGAACCACAACTTAATTACTAAGCTAACCACTAGCCAATATCATATTCAGACAAAAAGTATGACAGACACACATACATCATCATACTAAATAAGTCCTCTGCTGCACATAGGCTTCAAATTAAATGAAATTAAAAAAAGGAAGAAGTATATTTGTTTAGTATGAAATAATACACACATAACTATATGTATAGTTAGGAATTGCATTTCATGGAGTCAATGTTTAAACCTAGCAGTGTCACAAGGAACAAATAAGTCCATACAATTTTTTTACCACATTCATTATCAATATATAAATAGTGGCCAAAGTAACTACGGCAATATCAAATTTTACGCTTTCCAGATAGAACAGATTTAGATACATATTTTTTTTAATACAAAGCAAGGGCTCGTATTAATATTAATTAGTTACCTACTAGGGAACTTGTGATCAATTAAATTTTGTCAAATACGTGAAAATATATATATTTCTACTTTCGAAATATATAATATATTTATTGCTCTAGTATTCATTAATTTTAGAGTAAATAATAGATGGAAAAAATGTGTTACACAAATCAATATCATTACAAGAGTTTTATAACACTTACCTGCTCCGAAAATATTTGCCGAGTGTGAATAGCGTTGTTTCGCATTAAAACGAATACTTCTGTTATGCTTCGCGAAACCATTTTGGGTTATTTGTCGTTTATTTAATGTAAATAAATAAACTAAAATAATGCAAAGTACATTCCACAACAACTAAAAGGCGATAACAATTTGACAAATAACAAATTGTCAATTCACAATTGACATTAATTAACTAATAACTTGTCATTGTAGTTTTGACATTTTAGGTGTGTTCTACGGAAATAAAGAGTATAGAAATATTATTTTATTTAGGCACGAAAGATGCAGATTCAAACTTGTTTGTATTATTAGGCCCACGCCACTTAATTGCTTAAGTAAACAGTTTGCGAGTACGGGCGAGTTAACCTCGAGCGAGCTCGAATACGAAACTCGAGTCAGTTGGACTCAGATAAATAGATCGAGTTAGCGAGTACGAATCGATTCTACCTGACTCGAGTACCGGATTCGAGTCCAGCGTACCCGAATCAAAATAAATTGGTATTCGAGTAGGCGAATTCCAAAGCAGGAATCGAGTCTGACTCGAGTCAAACCGTACTCGGCACATCGTTAGTCTGTGACTCTGTGCTTAAAAATCACTTAAAAATTAAAAGCAAGGTTATGTTATTGTTTGTCTTTCTTTTTTGTGACTTGTTTAATCATAATAATTATTCTAAAAAGGGAAACCGTTTGTGTAATTGTGTGACATAAATTTATTGAATAAAGTTATAACGACATTTATTGCTTTAAAATAATTCTAATGAGTATGCCGGCATACGATCCAGGCCCAGAACAGTTTCAGCAATTTCCATCAAATCGGATTATAGTCATTCATCCTGGCTCACTATATGTACGAATTGGAAGAGCTTCTGACTTACTACCAGTAAAACAGCTCCATTGTATAGCTAGAAAACGGCGTCATGGTGGTAAAATATATCGCGATCCTTTTGTGCCACCCAGCGTACCAAAAACAAAAGAACTTATTGAAGAACTAGAAGAATGCCGCCTTCAAATATCCCACACACTTCAATCTTGTATGCAATCAAACGGAGCTCGTCGATATGCTACACCGCCACAGCAAATTGCAGCCTTTAACCGAAGATCCTTGCCCGAAGTTGTCAATGACGGTGAGCCCTGGCCACAGGTGCAGTGCGATATCGTTGTAGGAGACTTAGTTTTAGATATTGACCCTGAATTACCATACAATATACACTTCCCATTCCGAAGAGGTGATTTTAATATACATTCTGAAGTTGGAGGATCTATTTCATCCGTTCTAAACGACTTATACACAATTTGGAGTTCAATAATTGAGTTTAAACTCGGTATCCCTCTTATAGAATTAATTAAATACCGCTGTGTGTTATTAATACCAGATATTTATTTACGAAACCATTTGAAGTGTCTTATGACTCTCTTACTGAAAGATTTGGGGTTTGGACATTGCTTCTTATTACAAGAAAGTGTTGGTGCAACTTTTGGTGCTGGGATAGGATCAGCGTGTGTTGTAGATATTGGTGATCAAAAGACTGCAATTTCATGTGTCGAAGACGGCATTTCACACAAGACAACTAGATTGAGAATGGACTATGGAACAGGAGATGTTTGTCAAGCTTTATCCTGGATGTTTCATAAAAGTGCATTTCCTTATAAAGATTGGAATGAAAATATACCACGAGATGTCATTCTTATGCGTAACTTGTATGAAGACTTTTGTCATGTGAACTTAGATGTATGTGGTCCACAAGAGAAAACATTCCTAGTTGATCATCCTGGTGATGAAGTCAATAAATATACATTACAAGTTGGTGATGAATGTATCATATCACCCCTGTCATTATTTTACACAGACCTATTGAAAATAACAGGAGGTAAAACTACAAAAATTCAAAATCGTCAACCTAGTGATCCAGAAGATCCGTTTGATGCTGAATTTTTAAGAGAAACTGGTAGAAAACGGGAAACTGCTGATCCTACAGCTAATGAGAATCAACAATGTGAAACGGCTAATGAAAATCAGCCATCAGCTAATCCTGATGAAGATATTGTTGTTGATACATTAGAAGGTGGTCCAGGGGAAATAACCTCACTAGCCCCTGGACAGGTTTTAAGCTTAGATGCTGCAATTCTGCAAAGTATTGATAGATGTCCAAGTGAGGAACTGAAAAGGAAAATGTACAGTAGTATACTTATCGTTGGTGGAGGCGTTAAAGTTCACGGACTTAATGTTTGGTTACAAAATAGATTGGCATTACAAATTCCTTACACATACAAGACTGAACAGTTAGAAATAGTAATGTCTCCGAAAGAAATTGATCCTGCGAGTACAGTATGGAAGGGTGCTGCAGTGATGTCTTGTTTAGAATCTGCAATAGAATTATGGATCAATCAAAGTGAATGGAATAAGTTAGGTTTAAAAATTTTAAGAGAAAGAGCTCCATTTATATGGTAATTTAAATTTTAGGCAATAGTTGTGTATTTTAAAAATTCTTGTCTAATGCCTATTTATGACATGTCTTATACCCCATATTTATAACTGTAGAGAAACAAATTATATCTATATATATGCTAAGATATTTAAATACAGTAATACCTCGACTTACGCTACCCCGACTTACGCGAACCCGGAGTTACACGATTTTCAAATCTCGTTGATTCATCTTTTATTTGACTTAGTTGCTCCACACTATTGCTTAGCCAATGTACGTATTCAGACAATTGAAAGACAAATTGTAGAAAATATGCACTCTAATGAAAGCGTAATTCTTCTACAAAACAAGGAATATATATTATTTTGGGTTTGGAAATTTTGCGGAAAAAAAAATCAAGTCGACAAACTACTTTGTAAGATTTTATGAAGCCTTCTATATCAACATAAATTTGGCTGGCGATTTTATACTCTGCTGATTTTATGCTCTGCTATATAGTTTGAGATCTTAATAAACATTTTTTGTCTACCTGTATTTTTAAAAGCCTTAATCAAAAATATTTTTTTGGAAAATTATACCCCGATTTACGCGAATTCGACTTATGCGGTTGTCGCTCAGTCCCACCTATCGCGTAAGTTCGGGGTATTACTGTATATAAAAATAAAACAAGTTTAATTACGATTACTGCTATTTAGTGTTAAATTTATTTTTTTATCATAATATAGCAAATAAACACCTTGACGGCCCCGTTGGTGTAGTGGATAGCGAACCTGACTACACAATAGACGGGGCTCGGGTTCGATTCCCGACGGGGACAAATATTTGTGTGATGAGCATAAGTGTTTGTATTTCTAGGTTTGGGTGATTTAATATATCCTAGTATTTATATATCATGTATTTCTTTATATTAGTAGTGTTGACTAACACCCATTACACAAGCATATAATTTGCTTACTTTGGTGTTAGATCAGTAAGTATAATTTGTCCTGTGAATATTTATTATTATTACTTACAAACAAATGGTTCACCTTATGGAAAAGAATGATCACATATACCAAGGATGAAGATTTTTTTAATATAATAAGATAGCAAACAAGTAGATGGGTCTCGTGAAGAGTCAACCATCGCTTATTGACACCATAGATGTTAATGATGTGTTTTTATCTTGTGGCAAGTTCTTATGCCACATGCATAAGCTTACCGGCTACCTTACCCTCCAAACCGCAACACGACAGTTACAAGCACTGACATTATCGAGGCAGGAGTAGGTAAGGCAGTGGTAACAGACACAGGCAAGACATTGCAGAACTCTACCACCTAGTAGCCACAATGGTAGTGACTCGCATAGCCAATCGGTCGCTTTTACAACCTGCCCGGCAAAACGGCAGTTGGCCCATACTTCAATGCCCGACACCAACACGGGCATGGTATATCATTATATAGCAAACAACCAAATAGCTCTCTTGATGGAAAAAGTAAACATCGAAGCTATTGCAGTTGGGAATAGGTAAGGAGGTGGTACCTTATAGGTGAGATGTTGCGGATTCTACCACCTAGTAGATGCAATGTTAGTGACAAATATAGTCAGTCGCCTCTCACGACATGCCTAGCAAACGGCAGACGGTCTATTAATAAAAAGGGGACCAGGAATAACCAGGAATATTAAATAAAGTCTGTCTTATCTATTATGTGAGAAGAGGCTTGTATAGGGCTACTTCTAGTTCAGTGACTTGAATTTTTTAATATTGTGCTGCTATGCTGATATGTGATTAATTTTTTTTGTATCTCGGGAATTCTAAAAGGAAATTAATCATTTTGATTTCCTCAAATAATTACTTCTTTCTTAGTCCTCACATCAAGAAATAAAATACCATTAATAATTATAAAAATTTATTATATAATACTTATGGCATTACAGATTTAAAGATAATAATTTTCATGTATGAAAGGAGGTCAAGTATTATGGGTCAGTGCCATTAAAATATTTTTAAATAAAAAGATTCATATAATACAACTAATAAAGATTCATATAATACAACTAGCAAACAAAACATTCTTTTTGGGATAAATAATAGTATATGTGTTAAACCTGAGTATAAGTCTGCCAAGCTATAGATTTTACACTTTCAATCGTCGGCACTTGGTGAAATTCCATTGTTAAAAATTCAAACTAGGTTATAATCACTTGTACTTCACTACAAATATAGACATATAATTTTAAATTAATTGACCGGTTTCGCTTTTTAAAGCATCTTCAGGACGTAATATACTTTATATATGATTACAACCTAGTTTGGATTTATCTGCCCAGCTATTTTAATGTATATCACACACATACACACTAACAAACTTTTAAATTTATATTAGTGGGTCTATAACCGTAAATATTGTCCAATAACGAAAATGTTATTATCTATACATATAATAAAATCGTAGAAAAGTCAAAACTGTACATTATATTTTTTTTAAAAAAGAATACTTGGGGCGTGATCTTCAATCGATATTGAAGCCAAAAATATAGTTTTTAGAATTTTTGTCTGTTTGTCTGTATGTATGTCTGGGGTAAACTCAAAAAGTACTGCATGGATTTACTTCAAATTTCGGGTCAATATATAGGCTTAAGACTACATATTATCACACTATCACCTACGGAGGAGGTGCTGTGCGGAGTAAACGAAGTCCTCACGGACAAAGTCGCGGGCAACAGCTAGTTTTATATATAATTAGATAGCAAGCAAACAGATGGCTCTCACGATGGAAAGCGAAACCATCATCTACAGACACCAAGATGTTAATGATGCATTTGTGTGGTCAGATGGTAATGCCACATGTATAAAATTCGTGCTCCGGTTTGGAGGGTAAGGTAGCGGGTCTACGTTACCCTCCAAACTGGAGCACGATAATGACAAGCATTAACACTATTGCAGTAAAAATAGGTATAGCGGTGTTACCAAATACCCGAGTGAGACATTGTAGAAATTTACCACCTAGTCACAATTGTAGTGAAACTTATAAGCTAATGTTTCGCCTTTTAGAACTGCCTGGTAGAATGGCAGGTGGTCTACTCTTCGACTCCTTAGATACCCGAAAAAATATGAGGCAAAGTAATAGTTATTTACCCCAAAAAATGTTTTTTTCGCAGTCCTTAAAAAATTTTCCTGTACCCATCATACATGAAAAAGATAAGTTTTTTTATTAAAATATACATATAAAAAAATACAGATCGAAAAATAATGGCAAAGTTTCAGAGATATGTTTATAAAAATATCTTAAAACTATTGGTCAGTCTTATTTCTTACAATGAGTTAAATAGTTTTACTATAAATGCAATTTTGAGTACTGAATATAATTTGAGTGAGCCAAATCTCACTAAACGGAGAAAAATCTTAGCAAATTATATAATTTTTTTTATATCAAAAATAGCATACAAGCAGATGGGTCTCCTGATGGTAAGAGTCAACCATCGCCTATAGACATCAAAGATGTCAATGGTGCGTTCTAATGGCGAGGTCTAATGCCACATGCATAAGTTTACCGGCTACCTCACCCTCCAAACCGGAACACGACAGTGACAAGCACTGACGCTATTGCGGCAGAAATAGCTAAGGCGGTAGTACCAGACCCGGTCGAGCCGATGCAGAAACCTACCACCTAGTAGTCACGATGGTAGTGACTTGCAGAGCCAATCTGGTCAAGCAGTTGGTCTATTCTTCAAAGGAGTCCGGAACCAACACGGGGAGATTCCACAATAAACAGCATAAAATAAGATAGTATCAGATTGATATGTATTACCGAGAGTCAGTTTGGCCGAATAAAATACTCGAATCACCTTTACATGCACAGTATAATTTTTGGGCAGAGTAACGCCTTTAAGAAGCAATAGACTTTTACAATGAAAGGAAAACATCTTATCCCCGCTTATTTATACTATCTTAATTTATATTTTCCCATTGTTGTTTATAATGACATCACTATCTCACAATAACAAGTTCATAAATCACACAGCTGCGCCACACCTGGCCGGTTAGTACTTGTCGTTAAGTACAGTTGCTAACATGTGTCTTTCGAATGCCAAGACTCTCATTTTTACAAATTCCCGAAAAAGACGAAAATGAACAAGTAAAACCTAAAAAAAGTAACAAATCCCTATACAAAGTAATAGTTACTACTAATATAGTAATTATAAATTTAAAAGAACAATATAATTGTCAAACTGATGCAGATAAACTTGAATTGATCAGAAATTCACAAAATATTGTTTCAAAATTATGAAACACTTTTGAAAAACAAGTTATAAACACATAGCATCACCTGCATTATAGCTTTTAGTTAAGCCCCGTTTTCACTTTGCGTAGTTCGAGTGCGAGTGTTTAATGCAGGTGCTTAGTATTAAGCAGAAAATACGTGAAGACGGCCGTTAATCCCTGCGAGTGATTAGTAATTCACTTTTACTACGCTGAATACTGATCACTCGCACTGATCAACGGCTGTCTTCACGTATTTTTTGCCTAATACTAAGCACCTGCATTAATCACTCGCACTTGCACTAATCAAAGTGAATACGAGCTTTATGCACTACTATAAATCATATTTTATTACAATTATACACGTATTTGGCAGCACTGGCATACTTAAATACTATTTTATGATTACCTTCAGCAATAAAAATGCTACTTAAAATTATATACTAAATAACTTAATACTACATAAGTACTTGCGGCAAATAGGAAACGCGATGTAATTAGATCTACATTAAAAAACTATTTTTAAATTTATTTTAATCGGAAGACAAGTATTGATACATACAGTCACACTTGTCTTTCTGCACAGGGATGCCATCCCTGAGACAGCTATTTCAACAGAGGCGAGTCGTATCTTACATGGATTTAACTTTTTGATGAATTAAAAGCATAAACTGCTTGATTATTACTGTCTTGTGGTTAAATTGCTTATAATAGATATACCCTTGTGACTAGCAAAATTTTCAGATAGATAGTCCTGATGAGGATATCCTCTTTCAGATAGACAGGATTTCCACATTCTATGTGTTCAGTAATGGAATTGTCATATTTCAGAAATGTCTTAACACATATATTAAGAAAGTCCTAGGTACTAATCATGGGAAGGATATTACAAAAAGAATTACAGTATCTCCAAAACCTTTAACTTTAGAGAAACACTAGGATTTAACATATGTATATTTTTTTAAACAATACAGAAAAATTTTGACACGATGTAACATGAATCTGTGATCTTACATCGGACCAGGACTGGGACATCTGACTGGGTCCGACTTCAAGATTTTTTTTTTTGTTTTCAAATGTTTTAAGGTTGCTCAAGCACGGGATAAGTGCTAAAACACTTATATAGATAAAAAATGTTTTAGAGGACTACTCTAGCATACAAAACAAATAGTTTCCTTTCATAATATAGTATATAGAGATTACCGATCTAAAGTTTGACCATTTAATTCTGTTATAATCATTATTAAGTGTTGCTACATCGTAGCCAATGCTATAGATTGAGCGTTAATCTACACACATGCTCAAATAGATTCACTAATAGCACCATAAATTATTGAGATTGATTTATTAATTAATTTATTCACTTTCGCTTGAAATTGAGATTCGAAAAAAAATAATGTGTCTCCTATACACTTCCAGACATAAAAATATGTAAAACAAAATTTTATCATTAAGCATGAGTATTGCTTTCATTAATATACATATTTAATAATAAATTCCAAATATACGATAGTGTAAATCTTTGGCACTTGGTAAAATTGCATTTTAATGATTATTAAAAATATACTCGTGCTGGTGTTACTATTTATATTGATAATAACTTATTTTTAACATTTTTTACAATGTAAATATTTCCCTACTTTTAGGGAAAATTTACATAGTGGGTAACATGTTTTAATCATTGATTTTTATTCAAACGTACCCATTACATACTAATATTTGTCAATTTATATATTAAATTTAATCCTGTTTATTTACATGCCCCAAAGATGCGTTAATGCACTAAACCGGTAGACTTTGACTCATTAAATAGCGAAACCATTAGAAATGTATTTTTAATAATTAAATTCCATATGTATGAAAAATTATCTATATAAATAATATTATGCAATATTATTAAAATATTTTTCTAGATATAATAAACTCCGGAAACATTCAATCGAAAATCTAATCTGCTCTCAAACTATAATTAACTACCATAGCACTTAAGCCACCGAAGCTTTTATCATTAGGAAATTATTTACTGTTACAAAATTATTTAGCCAAAAAAAAAGTATCTTCACGCCCATATCCCCGAAAGGCAGAGGTACAACAAGTGCACCCAAGATTAGTTGAAGATAATTAGTCCCACAAATGTGATAGGTAGCAAGCCTATCGCCAACCGGACACTTTCCAATCCCGGGCAACTTTTTGTTTCTTAGAAAACTGAAAAAACACTTTTTTTATGTGCCCGACCCAGGAATCGAACCCGGGACCTCATGTGGTCAACGTCAACGCTAGACCACTAGACACAGAAGCGACGAGAGATTATTTAACCACCCGTCAACTAAACTCAAGAGAATTTTCATTAGCCTTAAATGCAACCGCCGCTTCACCCATACTAACTTTAGGGTGTAAAAAACCATAATATATGAGCATCAATAAAATTCCCACAATAAACGGTACCACACTTAATACAAACACGGGATAGAAATACATTGACAACCTCAAAACATCTTCCACATATATATACCAGATGGCACCACATATAATATTTTGTAAAAAGCATATACTGTAATATATTGTATATCTATATCTAGTTCTACCTTCTATAGGTAGGATATATGTAAAAAGATAGACCGCTCCTAGAGCAAATGAGAAGGCAACTTCACCGAGTTTGTTGTTGGAGCAAAATGGAGAACGATCAAATATTTGCAACCACGTTGCCATAAACAGGATATGTATGGCACAAGCTAATACAGTCCACTGTGGATATAGGTAGGCGATGATTGATATTGAGATAATTCGGCTTACTGAAATAAAGAATTTATTATTGGAAGTTAATGTTTCACTCAATAACTTTACAATTTATACTTAATAAAGTATCATCACGCCTGGTAGGCGGAGTAAACTAGAACGTCTATAGAATTGTCGGTTCACCAACGGTCGGTTCGGTTGGCAAAATGAATGGTAATCCCCATCGTCGCATTTTACCGACCTAATGACGAATATCGATTATTCCAAATAATAGCCGGGATCAACGACTTTACGTGCTTATCCGAGGCCCGGAAGTGGTAATGTAATACCTTAATGGTGTTACATGTGTACTGGCAGTTTTGTCTGCTTTTAAGCATTGAACATTGTTTAGTTTTTTATATATTATGTCAATTAGAATATAATTAATATAAGTTCTCTTGAAGGGCCAAGACGTATGCCCAAAAATAAATGAAGTTTAGGAAATATCTGGTATCATTTTAATATAATTCTAAAACCGACGGTCTTCGCGTACCTCAAGCAGCCAAGCAGTAAAATAAACGCCCGGGCATTTGAGGAATTCTACGATTGGTGCAAGCACGTGGAACAAGCCTCTACACTTGGTGGAGTCGCCCGCTAGCTTAGTCGGTAGAGCAGCAAGCCTCTACAGTAATACACCACCCACCAGGCTCCGAGCAGCTACTAAAATTTTTGATTTTCGAGAGAAACCAAGAAAAACCTCAATAACACTTTTTACCCACTAGGAGATCGAACCTGTGGTCTAATGAACTGAGCCGAATAGGCACTTAATACTGTTTTATATTAAGACGCAAGGGCGTATTAAGCCTTCGGGTCAGGAGGGGTCACATATATGAGGCTGTCAAGATAGGCTCTAATCCTTACTGTGTGCAATAATAAATCCATATTTAGACCCCTGCATAAGAGGGGTCACTACCCCCATGACCCCTCCCCCTGGATCCGCCCTTAAGACGCGGCATAAAATAATAACATACCTGTATGCCCTGCTTCCCGGAAACGGTGTCCATTTTACTGATACAACATATTAAGAATAATATTTTAATAACTAACCCAAAAAGCTCAATATTTTGGGAACAGGATATCGTTTCGAGTTTATAATTTTTATGCTACTGTATATTCTGTTTCATAAACGTGGCTATTTCGTTGTACTTCATACACCCACAATCTAGTACTACGTCGACTCATACAATGGTATAGAATTGAAAACATGTCGTGAGTGACGTCGCTTAGTGAACAAAACAACGAATTAGTTTGTTAGAAATTTTATTTTTGTTATCCTAAGTAAAAGTAATTATTTTATTACTAAAAAGTATATGAGTCTTTCAAACAAACCCATTTCAGCCTCTAAGGTTGATCTTTGAAAAAAGTAGCTTATGTGCGATGGCCTTCAATTATCTACTTGCCAAATTTCATCAATATTGATTCAGCGATTTAGCCGTAAAAGCTTAACAGACAGATTTTGGCGTTTATAATACCTTTTGAACATCTTGAGTTGAGATCCATCTGAACAAATTGAACATGCCCTTTCATATCTTTCCAATAATGCTGTTTTTCAATCCCAACCTCTTTCGCACTTCACCAAATTATCAGACGGCAAAATGGGTGGTTTATCTTAACAACGCATTGTACCTAACCTGTAGTGACTATAATACAATTTGCAATAAACGCAATAGATAGCTTCAGGTATACGTATTGGTGTGTTACTGTCTTTTCCGCAAATAAACTGCACTAAAAGTTTTTTGACTAACCTTGGATTTAAGTCTGGGATCTCATGATTTACACCCAATAGATAAACCAGTAGGTCATGTTATTCTAATTCATTTTAGTGCAAATAAGGTATTTGTATTTTAAAATTATACTGTATTATCACACCAGTTTCCTTGTGGGGTACGCAGAATGAAACAAACTACTATAGCGTTTATGATTCGCCACGGTTGACCGATTTCTCGGTTGACGAAATGGTAGTGATTCCTATTACTATATTTTATCAGCCTAATAATTATTATTGGCTATTTCTAGCCAATTACGTGCTTATTATTGTAAATTATTATTTTAAATATTTTCACACCATACATTGGTAGAATATGTTGGTAACCTAATTTATTTTTAACAACTTGTAACACCCATATTCTTGCAAATAAATATTTTCTTTCTTTCTTTCTTTCTTTCTTATCCAAGACATGGAGCTGGTAACACACCACCACCATATTCCAAGTTGATGCTGAAATTTTAGATTTCCGAGAATAACTAAATAGTTATAAATAAAATAATACTCACACGTGACTAGAAAATGCCACATCACCTGCAGAGCAGTGCCAGGCCAGGTCATATTGCTTTTGTCGGGCTGGGCAAAACGAATTGCCCGCTGGTAGGCAGCCAGACACCAGCCCATACCAATGATAGATGAACAGATGGACAAAATTTGATGTACTGGAAAACATAAATATCTAATTTAAAAGAATTATTTTTGTCACTGATGCATGAGATCTTGAGTCAGAGTCCTGAAACAAGCATATCATTCTTAACAACATTCTCTAGAAAAAAAAAAATTTTATAGAGAATTTTAATTTTGTAAAATTGACACAGATTAAATTGACCTGTCAGATCGTAGAAATTTATTGTATTTTAAATTTTAGAAGCTATATACCAATAAACAATTTTAATAAATCCTTAGTTTATTTAAAAGACAAAAAAGCCTACTTAGAAAACTCAACCCAGGAATGATGAGGTTGCAGGTTTATCTGAGCCAAATGGGTTAACCAAGATTATTAAATCCTGTCTATAATATTATCTATATTATATTAATATGTGAAGGAAAAAAATTGGCGATTAACCAAAATCCATATGCCATATGAAATTTGGTAAAGTTTACATTGCACATGACTGCAGAAACCTAATATTTTTAAATTAAATGCATTAGAAATACATTAATAAAAATAAACATTACACACACTACATTCATGTGATAATATATTTGATAATACACACATATATAGGTACTATTTCTTCTTTTACTCTGCACAGCTCCACCCTCGAAGGTGACGGCGTGATAATATGTAGCCTATATGTTGACCCGACCTATTAGTAATATTCATGCAAAATTTAGAGTAAATCCATACAGTACTTTTTGAGTTTACCCTGGACATACATACAGACAAAGAGACAAAAATTCTAAAAACTATATTTTTGGCTTGGATATCAATTGTAGATCACGCCCCAAGTATTCTTTTAAAAAAATATTCAATGTACAGTCTGACTTTCCTACGATTTTATTATATGTATAGATACTCACAAGTTAAATGATCATGTTGGTACAAGAGGAGGCTGGTTTGTAACACTTGTTGGGGAGCTGCTTCCAAAAAGCATTCAAATATTCGTAATAATGCTGCATCTGAGTCTTCTTTAAGCATGAGATTGTAATACATTCTTTGTGAACTTTGGTCCTTTTTACGTTCAGCTTGCCGGGATTTAATAGCATAGCTGTAAACATTTTTATAAAAATTATCTTAATATATATATATATATATATATATATATATATACATATAAAAATCAATTGCTGTTCGTTAGTCTCACTAAAACTCGAGAATGACGGAACCGATTTGGCTAATTTTGGTTTTTAATTAATTGCTGAAGTCCAGGAAAAGTTTAAAAGGTGAGAAAATATAGAAAAAAATAAGAGTAGTTAAAAAGGCACAACAATGTTTGTCGGGTCAGCTAGTAAAATATATTTATATATATATATATATATATATATATATATATATATGCATATATATATATATATATATATATATATATATTTATATATGCATATATATATATATATATGCATATATATATATATATATATATATGCATATATATATATATATATATACATATATATATATATATATATATTTCAATATTATTCCTCCTCCCTTCCTAATGAACTAATTCTTACAAAAGTATGTTAAATAAATGTCTGTACGGAATGTTACTTCAATCCACACCTTAGAGGATAATGTGAGAAACTATGAATGTACATCAAAAGTACTTACACTAGGGCATCAGCAAAACGTAGTATAGGAGCCATTTGTAATACTAAAATAAATATCCGAAGCCATTTTCTCTTTGTGAATTCATTTGATATAGAGTGTTGCTGTTTGTCTTGTGAATACCTGTAATATTTTTACATATAACTTAATAATAATGACATTTATTCACGGAAATAGATCATATAAACTAAATTTTAGTAAGCCATATTATGTTTTTTTATTCCTTATTTACTGCCATTCTACTTTAAGTCTTACGTATAATTTATATGTAACTTATTTATATACAAAAGTAACAACCAACTACCAAATCTCTCAAATATCTAAGGTCATTAACAGATCAACATTTATATGGGTACCTTGTATTGTTTTAAATATTACAGGGTTTTTCGAACTAATAAAAATAATAATAAAATCGCCCCTGTGGTCTAGTGGTCTGGTGTCAGAGTTGACCACATGAGGTCCCGGGTTCGATTCCTGGGTCGGGCAATTCAAAAATGTGTTTTTCAGTTTTCTGATAAAAACAACGTTGCCCGGGATTGGAAAGTGCCCGGTTGGCGATAGGCTTGCCACCTATCACATTGTGGGACCAAGTATCTTCGGCTAAGCGTGGGTGCACGTGTTGTACCTCTGCCCACCTCTTCGGGGATATGGGCGTGAAGATATTTTTTTTTCTTTAAATAAAAATAATTGACTGCATCTTTTGTGTAGGGGTTGCTCTGGCCCAGGTAAACTTTTACTTTACTATTGCTTTTGGGCCTCTTCTGAAGACATCATCATCATATAATCAAACAGTTTAAATGGCGAAAGTCTGGCCAAATGTTGTAGGTGATAAGAGTTCTGAATGTCTTATCTGGGTTTGTTAATACTGTGTTATCTTTTCACGGTAATAAGGTTAAAGTAGCTAGTAATTTTATACATGTGGTTAAGTGCAATTAACATCTTTGGTATCTACAGGTGATAGTTATATCTTTCCATCAGCAGAACTACGTAAAAATACTGTTTGCTATCCAGTACATTAAAATAACACAGTAAACATACCAAACAATACCCCCAAATTCATTGGTTGCTAAAATATACTTTAGTCCATGACAGCTGAGCAATGTTAGCAGATCCGCGATAAATTATTATTGAGCCAGAGCCATAAAATTATTGTACTTTGAACAAAATGATTGTACACTAATAAAGTTATATTTAATTTCTATTTTAAGACATTATTTATTAAAAATATATGTGTAAATGTAAGTAAACGATAAAGTTTTAACGGAGGGGGAGGTAGGTTTGTAAGAGTCAGAGCAATTGATAACAGGAAACATTTACCCAGCATTCATGGCAGGATAATATATTATGTTTAAAAATATAGTTTTATTATTTTTTTATATAGAAAATTGCTATCATTCGAAATTATTGTACTTTTTGTCAAGATTGTACGCTCAGGATTGAGGGTTGAAAAATCATGAAATTATGGTACGCGTACAATAATTTATTGTACGTCTGCTGACACTGCAGCTGAGATCATGATTCATCTGGTTCATCAAACTATAATGAAATGTTACTGGAGTATTTTAGAAAAAAAAATTTCGAAATACGAAAGTTAGTGGTGTATATTGAATGTATAGCTAAATATTTACTGAATACTTTGCTACAAAAACAGGTTATCGAGTAAGATGGATGTGTGTATTAAATCTATGGTGTATAGTAAGTACTTACATTCTTATCGATACTGCTGTATTCACGAATGCTGGTAAAAGAATGAATGCAAGCGTCCATCCGAATTCCACCATCATTTTAGATATAAAATATCTAACAGCAATATTTAAATCGAGTCCTAAATCAACAAAGTGACCAACAATTGCAACGCCATACATTATAATATCTAAGTTTTTAATTTTAATGTTACTTGGCATTCGATCTGTTTCATCGTAGGAATATCCATTTTCTAACATTTCTTTAATCGCTTGAGGCATTTTATTATAAAAGAGAAATCGAATGTAAAAGTTAAAACATAATCAACACAAAAACAACAACACAAAACAAACAACTGGCGCTTCTTCTTCTTCTTCTTAGAATTTTTAGTAGACATAGAAAATAAAATTGGAATTTAGTCTATGGATACCCCATAGACGCGCGAGGGCGCGTATATCTCTGCAACAAAGACTACCTACTTAAGTAGGTACTACTTAGAGATGCAAGCATCTATGCATGTAGGCGCGTAATCTGCAACATTGCGGGGAGTGTGTTTTCTGTGTGTTGTAGACTTGGGTAGCTCCTGAATGAGAGATACAAATGAACTAGCTCTTAATTGCAATCTAGCTCCCAATTAGCTCAGTCGGTTAGTTAATAGTCCAACGGCTCAATCAGCTCTTTTCTTTGAATCGCTAGCCGGCCGAGCGCAGCCGATAGCGCGCCATAGTAGACACGAGCAAGTTCATTGAAAGAACTAGTCGCTTAGCGACACATGTCGCATATTATGAACTAGTCACTTACGGCTCAGCGATGCGTACGCGACACGCGTAGTCCAAATATTGAACCATTCCAAAGAGATGAAGACACTAGTTCTCTAGATGAGCTAAAGAGCTAAAAGAGTGATATAGCTCTTTGATCAAAAGAACTATATCTCTCCTTTCTTTTTAAGGAGCCGTTTTTCACATGTCTAGTGTGTTGCATTACGCGTATTTACTATACAAAGAGAGATACTTTCAAGCAACGTAAAACATGCACTCCTTCGCTACGCTGCGTAAGCTGCGATTGAGACCGATCGGCTCACATTGTACCAGCCCGGCTGGGACAGCTTTTTACAATGCGGTAAATAAAATTGGAACCTGTAAACAGGAATTACAGTTCATATTTCCGTTACATTCACGTTTCATGACGGCTGGGTGGCTCCCGACGGTTTCGCACGGACTCCGCGCCAGACAACCGGCATTGTTTGAGTCCGTCCGAATCGTAAGGCGCAGCCGTCGCGGAATGTGAATTGAGAGTAGCGGTGCAGCGAGTCAATTAATTTGAGTGACGTACAGCTTCCACGGCACTCGTACTGTTTCAATGGACGTGTACGACTTCCGTGGCACGCGTACGGAGCCGCGGCTTGCGTGCCATTGTTAACCGGTTTATGTGAATCGTACCTAATGCAGTGCAGTGTGCGATTCGCCTTACTCATCGACAAAGAAATATAAATCAGGGCCTCATAACTAGCGAAGGCCGAAGGACTACTTAACTTATTACCCTTTACATATCTTAATGAAGGCTTGAAAATAGGCATTTAGGCTTCATCACATTTATTGTATTGAGATTTCTTTGCTATCCTATCATATTAAACACACAATACATAAAAGTAGATATGTTTTTATTGTAGGTATATAGGTCTAGGTCGGTAATTAAATTAAATAAAAAAACACAAACGGTTGTAGTTGTTTTTATTGAATTTTTATTATTACTCAAGTTAAATATAAAATGTGTCCATAACATCGCGGGAGGTTAGATTAGCTGCAAATAACGCCAAAAGTAACGGCTGTTTAGATATTTTCGGCATTTCAGATCTGTAACAAATAGAGCTCAACTTGGTATTAATTTTAGAAAATCAAGTAGAAACTAAAAAAAATAGCTGAATCAGGAAACTTCCATTCTTTTAAAACAGCTCTCCTCAGATCACACACTCAGACACATTTCTGGCTTCCGCTTATTTTTATTAATTTTCATATTTATTTGAACTACGTTTCAAACCAACGAAGAAAGCTATTTAATGCAAATTTCCACTGACTTTCACCTGTGCCCTTGCGATTCCGCTGAAAGGAAAAAATAAAGACTGTGTAAAAATAGAACCTCTGACGTCTAATATATGTATTAGACCTCAGTTAATGGAACAGACTCACCCTACTGGCACAAAATCCTGAAGACTGGTCTGAAAAATACTACATCACTCAACAACGGCTCTTGTTCAGTGTAGTCATCGACCACACAGCCCATAGACGCCTAATATTCGATTTTCCGTATTGAATACATTCTGGCAACTAGCTGAGCTGAGCTGCAACATCGTGATTGGCTTACTCAAGGCCACAGTGATGTACAGAGAATCTGATTGGTCGACACTGATTGGGTATTGGTGCATGGACATTTACATCGGAACTATAAGTCAGATGTGTTGACAGAACAATTCGCCTGTTATTAGGGGTCTATGGGTTGTGTGGTCGGTGAGTGTAGTATACTGTCAAGTTGTTCACCTTCATGCACCACACTTTCCACCCAATACTAGGTACTTAGTTTAGAATTCCCCTATAGGACGACCGTCATCGAGCTGGTTAATGGATGAAAATTATTTTATATCTAACTAAATATGTAAATCTATATCTATATTAATATTATAAATGCGAAAGTTTGGATGGATGTTTGTTACTCAATCACGCAAAAACTACTGAACGGATTTGAATGAAATTTGGCACACAGGTAGATGATGACCTGGAACAGCACATAGGCTACTTTTTATCCCGGAAAAATTGGGTGCTCCCGCGGGATTCGCCAAAAACTGTTATAATGCAGCGGGCTGCACGCTGCAGCTAGTAATTTATATATCGCAAATGGGTTGACTAGAAAATTTCAGTCCAGAATAATGATTAATTAGCAATTTTTTTTAACTTTTCACTGGTTATAAAATTGCTGGTTCCCTACCACCCCGTTGGTCGAGTGGTTAGCGACCCTGACTACGCAACCGACGGGGCTCGGGTTCAATCCCCGAGCCCCGTCGAGACGGGGACACGCATTTGTTTGATGAGCGTAAATGTTTGTATTTCCGGGTTTGGGTGTTTATTAAATATATTCCAGTATTTATATATGTATTTCTATGTATAAGTATCGTTGACTAACACCGATAACACAAGCAAATAACTTGCTTACTTTTGGGTTGGATCAGTAAGTGTAATTTGTCCCGTGAATAATAATCAGCCAGAAACAGCACCAAAGCCTCTTTAAAACGGTAATTTTTAAGGCAATTTTTTTAAGTCTGGTCTGGTTTACTAGTATCGATTTACCTGTATTTACCTGCCTACCCAAGAGTTGTGAAGGAAAATAATAGTCAACCTAAAGTTTGCATCACTTGCATATTCTATAGACTTCATACTTTCGGTTGGTATAGAATTTGTCTATTAACGAAACTAGATAAATGTTTAAAAAAATCATATTCTGGACTGAAATTATTACTCAACCCATTGGCAATATATATTTTACTAGCGGCCCGGTACGTGCTTCACTACGTATTAAAAAAATCCGCCATTTATTGAATTCATTTGTTACAAAAAATGTGATATATGAAGAACCGCTCTACCGATTTTAAACAAACTTCACAAAAACCATCTACTAAATAGTCCGAACAAAGCTTAAACATTTGGTTTGGATAGGCGAGCCCGTTTTTGAGTTATAAAATTACAACGATAAGTGGCATTGATTTTTATATATATAGATTGACATATTTAATTGGATATAAAATACTTTTTATATATTAACCTGCTCGGCGAAGTTCGTTTTTAGTGGGATCCTAAACTAACTTCACAAAGTGCGTAAATTGTGTGCGATTGTGCTTGCTATTGTCGTAATGGAAAGTATGGTGGACGAGGGTGGACAAGTCAGCCACTGGGATCTTCTATATTTTTCATGTCAGCGGTTAATTTGTTCCATTTTAAATTTTTACCTTTCAATGGCATCGCAAAGACACAGGTGAAAGATCGCAGTTTGCAAATTAAATAGTTTTCTTCGTTGAGTTATGGATTTCCACAAAGTAACGGCTGAATCTATAAAATACGTCCCATATGTCCCTTTAATATATTACACAGAATCAACGCTAAATAAGACAAAAATACTAATAATTATTTAAAATAATTATAAAATATTTTTTGTCAAAGAAACCAAATTTCAAAAACTGCTGTCGTCTTCTGAGGTCTAACTCTCTCTTTCTAATAAAGCTGTATAAATAAAGATGGAGAGACCTCATAGACAGAGATGTAAAATAAATATTTATTTCAATCGTTTCAATTGATTAATAAGAGTGCTAGCTCCACCTATACCTAATATTTCATGATGCAAAGTATCGTGCGTACACAAAAAAAAATGAAAGTCACAGCGCGTTTCTTGTAAAAATGTAGTGTCTAAAACATGTATATTGCTTTTGTGGTCTAGTGGCACCTAGTGGTCCGGTGACGGTGTTGACTACTTGAGGTCTTGGGTACGATTACCGGGTCGGGCAATTCAAAAATGTGTTTTTTAAGTCTTCTGATAAAAACAGGGGAACCCGGTTGGCGATAGGCTTACCACCTATCACATTGTGGGACCAAGTATCTTCGGCTAATCGTAGGTGCACATGTTGTAGCTCTGCCTATCTCTTCGAGGATACAGACGTTAAGATACTTTTTTAATGTAGTGTCTGTCCGTACAATCAATTTTTAAACTACTTGGTCAATCAATCAAATAGTTTAAAACAAAGTTGACACGTCAAAATAACAGCTTTATTGAATAAATACCTACTCATTTCTGATTAATCTTATACAAAAATGACAAATAGAAAAAAATATCGAAAATTCCAATAATTTGAAGAATTGACGTAACTAAAGAGGGAGATTGGGTGCATTCCCCCCCCCCCCCCTCGGATCTACGCCTGTAAAGTGTATTTACGTACCTATGTTTTAAGATATTAACAACTGGATGCCATTTCTTCACGAATACAATATTTCGAGGGCCCCGCCATTGGTCGTTCGTCAGATCTATTATTGAGGCGTTTACAATTTTTAAAAACCCACACTTATCTGAAAATATTTTAGGTATAATGTATATTTTTTATATTATACTAGCAGCGAAACCCGGCGTTGGTCGGGTTAAATGCATCGCATGTTTAATGGTATAAGAAATATTTAAAGGTCTAATTTAATTATTTTTAAATATTTGTAATTTTCAGAACTTTACAGAAGTTCATATAAGTTAGAGAAGGACAGATATATATATTTTCACATTTCGCCACCCACAACCACGCAATTCCACCAACCCCGCCCAAACTCCCTTACTTTCTGCAGGAGGCTAAGGGGTATTTACCATTCTAACGGGAGGTTGATAGGAGTTGCGGATTATAGAGAAAACTGTGAATTCACGTACCTACGAACATTACCATTTTATATAATATATTTAGATTATAAGACAGCAAACAAACAGAAAGATCTCCTGATGGATACAGTCAACCATCGCCTATAGACACCAAAAATGTTAATGGTGCGTAGCAATCCGTGTGGCGGTATGGCAATGCCACATGCGTAAGTTTACCCGCTACCTTATCTTCCAAGCCCGGACACGACAATGACCAGCACTGATGTTATTACGGCAAGAATAGTGCGAGGCAATGCAGAATTCTACCGCCTGCCACGATGTTAGTGACACGCATAGCCAATCGGTCGCCTTTAACGACCTACCTGGTGAAATGGCAACTGGACTATCCCCCAAAGGAGCCCGGACCAACACGACGGTAAGCCCGGAAAAATTCGGGTCCTCTTTGAAGAATAGACGAACTGTCATTCTGCCAGGTAATTCGTTAAAGGCTAACGATTGACTAACAATGTTACTACATGGGGCACACTAAAAGTTTTGCACTTCTAGCTTAACGGAACTATTTGAATTTCGAATGTTATATTTTTAAAACGTTGCAACCTTCTTAGTAATAAAAAAAACAATTGGCGGGAAATGATTTGTCAACTGTTTTTTTAGCACACATCAAAGTTCTACGTACGCAACGAAAATGAAATTAAGTCGAAAAGATTTTAGAGCGATGATTTTTTTTTGATTTTAAAAGTTCTCTTTCTCCGCAAGACTGTGCCGCTCGTCTTCAAAATGCTTTTGGGAGAGAAGCACCTTTTTTGAGCACCGTGAGGCGATGGTTTGCTGAATTTGAGAGAGATCGAGTTACTTTACATGACGAATTTCGTTAAGGGCGGCCTTCAACTGTCGTCAATGAAAATAATGTAGCTACTGTTAAGCGGTTAATTGAAGAAAACTCCCGGATTACCTATGAGACAATTCGAGGACTATTGGGAATTGGCATGAGCCAAATTCAGAAAATAACAACAATAACAAGAAACTTACACGAAGAATTGAAAGCTCGGAAACTTTGTTGGCATTGGATCCCTCATGAACTGACAGCGGAGCAGAAGCGGGCTCGCGCGGAATTGTGCTCACAGATCCTACTGAAGTACGACCACGGACATTCTAATGCTGTTTATGACATTGTCACAGGAGACAAAACGTGGATTTATTATTTTGAACCCGAAAAAAACAGCAATCTTGTGAATGGGTATTGAAAATGAGAACAGGTCAATAAAAGTGAGACAGGCGAGAAACGTTGGTAAAAAAATTATCGCGTTTTTTTCTCAGCTACGAGTCCCATCTGTACAATTCCACTTGAAGATCAAAAGAGTGTTAATGCCGAGTGGTATTCTACCATTTGTTTACCCAGGGTGTTAGAAAAAGTTCCCGAAAGACGATCCAAAAGCCGCATTCTCCTACACCATGATAACGCTTCTTCACACACGACCAAC
Organism: Apodemia mormo; assembly: GCA_036924255.1. Lineage (NCBI taxonomy): Eukaryota > Metazoa > Arthropoda > Insecta > Lepidoptera > Riodinidae > Apodemia > Apodemia mormo. Next base: position 21,369,731 of record JAUPFN010000025.1, read on the forward strand.
AAAATAAAGACATTTTTAGCTTCCGAAAAAGTACATCTCGTCACTCATCCTGCGCATAGCCCCGACCTAGCACCCTGTGATTTCTGTATCTTCCCCAAAATCAAAGATTTGATGAGAGGTTTTACTTTTACCAACTCCGAAGAGGCAGTGATAGCGTTCAATCAGCACGTAGAAAACATGCCTTCCAGATCTGAAGGCCTGGTCCTCCTGTTTTAAAAAATGGTTCGATCGCATGAAAAAAATGTTTAAAATGTAAAGGAGATTATTTTGAAAAGCAATAAACATAATATTTTGGTTATAACACATTGATTTTTTTAAATTACGCAAAACTTATAGTGTGATCTACGTACTCTCTGCCATCTTGGCTACTAGGTGGTAGAGTTCCGCAATATTTAGCCCGGGTATTTGGTACTGCCGGCTTAACTATTCTTGCCGTAATAACGGTTTTAAACTAAGGCAGTGGATAGACTTATGCATGTGGCATTGCCATCCCGCCATATGGATAGCAACGCACTTTTAACATCTTTTGTGTCTATTTGTGATGGTTTCTCTTTACATCAAGACAGCTATCTGATTGTTTTTTTATGTCATGATATATAAAAAAGTAAATAAAAGTATTGATTCGCTTGGAATTGAGCCAGCGACCATCTTGCTGACAAGTCAAGCAACAGTATCCCAGCTAAGCTCCTTGGCGATGATTCAATGTGGTGAAATATTTTTCTTTATAATAATCTATTCCGTCAATTATACGTATCTGTAGGTATATAATAGTTAAATGAATTCAGATGAAATTCACATTTATAAATTACTAGCGACCTGCCCGCGGTTTCACCCGCGTAGCTTTTGTTGCCGTAGGAATATTGGAAAGGTTTATATACTAAAACCTTCCTCAAGAATCAGTCTATTTATTAAAAAAAACCGCATAAAAATCTGTTGCGTAGTTTTAAAGATTTAAGCATACATAGGTACATAGGAACAGACAGAGAAAGCGACTTTGTTTCATATTATGTAGTGATACTAATCAATACTTTAGAAATATAATATTAATACATACATACACTTAAAAAACATTACCTTCTTTCTACCAACTGCGGTTCTGCCAGGCAGGTTGTAAAAGGTGGCCGATTGGCTATACGTGTCACCATAATCGTGATTATACTAGGTGGTAGAGTTCCGGGACGACTCGCCCGGGTATTTGGTATCTCCGCCTTATCTATTACTGCCGCGATAGCATCAATGCTTGTCAATGTCATGTTCCGGTTTGGAGGGTAAGGCAGTTGGTAGACATGCATGTGATATTGCCGCACAGATAGCAACGCACCAGTAACACCTTTACTAGGCGATGGTTTTTCTTTCCATCAAGGGAGCTATCTGCTTGTTTGCTATCTTATAATATAAAAAACGGCCAAGTGCGAGTCGGACTCGCGTACGAAGGGTTCCGTACCATCATCTATGAAAGAAAATCACGTTTGTTGTATGTGTACTTAAATATTTATTTTTATTCTATTTAATTGTTAAAAATATTCAAGTTTCTACTTGTTTATTAAGATCGAATAAAAAATCGTGTTACGAATAATCTAGAAACATGTAGAGTTGGAACGCTGGAGAGATCTAGAAATAAAAGAAAGAGATAGCTACTCCTATCGACAAACAGTTGATCTAAGCTATACCATAATGAACTTTGTGGTATAGAGCATAAGGCTGAAAGTAGCGTGTACTAGGATTGATGAGTCATTGATGAGTCACTTGTTTATCATAAGTTGATTACAATAAGAGGTGATTCATCGTTTCCCGATACATTTTGATTTTTCTGGATCCAGGTAGAACTTTATCCTGGCTATAAATAGAGATGTGTTGACAAATACAGGGCAGTTTTTATCAAGCGATCGAGAGCGATACTTGAAGTGACCCGTGCGAAGCGAGAAGTGTTTTATTGTGTAGTCAGTGATAGTACAGTGAGTGACTAGTGTGTAAAGTGTAATTTAGTATTACATTGTGTTGTCTTGTTTATTTGTATACTAAATACACGGATTTAATATAAGTGGTGTTTTCTTACAATTACGAACCCGAAGTACGTAACGATTGCTTAAAAATTACGTTTGTTGTATGGGAGCCCTTCAATGTTTACTTTATTTTTATTTATTTATTTTGAAAGGTAATATGCAACTTAATATTTCGTGAAAATTTCAACCATCTACCTGTTACCGTTATTAATATTGAAGAAAAAACACGTTTATTGTATGGGGTACCTATTTATAATTTATTTTTATATAGTATTTGTTGTTATAGCGGCAACGGAAATACATAACTTGCGAAAATTTTAGCTTTCTAGCTATCACGGTTCATGAGATACAGCCTAGTGACAGACAGCGGAGGCTTAGTAAAAGGGCCCCTTTTACTAAGCCTCCGCTGTCTGTCACTAGGTTTTTACCTTTTAGGTACGGAAACCTAAAAACGAATCACATTTTAAAAGTTCCTTATTGAAATTTTAAAAGTTCTTAATTTTTTTTTAGTTCTTAATTCAAATTTCAAGTTCTCTACATTGAAGACTGCGTGCGCGCGATTTTACGTTACCTGTATACGCTTCAACCAGCAACTGATCAAAGAAGTTTGGCACCAAGTGGTTCAGGCAGTCTTGAACTTCATACAGACTGGCGTTGATTCTTCTCGCATGCTGTTTTGTTTTGATCTCAACTATCGACACTAGGTTATCGTGCATTGTTTCGTTGAACCTGTGTGAATTTACAGTTAATCGTCATCTTGAGTCAGGTTCGACTCAACATTCTTCATTCGAACCGCAAAGGACTGGAACATGTTTACCTTAGAGATAAGTCTACCTTTTGTACGTTTTTAGTTATATTTTTTCTCTGTAAAATCTTATAAGTTGTGTACAATAAAATATTAAATAAATAAATAAATGTTTCCTGAGTCTGTGTTCCCAGACGAGTACAATCTGGGGATCTTCAAGAGAAGAGTGAACAGGTGCCTTCTAGGGAAGCGCGTTCCAACTTAGGCCGCATCTTATGTCACATTTCTCAGATTGAATTAACAACTTGTCCGATGGTAAGCAATCTATATTTTTCAATTTAATGGGAGAACTTGTAGAATTATGGAATGAATCTAGTTTAGTAGAACTTATATATTTTTTATTACCCATGTGCCTTTTCTTTTTACTTGATGATAAACAAATATTTTTCAATTTACTTACTATCTTGCTTGCTTCATGAGACTACTATCAGGCGAGATTGTGGGCAAGAGCTTCCCTATTGATGATAAAAAAAAGCAATCGTGCCAACAAGGTGGGGATAATCCGGGTGATCCGCCCTGGGCGCTCGGGCACAGAGGTGCCACAAACCAAACAAGCAGATGACTCTCCTGATGGAAAGAGACAACCATCACCTATAGATATCGAATATGTTAATAGTGCTCAGCTATCCTTGTGACGGGATGGTAATGTTACATGCACAAGTTGGGTGGTTAAGGCTATCGTAAGTCGTAGCCTTACATTTATAATATATAAAAAAAAAAAAAAACAACCGGAACATGGGGCGCCGGGCGAGCATTGACGCTATCGCGACAGGAATAGCTAATGCGGTGGTACCAGCGGCGGCCTTAGGAGGTGGCGAACAGGGCAATTGCCCGGGGCCTCGCTTTTACAGGGGCCTCGCGCAACAACCCAAACAAAATTTTAAGAAGTATAGATTTTTTGACCATATTTTTTTATTTAAAACTTTTGAATGCGATGAAACAAGATCGGATCGGTTTTCAGCCCTTTCATTCTTTCAATCGAAAATGACGTAGCTAATTCGTTAGATTATTGTGCTTTAATTAAAAATATTTTATGTTAGTCTTAGGAATAACCTCAAACATTAATTATAAAATTTATCATCTCTATATTTGTTAATTCTTTAAATCTTATAATGTAGAATATTTTAAAACATAATTTTTATTTATTTGTACAACTTTACCATTTCTCATCAACATGACATTGACACATCAAACCTAAACCAAACAACCAGACCTACTTCCGCATCAGATACTTTTCACGAAGGACAAAGGGCCTCGCAAAGACCTGATGCCCGGAACCTCGCAATGTGTAAGGCCGCCGCTGGGTGGTACCATATATACCCGAAAAAAAAATTGTGGAACTCTACCACCTAGTATTCGCGAAGATAGTTAGACGTTAAGCCAATTGTTCGCCTTTTACGAACTGCCTGGCAGAACGGCCGATTATCTATTCTTCTAAGGGGACTATCACAGGTCTAAAAATTGCTACATTTTAGGCCTGCAATATTGTCTCAAAGGCAATGGACTACTATTAAAACCTGAATTTTTACCCTCAAGGTGCATGTGCAAGTGATTAGTAATCAGCGTCTATTCATTTTATTACGCTGATTACTAATCACTCGCACTAATCAACGGCTGCCTACGCGTGATTTTTGCTTAATACTAAGCACCTACATTAAACACACTCGCACTGATTAAAATATAAACGGGGCCTTACACATAAAATCTTATTGAATTGAAAACTGGATGACAGCGGCGCGGCCACCTGTGTCAGAGCGCTAAATCGCGCCGCCAAGCTGCCGTGACGCAGATCGTCGACATCCAGTTTGAGGCCTTAGTCTTTTACAATTTGCCTGGCAGAATGGCAGTTAGCCATGACTTCAAAAGGAGCCGGACCAACACGGGGTAAATATACAAATAATTCTTACAACACAGCCTGATGTAAAATACAATGCGCTGCAGCAACTTCGTCTGGTAATTCGTTTTTACATTTATTCACCGTTTCAAAATGGCGGACATCTTCAAAATTTTTAATCACCGAACGAAAATGCGTCCGAATCTGTTCGATTTTCTCTACTGGGCTGACCAGACAATGTTCTATGATTTCTACCATCTACGGAAAACATATTAATCGATTCAATTTGCCTTTTTTAGACTATTTAATTTTATTTTATATCATAAGATAGCAAACAAGCAGATGGGTCTCCTGATTGAGTCAACCATCGCCTATAGACACCAAAGATGTTAATGGTGCGTAGCTATCTTGTGGCGAGGTCTAATGCCACATGCATAAGTTTATCGGCTATCTTATCCTCCAAACCGCGACACGACAGCGACAAGCACTGACGCTATTTCGGCAGGAATAGGTAAGGCGGTGGTACCAGACCCGGGCGAGACAATTCAGATCTCTACCACCTTGTCAACACCCACAACCCAAGTTTGCCGTGTTATTGGACGACAGCAATGCAGCGCTAAACTTAGCCTTTCATCAGAATAGAAAAGGATTATCGTCCATGCCTTCTATACCCTTTGATCGACACTCTTATTTATAAATTTATAAATAATTAATGAAAGTTTACTCTGTCACTCCTACCTGACATAAAGAGCAGAGCTTCTCAAAAGACGGCATCAAAATTGTATTATTCGCCCTATATTAGTACCAGACCTGGGCGAGACGTTGCAGAATTCTACCACCTAGTAATCACGTAGGTCCAAGGTAAATCCAAGGAATATACAGTTTTAAAGAAATGTCATCCCCTATTACACCCCTTTGAGGGTTGATTTTGAATAGTCTTTCCTTAGTGGATGCGTACGTCATAGGAGGAATATGCGTGCGAAATTTTAAGTTTCTTGAATTAAGGGTTTGGTTTTATTTTAGGAGTTAAATTTTGAAAAATGCTGAAATACATAACTCAATATTGTTGCTGTACTCAATTCATATGAAATGTCATGCAAATATGTCCAAGGAATAAAAAAATATATAAAATTTTATACCCTATTTCATCCCCATCGGAGTTGAATTTTGAAAAAATCCTTCCTTAGTGGATGCCAACGTCATAAGAGGAATACGTTTGCGACATTTCAAGTTTTTAACCCAAAGAGTTTGGAATATGAGTTTATATAAGACTTTCATCTTCTATTTTACCCTCTAAGAGGTTGAATTTTGTACAGCCAATCGCTCGCATTTTACGCATTGCAGATAAGCAGGTGGTCTATGCATTAAAGGAGCCCATCCTAACACCGTGGAAAACGGAGTGGCTGGCAAACATCTTTTGCGTAATCTCTCCTAAAATAGACACCAGACCAGACTAGGCATAGGCGCCAGCAGCAGGGTGCAAGGAGGTGCAAAATTGCTCCTCCTTGCTGCTGTCTGTTTTTTTTTTCAGTTATTGTTAACAAAGAAAATACATTGAAAAATACCTTTTTATAAAATTACTGTTTAAATAAACACTTTGCTAATACAATTCATCATTTTATGTTAGTTAATAGTAGGCCTTTTTGTCACTTTTTTGGAGCACGCTTATTCTCGAAAGTTGTAAGTCCATATATTTTTTATAGCAATAAATATTTCAGTAGGAATAATAGGTATAATTGACAGCCCGTTGGTTGAGTGGTTAGCGAAACTGACTACGCAATCAACGGGGCTCGGGTTTTTCCCGACGGGGACAAGCATTTGTGTGATGAGCACAAATGTTTGTATTTCTGGCACCGACCACACAACCCATAGACCCCTAATAACAGGCGAATGGTTCTGTCAACACATCTGACTTATAGTTCCGATGTAAATGTCCATGCACCAATACCCAATCAGTGTCGACCAATTAGATTCTCTGTACATCACTGTGGCCTTGAGTAAGCCAATCACGATGTTGCAGCTCAGCTCAGCTAGTTGCCAGAATTTATTCAATACGAAAAATCGAACATTAGGCGTCTATGGGCTGTGTGGTCGATGATTTCTGGGTTTGGGTGTTTATTAAATATATTCTGGTATTTATATGTATTAATATCGTCGACTAACACCCATAACACAAGCAAATAATTTGCTTATTTTGGGGTTAGATCAGTTAGTGTATTTTGTTCCGTGAATATTTATTTATAAGATAAGGCGGTGGTACCAAGCCCGGGTGAGACAATGCAAAACTCGGCCACCTAGTAGCCACGATAGTAGTCTCGCATACCCAATCGTTTGCCTTTTATGAACTGCCTGACAGAACGGCAGTTATAGGAGTACATAAAACGGCGATATCAGACACGGGCGCGATATTTCAGTACTCTACCACCTGTTAGTCAAGTGATATGTTTGGTTTTTTCTCCTTGTTTCGATTTGGAGGGTAAGGTAGCCGGTAAGGATAGCAACGCATTATTAACATCTTGGGTGTCTATAGGCAATGGTTGTCTCTCCAACAGGAGAGCCATCTGCTTGTTTGCTATGTTATTATATACAAAACATACATATGGGGCGTCCTTTATTATCTCCCTTAGTGTTTTTAGACATTTGGCGCCCATGTGCCCTAGCGCCCTGGCCGATCCGGGTCACCTAACCCTATAGCCGGCAATGGAGAGTCCGCGAAAGTTTGTGAATTGAATTGGTTTGGGCTATGGATTTTCTGAATATATTACAACCTCTCTGAAGGCTCAAACTAATACTTACCTCTTCCAAAGTAATAACATAATTAGTAAAATCCTGAAAATATTTAACTTTATAAAATTTTATGATGGAACTCCTCAACTCCTTCGCCATTTCGTCGTTCATGATATAAACTAAATCCAGAAACGTATTCATGGCAAGTAGTGATCTATTTTTCAAGATATCATAGTTGTCACGACTCCGTTTGAATAGGCTTCTTGCTAGATTATAAGATTCAGTAACTAAGTAGTATTTTTTGTCTATGTTTAAGTACGTGCTATTGACCAGCTAAAAATAAAATAAGTAAATTCAAATAACTAACTTCGTTAATCCGTTACTAAAAAAGTTGACTTCGTTAAAAGTTAAAGCTTAAAAGCAAGTTAACGTTAAATATATATATATATATATATATATATATATATATATATATATATATATATATATATATTAATTGATTAATTGTCGAGGGAAGGTTAAAAAGAAAAAACAAAAAAAAAGAGTAGGTAGTTAAAAACGTTTGCCGGATCAGCTAGTGTATTTATAAAAACTGTATTTGGATTCTGTCGGTTAACAGGTGAGAAACAAAAAAAGACGTGTATAATTGGAGTATGTAATTTAGCCTACTGGCACAATGTGGATATTGCCTTTCATGAATTTGCCTTCAATGTTGAAGTTCTCATCTGAAGTTGAGACTCGATTCGGCGTTAAAATATCTTTGTCCGTGGAAAAAATATGGTGTATTCCAGCGTTTGTGTGTAGGATACCAGTATTATCTATACATATAATAAAATCGTAGGAAAGTCAAAACTGTACATTGAATATTTTTTTAAAAGAATGCTTGGGGCGTGATCTACAATCGATATCTAAGCCAAAAATATAGTTTGTAGAATTTTTGTGTTTGTCTGTATGTATGTCCGGGGTAAACTTAAAAAGTACTGCATGGATTTACTTCAAATTTTGCATGAATATTACTTACAGGTCGGGTCAACATATAGGCTACATATTATCACGCTATCACCTACCGGAGGGAAGCTGTGCGGAGTAAATGAAGTCCGCGCGGACGAAGTCGCTGGCAACAGCTAGTATTTAATAAACAGATTTATGAATATCAATTCCCAACGGAACGTTGCATCGTTGACGGAGTCTTAATGTCATGTCTAGCTACATTTTGACGAGATTTTAAGCTTCACTCTTTAGTAATTTGTCTCTCTTAGGTTTTTCTTTAGAATGAGTGACAGAAAAGAAAAAGTTTTCCTCATCATCGTGATTGTTACTTGCCTTCCTGCTAATTAACGATTTAACGGACTTGAGAAATTTAACGGAAGTTAATAAGTCCATTAACATTTTTTAAAGTTAGCTTAAGAGTTAATCCGCGTATAGAAATGTTAACTTTATTAGTTAACGATTAACGGATAAAAAAGGTAATGCCCTGCTATGGATTTTGGTAAAAAATAAATAATATCCCCCATGTTGTTCCTTCGAAAATTAGGCCATCCACAGTTCTGCCAGGCAGTTAGTGAGAGGCGAAAGATTGGCTATGCGAGTCTCTACGATCTTGGCTACTACGTGGTAGAGTTCGGCATTTTCTCGCTCGGGTACCACCGCCTTACCTATTCCTACCGCTCTGTCGCCTCTGTGGTCTAGTGTTCAGTGTCGGGATGGTCCCGTCCGAGATTCCGGATTGGGCGATTCAAAAAATGTGTTTTTTTTTTCAGTTTTCTGACAAACACAACATTGCCGGGGATTAGAAAAACTGGTTGGCGATAGATTGGTTCCCTATCACTTTGTGGGACTAAGTATTTTCGGCTAATCATGGGTGCACTTGTTGGAACGAAGTTCCTTATCGCGTGAAAGGGGGCTAGACGGAAAAAATTCTTACGAAAAGTTGTCACGACACTTTTTGCTATAGTAACGTATTGTAAGCTGTGCGGCGTGCGCATGTTTCTCTGTCTGTCTGTCTCTCTCTTATAGAAAGCAAGCCAGATATTTTCATTTGTATTTCGCATTGAAATTGTGGTGTCGCGACGATTATTTTTGTTGAGTGTATACAGGTTTTTTGTAAATAATAATAAAAGGAACTTCGTTCCATCCGGGTGTCCCTTGACACCTCTCAAGTTTTTTGTATCTCTGGCTACCTCTTTGCGGATACGGGCGTAAAGGTACTTATAATAGCATCAATTCTTGTCACTGTCGTGTCCCGGCTTGGCCGGCCGGCCGGTAAGGTAGCCAGTAAACTTGTTGCATTAATACTGCGATGCGCCATTAACATCTTTGGTGTTTATAGACGATGGTTGACTCTTTCCATCAGGACAGCCATCTGCTTGCTATTTTATGATATAAAAAAGTAGTGATATGCAATAATCGGGGTCAACAACATTATGTTCTAGCCAAGGCAGATGCTAATACAACAAAATCCAGTTTCTTACCTCGTAAAAACACACAAATGTGGCACACACTAAAAGTAAATAATAAATTCTCGAACTAAACATATTGTTGTTTCCGTGTTCTTACACGGATAAATATATTAACAAAATTATTTGAAAATAGTTATATCTCTAACAATTTTCAAATCATTTCATTAGTATTTTTACGATTAATTTCGTGTTATAGTATACATATTTTATGTATGTATAATGGCACCAATTTTAATTAAAACGTTTAAGTAGCGGAAAATTACATTTGCATAAGGATAATACGGAGGAAAAACTGAAAAGCGTTGGAGATCGTGCGTCTTCGCGAAAGGGATGACAATTTAGAAACCATTGCAGCCTCTTATCTCATCTACAGCCCAGCCACAGAGCACATGAATATTAATAGACACGCCATTGGGAAGAAAACGTGTCGCCGCGCATATGAGTAAACGCTCCTATGACTAAACATGTCATACATTTGTAGATATATCGTGAAAAAATAGAAATAAACCATGTTGTTCGATTTTATCGTACCGAATGAATTGACAAGGTTTAAAAATTACCTTTGGAGTAATGTTATTTTATCGGTAAATAGTATAACATAGTATTTCTTTGTGTAATTGCAATCTACACTGACAAACTAAGAAATTATCTTGAGAGGCGTATCCATTTAATTCGTGAGCTCAACTTTTAACTTTACACGCCCTAGCTTCCTTCGTTTCTACAGAAACTATTTTCTAAGAGAAAAGTAATGAACAGTGAATATTTTTTCACTTCACGCTCATGTGCAAGGGCGGATCCGGAGGAGGGTCATGGGGTCATGACCCCCCCCCCAGGCAATGGTCTAGGTATGGATTTATCTATACATATTGTTACGAATAATCTAGAAACGTGTAGAGCTGGAACGCTGGAGAGATCTAGAAATAAAAGAAAGAGATAGCTACTCCTATTGACAAACAAATAGTTGACCTGGGCTATGCCATAATGGACTTTGTGGTATATGACATAAGGTTGAAAGGAGCGTGTACTAGGATTTATGACTCATAACTTGTTTACGATAAGAAGTGATTCATTGTTTCCTTACACATTTAGATTTTTCTGGATCCAGGTAGAACTTTACCCTGGATATAAATAGAGATATGTTGACAAATACAAGGCAGTTTTTATCAAGCGATCGAGAGCGATACATCAAGTGACCAGTGCGAAGCGAGAAGTGTTTTATTGTGTAGTGTTCTAAGTTCAGTGATAGTACAGCGAGTGACTAGTGTGTAAAGTGTATTTTAGTATTACGTTGGGTTGTGTTGTGTAAATACACGGATTTAATATAAGTGGTGTTTTCTTACAATTACAAACTCGAGTACGTAACAACTGGTGTCAGAAGTGGGATTGTGTTAAAAAATGCCACTTATTCCGAAGGAAGGTGTTACCACCAGGTCTCAGGCTGAGACACAGAGGGTGTCAGAGGACACTGAGGTGCGTGCTGGTGATAAACCTGCAAGTGATGCCAGCACGTCACTATCGTCGAGCGCAGCGCCTGCTGATCTTTCTGTCATACTGGCAGCTATTCAGCAACAACAGCAGCTGCAGGAACAACAAAAGCTTCAGCAACAACAGCAGCTACAGGAACAGCAACAGCTAACACTGCGGGAGCAACTTCAGCAACAACAGCAGCTACAGGAACAGCAACAACAGAAGTTACAGGAACACATCAAGGAACACTTATCTATCTTTGATGATAAATTGTCAGTTATCTTGGCGCAGCAAGACAAGTTAAAAAGCGATGTGGGCCTCGTCAAGCGCGACATGAAGGGTGTTGAGAAGAGGGTTGACCAGTTGGAGGCTAACTGCGATAAAATAAGTGTAAATATGGACCAACTTGAGAAGGAATTTATGAAAATGAAGATCACGGGTGTTAAATCAGGTGATGCCATTAATAGTTGTTCTCACCAGGTGGGTCCTCGGGTAAAGGTACCCACTTATGACGGTCTTACGTCATGGAGTGCGTACCGCACTCAGTTTGAAATAGCAGCGAAGGCCAGTGGTTGGACAGATGAACATTGCCTAACAGCTCTGAGCACGGCGTTACGGAGACAGGCGCTCTCTGTGTTGGATGCAATGCCTAAAGAGTATCAGTTCACTGATTTGATAGAGGCATTGGAAGCTCGCTACGGTGAGCGTCACTTGGAGCATGTGTTCCGTGCCCAATTAAAGGACCGTGTACAGAGGAGCGGCGAGGGACTTCAACAATGGGCCGTGGAAATTGAGAAGCTTGTGAGGAAGGCGTATCCTTCAGCCGACGCTAACACACCCTTGTGGAAAAAATTTCTCGGATAAAAGTAGGTAAATAACTTACAAAGTGAAAGTAACAGTTTATGAATGTTTATTTTTATTTAAAAAGTCGAAAAAAGTCTTACAAAGTCGGAAAAACTCGGAGTAATTCCAAAATTTCGGACTCTTCCAGAAGAGTTATTCAGTGTTAATAAATCTTGCAACGTTTATGGGTACTAAAAGAAATATATTAAAAGTTATTAATACTACGAAAGTGTAATAAAGGGGAAAAAAATATAACTAATACTTACCCGGTTTTCCGTTTAAGAATTTGAAACTTTCTTCTTTGTTTAAAAAAAGGTTACCGTTATTGTCGATCAATATTATAAACTTTGTTTCTTCAATTTTTGATAATTATTATTAAAATCTATTATATCACAACGTTATTTGCCAATTTTTATTTTATTGTACTTTTATTACATAAATATATTTATAAATTAAGTAAAAATTAAAACAGATGATCTAATTAGCTTTTGACAGGTTGAGTCAGTGTTGCCAGAGAAAAAGTCAATCTTTCGTCCTTAAAGCCTCCTCTACACTACTCGCGAAGTTCCTCGGCGAAGTACTCGGCCGAAGTTGACTGAAGTCCGCGGTGCTACACTACACACTCGTTCAACTTCGCGAGGAGCGCATTCGTGTAGCGTTACCGGTACCCTGCGGACGTTTATTATAATGGACGCTCAAGTAGCAGCTGCCGTAGCAATGTGCTCTCTAGCGTATTATAACTACGTGCATACTTATCTCACGAAGAAGACTAAAAAGAAAAGAAGAAAAAGAAGATGGTGGATGATCGCAATGCATCGGAACAGAACTAGGTAGGTAATATTTATTTAAATAATTAGGATTTCTAATAAGTTAAAGTACATTACATGGCAAGTTAATTAACTGTATTTTTTTTTACAGACGTACTATGGAACAACAATTTCTTGAACTCATACAAGAACCATCAGGAGAATTTGAAAATTTCCACCGAATGTCATTGGACGATTTTAATTTATTACTTTCTAAAGTCGAACCCTTAATCGCTAAACGAGACACTCATTTAAGAGAAGTTATACCTGCTAAGATTCGATTATCAATCACCTTGAGGTTTTTGGCAAGTGGTGACAGCTATAGATCTATGCACTATTTATTTAAAATTTCAAGCCAGTTGATTTCAAAAATTGTAGTCGAAGTCTGTGAAGCTTTGAACGAGGAACTCAAGGATGAAATAAAGGTAAAATTTTAATATTAATGACATATATTTATTAAAAGTTTAGGTATGTACAATTACAAAAATATCAGTGAGAATAAGAATAAGAATAATTTCATACATTACGAGTCATTATATGCCTGATATATTAAATCACTCTGATGTGTATTATCTTCTGGACAATCAGATTGAGTTTGGGTCTCTGGTATATGCAAAATATATTGAACATCGTTAGATTGATCTGATTGAGGCTGCTTATAGCGTTGATAAACTGATTGACTTTGGGTGTCTGGTGCAATAATTTCATCACTTATAACACGTATCTTTGAAGAGCGTTGATGAGCAGTGATTTCGCTTGGTTGTTGGAAGTATGTCGGTTGACATTCACTGGACTCATTAGATAATGTTATATATGTATCAGGTGGCTCTGAAAACGATGAGTGTGGTCTAGGAGATAATGTTGTAACATTATAATGAACTGCATTATTCGCAGATAAAGGACGCTTTCTAGAAGATAGTGATGTAGTTAACGGACTATAATATGGCGTAGACTTAGGTGTAGAAGTACGAAACGATTCACCTGATGGAGATCTTTCAAAACGTGATTTCCGAAATAGAGCATGTATATCGAACATTATATCGTCCCTTTCATGTTCAGGTAACCTCTTCAGTTTTTTGGCAATTAGTTTGCCGAATACGTCGCACTCGTCCTCAACTGCGCTGCTATCCTTTGAAGGATTATTTATCACTTTATTTAAGTTATTGAAGGCTTCTGTCATCTGCCTACTGGCAACTTGCAATTCCGGTGGGTTGTCACGCCGTCGGATGGTGTGTCTATTTTTTGGGGGCTCTGGTTCTTTTGGAGTTGGAGAAGCAATTGGTACATCCTCTGAAGCGTTGGTTGATTCTTCCTGAATCGAATCAGTTCCATGATCCTGAAATAAAAATAGCAAAGGTTTAAATGTATATATCACGACCTATTTAATAATAAATCTTTATTTAATCCAATCCAAATTTGTGAGTGTATATGGGTTCTGTATACTATATGCATTTGAGTGCGCGTATATGCAGGAGTACTGTATGTGTATGTAGGAGTGTGAGTGTATGTCTCTGTATTTTATGAAAAATACATGAGTGCTACAATTAATCGGCTTTTTAATTATTTATATACAATTTGAGTGTCAGCTTTTAATGAAATTGACCGTGTCTTTTTACATATTATTTGATGATAATATTTTTTATATAATATACTTTTTATTTACAGATGCCGTGCAATGAGCAGCAGCGGTTGGAAGTTGAAAACGGATTCAAGGAGAATTTTCCACATGCCCTTGGCGCAATGGATGGAAAGCATATTGTTATACAATGTCCGGTTAACTCTGGTTCTGAGTACTTTAATTATAAAAAGACGTTTAGTTTAGTACTTTTAGCTTTAGTCGACAGTAACTATAACATTATGTATGCTGACATGGGTAGTCAAGGTAGGATCAGTGATGGAGGTGTACTTAAAAATTCTTCGTTATGGCAAAAAATTGCATCTAACGGGCTTAATCTTCCTAAGCCAAGTCCATTATCCGGAACGGATCATGTCGAAATTCCCTACGTTTTTTTGACAGATGGAGCATTTGCTTTACATAATAATATAATGAAACCATATCCTGGCAACCATGATATCAATTCACCGAAAAGGATTTTCAATATGCGCTTGTCAAAATCTCGAGTAGTAGTTGAGAATGTGTTTGGTATTTTAGCATCCAGGTTTAGAATATTCAGAAAGCCAATTGATTTGGATATTCATAATATCCCAATTATTACAATGACATGTCTCTTATTGCATAACTTTCTCAGAAAAAGTAATAAATCATCCCTTATATATATGCCTCCTGGTACTGTAGATATGTATGATGATAATGGAGTTTTAATTCAACCCGGGTCTTGGCGGGCAGACTTTGATAATAACTGTGCTTTGAGAGATATTACACAAGTACCACGCAGATCACCATTATCTGCCGTTCAGATAAGGGATTACTTTACAAATTATTTTCAATGTTTATAAATAAACACAACGAATGTAGGGTCATTTCGCCTGTTCGTTACCACATTAACTACATACTTTTTATATTAAAACTAATGCAGAGACATTATTATGTTCTCCTTAAAGCAAGCAACTGCACTAAATAGACGCAAACTGGCGAATCGACCTTACTGTAATCTGTACTTTAGTAATAATAAAACAAGTTATTGATAATAAAAAACTTACCGTGGTTATTGTTTGTTTACATTTATACACGGACCCCAAAAAGCTGTTCATGAAATCAAAGGCGAACCAAACTGGACGATAAACATCATCTGCGCCGGCACCACTTTTTAAGGAAGCTTCCATTTTTCTGTAGTAGCCCCTGTATGTCGCAAAAAGTGAATCCTTTTTTTTCTTCAATTCTTCAACTGGTATTTCCAAAACGTCCCGAATACGCACCCAAGCATCATTTACTTTTTTCTTGTCCTTATGACCTTTCCCACTGGGGTCCCAAATAAAAGGCTCTGCTTGAAGTGTTTCAAGGAACAACATAGTTTGCTCCTGTGACCACTGTATGCCGCTCATAATAGAGTCTCACACGCACATCAACGAAAAAATCTATTAAACACACGTGCGTTCACAACGGCGTCTTGACGCGTACTGAAGTCGGCCGAGTAGTGTATAGAGGTACTAAGAGCATGTGTCAGAGGCCTAGTAGCATATCAAAGCAGTCAAGAATAACGACGTTAATAAGTCGGCGATTGCTAAACATCTACAGCTGTAGTCGGGCCGTAATCACTGGATGGAATTTCATAGGCCACGCGTATTTTCGACAGAACGCCATATTACATTCCACGGCTAGTGAAAGAAGCCATTGAAATCAAAAAACATCCAAATTTCAACCGGGAAGACGCACGTAGTACGTCCTTGATAAGTTTTCTTGGCACGTATTGATTTTTGAAAAGCTGTATATTTTGGAAACGATGATCGATTTGATCTTTCAAATGGCATTCAACTCAATTTAAATACTGCTTTAGCTAAAAAATCGGTAGGTTCAAAAATTTCGAAGCAATGTCAAAAAAACATTTTCGTCTATGATAGATCCCAAACAAATTTACCGATTTTTATCCAATTAACGGTACTTGGCGCAGTTTTTAAAGGAGAAACGATGATAAGATTTTGAAGTCAATCGGTATATTAGCCTGAAAGTTATTTCCAAAATATTAAGTAACTTTGCTAAAGAAAACGTAATTTTAATATTTGAAAAGTTGTAACCTTTGAAAATAAGGTTCGGTTTTGATTTTTAAAAGGGCATTCGACGTAATTTTTATAGTATTAAAATATCGTAGAATACCAAAAAATAATTGGTTGAAATATTTCGAAGTTATGTCGAAAAAACACTTTTTTCAAAATTTTCGTCAACGATTACTTCCAAACGAATAAACTGATTTTGAGGCAATTTATGCATTAGATGTATTTTTTTGAGGAATAGTTTTTGTACTCAATCGGTACATTAATCTGGAAGTTATTAAAAAAAAAATTGTTTCGTCACAATTTGTTTAGGGTATTTTCAAAATTTCTCAAAATCTCTTAGGCCCATTTGGTACAAAATTTCAGGAAGTATAAGTTGAGCGGAATCCAATCGAATGCCACCAACCGCGTTTCAATCGGTCCAGGCGTTCAAAACTTATGAGTTGTTGACACACACACACACTCACACACACACACACTCACACACACACATACATACAGACATACTGACGTCATCGCGAAAATAGTCGAAAATGGTTCCTAAGCCCACAAAACGCGGACATATGGTGAAAACTCCATTTTTGAAAATCGGAGCAAAATCAGTAACCTTCCTATCTACATACGTAGTGGGAAGTTAAAAAGTACAAGTGTTTTAATAGATTAATATTGTATTAAACTGGAGTGAATGAAAATGAATTAAACAAAATAAAACTACCACGCCAAAGCTTAAACCTAAAAGTGCGATATTTTTTTAGTAAAATGTACCACTAAAGGGCACAGATCGTCGCCTAGTGTAGCTTTGTAGCATTTTTACTCGTTATTTGACCCTCCCGTTGGTCGAGTGGTTAGCGACCCTGACTACGCAATCAACGGGGCTCGGGTTCGATCCCCGACGGGGACAAGCATTTGTGTGATGAGCGTAAATGTTTGTATTTCTGGGTTTAGGTGTTTATTATATATATTCTGGTATTTATATATTATGTATTTCTATGTATTAGTATCGTTGACTAACACCCATAACACAAGCAAATATTTGCTTACTTTGGGGTTAGATCAGTAAGTGTAGTTTGTCCCGTGAATATTTATTTATTATTATTATTTAAATTTAAATTAAATTAAATTAAATTTCTTTATTTGCCTGAAATAGGGTAACAAGATCTCTTAACTTATATTAGTGAACAAGCCAATTTCGCTATAGATAGCATGCAAATTTGTTATTTTAATTTTTTCCTATTAAATAACACCGTCTCATACATAATAATCTATATTTATACATAAAAGTCTTTCTATACCAATTGTCTTTTCAAGCCATTACATTTTTTTAAATTGTATTAAGCTAAATACTAATTAAACTAAACAAAGAGTAAACTGACTTCTAATTCTCATTATCTGTATATTTTAATATAATAAAATAATGTATATCAAAAATTTCAGTTAATTAAATAGGTGCACTTAAGCCCGGTCACTTACAATTTAAAAGATATATAATCATTATAAAGTATCGAAATCCTAAATTAAATAAAAAATAAACGATTCCAAGTATGTCAATTTAAAATGTCAAATAAAATCAATTCCTAGTCAATTATATAATATTAAAATAAATTAAAATGTCAGAATATAAAATAATTTTCATCAATAATAATTATATCAGTCAATATGTCAAATAATCAAAAATTAAAATAAAATTAAAAAATGGCAGTATCTGGAAATAACTATCTGACACAAGTTTAAATTAATATCAAGTTCCCTAAATATAGATTATTAATATTAATAGTTATCTAAAATCAAAAAATTCATTTAAAGAATAGAAATTTATTTTTATAATAGATAGAAATTTATTTATATAATAGATAATATTTATTTTTATAATAGATGGCGTTAGCAGTAATAAAATTCTAATACAAAATGTATTTTCTATTTTTTTAATGTTTATGAAATAGCATTTTAATGGTAGATAATATATCTAGACATGAATTTAAACCACCACGTCAAAGCCCAAACCTTAAAGTGGGATACTTTTTCAGGAAAATGTACCACAAAAGTGCATAGAAAGTCGCCTAGTGTAGGGCTCGCTTCGCTCGCCATAATTATACTGGCTGTTGCCCAAGACTTCGTCCGCGCGGACTTCGTTTACTCCGCACAGCACCTCCCCCGTAGGTGACAGCTTGATAATATGTAGCCTATATGTTGACCCGACCTGTTAGTAATAGTCATGCAAAATTTGAAATAAATCCATGTAGTACTTTTTGAGTTTACCCCGGACATGGAACCCCATGGAACCCCACCGCGCCGAGGAACTTCGCGAGTAGTGTAGAGGAGGCTTTAAGGACGAAAGATTGACTTTTTCTCTGGCAACACTGACTCAACCTGTCAAAAGCTAATTAGATCATCTGTTTTAATTTTTACTTAATTTATAAATATATTTATGTAATAAAAGTACAATAAAATAAAAATTGGCAAATAACGTTGTGATATAATAGATTTTAATAATAATTATCAAAAATTGAAGAAACAAAGTTTATAATATTGATCGACAGTAACGGTAACCTTTTTTTAAACAAAGAAGAAAGTTTGAAATTCTTAAACGGAAAACCGGGTAAGTATTAGTTATATTTTTTTCCCCTTTATTACACTTTCGTAGTATTAATAACTTTTAATATATTTCTTTTAGTACCCATAAACGTTGCAAGATTTATTAACACTGAATAACTCTTCTGGAAGAGTCCGAAATTTTGGAATTACTCCGAGTTTTTCCGACTTTGTAAGACTTTTTTCGACTTTTTAAATAAAAATAAACATTCATAAACTCTTACTTTCACTTTGTAAGTTATTTACCTACTTTTATCCGAGAAATTTTTCCACAAGGGCAGTGAATAACACCATCGTCCAGGCGTTTAGTGATGGAATTAGAGACCTGGAAGTGCGTGCTGCTATTCGCCTTCAGCACCACATAAGTATGAAGGAGGCTTTGGCTCATGCGCTGGAGGTAGAAGCTGTTCTCCACGAACCTCGAGCACATAAAGTACGTGAGGTTACAGAAGTGGTGGCTCGATCAAAGGTTGTGGAACCTAGGAGATTGGGCCCCATGTGCTACACCTGCGATGAACGTGGGCACATTAGAGTTAGCTGTCCAGCCAAACCTGTGCCCACGGTTTCCGTGAATTGACGACAGCAAGTGGCAGGAAATTCAGCAGCTGAAGAGAGCAGGCGGGTTAAGCAGCCTGTTGAACCAGCAGGGAAACGAGTAACAGCCAGAATCAAACGACAGGGGCTGGCTGAACGAGAAACCGCCCCAAAAGCTGTCATACCCCAGGTGAGCGAACGCAACAGTTTATCCATTAAGGGATTGATTAATGGCAAGAACTGCAGCTCAACGCGGGATACTGGAGCCACAAGAACTGTAGTGCGATCAGAAGCGGCTAGCAATGGTAACCTGAGATCGAGAAATACAGTACAGCATAGTGGAAAGTCTCACCCAAATGCAGATGCATTATCACGACGACCATGTACGGATGATGGCAAACCTTGTGTAAGGATGGAGACGAAGGAAAGGATTCAAGTCTTGCAAGCTAAGCCTACGGATGACAGGTGGGAAACTGATGAAATGCGTAGGGCCCAGTATGAAGATAGAGATTTGCGGCCTCTAATAGATTGGGTGAAGCAAGACACGGGAAAACCGGAATGGCAAGAGCTGGCTCCCTTCAGCGCCATTACGAAAAGTTATTGGGCACAGTGGGAAAGTCTTGTATTGCAAAACGGTTTACTATTCCGCAAATGGGAAAAACCTTCAGGAAGAGAACATCAACTACAGTTAGTAGTGCCAAGAAAATTAATCAAGGACGTACTACGCGAGTTGCATGATGGGGTTTCTGGGGGATATCTTGGAGTACAACGAACATTGGTAAAGGTGCGGGAGCGTTTTTACTGGTTGAATTGCCGAGATGTCGAGAATTGGTGCCGAAAATGTACGTCATGCTCAGCAGTGAAAGGTCCGCAGGTCAGAAGCCGAGGCAATCTTAGACTATACAACGTGGGAGCCCCCTGGGAAATGATAGCGATTGACGTGGCTGGGCCATTTCCTAAGACAGATAACGGAAACAAGTATTTTATGGTCGTGATGGATTACTTCACAAAATGTTATAAATGTGAAAGTAACTCAGTCTATCTCGTCTTCAAACCTAAACAACTGGACCGATTTGGATGAAATTTGGTACAAAGACACAGACAGTTTGGTACAAGAAAGAACATAGGATAGTTTTTAGCCCGGAAATCTCACGGGAACGGAAACTATGGGGGTAAAACACCGGGATTTTTATTTTAGAAATTTATCCACGCGGACGAAGTCGCGGGCACAGCTAGTACACAATAATTACGTCAACAAAGTGGTAACATAAAATGTTGAATAATATTTTTTTAGGATAGCTTCTCTACGTGTAAAGTGTGGGTGTTAATTTTTTATTTCGTGTACCCATGGTGTGGGTTATCTCTGGATAGGTTTTTAAAAAATATTGTAGGTTAGTTAAAACAAATTTTCGATTATGGTACTCGTTTGTTAAATATTAAGCTTTAAAGTGTTAATTTTTGCTAAAGTCAAGTGTCCCCATCAATCTGCCAGCTAAACGGTTGGTTTTGGGGTGTGGGAAAAATTGAAGGTAGTAATAAATATGAAAATCAAATTAAAAGGAAAACCATCACCTTTTAAAAAGCTTTACAAGTTTTTGAGTAATAGTCGACCAACATATAAAATATACTTGAAATTTTTTTATGGGCGGTGAATGTGGTGCGTATATATCCGTCAATGACGTCAATTACATTCTTCATTCGAACCGCAAAGGACTGGAACATGCTTCCTGAGTCTGTGTTCCCGGACGAATACAATCTGGGGATCTTCAAGAGAAGAGTGAACAGGTACCTTCTAGGGAAGCGCGTTCCATCTTAGGCCTCATCTTAGCTTACCATCAGGCGAGATCGAGGTCAAGCGCTTACCTATCGATAATAAAAAAAAAAAATAGGTTAAATGTTCATAGTATGAATTAATAAAAGTCCTCCTTATCGTCCGCATTATCGTGATGAGCAACTTCGGAACCCTACATTGCGCGTGGCTCGACACACGATTTACTAAATTATTGCAAATTGCTTAGACGATATATTTTTTTTTATTTTGTTAATCTTTTCTTCTTTCTCTTTAAAAACCTAAGCTACAATTTTTTTAAATTTGTAATAAGCAGTCTATACACTTTTATAATTTTCAATTATTATGAAATTAAGATAGTATGAGAAACCTTTAAAAACATCCATCCCCCAATTTAAGAGATGGGGTTTGATTTACTAAAAATCTTAAGTTCCGAAAGACTATTTACTTTTTCCAGCCGGCTTCCCAGTACCAGTGTTGGCAGACGTACAATAATTATTGTACATGTACCATAATTTCATATTCTTTCCAATCTTCCATCCTTACTTTTTGGAAAAATACAATAATCTTTAATGACGGCTAATAAAAAAAATCTAAAAAAGTTCTTTAAACTATATGTGTTTTCACGCCATAATTAGTTGATGATAATTGCATGACTAAATTTTCGAAATGTTAAAAATTTTCAATAAATAATGTTTAAAATAGAAATTAGATACCTAAATATAATATTGATGCACAATAATTTTATTAAAAATACAATAATTTTAAGGCCCTGTTTCAATAATAATTCTTCACGGGTATGCCAACACTGCCCAGTACCAACTCCTTTCTTTTCCAAGCGGCTCGAAGGACTATTTCTAATCATGTTGATTCTTTGGCGTTGCTCAAAGATGTAGGCTCACTCTGTATATTATTTTAAAATTGTTTGCTGCGTATCGAAATACATACATAAATACTAAAATATATTTAATAAACACCCAAACCCAGAAATACGAACATCTGTGCTCATCACACAAATGTGAAGTCCTGTCGGGAAACGAAACGCTGACCACTCGACCAACGGAGCGATCAGGGCGGGCAAATTTATTTCCTACAAACAAATTTACAAACTTTCTCTTTGTTATATAAGTATCGAAGTATAACCATATTTAATAGCCTCTGTGGTCTAGTGGTCCGCTGTCGGTGTTGGTCATGAAGTCCCAAATTCGATTTTCAGGTCGGGCAAATGTGTTTTTTCAGTTTTTTGATGATGATGGTGATAAATACAAAGTTGCTCGGGATCGGATAAACGCCCGGTTGGCAATAGGATTACCACCTATCACAATGTGGGACTAAGTATCTTTGGCTAACCATGAATGCACTGGTTGTACATCTGCCTCCCTCTTCGGAGATACGGGCATGAAGATACTTGTTTTTAAATGACCATACACGGGAAAAAGAAAAAACAAGTCATGTTTAAAAATGAGCTTATATTACATAATAATATAAGGACGTGACATTATTAGGCAAATGGATGTCCGAAAAAAATATACCTTACTGTATATATAACAAGTCGAGACAGGTATACATTAGAGTGATGACACAAAGAAAACGTAGATCGTTTTATTGAATTCCGTTAAGAAAATTATATAGAAACTTGCAAATAATTATTTATCTTGCAAAAAAATGATTATTTTATTGCAAGAAAATGATCATTTAATTTAATTTCATACCTAACATTTATACAACAGCATCCTTTTTGACGCATGTCTTTTTTTCCCCACATATTTAATAACAATCTATTTTTTTATATCATAAGATAGCAAACAAGCAGATGGCTCTCCTGGTGGAAAGAGTCAACCATCGCCTTCAGACACCAAAGATTATAACGGTGCGTTGCTATCATTATAGCGGGGTCTTAATATCACTAACACAAGTTTGCCAGCTGCCTTACCCTCCAAACCAGAACACGACAGTGACAAACATTGACACTATTGCGACAGAAATAGGTAAAGACGTTGTACCAAACCCAGGCGAGACAATGCAGAACTACCACCTAGTAGTCACGACGGCAGTGACTCGTAACGTAAATCCTTCACCACTGACGAATTGCCTGGCAGAACGGCAGATGGTCTAATATTTAAAGGGAGCCAAGACCGACACAGGGATATCTTATTTTTCATTCAATAGCAAACAAAGTCCCACATATTTTGCCCAGTAAGATTACGTCCAAAAAAACATTTGCCATCGCGTACAAGAGTGCTTAAATATAAATTATTTGTATTTATTTATCACTTTATTATAAACCAAATACATTTTTTAGAAAATTAATATAACTTTTTTCTTTAAGCCTAAAATCCCACTTTAGATTCACCGAGCTGATTAATGGATGAAAACATTGATATAAAAAATCCAAGAGACACAGTGTCTCAAAAACGTCCTCCAAAAATTTAAAATTGTGTAAAAAAATTTAAAATCCAAACGCACCATTTAAAATTGTGCGCTCATTTCAAATAGGGACGCGTCGGTCGCGACACTCAATTTTATTTCTTTTTGTACATTGCTTTGTATAACCATAAACCTTGCGCTTAAGGCTGGATATGCAAAGACATATGTTTTTGTTACATTTATAACTATTTAAATGAAATTGGGGACACTTTTGAGTGTCAGTTTCGATCGGGACTGTGCATCTTGGATTTTTTAGATCAATGGATTAAAAGTATTTTTGGAGTTATATCCTTAAGAATCGGTTTTTTGATATAAGGCGCCCGGTATGAGAAAAATGGGAGGAGTAAAATCTACTGAACGAATGACCTCATTACGTTTTTGGTGCGCAACCTATCGTGCGCAACTTTCTAATTGGTGTGAGCAGTGCAGCTTGATAGTGCGTTTTTTTGCGTCTGTTTTGACAATCGTACTTAAGGAGTAAACTCCAGTCGTGCGTCGGAGCTGACACACACAATTTTTTTATCTGCTGTCTCCTACGCACGAGCTATACCCTGTCGAAATTGATCGTACCAGCTCAGAAACCTTCGTGGGCTCATGCACAACTTTTTTCCTTACACTACCTTTCATTTCAGTTGCATCACAGCAGTTCCATATAAGGTTCCGCGTAAATTTTGCAAATGAAATAAAATTTCTTCTTTAAATTTTTTTTATATTATAAGATAGCAAGCAAACAGATGGGTCTCCTGATGGAGAGTCAACCATCGCCTGTAGACACCAAAGATGTTAATGGTGCGTTGCTATCTTGTGGCGAGGTCTAATGCCACTAGCATAAGTTTACCGGCTACCTTACCATCCAAACTGGAACACGACAGTGACTAGCACTGACGCTATTGCGACAGGAATAGGTAAGGCGGTGGTACCAGACCCGGTCGAGTCGATGCAGAACTCTACCACCTAGTAGTCACGATGGTAGTGAGGCGCATGGCCACTCGGTCGCCTTTAACGACCTGCCTGGCAGAACGACAGTTGGCCTATTCTTCAAAGGAGGCCAGGACCAACACGGGGAAGCCCGGGACCAACACGGGGATTATGGATTTCCGCAAAGAAATTCCTAAATCTATTAAATATTTTTCAGATATTACTCAACCGGTTTCAATTTTTAAAGCATCTTCAGGATGTAATATATATATATATATATATATATATATATATATATATACTTACATTTTTTAACAAACAACCCATTAATAAGTGTCTTATAAAGATGTTACACATAAAGAAATATTCAAATTAGTGTTGACGAGTAAAATGTTATAGTTACCACCGGATTGGTACGTCCTCACGTCATACTGGTAAATAATATATTCTCACAATCATTTTTCTATAATAAAAACATGCCAGGTATCAGCTTCTGTTAAAAATGACAGACTCCATAATAATAAACTATATGAGTAGCCAATGGCAAATGTTTCTACGACTTACAAATAAACAATTTCACAATATATTACATTAAAACTCGATACATTTGTAAATTCTTAATTTAGGTACAAATAATTCTTTGTGTATAGTGCTTGAGCTGAAGTTCTCTGAAAAAAATAAATAAATAGGTGAATATTTTTAATCCCCATGTTAGCTCTTTTGAGGAATAAACCAGCTATATTCCACCAGGCAGATCGTAAAAGGTGAAAATTTGGCTATAGCTATATTTTTTTTAAATATTTAGATAGCAAACAAACAGAATATGGCTTTCCTAATGGAAAGACAAACCATCGCCTAAAGACATCAAAGATGTTAATAGTGCTCGGATACCCATGTGGCGGAATGGCAATGCCACATGTATAAATCTACCGGCTACCTTATTCCAAACCAAAACACGACATTGACAAGCATTGACGCTATTGCGGCAGAAATGGGTGAGGCGGTGGTTCACTTTTTCTAGAATATTCGCAATAATAAGATAGCAAACTATCAAACAAAGATAGAAAAAAATTATTGGCTCTCCTGATGGAAAAAGACAACCACTGTCTAGAATACCAAAGATGTTAATGGTATGTTGCTTAACCGTAACAAATTTACCAGTTTCCTTACCCTCTAAACCGGAACACGACAGTGAGAAGCGCGAACGTTATTGTAGCAGGAATAAGTAAGGTGGCGGCGGTTCGAGACCCAGGTGAGACGTCGCGGAACTCTACCACCCAGCAGTCACGATGGTAGTGACACGCACCATAGCCGTGTGCTCGCCACGAAATGGTAACGTACCTATATTAACGTTGATTTATCTTGCGTCCATATACAGGACGCATCAAGTTACTTGAACGCAATCATATATATATATATATATATATATATATATATATATATATATATATATATATATATATATATATATATATATCACTCAAGTCACTCAATCACCAGTCAGTCTGTATATATCTTATCACAATAGCGTCGGTACTTGTAACTGTTGTGGAGCACGAAGATTTGGAGGGTAAGGTAGCTGGTAAACCTATGCAGTACGCAGATAACATTTCAACCCCGCCACACAGATAGTAACGTACCATTATCATCTGTGGTGTGTATAAGCGATAGTTATCTCTTTCTGTCAGCAGAACCATCTGCATGTTTGTTAACCAATGAAATTAAAATATTAATTTGAAAAGTATCTTTATTGTGTTTCATTCACTCTATTCCCTGCACAGACTCTTCGTTCTTTATCAGCAGTGAACCTTCCATTCCAGTTAAAAGCATATCCAAGATATATTTCTGCCATAAACTCAACCATTTGTTCCACGACTACAACATCAACAACTCTTACACCCAACAACATATCTTCACGCCAGATCCCTTGAGGGGTAGGCAGAGAACCGAATACCATACATCACGATCCTTGCAGGCTTGTCTCGCTTCTTCCACATTCGTCACTGTCTTTATACACACACTCCGGTTGCGAAAACTCTTGACGCCACGTTCGGCCAGTACTCGATCAATCTAATCATGATACGTCAGTCTTGGTCTTTCCCCGTTACCTACATTCTGCCACATTCACATTATAATATTAATACTTTGGTGGACAAATTATAGGAATTGACCTTATCCAAAATTAATGAACATCCAAACTCAGAAATACAAACATCTATCCTCATCACACAAATGTCGGGAGTTGAACCCCGAACCCCATCAATTCGTATTTAGGTACACAGCTAGCCACTCGACTAATGGGGCGGTCAATTGTATATCTGTTACATCCATTCTACTTATTTCTCTTGATTTATAAAAACTTACCATATAATTAGTCCTTATGTAGGAATTTATTGAAGGCGGCGTATGAAGTCTCAATATCAAACACCAACTGTCTGACCTGGGACTCGGACAACTCGTCTGATGCCGACATCTCTGACAACTTCTCCAACCATTCTTGAACCTACAATGAATTTGTATGTTGGAGACGTCATTAGAATTGAAGTTAATTTGACAACGAGGCACTAGTGGACATAGTTAAATGAAAAGGAACCAACCCACAATATGGTCAAAAATGAGTTAATTGCACCAAACTGCTGCTAAACATCAATACAATTGGCCAGTAAAAAACATCTAAGCAAAAATAGCTCTCTATTACTTTATTCAACGTCAGAACTAGTCCCCATCTATGGCACGTTAAAAAATTAAAAAATCCAACTTCTAACTTCAATATATCTAAAGTGATTTTGTGTGGATTGGATCTTTTTCGTGTAACTACGTCCAAATGATTATGATGTCATCATTTCGGCAGAATCCGACTGATTTTTGTGCGGACCCAATACAAGATAATATTATTTATGAATCGATCACCGACGGAATCCTAGACACTACTCTGTTGGCTGCCGCACGGACTACAAGTCTGGAAACTGGCATATGACTTGTTGTGTTATAATTTAATGTACCATAGCTTAACATAAAAGTATTGTTTTAACTGATAGAGAGAATTACTTCTTGCTCATTACCCACACTAAGCCCACAAAATATGTATTCCGGAGAAAAGACCCACTTGGATCTTTACCCTATTGCGACTTATATATTAATTTAAAAAAAGTATCATTACACCCCTTCCGGGGTAGGCAGAGTAAACCGAACGTCTATAGACTTTCCAGTTCACCGCGATTCACCGGTTTGTCAGTTGGCGAGGTAAGTGGTGATCCTCATCGCCACATTCATCGACAAGTTAACGATTATATACTATTAAAAAAAGTATCTTCTCGCCCGTATCCACAAAGAGGTAGGCAGAGGTACAACAAGTGCACCCACGATTAGCTGAACATACTTATTCCCATAATGTGATAGGTGGCCAGCCTATCCTGTTTTTCCAATCCTGGGCAACATTTTTTTGTCAGATAACTGAAAAACACATTGTTGAATTATCTGACCCAGGAATCGAACGACTAGGACCTTATGTAGTCAAATTCCGACACCGGACCACTAGAACACAGAGGTGGTTATCGAATATTTCTAGCGAAAAACGGGGGCGACAGCTTTACGTGCTCATCTGAGGCACGAGAGTGGTATTACATCACTCCGCCAGACTCTAGATGCCAGACGTGATAATCTGTTTTCACATAAAATAATACGATCCGAGTGAAGTTATTTTTATGTATATCTAGTTTCTGTTTCTAATCTTACCTTGACCTTTCCTTCAAAGTCCTCTGGCAACATGGTCAAACGATCCATTGCGTCACGCAGGTCCAATAATTCTGGTTGTATCATGTCCATCGCATGGAAATTTAACTTCAACTTATCCATTAATGTAATGAACAACTACAAATAAATAAAGATTACTTAACAAATAACAAATCACACAAATAAGTAAATTATTTGCTTGCAATATTAATTTAGTCAGATACAAATACTTTTCTCCTAATGGAAAGAGACAACCATGTCATATAGATACCAAAGATTGTAACGCGTATATTTCGCGTTCCCTACAAACTTTTTTTCTCCCGAAAATCATATCGATAATTCATACATAAACATTTTTTCGTAAATTACAATTTATCTTTACCTTAACTTATATTCTCGAAAATAACAAATAAATGTGAAACGAAACACAGTAGGCTGAATATACTTTTGTTTGCCTTGTCACAGGAAAAAATATTTATGTGATCTTGTATTAACTAATGTCTATGTCAATTTGTTTATCTATAGAATCTGGTTTTTGTCTGAGGCTTTTCGAAAATGGTCGCGACGAAATAAAAAAGTTACAGTGGGATCATGATGGCCCAAGTGACGTAAAAACAATAAAATCGCCGCGAATACCTAATAAACATCCCACAATAGTGTTATGTGCTTGCGGTTTATTTCAACATAAAATATACATATATAGGATCACATCTGCATATTTTTTATCCTGATGGCGGAATATTTTGTATTTGACTCACTTCGTTCAGAAATTATTAATTACGCATTAGAACAGACCATAAATGGCAGTGATAACAAGGGGGTGGATTTATCTGTAGTTTGAGTACATTGGATTTGCATTTACAAGAAGCAGATTGATAATCTCCGGACAAATCACTAGGGGGTTTATGTATTGCAAGATAATGTTTTTCGTTCTAGCAAACTTCTCTAACAGTCTCCAGTTTTTTTTTAATTATTACAAAATGTTATTGATGCATAATAATTAGTGTGACGGGAATCGAATGCTACAAACATTTTTAAACATTATATTAGGGGAGCCCAAGATGCTAAATGTGTAGTTACTCGAGCGTCGTAGGGACCTATTGGATTTTGTAGATTAAATTATAGGAAAATAAAAGGTTATATGGTGATTTTCATTTCAATGGTGGAGAAAAAAAATCTGTTATTATTACCATCTATCAATACAAATAACAACATCAAAATAAGTAAAATAGTTTAATATTAGGTACATTATTTTAAGTTACTTATGCCCTGTTTCTGAGGTACTTTTAACAGTAGTTTATCCATTCGTTAACACTATCGGTCCGATAACTACAGAAATTGCGTTTCTGAGCTACGGATTGTAACACAAACTCCGTTTAAACTTAGGTTAATGTAACCGGCCAAATTTGGCGGTTTATCGATTCCATAACTTTATGTAACGCTTTTTGCTCTTGTAGGTAGCTTCTTTTTAATGCACATAATAATTTTAATAGTTTTGTTTGTCTGTCTGTATATTTGTACTTACATTAAAAAAACTGCTGTGCGAAGTACAAACGTTGTTTTCACAGCAGCTATAATGATATTTGTTTAAAATTGTCATGATAAATAATTAAATTTCATCCTTCCAAAGAGGAACAGGTCACTAGACAGCTTTTACTTGGATATTTGTTAGTTAAGGTAATTCAAGCTTATTTCTAAGCTTCTAAAAAATTTCTACCTGTATTTTTATATGCACAAATTCTTTTACCACTTAAAAAAGCGTCTTCTCAAATAAAATAATTACTTTTTAGTTTTCTCTCTTTCTGTAAAATTTTTACTGCACTGTCAAATTACCATTATAATGATTTTATATTAACTTAAACATGCCACAAGTCTATCAGATAAATGCAAGTAACAATCAACAATATCTAAAAGAGAAATTGACGCAAAAAGAAATATTCTTAATTCAAAGCAAACGACAAACATTGTTTTGATCAGTATTCAAACTAACTATATAACAAAATATTTGGTGACTACCGACTAGTGACTAGTGTAAAGCTATCTCATTTCTCTTTAATAAAATAATAGTTCCCTCTCTTTCTGCTACCTGATTCGAAATCATTCTTTTCATTCGGTTCCAGTAAGACCAAATTCATACAAAAACCTTCCTTCATGCTATGGTATAAAGTTTTAGTTTGAATGCCTTAGCATAACTGTTATACAGGCATAGTTATCGTCGTGAATTACATAGTTTCAACTAGAACCTTCTTTAAACACTTATTTATGTTAGATAAAATATTACCACAAATAAAAATAATCATACAGGGGAGTAAAATTACCAAAACAGCATTTTACTTTGCGCATTATAAACAGACCCATCTAGTGGTGGACTTAAAAATGATTTATCGGTTCAATAGTTATTGAACCGTACGTTTTGTCTTCAGAAACCATCTACGAGATAAACGAAGTTTATCCTCTTGCTAACTTTAAACGATCAATAGTTGTTAATAGTTTAACTGACAACTTCAGAAACCACCGCCATACCAATTCCTACCGTAATAGCGTCAGTGTTTGTCACTGTTGTATTCCAATTTGGAGGATAAGGCAGTTGGTAAACTTATGCATATAGCATAAAGACCCCGCCATATGGAGAACAACACACAATTAACATCTTTGGTGTCTATAGACAATGGTTTCTCTTTCCATTAGGAAAGCCATCTTGTTCTATCTATATATCTAATGTGTTCGAGCCGTATTATGCTATTATATGACACCGAACACCTTAATTTGTGCAATCGATGGGTTCTCACGTGCATCACGGCAAGTTAAGGCAGTACAAATACTGACATCATAAGCAACAGTACTCATTTTTGTATTTTTAATCGTATCATTATCATAATCTGACAATAAATATATCAATCTTTATTTGAAATTATAAAATGTAGAAAACCACTACATAATGATACACCAAAAATACCAAATTGTTATTTTTGATTAGCGTAAGTCAGTGTGAATTTTTGAAATACTTGTTTTTTTTTAAATACATTATTATTATTATTAATAATATGATAAAATACGATTCAATATAGTATCTATCTATGTCTTAAAGCCTAGTATAATAATAGGTATATTAGGGTGGCCCAAAAAAACCGACTATTTTTTTTTTTAGTCTCGGGTGAAAAAATGTAAGTTTATGATGTTTTAAGAGCCCTCTCCAAAAGACAGCTCGAAAAAAAAATTTTAAGAGGTCGCTCCAAATTTTTTAAAATTTCAAAAATCGTGAAAAATCGAACTTTTTTTTTTTAATTTTTTTTCTCGTTACGGTATAATTTTGTAGACCAAAAAAAAAATAAGTTTCTGAAAGTTTCAGTACAAAATTTAAATTTTGAAAGGTCGCTCATATTTTTTTTTATTTTTCGTTAATTAGCCATATCGCCGACTTTACGTGTTGGGAGTGGTACATTGGGGTCTTTTTGGTTTGAAAAAATCTTAACTTACGCTGCAAGGTCAAATCTCAACCAAGCTGGTTTCTAAGACCAGCTTAGGATTCGAATCCACGCTTGGAAGTTTATTAAATAAAATTATTAAATTGAAAAAAAATTATTTTTTCTGTATTGCGCTTGATTTTTAGTTTATCTCGTGATATATTTTTATCGATTATGGTACTAAATATATAAAAAAAAATGCATGGAATTTTTATTCGAATTGTAAAAGGTCACTCGAAAAAATCTAAACTAATGCACTAATAAATTGAAAAAAATTATGAGCGACCTTTCAAAATTTAAATTTTGTACTGAAACTTTCAGAAACTTATTTTTTTTTGGTCTACAAAATTATACCGTAACGAGAAAAAAAATTTAAAAAAAAAAAAGTTCGATTTTTCACGATTTTTGAAATTTTAAAAAATTTGGAGCGACCTCTTAAAAATTTTTTTTCGAGCTGTCTTTTGGAGAGGGCTCTTAAAACATCATAAACTTACATTTTTTCACCCGAGACTAAAAAAAAAATAATAGTCGGTTTTTTTGGGCCACCCTAAGGTATATGCACAGAATACTGGAAACTAACAGAAGTCATATTGACTTCTGTTAGTTTTGACACCTCGCACGAATGCGATATCTTTGAATGGTTCGGGACAGGTTGTTCTGAACTAGTCCGAGATATTGCGTCGGTGAGAGGTGTCTATGTATGCGTTGCTCAAATATTACTTGTATGGAACATTGACTTCTGTTAATCTCCAGTATTCATTCTGTGGTATATGTGTGAATTCCTTACCGATACAATTTCTGCAATGTATTTGTTGGTGTTGCCCTTATCATCTTTAATCAAGTTGGGTTTGTTCTCTCTTATCCTTTCCAAAGCCGCTGGACAGTCTAACTGTAAATATTAGAATTTTTTACAAAACAACTTTGAATTTTTAAACAAAATCTTTCTTGACTGTTATCATTGAATGTATTATAAAAATGTTTTTACAATTGTTATAAATCTGTTTCAGGTTCGAATTCTTTGTCAAAGCAATACACGACCAATTCCCCAAGCAGCTAGGGACTCCTCAGCTAAATATAAAACCATAGCTATAGGCCAAAAGATTGTCAAAATTTTGAAATCAAGTTTTATCTTCAATCAATCAAGTGTTA
Source organism: Apodemia mormo (assembly GCA_036924255.1). Classification (NCBI taxonomy): domain Eukaryota; kingdom Metazoa; phylum Arthropoda; class Insecta; order Lepidoptera; family Riodinidae; genus Apodemia; species Apodemia mormo. The sequence continues at coordinate 21,402,946 of JAUPFN010000025.1, forward strand.
TGTAATTTTAGAGATGAGCTCTAAAATTACATAACACTTCTTCCCCGTGTTGTTCACTTTTCCCCGTGTTGATCTCGGCCCTTTGAAGACTAGGCCAACTGCCGATCTACCAGGCAGGTCGTAAAAGGCGACCGAGTGGCTATGCGCGTCGCTACCATCGTGACTACTAGATGGTAGAGTTCTGCATCGGCTCGACCGGGTCTGGTACCACTGCCTTACCTATTCCTGTCGCAATAGCGTCAGTGTCGTATTCCGGTTTGGATGGTAAGGTAGCCAGTAAACTTATACATGTGGCATTAGACCTTGCTAAAAGATAGCAACGCACCATTAACATCTTTGGTGTCTATAGGCGATGGTCGACTCTTTCCATCAGGAGACCCATCTGCTTGTTTGTTATCTTATAATATAAAAAAAGAGCTCACCTATATTCAGTATTATAATAAGTTTACAATTTTGTTTCAATACTCTTTAATGTGCAATAGTAGATTCAACAATACTAGCAATTACCTGTGGCCAAAATTCGACCATAGACTAGACAATAAAATCTTTTTTAAATTTGACACCAGAGTGCTGTCAGTTTTTCTTTTCGCATTCGATCGTGAGAGCGTTTCGAGTCTACTAGGAATTTGTATGTGATTTGTACAGCGCCACTTAGTGGTAAACTGGTTTCTCACGTTTACCACTAGGTGGCGCTGTACAAATCACATACAAATTTCTAGTAAACTCGAAACGCGCTCACGATCGAATGCGAAAAGAAAAACTCACACTTAGCACTCTGATTTGAGTCATAAAGAAAATAGTGTATATAGGACATGCGTGTATATCATGTATTTCACAATCACATAGTGTGTGTAATATATGTTTATATTAATTTAATGTATTTATAATGCTTTTTATTTAAAAATACTAAGTTTCTACATTCCTCCACAATGTAAACTTTAACTATGTTAAATTTCATACTCTCCACCGTTTGCATGATTGTCTTGAAATGGGGTACAAAGTTTCCCCTTCACATCATATTATATTAAATATGTAATAATAATATCAGAAAGAGGTATGTAGGTAGGTTAATGACATTATCAAAACAAATGATATAATAAAATATATAATTTATTAATGTAATTAAATTAAATTAAATTAAATTATTCTCAGGACAAATTACACTTTTTGATCTAACCCCAAAGTAAGCAAATTATTTGCTTGTGTTATGGGTGTTAGTCAACGATACTAATACATAGAAATACATATATAAATAATTTTAACATACATAATAAACACCCAAACCCGGAAATACAAACATCTATGCTCATCACACAAATGCTTGTCCCCATCGGGGATCGAACCCGAGCCCCGTCGATTGCGTAGTCAGGGTCGCTTACCACTCGACAAATATATACATATATATATATATATATATATATATATATATATATATATATATATATATATATATATATATATATATATATATATATATATATTGTATTTTTAAGTGCCTTAAATCAAGCAAATATTTTGAAAATTTATCTACCTATTATCTATAAAATAATTACACATATTATATTAAGCTACCAAATAATACCTTTGACATGGTTTTTTTTTTACACACTGTATAAACTGATTGATTTAGGAGTCCAGCCAGGAGTCCATTCACGTAATTGATTCAATGCCCTTAGGGCTCTTACACACATAACATGATAGATCGTTAATACGTGCTACAATACAGTATAATATGTAAGAAAACATGTAAGAGAGTTAAGCACTTTGACTCCATTACCGTTTAATTACTTAAATTAGGTCCAATTTTGTTTAATCATAAACAGTTGTATGTTACTATATTTTTTTTTTATATCATAAGATAGCAAACAAGCAGATGGGTCTCCTGATGGAAAGAGTTAACCATCGCCTATAGACACCAAAGATGTTAATGGTGCGTTGCTATCTTGTGGCGAGGTCTAATGCCACATGCATAAGTTTACCGGCTACCTTACCCTCCAAACCGGAACACGACAGCGACAAGCACTGACGCTATTGCGGCAGGAATAGGTAAGGCGGTGGTACCAGACCCGGGCGAGACAATGCAGAACTCTACCACCTAGTAGCCACGATGGTAGTGACTCGATAGCCAATCGGTCGCCTTTTACGACCTGCCTGGCAGAACGGCAGTTGGCCTATTCTACAAAGGAGGCCGGGACCAACACGGCGAAAATATATGTAATAACTTACCCTAAACTTAGTGACGAAAGACTCAATAGTTGGGTATTCATCACCCTGGACTTGTTTAAATGCCACTTTATATTGGACGAGGAGCCTGCTACATGCAGCAGTGTACTCTTGAGCTCTTACACAGTCTCTCATATATGCCTTTTCTAAATGTTGCAGGGAACTGACAACAGCATATAGTTCCGCCATGTTGTCATGTCTGTGAAATTATTACTATATATGGTCACTGTGCCTGAAAGTTCCATATGTGATATTTGTAAGGTGTTGGGTAACAACAAAAGTTTCTATAGAAAAAAACTAACAGCGATTTTTTAAAAACATAAGATATTTTGATGCAAGAATTTTCTACTGAAAATTATGATGTTTTCTTAATATTAAGTCAAAATAAGGAGAAAAAATTAAAATTTTAAATAAAAAAATACAGTGTATTCAAGATATAAAAAAAGCAACTTTATACCAAGTTTCGTGAAAAAAAAAATCTATTTTTGTAGGAGACAAAAATAAAAAACCAAAAAGTCAGTTTCTTCAAATTTTTCACATAATTTTGAGGTTATGTGCAAAAAAGTGCAAATACAAAAGTTGTAAATCTTCTTATTGCCAATAACTTTGCCATTCAACATTTTTCGATAGGACTCGTAGTTTTGCCGGAAACTCGTATTTTTCCATTTTCAATGGGTTTCATCCTACTGTAATTTTCTTTTGTTTTAAAAATTATCTACCCTAGCCTAAATCTTTTCTATGTTCAAAAAATCTTGAATCGGGTAAAGATAAATCGAATAAAGATAAATAAGAAAGGAAACCTTAGAGTGCCCAACTAAGAAAAGTTTCTAAAGTTATTAATCAAAATTGTTCCTGGGACCACTGTTTAATCTGCTTTTCTACCAAGCAGAATGTAAAAGAAAACAATTAACAAAACATTCAATTGTACTTCTCATCAGGACTGTTACAATTGTCTATTCTATTCCTAAAGCAATAGTGTCTGTGCTGGTCACTGTTGTGTTGCAGTTTGGCCGTACACAGCCAGGAAACTTATGTGTGTGGCAATTAAACATAACATTGTTGGAGTACCATTACCAGCGTGATGAGGATTGTCCCTTTCTATTCGAAGAAAAATCTGCTTTGTCTTATTACAAAACAAAAACAGAGTTATGTATATTTATTCACAAGCAAAAAATTTGTTTCTGTATAAAATTTAATGAATGTTGAAATAACATTTTTTTATAGTAGAGGGGGCAATTGATCAGAGGGTGCACCTGATGATAAGTGATCACCGCCGTCCATGAATACCAAGAGTCTTGCAGTTCTGTTACCAGCCTTTTAGAAATGAGTAAGCTCTTTTCTTGAAGGTCCCCAAGTTGTATCCATTCGGAAACACCACTGCCAGTAATTGATTCCACAAAGAAGTAGTGTGAGGCAGAAAGTGTTGAGAAAAGTGCAATGTTGTAGATTTCCAGCCATCAATGTGATGAGATGGAATTTTAAATTTTGACGTGATGTCCGATGACGGAATTTAGCGGCAGGAATTAATCTGAACACTCCCCATGATGAATGTGGTAAAAGATGCAGAGTGAACTTACAACTGCATAATGCCAAAGAGTCAATCCGATTAGTAATGGCCTGGTCGTCGATGATTCGAACGGCTCTACGTTGAATCAGGTCAAGAGAAAGAAGCTGGTACTGAGGAGCTCCAGCCCAGAGACAAGAACAGTACTTCAGTGAGGTCGAATTTAGGTCTTGTAAAGTTGGAAGTGATGGGCTGGTATGAAGTACTGCTTCACTCTGCTGAGCACACAAAGCTTTTTGGAGGCTAGTTTTGCCTTTCCTTCCAAATGAATGCAAAACTGAATGTTGTTCGATATGTTGACTCCAAGTATTCCAATACTGGCTGAGCATACATAACAATAAAAACATGCAACCTAATTGAACTTCCCATTTGACTAACTTATTATGGATTATTTTGATAATAAGTAAATTATTTATTATAAAATTAAATTCATAATAATTAGTAAAAAGTATCTTCACGTCCACATCTTCCAAGAGGTAGGCAGAGGTACAACCGATGCATCCACAGTTAGCTAAAGATACTTAGTCCCACAATGTGATAGGTGGCAACTGCAAGCCTATCGCCAACCGGGTACTTATCCAATCCCAGGCAATGTTTTATCACAAAACTGACGAAATACATTTTTGAATTGCCCAACCCGAGAATCGACCCAAAAATCGAATCGAATTATTAATATAATTAATGTATATTAATTTAATAATGATTAATAGTTAATATAACATACCTATGATAAATTCTATTTAATATAATATTCTAATTAATGGAAATTAATTATACTGCATAAAGAACTGCAATGTAACAAAGTGTGATGTTAAGATAGGCTGCATATTTATATAGCTTAAATTGTGTGTTCTGTTCTATTAAGATTTTAAAAAAGAATGTTTTGGTCTACTTGATAAATTTAAGCTTAAACATCAGTGCTTTATGGAGCTCTTAGCTGATGCTGTAGAACTATATGGAAAAGGAATATAGTTTCGATTACTGAACTATATTATTCTGGATATAGCGCAACTAAAACCATCAATGTATGTACACAATCGACTACAAGATATGACTCACTGTGTAAAATATAATAGAACTCACTTTTCACGTTCTCTGGCATTTCTGTATAATTTGACTTCTTCATAAAGCTCAGGTCTTGTATCTAGATATACAATAACGATTAAAACATTTTAAAAAAATACTTCAGAGCTATGTATAAAAATTATGTTATTTAATTTATAAAATATGAATACCTTGCATGGTTGTGTCTTTATAAGAACGTCGATTTTAATAACGAAGTCGATACATAAAATAATAAAAACGTATACTTAATATAATTAAGGGTGAAAAGTGAAAATCCAGGGGCCAGGACAAATGACAATAAAATCAAAAGATTTTTTACAAGTTCCACTTCACCTAATCTAATTGACATGTAACAAATAACAATTGACCACAGATGACAGAATTGTAATTTGGATTTTAGCCAGTATTGCCAACGCCAAAAAATGGAAGTCACTAGACTTAATATAAAATGTCGCTAAATCTGAATTGAGTGCGGGACGTGCGGGACGGCCTCAAGCACAGACCACATTAATTCTAATAGTCACGCCATTAGAAAGGAAACGTGTCACTGTGCATATGAGCAAACGCTCCTATTACTGTCAAAATTTTCATGCATTAATGTCAAAAATTTCTAACGCTAATAGAAAATCATATAATATAACCTACAAATGTATGATTTTTTTTCACAATATAATGTGAAAAAATAGAAATAAACCATATTTTGTCGTATAGAATGAGATGACAAAGTTTAAAAATTGCCCTTGAAATGATTTTATTTTATCGGTAAGTAGTATAACTGTATTTCTGTATGTTACGCTGCCAAACGTCGAAATTGTCTTGATAAAGGCGTATCCATTCATTTCATATACATACATGAGGCGTATTTTTAGTTAAAAAAATGATGTGGTGTCGCGGGACACCAGGTAGGAACGAACTTCCTTCAGCTAAACGGCACTACTCGCTTGTGTACGCGACTGTCACGCCTGCGCACGTCTCATTTAACGCTTTTATTCCACGCATTTTTCTTACGGTTTTATTATCACATTTTTTTCAGTTCGGTCGCGCAGAAAAATCCCTATCCCCTCCAAGCCTGCCGTAAGGAACTTCGTTCCAAAAGTTGAAAATTCCGATCCAATTCGATAATTTCTATAAAATTGTCAACCCGTCAATATACTTGTAGCGTTTGACCAAGTTATTGAAGATCACAGAACACTTAGAGCTCTTTCACTTGAGCGGCATGTAGCCAACGGCAGAGGTAATTTCAGCCGTCGACACGAGTCAGCGGCAGCCGTCGGCGCGTCGACGGCAACCGTCGACCTATAGCAACACTTGCATTTGTAGCGTGACGCACCGCCATTTTGTCATTCGGCTGCGTATAGTTTAAGAGTGCGCACGCGAGAGTAGAGAGTAGAGGGTAGAGAGTAAAAAATGTCCATTTTGATCTCGATTGACTAATATTTCTTGAAACCAAAATGAACGTTTTTTTACTTTTCGTTTTTGTCGACTTCGGCGAAGTAAAACCAATAAAGTGTTTCTTCTTCGAAGTCCGTTTTACAACTAACTCCTATACTACGAGAACTGACGACGACGGCCGTTGATCTATAAAGTTGAAATGTCGACGGCTGCCGTTAACGCGCTGACATCAGCCATCGGTGCGTCGACGGCTGTCGCCGACACGTGTTGGCGCTGAAGTTACCTTTGTCGTTGGCAACATGCCGCTCGTGTGTATGAGCTCTTATACTCTCTATGAGAGTTGACGATAATACACTAGTAGTAACGTACTATACGTTACTATATAGTCGGTATATTATTACTGTATAGTCAGTGAGTCTGTTCAGCTGTAGTTCGCAGTAAGCTGCAATGATTGCTATATCAATTTTTTTTAAATATATATAAACGGGTCAATAACGCGTACATATATAGAACTTACTTGTAAAGTTCGACGTTTCGGCCAAGTTACATTGACCGTGGTCACGAGCAGACTGGAGCAACGAGTTTCCTCCGCGTCCTAAACGTACTATCGCAGATAGACTCACAGAGCATATCACGGCTGTAAAAAACAGGCAGGTTAATAAGTCGGCTATAGCTGAACATATTTTGGACTCCAGCACTGATCACTGGATTGAATTCCACCGACCTCAGGTTCTCTCTACTGAGTGACACTATGTTCCCCGTATGGTACGGGAAGCTATTGAAATTAGAAAATATAAAAATTTCAACAGGGAAGACGGATTTAAGTTGTCTCCTGCTTGGAATCCAGTGATCAGCAGAATAAAGCCTTTGCACCTGCAAACAAATAAAGTCCAAGATACGGTTAGTGTTGTGTGTAGGCTAAATTCGAAAAAACAGGACCAGAAGGGGATAGATGAACATTGATCCCGACGTGAGCGACGGAGGAATCTCGCTGCTCCAGTCTGCTCGTGACCACGGTCAATGTAACTTGGCCGAAACGTCGAGCTTTACAAGTAAATTCTATATATGTACGCGTTATTGACCCGTTTATATATTTTTAAAAATGATAGTAGAACGCGTTAGTTTAAAAGTTCATATTGCTATATCTAACTAAGTAGTTATAGTATCTGCTATAGCACTCAGCGTGAAATTTTAGTTTTTTATTCTTGTGTCATTCATTTGTCTTATACAAGTACCCAGTGTTATTATTTATTTTTGTAGTAATGGGTCTTTTTGGAACTGTTTTTAAAGCTAGCGTAAGATATTTGATTCAATAATTCGTAATAAATCGTATGGTACAACGAAAACATATAACATTTAAATTTTGCGCTCGAAACTAGAGCGCAAACTAGGACTTTTTTATTTTTGAAGTAAAAAACATATTCACTGCCTAAAAATATTTTCATTCGCATCCTAAAACTCGTCAGTTAAATAATTTTTGTCGTCTAAGCATTTTTTTGTCACTATGCTTCACCAAAAGTCGACAGTTCTGGCGACAAAATCGCTAAATTGGCAGCACTATTTGAGCACATTCTTGTTCTTTTTCTTGATTATGCGAATGGCAATTATCAATGAATTCTGCCGGTGACAGGCAAAGTAAAGAGTTATAAAAAATAGGTAACAATTGTTAAATTGTTACTTATAGTTCTCTATAACTTAAAGAGAACTTATGTATTCCCATTAATTTAGCCCCCCCATTAATTAATAATCTAACTTTTCTATATCTCAATCGTTTGATGGTCGTTTGATAGGTAGTGAATTAGTAGGTATGTTTAAATTATTTGATGGTCATTAGTTTATTTATAATAAAATTTTACAAATTGGTTGGAAAAAAAATTTTTGGCCCCTCAATTATTAAATTAATGATTTCTTTTATTCTTAATCGTCGTAAAATCGTTTGGTGGTAATTGATAGAGTTTTAGTTTTTTTCAATAAGCATTATTTAATTAATTATTAATAATTAACACTATCACGATAACCACGATAAATACCCATGCTACTAAGGTTCCAATCGCCGCCGCTAAGGCAATCCATCTTGGCGCGATTTTTTCAAATTTATTTTTACATCGCCCTAATCGTTCAATCAGAATGAGTTTAATTACTAAAATCTTAAAAAAAAAAAACAATTATAGTTGACCGCTCCGTTGGTCGAGTGGTTAGCGAACCTGAGTACGCAAGCAACGGGGCTCGGGTTCAATCTCCGACGGGGACAAGCATTTGTGTAATGAGCATAAATGTTTGTATTTCCGGGTTTGGGTGTTTATTATGTATGTAAAAGTATTTATATATGTATTTCTATGTATTATTAGTGTTGACTTACACCCATAACACAAGCAAATAATTTGCTTACTTTGGGGTTAGATCAGTCAGTGTAATTTGTCCCGTGAATATTTATTTATTATATTTATAGTCAGTTGTCCAATGTCCACCGTAGTTCTAATAACTGTGATCGCTAAAATCGTATCCTACAATACCCGTTTAATTCATTGTCTCCTTTTGACGAATTTATATTTTAAAAACAAATGTGTGTATGTAGGTATATCAGAAAATCGTATTTTAATACACAGGTCACAGATACCTACATAGAACTGTGATTGTTAAGCTGGCATTTAGGCCAATAAGTGTTTCAGGGGGTTTCATAAAGCTCTTGTGATATAAATCCGTTGTTCGTGCCTTAGCTTAGACTCTGTAAATACCACGGAGTTGTTCTGTGGTAATAAATATTTTTGTGTCAGAAAAAATCACAGGGCATTGTGTGAAAAATACTTATTAATAAAATTCGGATGAGTACAATGTGTCAATTTTGCATGTTTCTGCGATGACGTAATCATTCAATATGGCGGTGACGCGAACTTCCCTTCAACCCGCCCCGCCTGTTTCGTACACTTACTTTGTGTTCGGTTTAGCCGCGATAACTGTCGCTCGTTTCGTAGTATTTTTTGCTACGATGAATGAAATTTTTTCATACCGAAAATAATATTTAAATACAATCGAAAAAACCACCATTTGGAATTACAAGTGTTGTGTTTGTGAAGTGGATTCTTTGTGAAGTGTATTATCAGTTCTTACTTAGATTTGTGAACTTACAACTCATGTTTATGTACTGTAACACCGCAAAAGAATTCGAGTTCTTAGCTGATAAAATTAATGTTTAATGGGATCTTGTTGATATAAAGGTAAGCTTTATTTTATTTCAACACAAATTGACACTTAAAAAAAAGTTAGAATATCGTGTAATTTATTAATTAAAGTAATATATTATTAAAGTCGGCGTAATTACGTAGAATCGCATTTATATTTTTCTTGTAAGAGTGTTATTTACGGTGAACGTGTGCGAGGTTGGGTGCGGCGGGTATCGTCCTACTTTTGATGTAGTGGTTCGTAACCAGTCTGTTGTAATTGCCTTGACCATGTTTTCTTCGTTTTTGAATGATACCATCCAGTATATTTACATTTATACCATCTGGCACTATGTTGATAAAATGAATTTTCTCGCACAAAACATTTGGACTGAGATGTAAGATGTTCCCTTTAGTGGTCGTAAGTTTATACGGGTTAAAAAATTTAAATCACACTTTCATTCTGATTGTATTTAAATAGAAACATTTTATGTTTCATCTAAGAAATAAAATTTTAAGATGATACGAAATCTATACATATAATTAAATCGTAGGAAAGTCAAAAAAAACTGTACATTAAATATTTTTTTAAAAGAATACTTGGGGCGTGATCTACAATCGATATCGAAGCCAAAAATATAGTTTTTAGAATTTTTGTCTGTTTGTCTGTATGTCTGTATGTATGTCCGGGTTAAACTCAAAAAGTACTGCATGGATTTACTTTAAATTTTGCATGAATATTACTAACAGGTCGGGTCAACATATAGGATACATAATATCACGCAATCTCCTACGGGGGAGAAGCTGTGCGGAGTAAACGAAGTCCGCGCGGACGAAGTCGCAGGCAACAGCTAGTAATGAATAAAATGTATCATCGATGAAGTACCAATACCTCCTGACAATTTAGTCCAAAATTACTTTTTTATTACAATAGACATAAAACTCATATTCGCATAGATTGAATTCACTTCTATCTAAAATTTTTTCACCAATAAGCATCTTGAGCTATGTGAAAATATCTACTGAGAGAATTCATTCGTTCGTATTTTATGGAAATATCTCCTAACTGCAGCGACAACTGACTACACTCGGGCGCGCTCTGTATTTAAAAACTATGCTAGTGCAGCAAATTTTCGGTATTCAAGTATTCGGCCAGGTCGGAAAGCGGGGGACCCGACTGTAACAAACATTCTGGCCATCAGATGTACTGATGAAGGAAAAATTACAATAAAATTGAATTTTGATGATGACTGGGTTGATTTACCGACGAGGCCTAACATTTTTGCAGGTGTTAATACCTACTTACAAATGAATAATGCATCTCTTCCTATAACGGCCACAAAATTTAATCGTACTGATCGGATGAAAAACCTACTACCATCAGTTTGCCATACATATTACGATACAATGCCTAAAATTTAAGCTTAAATTCATTCATTCATAAAAAATTTCAAAAGTATGTACCTACATAAAAAAAAATTAGAAAGTCGAGAATATTTTTAGCTCTTTTTGTTTTATATATTTGTTTTTTTAGTTTTTTAAAGAGATTTTTGAAAAAAATATGTTTGGTTTGAGTTCAATGATTGTTTTGTTTTTGTTGTTTTAAAACATTGTTAATTATTAATCTATACATATAATAAAATCGTAGAAAAGCCAAAACTGTGCATTGATTATTTTTTTTAAAAAATACTTGGGGCGTGATCTACAATCGATATCGAAGCCAAAAATATAGTTTTTAGAATTTTTGTCTGTTTTATCTGTTTGTCTGTATGTATGTCCGGAGAAACTCAAAAAGTACTGCATGGATTTACTTCAAATTTTGCATGAATATTACTAACAGGTCGGGTCAACATAATACCTACATATTATCACACTATCACCTACGGGGGAGGAGCAGTGCAGAGTAAACAAAGTCCGAGCAGACAAAGTCGCTGGCAACAGCTAGTGTTAAATAAAAATAATTCAGTCAATTATGTGCTTTACTTACAAGAAATAACTTCCAACAAGTGGATTTTCAAGTTCTAGAATCAATATCTCATAAGTGACTAAATCCCTATAAAACGTAAACATAATCACATCCCTTAGTAACTAACAAAAAGGTAATGTATTGGAAACTATTTTCCTGTCAATAGTTGATCAAAATAAATAAAATCTTAATTGTAACAGTTTTGACGTGACAACGTCTTATAATTCGATAGAGCTGGCTGCACCCACGAAAAAACATGACTCATGCGGCGTTACCTCGCTCTGAGGCGTTCCGTTTAAGGCTTGGAGTACAAGCGAGAGCTTAAGACGTTGTCACGTTCAACTATCGTCTGTAAACCAACTTTACAGACAACCGATTTTTTTTCTTCTGGTGTAAAATTAGATTTTCAACACTTAGGAGGTGTTGGTACTTCATCGACGATATCATGAATACCATATTTTTTTTACACTTTATGTACAGTTATCAAATTGTGTTCATCACAAATTATGCTGTTTTCGTAAAGTAAAATTTTGAAATGGCTCATGTTATATCATTGATGATATAAATGTGAATGTTTGGGAAAATTATGTGGTTATTTGTTACTTAATTGTAATATAATGGCTATGTGAATTTGCATGTGATTTGGGACACGGGTAAATAATGTATGTCTGTCTATCCAATAACTAAATAACGATCATACATATGGGCACTGAGCCACTTAATGTGAAACAATTATATCTGCATATAGATATTTAAAATATTGAGAATTAGTTGCCAATGGGATGCAGGCTTTTAAAGATTTTATACATCCTTTTATTAAAAACCTCAATATCACAGCTTAAATATTATTCCAATTTTAAGAGGAAGAGAAGAGAGGTTTTAAGAGGGATAAAGGAAAGTATACACTATGAGACCAGTTGTTGATACAATTAAAAGTTCCAAGGGTCCATCAGAAACAAATTTAAGCACACATATATTGTGGTCCCATACACAAACCTTTTTTTTGCTGAATTTTTGTGAGCAGCGTCGTTTGGATGAGACCATCTTTTATATCTTCAAAAAATCTCCAATCGGGTAACTTTGAAGATTTTGATTCGGCGAAGAAAAAATATTTATAAATAACAATGATTATTTTTCGACTTTAATTGTTTAATATTATTAAGAAGAACACAATGAAATTTTTGTCCTATACATACACAATGGTTTTTCTGACAAGCCCTCCACTCTAAAGTTTCAGAATTATAAGATTTTTAAATTAATATTAATCAATTTAAAAATGAACCTAATTTTCTCACAACTGCTTGTTAGTTATTATTATAATTCAAGGGTTATTTTGTCCTAAACATAAAGTGGAAACTTTTCTTAGTCCAACACTATAAAGTTTTCTTTTTTATCTATCTTTATTAGTATATCTTTATAGTATTATCTTGAAAAAATCTCAAATTAGGTAATTTGAGATTTTTTCAAGATAAAAAAGGTGGGCGTCTCGTCAAAACAAAGCTGTTCACAAAATTTCAGCTTGTTATTAATTTAAAAAAAATTACTTGAGAAATGACACTGTTTACTTTTAATGTAGACTTTATTCCTGTGTTATAGAAGCTAAAACACAATATTAATATAAAGAATTATACATATGAATATTGGAAAATATGTACTGAACTCTGCATGTATAATGCACTCAAAGATCAAAAGTCTCTGGAGATCAACGGGTTTTAGAGCACTATATATATATATATATATATATATATATATATATATATATATATATATATATATATATATATATATATATATATATATATAATATATATATATATATATATATATATATATATATATATATATATATATATTATATATATATATATATTATATATATATATATATATATATATATATATATATATATATATATATATATATATATTATATATATATATTATATATATATATATATATATATTATATATATATATATAATGGCCCGTGAGTAGATTAAAATATCATGGATATAGTTTTTCATACAGTTTCATCAACTGTTGAAACAGGGGCTGAAGCTCCTTAGAGATTGGTTTTAAAAAAAACATTTTTAAGCACGAGATCTTCAGCTATATCCATGCATAATTTCATCAAAAGTTATATGGTTTAGCGTAGCAGACAGACAGACTTTATATATGAGTGTCAGTTTATTCAGGACTGTGCATCTTGGGCTTTTGATATCAATGATGTATATAAAATAAACATTTGGTTAGGTTAATTACATGTTGTGGGAATTGGAAATCTATTTCGGTGGATAAAGTAGTTACTAAATAATGTTCCAGAAAATAAATTCCATCAGTCTCGCACAAATTAATGTTCAATTAAAAATGTTCTTCATCTTTAATAGGAAAACTTGATGCGATACAATAAATGTAGGCATGTATGGTTTGTGTCTGTGTGAACCCGGGGCAGGTCACCAGTCTATATTAATATTAAAAAAAGATAAAGTTTGAGTTTGTAGAAAATAATCTGGAATTATTGAAACCGTTTTGAAAATTCTTATACTTGTAAAAAGCTACATTATCCCTGAGTGATAGTCTGTATTTCATCCCAATTAATCTGAGGTATCTGAAGCTATGCTGGTTACACTGCAGCTCTTGTGAATTGGCTAGTAATTCATATAATTTAATCGCTGTAAAATTGCAAACAACCAACTTTATATTTTCGGTATCTACGGAATAGCAGAAAAAGAATTTTCCAAATTGGTTCGGGCATCTTCAAGTAATCAGTGAACATTACATTTAAAAATTCTGACTAATTGAGAACTTCCTTTTTGGGAAGTCGGTTGAATATATATAGAAAAAATACATTTAATAATAAAAACTCAATTTAGAAATGCAAGCTTATCTCAAAAATACTTGTCCCACTTGTGGGTTTATAGCAATGTGTCTTTATTAGCATTATTAGTCATATATGCTAATATGTGGTCACATTTACATATAGTTTTTTGAATGGTGATGGAATGTGTAAAATGGACAGTCTATTTATATTTTTCTTAATTTCAACAGCATTTCAAACTAACAGTCAATCAAACTATGTTGGCCTAGATTGCTAATGGTATTCTATTGTTAGTAAAAGCTCATTCATAATACATGAAACAGCAAAGAAAAATGAAATTTAAAACAAATATAGGATGTGGAGGTACACATGGGAATAAACACTTCATCTGTCTGTTTATATTTAGTTTTATGTTTGTGTTGTATCTGTGCAGAAATCTGAGATTTTGCCCATTGGAAATTTAAAAGCATGGAATTGAAGGACACAAGAACTTTATTAGGAGTTTGCAAATTCAGAACATATATAAAATTCTCGTGTCACATGTTAAATATGACTCTGAACGGCTTGACCAATTTTATGAAATTTATATGCATGTTCAGTAGGTCTGAGAATCAGTTACCCCTAATTTATTTTTATTTTTGGGACAATTTTTTTTAAATTTTTTATAATGTGTCATTAAAAATACACACAACCCTAAATTTTCGCCCTATCACCATCCCCTATTTTTAATAGGGATATTAGTATTTCAATAATTTATGTGGCAAAACAATGTTTGCAGGGTCAGCTAGTTTTTTTCTAAATGTAATAAATACATTAATACAAGTGACTTTCACGAATTAATCTTAACTCCAAAGTAAGCAAATTATTTTTAGAAGTTCAAATAATTTTATTTGTACATAATTTTTAAGCATATTAAAACTGTATTAACCAATTTCCTATTTCATGTATCTGAGAACCTTGCAGAACAGATCTTCATCAAATTAAAATGGAACTACACTACAATATTAAAGAATTTTTAATATTGGTTCATAACTCACCGAGATTTGAGGTAACAAACATTAAAAAAGATATAGCTGAATTGATAACCTCCTTCTTTTCGGAAGCCAGTTGAAAATATGGCTAAAAGAGAATTTTCTATATATTTACACTTTTATAGTTCATTGTTGAGTAATATCATATGGTTGTTATATATTGTAGGTGTTTATTGCTAAGTCACAACAACTGACAATATTAATTTACATAGAAATGCTATTAAACACACTAAATAACACTAAAATGTATTTAATAAACATCCAAATCAACAAATACAAACATCCTACAAATGTTTTGTCCCAGTCTGGAATCAAACCGGAGCCCCCATTGATTGCATAGTCAAGGCTACTAACCCCTTGACAGTAATGGGGCAGTCAAAATGTTTTAATGCATAAGGTGTAGGTGTACTATAGAAGATAGTAAAGGAGACTTTAACTTTGAGTAAGGTGTTTTTAGGTGCTGTCCAAGGGTGATATATCTGAGGTATCCTATATTGTTAAGCAATAGTTATAAAATAATGCAGAAAATACGACTTATCAGCCAGCTTTGTGATTATACTAATTAATTCTTGTACCGTAATTCTGCCATTGAATTAGGTGGTGAATTTTCGCAATGTCTCACCTGGCTATTTGTTACCACCCCCATATCTAGTCCTGCTGTAGTAATATCAATGCGTCATTGTAGTGTTCAGGTTTTGAGGGTAGTATATCTGGTAACAATAACCCTGTCCGATCGTCAAAGGCATTATTTGGTAGCTAGGTAAATTTATTTTCTAAATTAATTTACATTTTTAAAATTATTTTCTAAATATTTGCTTTATTTAAGGGAAGTTGCTCAAGTTTATTACTAAAATGAGGCACATTAAAATATGATCTTTTTTATTTAAAAAAAAAGAGTCATATTTTTTTGAAAATTTCATCGACCTACCTATGTAACTATCGGATTGGACAGGGTTTTTGTAGACATTGTATTGCATATTTTTTTATATCATAAGATAGCAAACATGCAGATGGATCCCCTGCTGGAAAGAGCCAACCATCGCCTGTAGACACCAAAGATGTTATTGGAGCGTTGCTATCTTGTGGCGAGGTCCAATGCCACATACATAAGTTGATCGGCTACCTTACCCTTCAAACCGTAACTGTACCAGACCCGGTCGAGCCGATACAGAACTCTATCACCTAATTGTCACGATGGTAGCGATGCGGATAGCCTCTCGTCGCCTTTTACGACCTGCCTGGCAGAACTGCAGTTGGCCTATTCTTTAAAGGAGCCCGGGACAAACATGGGGAAAAATAGCCATATGTGTATATAATCCTACTATTTTAACTTTTAAAACACCAAATTTAAACTGTAAAACTGGCTCATGTTTTATCTTATACATTACATACAAAACTTAAAACACACCTACATTTTGTAACAAAAATTATAATGAAACAATGTTTTATGTGGGTGTTTTAGTGTAAAATGTAGGGAAAAATGTGCGTAGGAAAACTGGCTTAAGTTACATAAGGATAATCAAGTTCTGTGACATCAAAATAATGCTGATTTAGCTACAAAGTGGTTAAGGTCACATTACTAATACCATCATTAATTGGACGTAGTTAAACGAGAAAGATCCAATCCACAATATAGTAAAAATGAGTTAAGAGCACCAAACTGATTCTAAACATCAATACAATTATGGCCAGTTAAAAAACATCTAGGCAAAAATAGCTCTCTATTACTTTATTCAACATCAGAACTAGTCCCCATGTATGGCACGTTAAAAAATTAAAAAATATCCAACTTCAAACTTCAGTAACTATTTCTAAACTAATTTTGTGTGGATTGGATCCTTTTTGTGTAACTACGTCCAAATTTTGTGCTGTGTTTTAATCCAAAAATATTGTTGCAATATCAAGATATCAATATAGCTAGGTCAGCCCAATGGCCTCAACCTTTTAATGCATTAAAATCGGCGCAGCGATGACATCATTTATAACAGACAAATTGAATAAGTTACTATAACACCATTCTAGGTTTCCTGATGACATCATGATTCATGTCACCCAAGGTCTTCGAACAATTGATTCAATTGATCGTTTTTATTCCTAACCTTGTTATTATTTTGGTTATATTGGTTAACAGGCTGAAGGAATATATCTCTTCATGGAGACGAATGTAAACATTAAATGAACACAATTCGTTTTGATATATCATCGGAGCCAAATTCGTGTTTTTTCATATCATATAGACGACTATCGCTTTTAGATACCAAAGATGTTAATAGTACCTAGCTCGATGGTAAGGCAATCTTCTAAATGTGGCATTTCATCCTGCTATATCAATATGTAGCAGGATGTCTAAATGTGGTATTTCATCCTGCTATATCGATATGTAGCAGGATGTAAGCCACATGCAGAAGATTATTGGCTACCTTAGTTTTCACACCAAACGCGAATTTCAAGTAATGAAGGAATAGGTAAGGCAGTAGCACTATAAAAACAGATTGATGCTTTTCAAAAGGGACGCATATCAACATAGGAAAAAAAGCAATACTTTTAACAAAAATATTAATTGAGGACAAGCCGTGATAGTTATTTTTCTTTATTTTTCACTTGTGGATTTATGAAGTATATTGCAAACAATGTAACTATGGATTGTTTCTTAGTAACACATTTAAGTTGTTAATTATGTTGGGTTCCAATCTGAGGCTATGCAAAATACCCTCAGTAGCATCACAGAATCTTCGGTATCGTCAGAACAACAGACGGCGGTCTTAAAAATATTAAATAATAGTCACGAGCTCAGCTACAGCTAACTTGTACATATATTACCTACTTATACTATTATACTATGTGTTTGAATTTATAAAAAAATCATAATAGTAATTTAAAAATCTAAACTGACTTCAAATATCAACTGTATTCCTCTCAAAAACTACTGGACCAGTTTTAATGGAAATTGTTGAAATATACCTGATTTAAATCAAAAAGAATCATCTCGATACGGCTTTTAGTTCCAGGGAAATTCATGGACAAACATACATACATTTACGAGAAGTACACGTGTTTGGATGCCTAAATAGATAATCGTAATCAAATATTCTCCAATCCCAAATTAATAGCGTAAAGGACATAAACCACGTTGTATAGACCTTTGGGCTAAATACGGACAGTAAAACCAGGAATTGGTTTTAGTTATTTTAGGTAGCTTGAACTATTGCGATAATATTTGTATACATATTTTTGTGTACAACATTACACTTTTTTTATTACTATTTATTAGAATATTGAACTTTATACACATAAATCACTTTGTAAGTAACATTTTTTAAACGTTGATAGTAACATACCCATCTCTATTATAATAGATGACAATTAACACAAGTACTTAAGTATTAAAATAATTTCTTCCTTGAATAATGTTAGATTCACAATTGATGCAATACACTGATTTGTGTAAAATCGTATCCATTTAAGTAGTCATTAGTTTTCGTAAGTCACAACGGGTGCAGTGTCTCGGGCATACGGGACTCGTCAAAAAAAGGCATTATGAAAAATCACCAGGAAAATCTAGTAATAAAAAGGACACCGAAAACAGTAAAAACATTCACAAGCGTATGTATCTAAGTGAAAATATAATAATTTAAAAATTGACATTTGATAGCCGTCAACAATTAAAAATGTTGTCATTGTAAGAAAAATCAAACTCGATTCCAGTAATCGAGAAAAAATATTTTATAATAGTTACATACTTCATGTTAATATTTAAGTAATATATAATAAGTAACGGTATAAAAGACGTTTATTTAATGATAACTATTATAATTGCAGTGTTTCAGTATTTATGTTATACTAATTTCGAATGAATGTTTTCTTAATTAAGCAATATGTTTTTTTTTTCAAATGTTACATACTGCATATTATAGGTAAAATGGTATGTGCTGTCTATACATTTTAATCCAGTTTCTACTTACAGGTTCCAGGTACTTTTATTTATTTTTTATTAATAAAAGATTAATTTACTTGCTTTAAAATTAATATTTTACTTATTTGTATGTAACAGCTACTAGCTATTGTTAGATACTAGTAAATAAGTAACATACTAATTTACTTGTAGTTGACAGCAGCTAGAAGCATTACGTAGAAAATAACTTTTTTGCGTTATTGCAGAAACGTTTAATACGTTGCAACCGGTAAATGTCGTTCAAATTCAGAAATACCTCTCCAACAAACGAATATTATAAAAATCTTGATTAGAAATAATATTAACAGTACAGTCTAAGTGGTTAGTGGTAAGTGGTGGCAGTCTAATATTAGTTAAAACCTAAGAAACAGGACAAAATTATAAGACGTCATGAAAATCGATTTCTGATTGATAAATCGATTTTGATTTATGAACTAAAAGTTTGGCTAGCAACATTGGCAAATAGAATGGTAGTCTATACTCATTACCATTTTGATGAATATCAGTTTATGTCCTTTAAAATAATGATTTTTAATATAACATGTGGTCACTCCATATTTAAGACAATATTTACAAAAAAATATATAACAATTTTTGGCAAATATTACTTTTTCATAGAGTGCTGTTCACTAAATAGCCCATAATGGCTTTACTCCTTTACCGGCAACCTTACCCTTCAAACCGGAACACAACAGTGGTAAGCACTGACGCTGTTGCGGCAGGAACAAGTAAGGCAGTGGTACCAGATCCGGGCAAGACAGTGTAGAACTCTACCACAAGATTCCTATGTCAAGACCGTCAGCTCTTTCCCAAAAAAAAGGAGGAGGTTACCAATTCAACTGTGTTTTATGTTTATTACCTCAGAACTTCGTCATCTATACTAATATTATAAAATTGTAGAGTTTGTTTGTTTGGTTGTACGCGCTAAACTCGAAAACTGCTAAACTGATTTGAATAATTCTTTTTAAGTTGGACAGCCTGTTTATCGAGAAAGGTTATATAACATATAACCTTTCTCGATAGGCTATATAACATCATGCTACGACCAGTAAGAGCGGAGTAAACGAAATCCTCGCGGACAAATTCGCGGGCAACAGCAGCTAGTTTATGAACATGAAAAATAGTAAATATTAAATTTAAAGTAACGCCTAAATCAATAAAATAAAAAAGATTCATATAATCGCAATGTTACCATGATATCGGATACCATACTGATTCATGCGTAAAACTTACAACATCCCTGTTGCGTCAAGGGTTGAAAAAGAATGCCGATACACGTAATTTATGACGGTGCGACACTGTTCCGCGGGGTGATCACGTAACTCGCAATGCGAAATTATCGTGATTGTTTAGTTATTGCAAGACACATAACAGCCTTGTACATTAGTGGTAGTCGTTGCCGCTTGACCGCAAAAAGTGCATTTAGTGACCAGCAAGTAATTGGCGACGTTTTTGATGATTTTTTCATTACGTTTTTAAAGTCATCGCTGATCGCTGGCGAATTGCAAACGTTAGATGATACGCCTACCGAAATGTCTGGCGTGGTTCTAATGTTGGTCAAATTCCTACCGAGTATACGCTACTGGGTGGCCGACTTGTGATATATTTTTAACATCTGTGCGTTACGTTTGTGATTGTAAAGAAAAATACGTCATGCTAAGAGACAACTATATGTTTTCTCCATATAGTTCTCTCTTCAATCAACTGAGGTTCTCAATTTTTTTTTATATCATAAGATAACAAGCATATGGGTGTCCTGATGGAAAGAGTCAACCATCGCCTATAGACACCAAAGATGTTAATGGTGCGTTGCTATCTTGTGGCGAGGTCTAATGCCACATGCATAAGTCTACCGGCTACCTTACCCTCCAAACCGGAACACGACAGTGACAAGCACTGACGCTATTGCAGCAGGAAAAATTCAATTCAATTCAGTTCTCAATTCTGCCGTATGTTTTAATGTAATTACCTCAGAACTCGGTCATTTATGGACCGATTTCGAAAATTCTCTTTTTATTCGAGGGTAATCACAGAATACTTAAAGACTAACAGAAGTCAATGTTACATACAAGTAATATTCGAGCATAGCACACATAGACACCTCTCACGAACGTGATATCTCGGACTGGTGCGGAATAAACTGTCCCTAACCATTCCGAGATATCGCGTCCGTGAGAGGTGTCTATGTGTGCGTTGCTCGAATATCACATGTATGTAGATTGACTACTGTTAGTCTTCAGTATACTATGGTATAATCCCCGTGTGGTCTCATTTTAATTTGGTGAAGATCTGATGCAGGGTTTCGAAGATATTGAAAATGGAAGAATGGTTGCTGCAGTATTTTTTTCGAAGGGCAATGGGCCCACTTCTCGTTCCAACCACTGTAACTTTTGTAAACCAGAATCAACGCGGCAACTGTCCTGATAACCTCCGAGTTCCGAGCTCAGGATACTCTGGGGAAAAGTTAAGCTGTCTTGGATCCGCAACGAAATTAATTGCAGATTTTTCTTACTTCCTCCATATTTGTTATTGTTTTGATACAATCATGCCGGTTGCAAAGACTCTTGACACCAACTTCGGACAGTATGTACCCAATCAATCTGATCTTGGCACGTCAGTCTTGGACTTCCCCGGTACCTACAACTTTCCACATTCGAATTGTATATATTTGTTTTCAATCTTTTATCTACCATTCTTTCGACATGTCCGAACCTACGGAGTATGCCCTTTCTCATTTTTACACCTACATTTTCTTTCAGGCCCATCCTCTCACTCATCACTTCCATATTACGAATCCGGTCCGCTAGTGTTACGCCACATATTTTCCGCAGCGATCTCATCGACGCCGTTGATTCTCTTAGCGTTGTTATACTCATATCTTTTTTTATAGTATAAGATAGCAAACAAGCAGATGGGTCTCCTGATGGTAAGAGTGAACTATCGCCTATAGACACCAAAGATGTTAATGGTGCGTTGCTATCTTGTGGCGAGGTCTAATGCCACATGCATAAGTTTACCGGCTACCTTATTCTCCAAACCGGAACACGACAGTAACAAGCACTGACGCTATTGCGGCAAGAATAGGCAAGGCGGTGGTACCAGACCCGGGCGAGACAATGCAGAACTCTATCACCTAGTAGCCACGATGGTAGTGACTCGCATAGCCAATCGGTCGACTTTTACGACCTTCCTGGCAGAACGGCAGTTGGTCTATTCTTCAAAGGAGCCCGGAACCAACACGGGGAAATATATCTCACTTACATATAATAAGCGTTGGAATAAGCACACATTATATTATAGAACAGCAAATATTTGGGATAAAAAAATAGTAGTCGCCAATTTGTATGTAAAATGGATTAGGTATATCCCTGTATCACAATGAAAACATTATCATTGTCAAACTCATTCACAGTTTATCCGTTATCTCTGTTATCAGCGACATGTTTACCCTTGAGTAATTTCTCAACAGTGCAAGCATTAGTCATTTGACTTTAATTAGTAACACTTTTAATATTTAGTATAATACAGTAAAATCTATTTATAACGACATCGAAGGGACTACTCATATTTAGTCGTGAAAACCGATAGTCGTAACAACCGATATTGTTTTCAAGACACGAAGTTCTATTTTTTTATGAAGTGGTATTTATTATTGAATGTGCATTGTGTAAGTACATAATTTGTTCCCTTTTTCTTTCACAAATAACTCCACAAAATGTTTTGCATCTTGTGCACAGATAAGTAACAATAAACAAACTTAACTGAAGAGATATGAAAAAGCGGTCTTTGATTCTACTGCATACACGTGTTTTGTTTCTAAGAGTTTCAAAAGACCCTACAAACGATGACTTGTTTACTCTCCAGACAAATTGGTTAAATGTAGTCGTTTAATCAGATATGTTGTATGAGCAATATCGTTAAAAGCAATGTTTTTGATAAGGCGGTCACATTCAGCCGGGGCCTTTGTTCTGGGTCAGTATAACCGGTATGTTGTTCTAAACGATGTCACCATAAACGGTTTTGACTGTATTTACTTTTAATATTTAGTACTAATCAAAATGAAAACGGGGCTTTAAGTACCGTTTTCACTTTGTGTAGTGCGAGTGCTAGTGTTTAATGCAGGTGCTTAGTATTAAGCAAAAAATACGTGAAGACAGCCGTTGATCAGTGCGAGTGATTAGTATTCAGCATAGTAAAAGTGAATAGACGCTGATTACTAATCAAAGTGAAAACGGGACTTTAATGTTAATGTAGGTATTACTACAACAAACTTTTTCGCCAGTATTCTTATGTCAGCCAAAAATAACCTGCAACCTTTCTGTCTACCTCTAGATGTTATTATTGCAGTCTTTTTAATTTTCTATAATAAAATTTGAATGCTATTTATACCTGTATTTCGTAAATGTTCAAAAAAATTTAAGATGCTTTGTAGGCACTAAAAATACACGTGATATGGGGGGGGGGGGGGGGGTGTAGTCTTAAACATCACCATATATCACCAAGGGGGAGCGGGGGTTTAAAAATGCCAAAAAAACATCACGTGATGAATTTTAATTCTCCAAACCGGAATACGACAGTCAGAAACCTTAACGCTCTTATGATATAAAAAAGGTACGTGAATAAATTGTTACATATAATTTCATCTCAATTTTTTTATCACCGAGTTTAACCCCCCTGACCCAGAGTCGCGTGACTGACGCATCGCTATTTCGGATACGTGCCTACAAGGCAAAGACAAATACACAATAGATTGTACATACACAAATATTGATGCAAATTGATGTTTTTGAATCAGCATTAAATATTTTGTTCAACATCCTTGAGTTACTGACTGCTGTGTTTGGTGACACGTTACAGTTCACATTTTAGTTTTTTTTTAATAGTTAAGATAAACAGACAGATTTCAAAAATCTAAACTTTTTTAAATTTTTTTTAATAGTTGTTTATTTTTCTTTTTTTTATCATATGTCAAGATAGCAAACAAGGAGATGGCTTTTCCGATGGAATGAGAAAACAATCGCCTATACACGCTTAAGATGTTATTGGTGCGTTGCTGTCCTTGGGGCAAAGTCTTAATGCCAGATGCATAAGTTTACAGGCTACCTTACCCTCCAAATCGGACCATGGAAGTGATAAGCACTGATGCTATTGGGGCAGGAATAGGTAAGGTAAGGCCGGCTACCTTACCCTCCAAATCAGAACACGACAGTGACAAGGACTGACGCTATTGCGGCAGGAATAGGTAAGGTGGTGGTACCAGACTCGGTCGAGACAATGTAGAACTCTATCACCTAGGAGCCACGATGGTAGTGACTCGCATAGCCAGTCGTTCGCCTCTTACGAACTGCCTGGCAGAACGGCAGAAGGTCGATTTTTCAAAGAGAGCCCGGACCAACCCGGGGGAAAGTTTCTGCATCGACTTAATTTTTCGGCCTTTGATATGTTAATGCTTCGTCTATTTATCAAATTTTCTATTCGTCTATTTATCGTTGGAAATTGGCTACTCCACTGAAAACCAAATGATCAATTTTTACTTCCCAAATATAATTGTTTTTAAATATATACTCATACAAATCATGTCGCCAATAGTCTTCCGACGTAGACATAGAGAGCTGAGTGTTATAAAATATCACAGACCAGGCAAACTTGTCTTACTTCCAACATGTTCATAACCTCTGCATATACACACCGGTTCCGGAAATACATGCTTTCGGACATTACCACTCTTAAAGAGCATCTGACCATTTCGGTCATAGCTTGTCCATTTCTGATCACCCTGGATAAGCTCAATGAACATGAATACATTATCCATGTTCACATTGTAGGTATGTTTGTTTTGCTGAACTTATTTATTTGCAGGATTAAAACATGTATTTTTATAAATAAAAACATAATAAAGATGTAACAAGGTTTGTACATAATCTCACATTGATAAAAAGAAACTTTTTGTGTAAATCGGGTTCAGATCTTAGGTTTAGATTAATTAGATTAGAAACTCAGTCCGATGCTTGATGATACTCTGTTGAATAATAAATTATTACCCCATGGGTAATATTTTATCAATTATCAGCTATGCATTATTCAAAAGGAGAATGATGAGGGTCCATACAAATTTGGCCTAAAACGCAATACATGATGATAGCCGCTTACCGTGTTAAATACATTATTAATTTCTTCTGCAATGTAAATCGTATCACGGACACTTTTTATAATACTAAAATTCAGGAAGCTCCTTCAAAGATTATTATTACTTGAATTTACAATTATTACATTTCATTTTAAGCCACTCACAGCGCAATATATCGTCATCATAAGTATAATTCATTTTTGTATCACTCACCATGAAGATTATTTGATTTTAACCACTTAAAAGTTAAAAAACAATAAACTTTTGTTTACATCAAATTATTGGAACGAACTTCCTTATCGCGCGTTGTGAAAGGGGGCTAGACGGAAAAAATTCTTACGGAAAGTTGTCACGACACTTTTTGCTATAGTAAGCTATTGTAAGCTGTGCGGCGTGCGCATGTTTCTCTGTCTGTCTCTCTCTCTCTCTCTCTCTCTCTCTCTCTCTCTCTCTCTCTCTCTCTCTCTCTCTCTCTCTCTCTTATAGAAAGAAAGCCAGATATTTTCATTTCTATTTCGCATTGAACAGTGTGGTGTCGCGAGGATTATTTTTGTTGAGTGTATATAGGTTTTTTGTATCAAAAGGAACTTCGTTCCATCCGGGTGTCCCTTGACACCTCTCAAGTTTTTATTACTTGTTCACTGGTACATTCAATTAACAGATTCACGTATACACGAAACTCGATGTGAATCGATTAGGTATTGTGGGCACCCGTCTACAGTATATAGAAGTCTTTGTTTACATCCTACGTAAAAATTTACGGTATTTGTGTGCGTGAGCCGTAAATTTGTAAATATTCTGATTTTATTTGAGTTATAAATGGCAATGACATATTCTTTGATCGTTGGCGCTCGTAGGTACAATAGCTCGTAAAGCTCCGTGCACACATAGACAATAATTATATTAATTTAAAGCCTTAAGATATCTTACAGTGTGAAAACTATAATCGTCGTTGGTACAAAGCCCTCATTTGCAATCCATACAATGGTATAACTTTTGATGCTTACCACTCGAGCAAACTACATAAGTAACGATTATCATTAATTTGAAATTTTTAATTTTTAGGTGTTTTTGTAAATTACATTAACATATTCATTGCTTGTTGGCGCTTGTAGACAGGTAGCTAGTAAAGCATATTAAGAGCTCGTAAAGCTGCGTGCATACTGAAAAGGCAATGCTTATTAATTTTCGGTCTATACCACGTATATCATATAATTTGCAACGCCGGCCCTGGGGTAGATTGTGACGAGCGGTCGCTCTGTGTGCGCAAGAGGGCACTAAATAACTAAAATGTAAAAATTAATTTAGAGCGAAATATAAAATTCTGATAACGCCTTTAAGCGTTAGGCTTCGTGCGACTGAGTACACTTACATCGTTCCTATTTACACGGTGAAAATTTAAAAAATGTTCGCTGAACTACCATTTTGCTATGCTCCTAATTTGAAATGTTGTTCTAATTTCCCATTCAGGCTATGGTATATTTTTTCCTATTCTTAACACTCGTGCAAACTTTATAAGCTATTGATTATAAAGTCTATTGGTTCAAACCAAACTATATAAATAATTTTAAATGACTACTTTTATTATGGTTAAATTCATTACAAAAGTATTGAAAAAGTTTGGTGCAGGACGTAAGTTTGTCCTTAGATTGTTTGTTTTGCAAATCGCAATGACATAATAGCTATTTAGGTAAAATAGCTTGTAAAGCTGTGTGCACACTTCATAGGCAATAATTATTAATTCCCAAAATTACGATATTATCCATACCACAACCTATAAACTTGCAGTCTGCCAACGGACACGTCTAGACAGGGCAATCGTGAGGAGTTTGCGGAGGAGGAGACAGCCTAAGCTGCCATACATTCGTTTGGGACACGTCAGGCAGGGCTAAGTTCAAACGCGATGTCCCACTGTTCTTTTTTACATTGTGTCAATACTATCAGAAATCAGAAGTACTTTGTTCAATAAAACTTTATACAAGTTATTTTGACACGTCAACATATTTTTTAAAAACTACTACCGGATCGGAAACGCGGCCACACATAGTCATAGGCATAAATCAAGACAGCCCTTTGCCATTGTTTTTGTACATTCTTTAATTATACGCAATGTTTATTAATTTGTAAATATAAGATATTTATGTTGTAAATAGAAATGATAAATTCATTAATCGTTGGCGCTTGTAGGCTATCTAGCTAAGCATAATCGTTTATACAGCTGTGTGCACACTGTACAGACAATTATTAATTTCGAACTCTATGACTATAGCAATTGTTATAAATCAAAGTGAACCGTGTTAACAGTTCAGGCGATCAGGCTACAGACTCATTTGAACATCGTTCAATGTAGCAATTAAATTTAACATTTTTTGTTCAGCAAGTCAAGTTCAAGCTAGCATGTACTAGAAAAATTGTTGCTGATCGAAAGAATCGACCGATTTTGAGTTTCTATTTTGTTGCTTGTTCTTTAGGCTCATTTGAATATTGTTCAAAGTAGCAACTAAATATCTTTACCATTCTTTGTTCAGTAAGTCATGTTAAAGCTGGCATGTACTAGAAAAATTGTTGCTGATCCAAAGAATCGGCCGATTTTAGTTTCTATTTTGTTGCTTGTTCTGTAGGCTCATTTGAATATTGTTCAAAGTAGCAACTAAATTTCTTTACCATTCTTTTTTCAGTAGTTAAGTCATGTTCAAGCTAGCATGTACTAGAAAAATTGTTGCTGAACAAAAGAATCGGCCGATTTTTAGTTTCTATTTTGTTGCTTATTCTTGAGGCTCATTTGAATATAGTTCAATATAGCAACTAAATTTCTTTAGCATTTTTGTTCAGAAACTCGTGTTCAAGCTAGCATGTACTAGAATAATTGTTGCTGATCGAAAGAATCGTCCGGTTTTTAGTTTCCGTTTCGTTCCTTATTCTTTGGGCTCATTTGAATATTGTTCAATGTAGCAATGAAATTTCTTCAGAATTTTTTATTCATCAAATCATGTTCAAGCTAGCAAGAATTCAAGAAATAGTTTCTGATTGAAAAAATCGGCCGATTTTTAATTTCTATATTCTTGCTGACTTTTCTGGTTCATTTGAACATTGTTCAATGTAGCATCTACATCTTCTCTCCATTTTTTGTTTATAAAGTCGAGTTCAAGCTAGCATGTGCTAAGAAAATCATTGTTAATAACAAAAATTAGTCCGCTCTTTTTTTTTATAATTTTCGGTAGTACTTATTTGCAGCAACAAATATTTCAACAATTGACTTGATATTTAATGATTTATTAAAAGTTTTGTAGATTTATATGATTTTAGCAGTAATTGCGATTATTTGCGAACGGCTCAAGGAACAAAATCGCGGTTTTAGCAATTAATAGCGAATAAAAAAAGCTACACATTTTGCAAAATTATTGCATTTTGCTGATTTGGCGCTGCTACCTTGATAGACCTACTACCATTGTGACTATTAGGTAGTAGAGTTTTGCAACGTCTCGCCCGGGTATATGATACAACCGCCTTAGCTTTTCCTGCCGCAAAAGCGTCAATGCTTGTCACTGTCGTGTTCTGACTTCTGGTTTGGAAGGTAAGGTAACCAGTAGACTTATGCATATTTGCCATTCCGCCACACTGATAGCAATGCACCGTTATCGTCTTTGGTGTCTATCGACGATGGTTTCTCTTACCAATAGGTATCTGATTATTTGCTATCTAACGATACTAGCTGTTTCTCGCAACTTCGTTCGAGTGACCCAAAAATATTACTTATTTATGTCTATTCGGGTAAAAAGTTAGCCTATAGCCTTCCTCGTAAATGTGGCCATCATACACCAAAAAAATTTTTAAATCTGACTGGTAAATCTTTGGTATAGCGCATCTTTGGTATACCTATCATAATAATCTATGGTACAGCGCGTTCAACCAAAAAAACAAACTCTTCAGCTTTATAATATTAATTAAAATATTAAAGTCGCCTCTGTGGTCTAGTGGTCCAGCGTTGGCGTTGACCACATGAGGTCCCGGGTTCGATTCCCGGGTCGGGCACATTAAAAAAAAAGTGTTTTTTCAGTTTTCTGAGAAACATAAACTTGCCCGGGATTGGAAAGTGCCCGGTTGGCGATAGGCTTGCCACCTATCACATTTGTGGGACCAAGTATCTTCGGCTAATCGTGGGTGCACTTGTTGTACCTCTGCCTACCCCTTCGGGGATATGGGCGTGAAGATACTTTAAAATATTAAATATAGATCGAATATAATTCGACCTATTCAGCAGCTTTCTAGTTGCCACATTCAAAAACTATTACGGCATGTGTATGAATCATGAATTACTATTATGACATGGTTGATCTTTAAAATAAAATCTCGAGTATTTTTATAAGAGTTCGTAATGTTTCAAGTGGCTCATAATTTAGTCGATTTAGAAGATTTATGGTCAGTGCATTTGGTAAGATGCCAGGTAAATGCGCTGGGTGAATTTGTAGCGCTGACATGTTTATTGGAGTTTTTCGCGGGGATTTCTACTTACAAATGAATAATACATACAAAAAATAACGCTGCATTATAACATTTTTGATGAATGAACTACATATATGAATAAAAATGTTATATGTGTGCTAAATTTCATCTAAATCTGTCCAGCCGTTTTTGCGTGATTGAGTCATAAACATCCTAATATACAAATTTTCACATCACTACATAGTATAAAACAAAATCGCTTTCTGCTGTCTGTCCCTATGTCCCTATGTACGCTTAGATCTTTAAAACTGCGCAACGGATTTTGATGCAGTTTTTTAATAGATAGTGATTCAAGATGAAGGTGTATATGTATAATAACATCCATTATATAGTAGAGAAGTACTGTTATAAATATATTTAGCAAAACAACTTGTAAATAAATAATTAATAGAGCTCCAGTAGGAAGTTATTAAGACTTATTTTAATAAATAAATAATTAAACTTAGCAGAATATTAATAATTCAAGTGATAAATAAATGAAAAATGATCTGTAGCAGAATATAAATTGGGTAAATATAAATTTGAATTAATGTATTATTTAAACAAAAATGGATATTGCTTTAATTTATGCGCAATTAGAAAGATATTTTATCATAGAATAAAAACAATGGTTAATTAACTAATTTTTTTCAAGGTGGTTGAAAAATCGACAAAAAAATTTTTTTCACAGAGGTTTTCTTCGTTCAAGTGTCTAGATTACACTATAATTTATTCAATTTTTTAAATTTTTATTTAGTATTTAAAAAAATATATTTTAGGTGATATATCGGCTTAAGAGGCGGCGCGCCTATGCCATAACGCCCTTATTTCCAGCGTTAAAAAAAAATATAAATAATATAGATAGAGTTCCGGGAGTTAGGACCTTTTATTGGAAATTTTCTCCTCTTTCAGGATCTTTTTTCAAAATTCGTTAAATATTATTATTTTAAAAGTTTTTAACGAAAAACTAAATACCTTTTTTTTAAATCTTATTTTGTTAATAACAATTGCAATTTTTTATGTGCTAATATACCCTTAAAAAAACATTTTTCTAGACGTCATTCCGAATCGAATGAGCTATGGCACATATTTTTAGGAGCTTTATTTCTATTTAACACGTTTTTGAACTTGTTGACTAGACTAAAAGGCATTACTGAAAAAAAAATTACAATGACTTTATTACAGAAAATAAATAAGATATATATTTTTTTAATATTCGTATTTTTACATATATCTTCCTAGAGTTAAGCAAATATTTTAAAAATTACAACACCTTGTCGCTGTTTGTTTCATTGTTTCGCTTTGGCGGCTTTCGCACAAACACCACGCGAAGGCGCGCTATTTGTTTTTCGGCTTTTTACAAAGGAACTTTAAACGCGCCTCACACGCGCCACATGTCCTTCGGTAGCATCCGACTTGCACGGCATTCTTAGAATTTAATTATTTGTAGGTGTTGTCATACTTAATGTATGAAAATACCATTTAAGATTACGAAAGTTATTGGGATATTGTTTTTTTTTTCTCAAGCCACCCGCCTCTATGTAAAAGTCTTATCTGTACTTGATGTAGAGCCTCAACAGTACGTGAGGTTCCTCCCATATGTTAATCTGACGCGCTCGAGTAAATGCAAAAATCTCCTCTTGGGCTCCCGAAGAAAATGTGCGTAATCACATATCAGATAGTGAAATAGAAGCAATTTCGATTATTATTTTGAGTATATAAAGTGCACAAGAAACGCCAACTAAAATAGTTTTCCCTAATTGTGGTACTACTAGGCGTGGACAATTTCACGAGTAGCATGTGAAATTTCATATAAAATTCATTTTCAAAACTACTGAACCGATTTCAATGAAAGTTTGTAGATATCTACTGTTTGATTCAACTTAAAAAGAAAGAATAGCTTTTATCTCTATAAACCTCTCCCCTCCAAAATATTAAATACAAGTAATTTGTATGGCAAAACAACATTTGCCGGGTCAAATAGTAAATTACAATTTACACTTATGATTGAAAATAATAACCAATGAAATTTCACATGTGAAATTATTGTGATTTTTTGTTTCATTTCATCGAATAAAAAGGATTTAAAAGTAGTTAGTTCAATTCCATGCTTAAGTAGTTCGTGTAGTAGTAGCAAAATTATTTTTTTAATTGTGGAAGAGCCTGCTATTTCTGCTATATATGCTTAATGATTACGCTCAATTGTTTCCTAAAACCTTTTATAATCACCAACAATGTAGGTGTTTTATTTACAGTGTAACATTTGTGTAAGTTTTTAAAAGCCAATTCTTAAAATAATAATGCCTGACATTTAAAGCACCTTCATTTTACGTCTATTTTCATTTTTGTTTTGTTCAAATGAAGCGATATTTAAAATATTGATTCGCCAATTTGTGGGACATGGAAATTTATGATGTCCATTTTTATATCATAGGATAGACAATAAATTGATGGCTCTCCTGATGCAAACAGAAAATCATCGGCGAAAGATATTTAATTTATATCATAAAGATGGCTATTCTGAAAAAAAGAGATAACCATTACTCATAGACACAAAATATGTTAATAGATCGTTATATCCGTGTGGCGCTTTGAAAAAAGTTATATATTTATTCACAAATCGTAATTAAAAATGAAATGAATTAATTATTAATGAAATTTTATGATTTTACATTTCTATTTTCAGTTCAGTACGGTCTTCTTAAATATCAAAGTTTCACCATTGTTCTTTAATACTTTATGTCTAATACCTTGTCTCTACTTTGTGTCAAATACGTTTTACTTTATATCTAAAATATTTTATTCAATACTTTGTGTAAAATAAAGGAATTGTGTTAAATTTTTGGCGACTTAAATACAGGAAGTAGTTTTCAATTCGCCAGAATCTTTTTTTTTGTGTATATTTTCCGATTACTCAAAGACGCTTGGACCGATTTGGTCACTTTTTGACGTGGAAATTTCTTTAGGCGCGCGATTTCTTGAGAGCAAAAAACCATTGATCTCGTGACATGTGATATAAACGACACCTCTGTGTGAAGTATGTATACCTAAATTGTGTATGTACGTACATATATACTGTGACAAAAAAGCTGCTAGCAGGAAAGGTAAGGGGAAGTAGCAGGAAGGTAGCGGCAATTTAGTG
This sequence comes from Apodemia mormo, assembly GCA_036924255.1. Taxonomy (NCBI): domain Eukaryota; kingdom Metazoa; phylum Arthropoda; class Insecta; order Lepidoptera; family Riodinidae; genus Apodemia; species Apodemia mormo. The sequence goes on from JAUPFN010000025.1 coordinate 21,435,865, forward strand.
ACTAGGTAGAGAAAAAAGGGGAGATATTGGGAAGGTAGAAGGAAGCTAGGAGGAAAGTAGAGCAAGGTAGAATTAAGGTAGATGGAAGTAAAGGCAAATCAGCGGAAAAGATGTCCCAATCGAAATAAATACAATGGTGAATTGTTCAAGTTTTCTTTCTGTCGGCACTTCTGAATTTCCACTGTTTTTTTTAATGTTAGGTAGGGTATATTTCCTATTTAGTCCCATATAAATTTGGTAAAGATCTGTAGGGCTACTCTTGAAAAACGATTTCAATTTTAAATAAATATTTAATGAATTTTGAAGTATTTCGTACTCTGGACAACTATATTCAATTATTGGATTAGGCGACAGCGCCACACGGATTTCGATTTTTTTTGGAACTACTCATTATTGCTTTTATTCGTTATTTTATTTAAAACTGTACTTAAAATTTCCACTTGTAACACTAGCTTGACGTGTAACAATGACATCTATTTCCAGTAATTAGGTCGTTACTATACTGAATCAATGTGGGTAATATTGGTTTCAAAAGTACCGTTTTTGACGATATTCGAAACTTATTGTTTTTATCAATATTGGTTTAAGATTTATATTGTTTTCAAGAGTAGGTCTGCTAATCAAGAGTTGCAGGACATCGAAATTCAGTTGTTGCAGTTTTACTACGCCTAATTTATCCATATCTATACTAATATATAAAGGAAAGATTTGTTTGTTTGCTACGATTTAACTCATTAACTACTCAACCCATTTTAAAAAAATTTCATCTTTAGAATGCTACACTAGGGGTCATCCATAAATTACGTCACACGTTAAGGGGGAGGGAGGGGGGTAGATGAAGTGTGATAATGTGTGACAAGGGGTAGCGAGGGGTCCCTAAATTTTGTGACATCACATTTTTTTCAATTTTATATCTAAGTATTGCAACAATAAATTTAAAAAGCCACATGTTAAGATAAAAAATAATCGAATGAGATTATTCTTCCAATGAAATTGTAAAATATGTGACATCACACTAGGTAGGAGGGAGTCTCACATTTGTGACTAACTGTGACAAGGACGAGGGAGGGGTCAAAAAACCATGAAATTCGTGTGACGTAATTTATAGACGGCGCTCTATTGCATATTCACGCGAAAAAAGTCGCCAGTAACAATTAGTTTTAGATAAGGTCCAGGTATCCAACAAGCAAATCTACAAAATATATCAAAATGTGTCCAGAAGTTTTTCCGTGATGCGACAGCGACAGACCTCGCACAGTCGTGAATAATCCCAGACACTAGGCGCCAATAGCACACTGTTTCTGTCTTTCCATTCATTACACTCGATAAGGCACGCCTGTGTCACCACTTGATTCAATAAGGATTCGTCCTAATTCCGATTTCGTCATAAGCTGCGCTCTAAAATGACACGTTCCATATGTTTCGTTAAATAATATATTTCGACGCGATTTTTAAAGCGATCCGCCCTGGCTTTGCACGTGTATTATTATCTATTACAGGACTTCCCAACCAAGGGGGCACGCCCCCCTAGGGAGGCGTAGAGAGTAAGGGGGGCATCGTACGTAATATATAAGATTATACTTCCAAAAAAATAATTAACGAGTAGGTAAATAATGAATATAAGTGTGGCATGAAAATATTATTTTTGGCTCGGGAAGGCTTGGCGAAATAAAGGTTGGGAAAGTCTGATCTATTAGCTGGGCGACTGAGATTCGCTCGGATGATATTTTTTCATATGAACACGGATTAGGTCACTAATCTAGATCAATTTTAATAATAAAACACTATCTAAATACAAAACTTTGTCACAAGTGTTAAAGCCGATTCGGAGAAACTAAATATGTACAAATACACAAGAATTGCTCGTTTTAACTTCAAGTATGTAATACCATAGGGGTCGCTAACTTTTTGAATCGAAAGAGTCAAAAATTTCAAAGTGATTTTTTTTTATCCGCTCTCGCACTAGCTGCTGATCTACGCTTCGGTGGTTCAATGTGGCGAAATTCTCCTTTGCTTTGTGATCGACTCCGTCGATTGTATTGATTAATATAACATGTCCTTTACCATCGGCTAGGAAAGATCCTAGTAAAGGCGTAGGAAAAGGACCTAATAGTAGCGGAGCCCAAGATGCTAAATGGGTTTTTAGATTAAATTATAGAAAAAATAAAAGGTTATATAATAAAGTCTAAAGAAAAAAAAACGTTAAAAAAACTGTGACATGAAAACACTAAATCGCGTTAGATTAAGATATGGTGGATTAATTGCCAGCTAAAATTTAGAAAATCTGCCAAATCTAGTGCAGTATAAGGGAATGGGAGGGTCACAAAGTTTCAAAGAAAATGTTATTTTGACGTTCTCGAGCGCGTCTGAATTTTCCTTATTAAGAAGGCAATGTTGTAAGAATAACGAAAAACTGACTATTTCCATAAGCCGAAGTTATTGGGATTTTATTTTTTTCTGCCCTAGTTACTCCCCTCTATATAAAGGGCTTATATTTGATGGAGCGCCTCAACAGCATCCGAGGTACCTCCCCTATGTTATGCGCTTGAGTAAATGCAAAAATCCCCTTTTGGGCTCCCCAACTATAAAGTTATTGTGAGTGACATAGCAATGAGACTTGACGGATACTTTAAGGTAGCACTCAAGTACCTATATACTTGTCTATAAAAAACATTGTAGGTAACTAAAATCCAAATCCCTCTAGATTACGATTTCAAATTTCGAATCCGAAAATTTCAAATCAAAATGGCAGTTGACATTTCGATGAACCAGTTTGAAAACGTTCGGGCAGTACGATTTTTTGCGAACATAAAATTGCAAAACGTTTATGGGCACTATTACGAACCGGTCCCGATGCCATTAACTTGCGGTCACAGCATTGTGAATGAGCATCTTTTATTTATCGCTGCTCGGTACACGGGGATCATGAGTTGTATGGCTGGATTTGTATGGGAGTTACATAAAATTATAGGTCCGTTGGTCTAGCGGTTAGGCCATTACAAAATCGTGGTCTTCGAATTCCGGGTGATAAAAATATGTTATTGATTTTTTACCTATAAGTACAAATATTATAAATGCAAAAGACTGGATAGATCGATGTTTTGTTACTTAATCACGACCAAGGAAGTTGCATTCTACCCGGAATGCTTACACGCGCTTCGAAATCGTTCCGAAGAGTACCACGACATGAGTGGAGTGTGTCTCTTTCTACTAAATAAAGCGCCAATCGCCATACATAAGTGTGGCTATGCGTAGTTTGCAAATTACTACTAAGTAATTCTACTAATTTGAGAAACAGTTTTTGCATTGCATAATTAATTACGTAATAATTAAAATAAGCACATTTTAGAACTCACTATGTTAATTACAATACATTTTATGCTAATGTATCTATCGACGTGTATGAATAAAAGGAATTTAACGATTAACGAATATATAAAAATCTTCCATCCGAAAGTTTTATTTACACTGGCAATTGTAAGAAAGGGACAACATCCACTCATGTCGTTGTCTTGCTCAGAACATTTTTCCCCTCTGTTATGTAAGAAACAAATGTCAACTTTATTAGAGACGAAATAAAGTACATTTTTATTTTTCAAATATTGCTTCGTAGTAATTCCAGTTATCGTATATAAGTTCCTTGATCACGACAGAATGGCTTAATGAATCTGGAAGAAATTTGGCACAAAGATAGATAATAAATAGTCTGGAATAGGGCAGTGGCCCTTTTTTATCTTGGGAACCAGATGAAGAGGAGAATTGCACGACATAGAGCGCCTAAGAGCAAACGTCGTGTTAATATGTATTTTCCAATAGTCTTGGGTAGTTCGCGAGCGACCTAGGTGGGAAGAGCGCTCCTTTAGCTGCGAACTATGCGAACTAGTTCATTGAAAATCCCGCTCTTAGTTCTTTTTATATTTCTGTTAGCGTCCACTTTACTAGACAGTGACACTATGTAACCAACCGAGTTATTTACTTTTGCTGTGCGCGCCTTGATATTTCGATAATCGATATCGATACTAAACAACTTCAAATCCCCATGGTTGAAATTTTATCAAATCATAACAATCGTTAACTGAAGTATTGCTGGCTAATTATCAAACAGAATACTAATACCATTTATGTCTTATTTTATGGTAAGTTTAAATTAAAAATTTTCTCTTCTATTTCCATTTATTGTTGCAAATTATTGATTATTATTATTATATATCACGTTAATTATGACTAATTATTAATATAAATCATTTTATTTTTTTCGTTTTTATTTCGATAAAAGATTTTATGTGCCATAATAAAAAAGTCAACTCTAATTGTAAAAATTCATACTTTTTAAGTATTCTAATATAATTACACATTATACTAGGAACAAGCCTAGCAGTTGACTAATCAATAATATAAATTATTTTATTTTTCATTATATAAATAAAAAATCTCATATTACATAAATGGACGTGTAAAATTTTTATGTAATACTTTGTATTTTTTAAATAACAATAAACAAAACTTACAATAATCAACTATATTTATTTCTTTATTTATTGTTCTTAATAAATTATTTCAAAAAAAGAACTAATGAACTAATAGAACGAACTAGTTCATCCTTGGATTATGAACTAAATTGAGCGCTCTCTGTAGTGACCGGTTAGGCCCAAGCCTATTTTCCAAAGACTTCTAGCTCAATGTCAACTATAAACTACCGGTGGGAGGAATGCGCTGTGCCGCGCTCCTGGCTGCATGGGTAACCACCATCTTGCTTATTTCTTCCGTATAACTGCTCTACAGTGTTTCAGAGAGAAAGCAAGACAGGCAGTGTAATTACTGACACCGATACTTTATACCTAATGTCTCACGATAGGCAACACATAAACGAGTTACCTGGGCCAGTTCCAGGTAAACTAATTTATATTCATTGGCGACGTCGACCACTTACCACCAGGTGGCACGTCTGCCAGTTTGCCTATCCAACTAACATAAAAAAATAACCTCAGTGTCGTCGACAGACAACGTTTTTTTTCAGGTGTAGGATGTAAAGGCATCCTAACAAATCTACTTTTATTCATGTAAGAAGTCGGATCGGAGCTCAAGTTCTAAATCAATTACTCATTTACATAACGATTAGTAATTAAAACAATATGCCGCGGCAGTTTGTCAACGGCGGCGGTACATGTCATGCATGTTATAGAATGACGACATTTTACATTCGGCGTAAGGCATTTTCTAAAATGTATTTATCTTTGCAATCCGACGACGCCATTTGTATAAGGACAAGAGGCCTAGACTAAGCTTCACGAGCCAGCTAGTTACTGAAATATTATAGCGGGATTGACAAATTGGCAATGCCGTCTGTACATTTACTGTTAATCGTTAACCATAAAATATAGGAAACGTCTTTTATCTGTGACAGCATGAATATAATTGATCTAGTCTGAACTCTATAAGGGGTTATGGAAACCCGTATCGGGTCCCGTTATTGTGCTGGCGGCTGCTTGAATACTATGCCTTCTTGTATCCCGTGTACGGAATGCGGGAATTGAAATCGTCGTCCGTTTATATGGCTATTACGTTAGCCATTTTGTTTTTAACTGACTTCTCAAAAGGAGAAATCAATTCGGTTGTCGAATCTTTGTTATCTCAGAATTTGGTCATTTATGAACTGATTTTAAAAATTCTTTTTTTGTTTGATACCTGTGGTCCCATTTTAATTCGGCCACGACGTATTTATTGCATGTTTTCGGTGATACATGTAAGTCGGTAAAACATTGTTAGTGCACATATTAGGTAATTGGCATTCAAATTTTAAAAGTCCTAAACGTGTTTCATGAAGTTTTAATCTATACAAATAAATAAATTGGAGTGTCTGTTTGTAATATTAAAATAATCGCTTTTTACTAAATGCATATATACAGGGATATATACACAGTACATATAACAAAATAACATTTTTCACAATTTTTGTCTGTCTGTCTTTTTGTTCCGGCTAATCTCTGGGACGGCTGGACCGATTTTAACGGGACTTTCACTGGAAGATAGCTGATGTGATAGGGAGTAACTTAGGCTATTTTTTTTTCGAAATTTTCCCACGCGGACGAAGTCGCGGGCTCAGCTAGTATATAAATAAAATAATAATATCGGTGGACAAATTACACGAATTGATCTAACGCCAAAGCAAGCAAACTGTTTGTTTGTGGTATGGATGTAGTCGACGATGCTAATACATAGAAATCTATATAACAATATACATATACATCGTGATGTATGGCAATCAGTTCAATCTGCCTAGCCGGAAGGTATCTGAATCTGTATGTATAATAATATTAATATTATTATACATACAGATAAAATTATTATATATCTGTATGTATATAATAATATAATTATATGTATAGATGTTACAGTATAATATATAAATACTGTAACATCTATACATATAATAAAATCGTAGGAAAGTCAAAACTGTACATTGAATATTTTTTTAAAAGTATACTTGGGGCGTGATCTACAATCGATATCGAAGCCAAAAATATAGTTTTTAGAATTTTTGTCTGTTTGTCTGTATGTATGTCCGGGGTAAACCCAAAAATACTGCATGGATTTACTTCAAATTTTTCATGAATATTACTAACAGGTTGGGTCAACATATAGGCTACATATTATCACGCTATCGCCTACGGGGCAGGAGCTGTGCGGAGTAAACGATTCCGCGCGGACGAAGTCGCAGTCAACAGCTAGTACACAATAAGCACTCAAACCCAGAAATACAAATATATATGCTCATAACACAAATGTTTGTCCCTGTCTGTAATCGAACCCAGGCCCCATCGATTTGTGATTGGGTTCGCTAAAACCAAATAAAAAATCAAACTGTGGAATTTTTTAATGTTAAAAAAATAATTTTCTCTTTCACGGAACTCGTAAGATCAGCTGAGTGCTAAGTGTGAGTTTTTCTTTTCGCATTCGATCGTGAGCGCGTTTGGAGTTTACTAGGAATTTGTATGTGATTTGTACAGCGCCACCTAGTGGTAAACGTGAGAAACCAGTTTACCACTAGGTGGCGCTGTACAAATCACATACAAATTCCTAGTAAACTCGAAACGCGCTCACGATCGAATGCGAAAAGAAAAACTCACACTTTGCACTCAGAACCCTTTTAAAACATCTCATTCCTTTCACAATCGCATTACATCATTCGATGTCATTCTACGTTTATGATGTCATCAATCAATTCTGAAAACTAAAGCTATATTCATAGTCTCAGGCATGCCGAAACAAAATAGGAAGTGCAACATATTTCTGGATTAACGACACTTAAGGCAAACGAACTTAACCAGTCTAGGCCAGCTCATTCTGGCCGACGCCTACGTACATTAATTGTGGCGTGGGAGGCCTAAATTGTGGTCGTCTTAAATTTTGGCACTAGAAAATGGAAGAGCTGTCTGATTGTAGGCTTTCAACTCGTGTTAGTGGTTTTTCGAATGACTTGTAAAACTTTTTCCCCGCGTAGGTCTCGGGCTCCTTTGAAGAATAGACTAACTGCCGTTTAGCCAGACAGGTCGTAAAAGGCAACCGATTGGCTTTACGAGTTACTAACATCGTGGCTACTAAGTGGTAGAGTTCTGCATGGTCTCGCCCTAAATGCTAATTGCTCACACAGTTGTGTAAACATCGACATATCACCTGCTTGCACTCTGCGTTGGTAAAGTTTCAAGTTTACGCACAAAACATGCAACTTTATCCTGCGCTGTCAAAATATTCGTCATATTTGCTTGCAAAGAAACATTGAGAGCGTTAATTTAACTGAAAAAATCAGCAAGACACGCCAGCATTTCAACCCATGTCTTATCTTTTATTTTTGGGAAAAGCTCTTTTTCTTTCTGTGTTCCTCTTTTTCCTATTTCATCCTATCCTATCAAAGTAATCCTATTTCATCACGGAGCTCGTACACCCTGTTGCGCGAGTTGATTAATATGCTGTCAAGATAGCTTTTCATACAAATTCCATCCCCTATTTCAACCATTTAAGGGTTGGTTTTTTAAAAAAAATTAGCGTATATTTGACCCCAGCTCTTCAACTACTTCCATGCCAAATTTCATGAAAATCGGTCCAGCGGTTTAGCCGTGAAAGCGTAACAGACAGACAGACAGACTTTCGCATTTATAATATTAAAATAGTATAATATAGTATATATAGTATAATATAGTATAATAGTATATAGTATAGTATAAAGTATAATATAGTATAATAGTATATAGTATGGAAATTATAGATATGAAAATAGTCGTCGGAAGCTGAAGAGGCTATCATCGCCCGAAATATTATTAATGAAATCGCAGATTTATCCTACAGGAATAAAATATTATTTATTTATCCTAATAAACAAATAAAATAGCCTAAACTTTTAAATTAGTCCCAAAGAGGCTGCAATAGGGGATGAAAGTTTGTATAAAAAACGATATCGACATGTTAATATACACGCGGGCGAATATGCGTGGGCTAGCTGGTTAGATTCAACGCGGGTGTTCCTGATAACTGCAAAACTCAGCAGTCTTAGTAAGATTTATTAAGATAGCAAACCAGCAGATGGCTCTCCTCATGGAAAGATACAGCCATAGCCTATAGACCAAAGATGTTAAAGGTGCATTGCTATCCTTTTGGCGAGGTTTTAATGCCACATCCATAAGTTTACCGGCTACCTTACCCTCCAAACTGGAACACAAGCGTGACAAGCGCTGACGCTGTTGCGACAGGAATAGGTAAGGCGGTGGTACCAGACCCGAGTGAGACAATGCAGAACTCTACCACCTAGTAGCCACAATAGTAGGGAATCGAATAGCCAATCGTTCGCCTTTTACGAAGTGCCTGGCAGAACGGCAGATGGTTTATTTCTTCAAAGGGAGCCCGGGCCAACACGGGGAGTGACAGAAATTTAACTTGGATTATGCTAGGACACTGTAAAGTTACATAATATTATATTTCAATACCACTATTTTTCTTTGCAAGTCAAAGCGCCTTTGTATAACTCTGACACTTTTTCTATAGGTTTTGAGTTAGGCCCCAGTTATACTTTGATTAGTGTGAGTGCGAGTGATTAATGCAGGTGCTTAGTATTAAGCAAAAAATTAATGAAGACAGCCGTTAATCTGTGTGAGTGATTAGTGATCAGCGTGTATTCACTTTTACTACGTTGAATACTAATCACTCACAATTATCAACGGCTGTCTTCACGTATTTTTTGCTTAATACTCTAACACTACTCTAAACACTCGCACCAATCAAAGTGAAAACGGAGCTTTAAGCAAAAAATACGTGAAGACAGCCGTTGATAATTGTGAGTGATAAGTAATCAGCGTCTATTCACTTATACTACGCTGATCACTAATTACTCGCACTAATAAACGGCTGTCTACACGTGTTTTTTGCTTAATACTAAGCGCCTGTGTTGGACTTTCGTACTTACACTAATCAAAGTATAACCGGGGCCTTAAAGATATTAACTAAGTGTATCCAGACCGAAGCTAGCTAAACTCAGATGATCAGAATAAAGTTTTGTTTACTCTGACATGTCCGAGTAAGTTTGTTTGGACATCTTAGACATTGTCAAGAACACACCCATTAATTAAAAAATTCGAAACTTAACACTGCTATTCCACAGTTTTAAGATTTTACTTCTGTTGGCAGTTCCTAAGGCGATTATCACACTGCTACGCACTACGCTGCTGTTGCGTGTCGACGCATCTACGCGCGTACTTGCGGTAGTGCAGATTTGCATCATCGTGCGGCGTTTTGCGCACTCACGCGCGTAGCTTCGTTTTGTGGTTCACGGTGACTCTGTATTGTTAGAAGATACTTGGTACATCCTTATTTACAAACAAGATGGTTGAATGGGTGATTTGTTCAAAATTTAACAACTTTTTACAATTTTAAAATAAAATGATAAATTAAAAAAACACACACGTCATGTCCCTTCCAAAATCACGCGCGGAACTCGGAGTGCCATACCTTGCGTCTCGCCCCGCACCCACGCGCGTGCTGCATGTTTCTACACTTGTATGTGCGTGGCCGTGATCTGCATGAACGCGCGTGGATACATTTTCTGTGTGTTGGACTGTGTGTGTTTTCTATACAAACGGAGATACAAACAACATTCGAAGACGCATTCACGCGCCACGTTGCATGCGTGGCAGTGTGAGAATCGCCTAAAACTCGCCCAACCGGTCGTACGTGAACACGCGTTATATTCAAATGTGATGTCATCGCTATTAACCGACCCGTGAAAATGTTCTTTTTTTATATATGCAAGCGGCATTTTAATGTGCTTTTTATGTTGGAGTCGTTTCATCGTTAAATATTCAATGGTCCGGCCGGCGTCTCACATCGGTGAGCGTACTATCACTGTTACTTTCTGCTTTGAATATAAAGAAGTGTTTTAACTGAATGCATCATCTAAAATAAGGTTCATTGTGTTTGTGCATCACTTACAGATGGGGTAGGGCTAATATTCAATGTGAAAATGAGTGAAATGTCGACATACGTTATGTTCAAACACCACAGAACGAGTCATTTATAAAACAATGTTGATTTTTTTTTACTAAAGTAGCTACACTAACGCCGTGACTAGGTGGTAAAGTTCTGCAATGTAGAGACCAGGTTTTGGTACCACTGCCTAACCTATTCCCGCGGTAATAGCGCTGGTGCTTGTCACAATCGTTCTCTGATTTGGAAAATAAGGTAACCGGTAGACTTATGCATGTGGCATTCTTCTGCCATACGATAACAAAGCACTATTAACATCTTTGCTGCCTATAAATAACGGTCGTCTCTTTTCATCTATACATCTTCTATACAAATAAATAAACTTGGAATGTCTGTTTGTAATATTAAAATAACCGCTTTTCACTAAATGCATATGGATGTATACACGGTACATATATACCAAAATAACATTTTTTACCTTTTTGTCTGTCTGTCTGTTTGTTTCGGCTAATCTCTGGAACGGCTGGACCGATTTTGACGGGACTTTCACTGGCAGATAGCTGATGTGACAGGGAGTAACTTAGGCTACTTTTTTTACGAGAGTAACGGACAAAGTCGCGGGCGCAGCTAGTCCATACTATCCATACTAATATTATAAATGCGAAAGTAACTCTGTCTGTCTGTCTGTCTGTCTGTCTGTCTGTCTGTCTGTCTGTCTGTCTGTTACGCTTTCACGCTTAAACCACTGAACCGATTTTGATGAAATTTGGCATAAACATAGATTAGACGTCGAGAAAGGACATAGGCTACTTTTTACCGCGGGAAAATATTTCGTTCCCACGGGAAATAAAATTAATCGAAAGAAAGCGTAACGTAAGTGCACATTAACTAGGTGTCGCTGCACGAAAATACATCGCGCTAGCGTATTGAAACACATATACATGTAATTAAATCGTTGAGTTTAAACTTATGTTTATCGTGATTGTGATACGAGTATTTTAATGTTTGTTTGTTCATTGAATGCGCTAGCCGCTAATTCATTCAAGTCGGATTGAATAAACTTTTTGTGTGTATGTTTAATGATAGCTAGGAAAGTTATAGGCTATCAAGCATTACGTTACAGTTATTCTTAGCGTAAAATATTGATATTTGTAAACTAAGTCGGAAGAAAAAGCGGTATCGAACGGCTGTATCCGCGGACCGCGTGTGCTGGCTGGCGTAATGCTTAAGTACACGTAAGTACAATGTACTACAAATATATTGGTTTTTAGTAGATGCACAAAAAAGTCCGCGACACAATATATCTATCTCTTATAACAACAACACAATAAGGAATTTTGAGTCGAAAAATTATAGAAAATTTTCTATAATTTTTAATAAGGTGAATTTTGAGCAGTAGGATTATTATACGCAGGCATATTAATCCTTACTAACGAAAAGTACTTCATCAACACGAAGATCTTAGGAAGACAAACTTTGGCTCTTATACCATGTTATTTGGATGAATAGTTTAAAAAAAATGTAAAAGGAAAATAACTCAACAATAGTACCTAGGTATCGCCTCTGTGGTCTAGCGGTCCAGCGTTGGCGTTGACCACATGAGGTTCCGGGTTCGATTCCCGGGTCGGGCAAAAAAAAAGTGTTTTTTAAGTTTTCTGAGAAACACAAAGTTGCCCGGGATTGGAAAGTGCCCGGTTGGCGATAGGCTTGCCACCTATCACATTTGTGGGACCAAGTATCTTCGGCTAATCGTGGTTGCACATGTACCTCTGCCTACGCCTTCGGGGATATGGGCGTGAAGATACTTTTTAGTACCTAGGTGTTTATCGAAAGGCTGTGCTAGATGCGGTGCGCTACTCTGACCGCCGAACGAGAACCGAACATTGCCGAGAAGAGCCGAACTATGAGAGCGTTGGCTTTACTATACTTTTTAAGGTTCCATACTCAAAGTTTAAAACGGGACCCCATTACTAAGACACAACTGTCCGTCCGTGCGTTTGTACATCTATCTATCTGTCCGTCACCAGGCTGTATCTCATGAACCATGATAGTTGAAATTTTCACAGATGATGTAGGTGTTTATGTTGCCGCTATAATAACTAAAACTAAAAAAAAGAATAAAATAAATATTTAAGGGTGACCACCATACAACAAACGTGTTTTTTTGCATAAACTCACTTTTGCATTTGCATAAAATCACTTTAAAAATAAATAATTAAAATAAAATAAATATTAAGAAGGCTCCCATTCAACAAACGTGATTGTTTGCCGTTTTTTTATAGATTATGGTACGGAACCCTTAATGCGCGAGTTCGACTCCCAATTAGCCGGCTTTTTTAAGGTACATGAGTGGAATCATATACCTTTAACCTCTGCGGCCCGCGCGAAGTAAACGTGTGGCTGGCTCCTTTTGTAATTGACTTCTTTGATACGGAACGTTTGATTTTCCTTCTTTGAAAAAAATAACTTTGTAGTAATTGAATACTCTTATCTATTTTGTCTATTTTACGGTGTTGTTGAGGGATACATTATCGTTCGCTTTGGCCTGATATGTATCTAATTAGTCAGTAAGTAGGTGTAAGTACTGTATTTGTATAGCTACTTAATAAGGATTTGTAGTTACGATATTATTAAATCTTCCTTTAAATCTTCCCCATTGTGGAAAACTGTTTAATTCTTGAAGCTGTAGGTATACCAACATGAGCAGTCATTTAGGTAGAGGAAGCACAATTTTCCAAACAAGATCATATTGATTGGTTAGTGGTTACTTAGGGAAAGTTCCTAAATTAGGCTACAAAAAAAAATTACATAGGTAAACCTTCGTGAAATCGTAACCAACATTAAAGACTTGATATTTAAAGTGTACCCGGAATTCGGATATGATAGATTTACAAAAAAAAATCAATTGATGTGTGTAAGGGCAATTTTATCTGCGAGAAATGCAAGCGTTGACGCCATCTATATAAATAAATAAAATTGGGTTGTCTGTTTGTAATATTAAAATAACCGCTTTTTACTAAATGCATATGGATGTATACACGGTACGATTACCAAAATAACATTTTTTACAATTTTTGTCTGTCTGTCTGTCTGTCTGTTTCTTCCGGCTAATCTCTGGAACGACTGGACCGATTTTGACAGGACTTTCACTGGAAGATAGCTGATGTGATACCGAGTAACTAAGGCTATTTTGTTTAAATTTTTCCACGCGGACGAAGTCGCGGGCTCAGCTAGTCTATATAAATAAAAAAATGGTAAAGTGCGTGTCGGGCCATGCGCAATGTAGGGTTCCGAAGTTGCCCATTACAATAATGCGGTCTAAGAAGAGGGCTTTTTTATTGTTTCATTCTAGGAACATATTGATCTATTTGACGTCAGTGATGAATATATCCGCACCTCAGATTCACCGCCTATAAAAACTCCAATTACATTTTATATGTTGGTCGACTGTTACTCATAAACTTGTAAAGCCTTAAGCCGTTTTAGTTTTAATTTCATTATATTTACTACAACCATTTTTTCCCACCCCAAAATCAACCGTTTAGCTGGCAGAGTTAGTGACACTTGTCCACCCCCCTTTCCCCCCTTCCCCCCTCCCCCTTTCCCCTCGCTGTCGTGTTTCGGTTTGGAGGGTAAGGTAGCCGGTAAACTTATGCATTTGGCATTAGACCTCGCCACAAGATAGCAACGCACCATTAACATCTTTGGTGTCTATAGGCGATGGTTGACTCTTTCCATCAGAAGACCAATCTGCTTGTTTGATATCTTATGATATAAAAAAAAACTGGTTTTGTTGTGCTCGTCGTGAGTAGCAGAAGGTATGTGAAAAGAAAATGTTTAAAAATCATACGGGATTCTTTTAAATCTTATAATATGAAAAGTCAATGAGTGAGTAAGATCTTATAATATGAAAAGTCAATGAGTGAGTAAGATCTTATAGTATGAAAAGTCAATGAGTGAGTATGATCTTATAATATGAAAAGTCAATGAGTGAGTAAGATCTTATAATATGAAAAGTCAATGAGTGAGTAAGATCTTATAATATGAAAAATCAATGAGTGAGTAAGATCGAAGATATTGGAAGGGATCTTCAATATTTTGACAAAAACTGTAGTAAAAACTTGTATTTTTTTACGAAATGGTCATACTGTAAATGGAAGATTTTGTTCCATTATTTTAATTAGTTATGCCACGCGTGCGAAGCCGGGCCGGACAACTAGTATAATAATAAAAAATTGAAATTCCAATATTATTGGGAAGTGGAAGTGAGATATTTTATCTGTGCCATATATAAACTGTAGTTTCATGGCGTTCGTGTCGAAAGTAATCTAAATTCCGACATGGGGTTCGAATATTTCCAACCTGGTTGATTGGTTTTTAACATGTAAACATGATAATACATCTACTTTTTGTTTTTACCTCTGACGCAAATATAACAAGAGCAGTTAAGGGGAATTGGGGAATTTTATTCAAATTTTCCCGCAGGATCCGGGACCTACGCGATTCATACCGCTGGAAACAGTTAGTCTGTAGTCTATATCCTACTACTTCCTACTAATTTATATTGGTATTGTTACGAATAATCTAGAAGCGTGTGGAGTTGGAGCGCGCGCGCGGTAATTATCTAGAAATAAAAGAAAGAGATAGCTACTCCTATTGACAAACAAATAGTTGACCGGGGCTATGCCATAATGGACTTTGTGGGATATGGCATAAGGTTGAAAGTAGCGTGTACTAGGATTTATGACTCATAACATGTTTACGATAAGAAGTGATTCATTGTTTCCCGATACATTTAGATTTTTCTGGATCGAGCTAGGACTTTCCCCTGCCTATAAATACAGAGATGTTGACAAACACAAGGCAGTTTTTATCAAGCGATCGAGAGCGATACATCAAGTGACCAAGTGCGAAGCGAGAAGTGTTTTGTTCCTAAGTTCAGTGATAGTTCAGCGCGTGACTAGGGTGTAAAGTGTATTTTAGTATTACGTTGTGTTGTGTTGTGTAAATACACGGATTTAATATAAGTGGTGTTTTCTTACAATAACGAACCCGAGTACGTAACAGTATTATATAAAATATAAATGTAAAAGTTTGGATGTTTGGATGGATGGATGTTTGTTACTCAATCACACAAAAACTACTAAACGGAATTGAATGAAATTTTTCACACAGATAGATGATGACCTGGAATAGCATGTAGGTTACTTTTCATCCCGAAAAAATTGGGTGATCCCGCGGGATTCGCCAAAAACTTGTATAATGCAGCGGGCTTCACGCTGCAGCTAGTATCATAAATGCGAAAATATGTTTGGATGGATGGATGTTACTCTTTCACACAAAAACAGCTGAACCGATTTGGTTTAAATTTGGCTGCAGCTAGTCTATATTAATCTTTATTAATGGATGGATGGTTGTCACTCAATCACGCAAAAACTACTGAACGGATTTAAATGTAATTTGGCACACAGGTGGACGATGAACTGGAATAGCACATAGGCCATTTTTTATCCGGGAAAAATTCGCAAAAAACTTTTATAATCCAGTGGGCTTCACGCTGCAGCTAGTATTATAAACGCGAAAGTACGTTTGGATGGATGGATGTTACTCTTTCACACAAAACAGCTGAACCGATTTGGTTGAAATTTAGCACACACACATATAGATGACGATGATGATGACCTGGAATAGCACAAGGGGTACTTTTTATTCAGGAAAAGTAAGTTGTTTCTGTGAGATTCACGAACACTTTTATAATGTAACGGCCTGCTGAAATTTGACACACAGGTAGATGATGACTTGGAATAGCACATAAAATACGTGCGTACGGATAAGTATTCTACGTGCTATGTCAGGTTTTCATCTACCGGTGTGCCAAATTCCATCCAAATTGAGTGAGAAACATCAATTCATACATCTAAACATCCAGACTTAAGCATTTATCGCTATATAGTATCGCTAAAACTCGAGAACGGCTGAACCGATTTTGCTAATTATTGTTTTAAATTAATTGTTGAAGTCCAGGGGAGGTTTAAAAGGTGAGAAAATATAGAAAAAAATAAGAGTAGTTAAAAAATGCAAACAACGTTTGCCGGGTCAGCTAGTATTAATGTAGATTAACATATGTATTATATAAGGATGTCTGTCTTCACGTGCCGTCATCTCCCTAACCCATAGTTTTGTATTTATAACATGACGCCCAGTCTGCACGCAGAATGGCCATTAAAATCACATCTGGCTACTTGGTACATCACGCCAGATATAAATGCGGAAACCCTTTCGAATATTTTCATCTGGTTGAATCATAGGAAAGACCTGTGATGTGTTTGTTGATTTTAGATTTTTATTTTCATTTGATGGTAATGCGTATAGTCAAAGTTAAGTTTTTTTTTTGTAATCGATAGGGAAGCGCTTGATCACGATCTCGCCTGA
This sequence comes from Apodemia mormo, assembly GCA_036924255.1. Classification (NCBI taxonomy): domain Eukaryota; kingdom Metazoa; phylum Arthropoda; class Insecta; order Lepidoptera; family Riodinidae; genus Apodemia; species Apodemia mormo. The sequence goes on from JAUPFN010000025.1 coordinate 21,452,767, forward strand.
TGGTAAGCTAAGATGCGGCCTAAGATGGAACGTGCTTCGTTAGAAGGTACATGTTCACTCTTCTCTTGAAGATCCCCAGGTTGTACAGGGGAACACAAACTCAGGAAGCATATTCCAGTCCCTTGCGGTTCGAATCAAGACTGTTGAGTCGAACCGCTTTGTCCGGGTACGTGGAACGTCCACCATATAGCAATGCCCAATGTCTGCGTCTCGACGATAATTAAGTGTATGGTACCATCGATCTATTCCTGCCGCAGTACGGTCAGTGATTGACACTGTTGTTTCGATATGAGGCGTAAGGTAGCCGTTAACTTATGCATGTCCCATTATCATTTGTCCACATGGATAGCAACGTACCTTTAACATCTGATGTCTATAGGTAATGGTTGTCGCTTTCCATCAGGAAAAACATCTGCTTATTGGCAGATGTTTCTCCTGATTCATACAAGAAACATAATATATTCCTATTCCAATATGTATATTCAAATATGGATAAAATATGGAATTGACTCCGTTTAGTGGAGAAAAGACACATCTGGGTCTTGGGGGATTTAAACTTGACCAGATTGGCATCGCCCCAATCGGAGACTGCCTGAGTTTGAGACCCGAGAAACGACATAGGTTAGTTTAAATCATACAGAAACGGGAGCTATGTGGATAAAATCCCGCGAGTGTCTATATTTTAAACCATTTTAAACCACGGTAATAAGACTTTTTTTAGAAAATTTTCTACGCAGATGAAGTCGCGGCCACAGCTAGTCTATACAAATAAATAAAATTGGAGTGTCTGTAATCTATTCTATACATATAATAAAATCGTAGGAAAGTCAAAACTGTACATTGAATATTTTTTTAAAAGAATACTTGAGGCATGATCTACAATCGATATCTTATTATACAATCGATATTTTTGTCTGTTTATCTGTTTGTCTTTTAGTCTGTATGTACGTTCGGGGTAAACTCAAAAAGTACTGCATGGATTTACTTCAAATTTTGCATTAATATTACTAACAGGTCGGGTCAACATATAGACTACATATTATCACGCTATCACCTAGCGGAAAGGTGCTGTGCGGAGTAAACGAAGTCCGCGCGACGAAGTCGCTGGCAACAGTTAGTATTAAAATAAACGCTTTTTACTAAATGCATATGGATGTATACACGGTACGGTACGGGACGGTGTCTGTCTATTTGTTCCGGCTAATTTCTGGAACGGCTGGACCGATTTTGACGGGACTTTCACTGGCAGAGAGTTGATAAGACAGGGAGTAACTTAGGCTACTTTTTTTCGAATTATTTCCACGCAGAAGAAGTCGCGGGCGCAACTAGTTCTTAATTACGGACACACGCTTATAGATATCGAGGTTCATTGTTTACGAATAGCAAGTTGTCGCCACGACGACGTGTGTCTCAATTAAAAGGTGAAATTAATTAAATTTGCTATTATCCGCGAACTATTATTCTATGTATCCTCCGTGATGGTACCGAAAAGAGAGACGTCGGTTTAATAAATGGATTGGACTCACCGATGGTTCCGATCAAACGAAGACCCCAGCGGCACACTTATCCGCCCACATCCACCACACTTTTACAACCACGACCACGCCGGCACCAATCACAAAAGCACACAATTCATGTACGTACATCGTACACAATATAAAAGCACACAATTCATGTACGTACATCGTACATGTACGTACATGAATTGTGTGCTTTTGTGATTGGTGCCGGCGTGGTCGTGGTTGTAAAAGTGTGGTGGATGTGGGCGGATAAGTGTGCCGCTGGGGTCTTCGTTTGATCGGAACCATCGGTGAGTCCAATCCATTTATTAAACCGACGTCTCTCTTTTCGGTACCATCACGGAGGATACATAGAATAATAGTTCGCGGATAATAGCAAATTTAATTAATTTCACCTTTTAATAATGGATTTCCGCAAAGTAACGCCTGAATCAATAAAATGTGTCTCAATTAACTGCCTCTTCTATCATGTACCCCACCGAAATATTCCATAAGTACAAGTAATTTGTATGGCAAAACAATGTATACCGAGTCAGCTAAATCAATATACACTAATTTCGTTGAGGTTAGAAATATTCTCATTTTATTAAATTTTATTGTTTATGTCAAGTCTACCTGTGCATATACGCGTTTTTGACCACTTTACTTTTTAAAAATGATCCATATTCCATCCAATCCATATTCACACAGAACCTTCCTTTTTGCAATCGGCTAAAACAATCGCTGAACCCCACTGTCAGCATTCGCACCATCGAAAATAAAACCATTACACAACTCGCATAATAAAAGCTAATTTCCCGCTAAGTACTAAAATGACCTCCTTACGGCTTCTTTATGAGTCTCGGGTCCCCGTTTATTGCGTTGGCGAGTTTTAGGACGAGTACAATGGGCTATTGCGCTCGTAAACGTCTGTTTACAATGCGTTACTGCTGTGTTTTCTGAATTTTAATATGTATAATAAATATATTAATAAATTGGCGTACATTGCACAGTCAGCGACATTAATTATGCACAAAATAAATAAATATTCACGGGACAAATTACACCTACTGATCTAACCTCAAAGTAAGCAAATTATTTTGCTTGAGTTATGGGTGTTAATCAACGATACTAGTACATAGAAAGACATACAACGATATACGATACGATACTAATACATAAATACTGGAATATATATAATAAACACCCAAACCCGGAAATACAAACATTTATGCTTGTCCCCGTCGGGAATTGAACCAGAGAAAGAGATAGATCAATCTAAACTTGATTTGAAAAAAACTTTGCATATAAAATATATCGCAGATTCTTCGTGTTGGTCTGGGCTGGGAAAAATAGATTATCTGTCGATCTGCCAGGTAGCTCGTAAGAGGTAATCGTTTGACTATGTAATTCCCTACCATCGTGGCTACTAGGTGGTAGAGTTCTGCATTGTCTCGCCCGGGTCTGGTACCACCGCCTTACCTATTCCTGCCGCAATAGCGTCAGTCCTTGTCACTATCGTGTTCTGATTTGGAGGGTAAGGTAGCCGTCAAAATTACGCATGTGGCATTAGACCGCGCCACAAGATAACAATGCACCATTGACATATTTAGTGTCTATAGGCGAGGCGATGACTCTTTCCATCAGGAGACCCCTCTGCTTGTTTGCTATCTTTTGATATTAAAAAAAAAAAACAAAATAACTGCGATTTTTTGCCGGTACTACATGCCTAAGTAAGGTAGGTATTTAGTTTATTTTAAATGTGATATATTTTACATACAAAGATACTTTAAAATCATGTTTATGTAAAACTAGCTGCAGCGTGCAAGTTTTGGGTGAATCCCGCGGGATCACCTGTTTTTTCCGGTAAAGAAAGTAGCCTATGTGCTATGCCAGGTCATCATTTACCTGTGTGCCAAATTTCATTCAAATCCGTTCAGTAGTTTTTGCACGAATGACTAACAAACATCGATCCAAACATCCATCCATCCACTTAAACTTTCGCATTTATAATACCTACTAGCTGAACCGCGCAGCTTCGCCCGCGAGTGGATTAACATGTCGTCTAGATAGATTTTCATACAAATGTCATCCCCTATTTCAACCCTTTAAGGATTGATCTTTGAAAAAAATAGGCTATTTTTGACCCCGGCTCTTCAACTACTTCCATGCCAAATTTCATGAAAATCGGTCCAGCGGTTTAGCCGTGAAAGCGTAACAGACAGACAGACAGACTTTCGCATTTATAACATTAGTATGGATTAATATAGATTCAGGTATTTTTAACTATGGAATAATTTACACACAAAGTAGTTTTAAATTCACGTGTACGTAATATATTTAGTTAAATTTAACCACGATATATTTTACGTACAAAGTTATTTTAAAATCACGTTTATGTAAATATTTAGTTAATTTTAATTATGGCATAATTTAAACACAAAGTTGTTATAAAATAATGTCTGGGTATATATAGTTAAATTTAACCATATATTTTACGTACAATGTTGTTTTAAAACGATGTCTAGGTGAAATATTTAGTTTAATTTTAACTGTGATATATTTTACGTACAAAGTAATCAGCTTTTCGTAATAACACACGATGCTGTAAGCTTGACTAGTAACTTTGTTATACATTTAAAACGGCTCAGTAAAAGCCAGTTTTGTAAATAATCGATATCGATGTGAAATTATATAAGATACATACACTACTATAAAATAAATTTCGCAAAACCTGTGAGTTTTTAATAGAAAAAAAAACATTATTTTTTAATCTAAAGCAGCGTTTCTTAACCTTTTTCAGTCCGCGGGCTCCTAGAAAATGAAGCATTTGTCTAGGACCCCCTGTATTAAAAACATTGGCATTTATTTATTAATTCAAATGATATAACCATTTTTAAAATTTCTGTCTGTCTGTCATACTAAAACCACTGGATTGGGACTTTCATTGAAAGATAAAGGGGTTTACAGTGCAGGACATAAGACTATTTTTTACCCTAGTGAGCAAAAGGAAGTAATGATTTTGGATGACACGACCAAAGTCGGGAGTAATAGATAGTTCAAGAGTATAAAGATCAGAAAAAGATTAGTATCTATTAATCAAGTTAGATTAGTACTAAACTTTGGCATTTATTAATAATTCAAATGATTTAATATATTGGTAGATAAAACGGCGGACCCACATACACATACTCGCGGACTCCCAGGGGTCCGCGGACCACAGGTTAAGAAACACTGAATCTAAAGAATGTAGAGGTAAATTTAGAATGTTTATTACCTGCGTAATAAATGTAAATAATTTTTTGTAAAAATTATATATTTACGTGGTGGCAGAGCTCTGGATTGTCTCGCTCGGGTCTGGTACCACCGCCTTACCTATTCCTGCCGCAATAGCATCGGTGCTTATCACTTTCGTGTTCCGGTTTGGAGGGTTAGGTAGCCGGTAAGCTTATGCATGCGGCATTAGACCTCGTCACAAGATAGCAACGTACCATTAACATCTTTGGTGTCTATAGGCGATGATACTCTCTTTCCATCAGGGGACCCATCTGCATGTTTGCTATTTCGTAGAATATGTTTGATAACTATAAATTGTCTGCTATTATTTACTTATATTTTTTTTAAATATTTCTTTATTTCTTTCTATAATCAATAGCCCGTAACTGAGCTGTGTCTGTAACATGAAATGTTATTGATAATTTCTCGTTGTTAACGGAATAGAAGTGAAATTTGTGATTTTTTTAGATTTTTTTAATTTTACAAGATATCAATCAAACATATACACATCTTAATTATCCTGATGTAAACGGGCAATCATCGCCTGTTGACACTAAATATATTGATACTGTGGGGTTACACGTTAGATGGACTGTATTGCCATATGCATTATCGTGTATTTATATAATGTTAGAAGTACTGTTTTACTTTGTTTTTATTTATTAACACCAACCGGTTTCGCGTTATAACGCATCATTAGGACAAAAAAGACAAGCATGTAAGTCTGACGAGATCGCGACATATGGTATCGGTTCTTCTGCCCATTCTTTAAAGTATCAAGGGTAAAGATATGTGTTTTGTGTACGGATTACTGAGTTGGCATCGTAAGCTGAAGGGAATAATGCGACGCGTCCCAAGAACAAAATCGTATGGAGAGATCAGACGAAATTGGTTTTATAAAAAAATTTGCATTAAACATGTATAAAGCTAAAAGACAATATATTTTTTATAGTTATTGGTCTTTTGTTTTTGGAAATACTCAAGTGAACATCATCTTATCTACAATGTACTCCCACAAACAAAAATATTGTAATTTGGTGGTTTTGCAGATACGATTTTGTTCTTGGGACGTGTCGAATGGATTGCCAAGGCAACAAACGATAGCATTTATCGATATTTTGCCAGCACTAATAGGAGTAAATTGAGAAAGTTAGTTCAGCGACAAATTTAATTTCGCTCCACGCTCGGCCTTGTTGAAGTAATTTACACTATATAATTTACAACTAGCTGGTTTATCATAACTGTTTAGAAACAATGTTGCCGTCATTAACTTACAATATCGTATTAACTAACGTAAACTATAGGGCGTTAGTGATTAACTTGAAGTTATAAACGTTTTTTTTGTTGCAACGAAGTAAGTAAATTGTTAAGATAATGTTGAGCTTAAATTTAAAAATTAAGATTAATTAGCCTAAAATCTGTATTTGCACACCGGAATTGCCGGTAGATTATGGCGATCTGAAAAATTGTAACACCTATTAACTGTAACCCATTTTCATGCAAATAAAGTATATTCTATTCTATTCTATAAATATTGACGTATTTTAGCGTAGCAAAGGGATAGTTTAGGGGTCCATAGAAAGGTTCTAATTTTTAATAAGTTTTTTAGTCTTTCTTCGTTTAAACTTATCACAGTTTTAGGCTCTTTTCTTAAAATAGAAATTATTTTTATTTTCGTTGCAAAATAAACATTTATAACTATAGGTTCGTTGTTAGTGTTACCATCGATATCACAGCGAAATTTCGTCAAATGCGGGCGGGCGTGCGTGCGTACGTGTGTATGCGCATGTATGTAAACATCTCATTACTTTTAAACGGCTTGACCGATTAAAACGCGGTTGATGGCATTCGATTAAATTCCGCTTAATTTGGACTTTCTAAAAATTTGAAACAAGTTGGCCCCGAAGATTCTGAGAAATTTTGAAAAACTCTCAAAACATTTTTTGGTGAAACAGTATTTTTTTAATATATTTTCCAGATTAATGCACTGATTGAGTATAAAATCTAATCATCTCCATTCCTCCAAAAATTACGTCTAATGCATAAATTTAATCGAAATCGGTTTATCCGTTCGGAAGCAATGGTTTACGAAAAATTTTGAAGAAAGTGTTGTTCCGACATAACTTAGAAATTTTTCAACCGTCAAATTTTTTGGTGTTCTACGATATTTTAGTACTAAAAACTACATCGATGCCGTTTCAAAAATCAAAATTGAATCTAATTTACAAAAGTTACAGTTTTTCAAATATTAAAATTGTTTCTCGCAAACTTATTAATATTTTTAAATAACTTTCAGGATAATAGACCTATTGATTAAAAATCTTATCAGATGATCTCCTTAAAAAAACTGCGTCAAATACAGTTAACTGTATCAAAATCGGTCAATTTGTTTGGGATGTATCAATGACAAAATTTAAAAAAGAAATGTTTTTAGTACTGCTTCGAAATTTTTTAATCCATCGATTATTAGCTTAAGCAATATTTTAGATCTCAAAAATTGAGTTTTATACAATACGAAAGTTTAAAATCGAAAATCGTTTCCAAAATATACAGCTTTTTTTAACAAAATATATGTTTGAACTGAAAAAAGCTATGCTTTTTTTTACTCCTTCGAGCTTATAATAAATACCTTAATTTAGCGGGAACTTTCAGGGATGGCCTGAAGGGTCAACCTTTTACAGATTTTTTATTCTATAGGCCAAAAACAAGTGAAGGGCTCTCCTGATAAGAGAAACGATCGCATACATACACTAAAGTGACAGTATACTGGAGAATAACAGTAGTCAATCTACATACATGTGATATTCGAGCAACGCACACATAGACACCTCTCACGGATGCGATATCTCGGAATGGTTCGGGACAGTTTGCTCCGCACACGTCCGAGATATCGCGTTCGTGAGAGGTGTCTATCTGTGCTATGCTCGAATATTACTTGTATGTGACATTGACTTCTGTTAGTCTCTATGTATTCTGTGCTAAAGATGTTAATGGTGCGATGCTATCCGTGTGGTGGGATGGTAATGCCACATGTATAAGTTTTTTCGGTTACTATATCCTCCAATCTGGAACACGACAATCGCAAGCATTGATGTTATTGCGGCAGGAATAGGTAAGGCGATGGTACAAAATACCCGGATGTGACGTTGCGGAATTCTTATCACCCAATAGACACGATGGTAATGTATAGCCTAGCCTGGCAGAACGGCAGATTGTATATTCTTTAAAGAGGCCCGGACCAATACGAGAAAAAAGTTGTCATTATTCTTAAGCTATTTATTCATTATGACATGATGGTTTCTAAAATAACCGTCTTTTGTTCCGCCGCTATCCGACGACACCGTTTGTGTTAATGTTATTATTTATCTATATTATTACATATATTAAAATCGTAAGAAAGTCAAAACTGTACATTGAAAATTTTTTTAAAAGAATACTTGGGGCGTGATCCATAATCGATATCGAAGTCAAAAATATAGTTTTTAGAATTTTTTGTCTCTTTGTCTGTATGTATGTCCGGGGTAAACTCAAAAAGTACTGCATGGATTTACTTCAAATTTTGCATGACTATTACTAACAGGTTGGGACGTCATATAGGCTACATATTATCACGCTATCACTTACGGGGGAGAAGCTGTGCGGAGTAAACGAAGTCCGCGCGGACGAAGTCGCGGGCAACAGCTAGTAGTAAATAAAATTAAAATTATCTTGAAAAATGTTATTAATTGTTAGTAATAAATTACCTTACATACCTGTTTCTGCCGCAATAACGTCAATAATTATCATTGTCGTGTTCCGGTTCGGAGGGTAAGGTAGCCAGTAGACATAATTTATGTGATACTAGCTGTTGCCAGCGACTTCGTCCGCGCGGACTTTGTTTACTCTGCACTGCTCCTCCCCCGTAGGTGATAGCGTGATAATATGTAGCCTATATGTTGACCCGACCTGTTAGTAATATTCATGCAAAAGGAGAGGGGGATTTTTGGGCCCCAATGTAAAAGGTTGAAGTGTGGTTCAAAAAAATGGTACTATTTTTCTCTTTCAAAGTTTAAAATATGAGTTTCATCCGCTTTCTGAGAAAAAAGAAATCACGAAAATAAGTTTGCGGTACTATAATTGTATAATCGATAAAATTATAATCGATTTATGTAAATAATTTATTCGAAATTTAAGCTCGTAAGTATATTTAAAAGTGTATTCTTGATTAATATTTAGTTTAATCAACAGTATCATCATTATTTTACAAACTGTATTTTATAATATAAAAAGAAAAAATATAATCGATATAATTTAAATAATCGATTGATTACATTACATCGAACTTAATACGATTTAGTGTTTGTGAATTTAATACATCTAAAAGTGACAATTACAACTGATATCACTGACGGCTTGCAAGAGTCGCAATTCGCGGACTTCACTATTCGATATTTTATATACCTACAGGGAGGTATCATTTAATTTGTGGTTTCCAAAAATCTGTGTTTTAGTGTTGTGTCAATTTATAAACATGAAACATAGTTGCCTGTGTTACAAGTATCAGTTGTTTATATCGTAGTAAACGGTTATAGTGAGTTAAACTATACCGTAGTACCGTAACCTTACTTCTAGTGAATAACTTATATCTCTGTTCTCAGATTGCTAAAATCTGTAAATTTTTCAGTATTTATATAAATTTACACTAGCTATTAATTAAAATAACTTCCATCTTATTACAAGAGGGCCCAAGATTGTATGCAACGGTATCAGTCTCCTTTGAAGTAAATCCATGCAGTACTTTTTGAGTTTACCCCGGACTACAGACAAACAGACAAAAATTCTAAAAACTATATTTTTGACTTTGATATCGATTGTAGATCACGCTCCAAGTATTCTTTTAAAAAAATATTCTTTTTTTTTTATATCTTAAGATAGCAAACAAGCAGATGGGTCTCCTGATGGAAAGAGTCAACCATCGCCTATAGACACCAAAGATGTTAATGGTGCGTTGCTATCTTGTGGCGAGGTCTAATGCCACATGCATAAGTTTACCGGCTACCTTACCCTCCAAACCGGAACACGACAGCGACAAGCACTGACGCTATTGCGGCAGGAATAGGTAAGGCGGTGGTACCAGACCCGGGCGAGACAGTGCAGTACTCTACCACCTAGTAGCCACGATGGTATTGACTCGATAGCCAATCGGTCGCCTTTTACGACCTGCCTGGCAGAACGGCAGTTGGCCTATTCTACAAAGGAGGCCGGGACCAACACGGCGAAGGCCGGGACCAACACGGCGATTCAATGTACAGTTTTGTCTTTCCTACGATTTTATTATATGTATAGATTAACACTTACGCCATACATATACTTACGCACCATTAACATCTGGTGCTAATAAGCGATGGTTGTCTCTTGCCATCGGTAGACCATTCCGCTTCTTTGCTATATTATATAAAAGTATTTTCACGCCTGTATCCTCGAAGAGGTAGGCAGAGATATGTAGCACACCCACAATTAGCCGAACATACTTAGTACCATAATGTGATTAGTCTCATAATGACAACTAATATAGCCAATCGGGTACTTATTATCTGGAACAACGTTGTTTTTTTTTAATTAGAGATCTAAAAAAACATATTTGTCCGACTTGGGACCTCATGCCGACACCGACATCGGACCACAAAGGCGACATTGCCATATTATAATACTAGCTGTTGCCAGCGACTTCGTCCGCGCGGACTTCGTTTACTCCGCAAGCACCTCCCCAGTAGGTGATAGTGTGATAATATGTAGCCTATATGTTAACCCGACCTGTTAGTAATATTCATGCAAAATTTGAAGTAAATCCCTGCAGTACTTTTTGAGTTTACCCCGGACATACATACAGACAAACAGACAAAAATTCTAGAAACTATATTTTTGGCTTCGATATCGATTGTAGATCATGCCCCAAGTATTCTTTTTAAAAAATATTCAATGAACAGTTTGGACTACTACGATTTTATTATATGTATAGAATAGATGAAAAAAAAAACACATTTATTATATTGTTTTATTTTAATAAACACTAGCTGTTAGCCGCGGCTTCGCTCGTCGTATTAAATAGTATAGCCTATGTTCATCAGGGATAATGTATGATTCTAATAGTAAAAGAATTTTTAAATCGGTCCAGTAGTTTCGGAGCCTATTCAATTTAAAACAAACAATCAAATCTTTCCTCTTTATAATATTAGCTATGGAAGAGTGGGACATCCTCATACAGCTGTCGTAAAAATTTATATATACATATAATATGATGGCGATTCAGACCACCCGTTCAGGCTGATTAATGGGGAGAGGAGAGAGTCAAAAAAAATTAAAACAAAAAACACGTATTCAATATTTTTTGAAACTCTATCCAACCACGTCAAAAATAACCCCCGACCCCGGCCCCCTGTTAAGGGTTGGGGGTGAAAATTTAAAAAATCAAATGGAAACCCCTATTTTTTGCAGATAACGATTTGTGAGAAAAAAAGACTAAATGTTTGTCTTTTTTTGGGGGTTGGGATCGGGGCTTGTTTTTGGCATGGTTGGATAGAGTTTCGAAAAATATTGAACACGTATTTTTTGTTTTCATTTTTTTTTAAACTCCCCAGTAATCGACCTGAACGGGTGGTCTGGAACGCCCTATATGTGTATTTATATATCAAGTTTTCGAGATAGTATTGAAGTTTTTACTATGCCCACTCTACTTGCCTAACCTACACGTCAGCAGCAAAATAAAAATAAAAATCATTTTTTAGCCAATCGGTCGCCTTTTACGACTTGCCTGGCAGAACGGTAGATGGTCGGTTGAAGAATATTCAAGGAAGCGCGGACCAACACGGAAAATACCCCATGTATAATCATTAGTAATTTGGCAATATTAACAAAACTGTATTAGACTGATTTACAAAAAAGAAAAATAATATAATTAAAAACTGAAACTAGACAATGATTATAAATGAGCTAACTATAAAAAAATGAATTAGATTAAGTACACATAAAAAGAAATCTAACGTCCCGGGCCTCGTTTCTATATGGAAATAAAAAAATATCATTATATTATAAAACAAATTTAATGTGGAAAGCATTTTACATTAAAATGAATAAAACAAACGTTGTCATAGAAAAAAAAAAAGTTCTGGCACAAATCGAGAAGTTTTTCGCGCATATTACGATATTTTTGTTTCTATTTCTTTAAATATATCGTCAAATCTTTTTTCCTCCAAATTAGCATTAAGAAATACCAATTTCTCCACTTCACCGGCCTCTAAATTACTTCTTCTCTTGCTCAACATTTGTCCTTTTTTAGAATAAAGTCTGTCCCAGGGTACAGATGTCGCGACTATGTTACATCGGGTGCGGTAAATCTCCGACAAATTGGGGTAAATTATTTTGTGTTCCCGCCACCATTGGGCTGGGTGGTTCCACTGGCCATCTTGATTTTGGCGAGGCATCATGTCGTCGTCTAAATACATCTGTAATTCCCTTTCAGCTTTAACACTGGAGTTTGCTCGAGGTTTCTTTTGTCTTAAAATTTTATCGAATCTATCCCATGCGCTTACGTCTTTACTTTTTTCTGCATTATCTTCCGTGACTGGATTTGGTTCATTACTGTCCATTAACTCGATTAGCAATTTGAGCAAATATTCTTTAATGTCTGCAAAAGCAGTATCGTCATGGAAACCGTAACATTTGAATCTAGGATCTAGTAAGGTGCAAAGCGCAAAATCTTTGTTATATTCAATCATCGAGAACCTTTCTTTTAAATGACTGTCTACAAATGAAATAAGTTCTTTAATTTCCGGCTTGTAATGCTCATATTCATCTTTTTCCAAGAAGTCCTCACACATTGTTTTAAGACAGTTGGTTATAATAATAACCAAACTACCGCTCATGTACTGGTCCCCAAGCATTGAGGATGTAACTTCATCAAACGTTTCTAATACTTCGTACAACTGGCTTGCTAATTCCCATTCTTCTTCACTAAAAACGGGCCACTCTGAATCTGACAGAGCCATACAGTACTGTATAGCTTCATTTAGCTGAATAAATCGTCGTAACATCAAAAATGTTCCGTTCCAATGCTCTGGAACTTGTTGAATAAGATCTTTAGGTTCATCGTCTTCTAGTGCGTTTCTGCATTGATAGCTTGCAAGCATTTCTTGTGCAGTTGCACTACTTTTAAAGTACATTATCACCTTATTAATGTTCTCAATTAATTGTTCCATTGGTTTAAGTGCATGCAAAAATATTAAATTCAGTATATGGGAATAGCAGCCGTATCCGTTCCATCCAAGATTTTCAATAGCATGCTCTATGTTTTTTGAGTTATCCGCTATAGCAAAAACCACTTTTGTGTTTAATTCCCACTTCTCTATTATTGTTTTTATTTTTTGTGCCAACATCTCACTAGTTCGACCTTCATTGAGACATGTACACTCCAATAGTATCATTCGACGCTCAAAACTTATGTCCGTGTAATGAGCAGTAACGGCTATATAAGTATTTTTCAGTGACGATGTCCAACACTCAGTGGTTAAACATACAGAATTAGCGTCTCGGGCAAGAATTTGTTTTAGTTCAGCTAACGTTTTTTCGTAGAGTACTGGTATAGTTTTTAATATTTTCTTCATACTAGGCAGAGGGTACCGTGAAATCCTATTTATAAATGTAGCAAACCCTTTGTCTTCCATTATACCTAAAGGCTGGTAATCATAAATAAATAATCCTAACAAATCACGCTCTACTCGTGAATGTTCTTCGCGAGTCTGTTTTGCAATAACTTTATTTTCTATTGTTTTTCGACGTTTGGGCTGAGGTTCATCTTTCTTCTCAGCTTGATCTGAGTCATTACAAATCCAAACAATATTCGAATCGTAATTAATTCTGTGAGCCATATATATTGACGCGTGTGCTTTTCTTAAATGAACAGTTAAATTTCCAGTGGTCGTTTTATATGAGAAATTTATTTGACAGTACTTGCAACGAGCATAGGTATTATCTACTTTGTCGAAATGTGTCCAAATTTCACTTTTACGCGGTTCTGGTTTATTGTAAGTTAATTCTGCATTTGATGTTGGGACCATCCAAATCTCCTTTTTGATCGTTTTAATTACTTGATCACTGTCATTTCGTTGTTCCAAATAAACTTGTGTATGTATTTTTCTTAAATGGGAGTTTAAATTTCCAGTAGATGATCTGTAAGATAAATTCTTTTTGCAGTATTTACAGCAAGCAATCTTATCATTTACTTTGTCAAAGTGTCTCCAAATCTGACCTGTTTTGCTTCGAGTTTCTTCAGATACCTGAATCATTTCATCACTTTGTGCTGAAAAATCCAAAGTGTCATCTTTTGTTTTTGTTTTCATTACCATATTCTCATCAATATCTTCATCACTGCCGTTATTCATAATGTCTTCATTACCATAATAATCTGTTGTATTTTGATCACTATCACCTGTTGTAATTTGATTGTTCTTATTATTTGAAAATGTTTTGTCAGTATCAAATTGTTCAGCCATATATATTGATGTATGCGATTTTCTTAAATGAGTCTTTAATTCTGCATTTGGTGTTTTGTATGAAATAGTAACATTGCAGTATTTACAAATAGCACACTCATTATCCATCTTGTAAAAATGCTTCCAAATTAAGCTAGATTTTGACGAAGTTCTTTCAATAATTTCGTCGTAAGTCGAATCTTCGATAGATGTTGAAGCCATCGACATTTCCTTTTTAATTTCATTTGGAGAAAGCATATCATTAGAATTATCTATCGTTACTTCATCATCATTAGCGTAAGCCAAATAAGTTGATGGGTGTACTCTTTTAAGGTGCAAGCTTAAATGTCCAATTGATGATTTGTAAGATAATCTTGATTGTTTACATTGTTTACAACTGGCAAATTCGCTGTCGATTTTGGTAAAATATGTCCAAATTCGACCGGGTTGGCCTCGCGGAGTTAGTGAATTCGCCTGATCAGTTGATTCGTCGCACAAGTGTCTTTCACTCGAGATTACTGATGCTCTTCTACTTTTAATATCTTCTAATAGGTGGTCACTGTCGTTATTAGCAACTTCATTACTATCTGTCTGGCCCAGTTCAATTGATGGATGTACCTTTTTTATATGAATGCTTAAATTTCCGGTGGTTGATTTGTAGGATAACTTCGCATTACAGTATTTACAACAAGCAAAAGCTTCATTTATTTTATTAAAATGCGCCCACATTCGACCTCTTTTACGAGGAGTTTTTTGAGTTTCAGTCATGCCATACACTTTTTCAATTGTTTCTATGGCTGAATTTCCATGTTCTTGCACTACACTATCATTTGTGGTTTTTTCTTCGCCAATTAAATACACAAATGAATGTTTTTTCCTTAAGTGAGAGTTTAAATTACCGGTTGACGATTTGTATGAAAATTTACCACTACAGTATTTACAAATAGCAAAATCATCATCAATTTTGTCGAAATGTGCCCAAACCGGACGCTGTTTTGTGCGTGAAGACCCTTTCTTTCCTTTAACACGTGATAACTCTGTGGTAATTGACACTCCTTTCTTTTTCCCTTCGAAACCTTCTTCATCCGATTCATCACTTTCCGAAATTACCGGTTCCCAAACTTCTTCCTCCGAATCATCTTTCCAAATCGTTTCCTCCAAAATCTCGTATTCTGAGTTACTATCGACTTCTTTCAATTCTAGATCCACGGCTTCCTGTTCCTCTAATTTTTCTGTCTCATTACTTTCATGTTTTCTTCGTAAGTGTGATTTTAAGTTCGCAATTGTCGTTTTGTAAGATATCGGTAGGTTACAATGTTTACAAATGGCGTACTCGTGGTCTTTCTTTTCAAAATGCGTCCATACGTAACTATTTTCACGCATTATGATAATAATCACTGAAATACAATATTTTATTCAAGTACACCAATATCGCAAGTATTGATTCACATGTAAATGTATTTAGCAGTTTAAAATACCTAACATCAATAGCGAACAACGTAACTCGACAGCCGGTTCTAGCTGGTTACCGGGGGCGACTGGTGATCGCGTAGCGAAAGATAAAACGGCATATTTGTAAAACGAAACGGTTCCAATTATAACAACCTTACTACTGCAATTCTACAGTTTAGTTTCCCATGGCACAGATATGTATTGAATAATTTTAAAATACCGAAGGTATACAATAAAAACTCGAGCTTATGTTCTTACATATAAAGTCGATTTTACTAAGTCGTAATGAAGCGTCTGCTATGTGTGCGTCGAGGAACGTTTCATTACGGTACAGTTTCATTTCGCTCTATCTCTGTCACGCGCGTTGGTTTTCGCCGTTCAAGCATGCGTAGTTCTGAAGGGAAACGTCGCCATGTTTGTTGGATGCCGTCCGCGTACCTAACTGCTTAGCGATTGTAGATTTCGCTCGCGTTGATATTTTAGATTTATATTCGGTTATAAAACACGACTTAGACGGTTATGTAAACATGTTTATGTATATTTTAGGTTTTATACATTAGACCAAACGGAAGAAGATAATTTTGACTATTATAATAATGTTTGCCCCAATAGCGCAGCGGTTACGTAACTCACTACTCATAAGCTAGGGTATTTCAATTCGATTCCTGGGACTTAGGTAAAATTGTGCGATTACCGATTAGCGTAAATGCGCCAAGTACCGACGCTATTGCGGCAGGAATAGATACCAGGTACCATAATGCCAAGGTTTGTCACACTCGTGTTCCGGTTTAGAAGGTAAGGTAGCCGGTAAATGTATATGATGCATTACATTCCTGCCACACGGATGGCAACGAAACAATTATCACCTTTGGTGTCTTAAACTCCAGAGGCAGTGGTTTCTTATTTACATTATTCTATGACATAAATATATATAAGACAAAAACCTAAATTATAATATTCGTTCTTTTAAGAGAAAAGTTTTGTATGTACTCATCTAAACTAATATTAATAATAAATAGTAATAAATGTCTGGAAAAAATTACACAAATTGATCTAACCCGAAAGTAAGCAAACTATTTGCTTGTGATATTGTTAGTCAACGATATTACCTAATACATATATAGAAATACATACCTATATAAATACTCAAATATATTTAATAAACATCCAAACCCAGAAATACAAACATCTATGCTCATCACACATATGTTTGTTCCTGTCGGGAATTGAACTCGAGACCCATCTATGCGTAGTTAGGTTCCCTTACCACTTGACCAACGGGGCGGCCAATATTATATAGAGGTAAGTTTTGTTTTTTTGTTTGATTATTACGATTTAACTCAAAAACAACTTGATCGATTTTAAAAATTCTTTCACCTTTAGAAAGCCACGAGTTATCCAGAAATGACATTGGTTACTTTTTTACCCAACTGAGCAAAGGAAAGTAAAATTTTAGATCACGCGAGCGAGACCAATATTATTTAGAGGTGGGATTTGTTGGTTTGTAGTGGATACACTTAAAAACTACTGGAGCGGTTTTGAAAACTCTTTCACCTAACAAAGGCTTCACTACATAGTATAAAACAAAGTCGCTTTCTCTGTCTGTCCCTATGTCCCCATGTATGCTTAAATCTTTAAAACTACGCAGCGGATTTTGATGCGGTTTTTTTTAATAGATAGATTGATTTTTGAGGAAGGTTTAAGTATATAAACCTTTCCGATATTCCCACGGGAACAAAAGCTACGCGGGTGAAACCGCGGGCAGGTCGCTAGTACTTGAATAAAACAGGAATTAATTTTCAATCGACTTAATAGCAGGGGAGCCCAAGATGCTAAATAGGTAGTTACTCGAGCGTCGTAGGGACCTATTGGATTTTGTAGATTAAATTATAGGAAAAATAAAAGGTTATATGGTGTTTTTCATTTCAATGGTGGAGAAAAAATCTACAGATAAAAAAATGTTTAAAAAACTGTGACAAGGAAACACTAAATCGCGTCAGATTAAAGTATGGTGGGTTAATTGCCAGCTAAAATTTAGAAGATCTGTCGATTCAAGTGTAGCGTAAGGGAGTTGGAGGGTCACAAAGTTGCAAAGAAAATGTAGTTTTGACATTCTCGAGCGCGTCTGAATTTTTGTTTTCGAGTAAGAATAACGAAAAAAAATATAAACGGACAATTTCCACAACCCGAAGTTATTGGAATTTAATTTTCCTGCCCTAATTACCCGCCTCTATATAAAGGGCTTATATTTGGTGGAGAACGTCAACAGTATGCGAGGTTCTCTGAGTGTTCTCTGTTAATCTCTATGTTAGTATCTATACATATAATAAAATCGTAGGAAAGTCAAAACTGTACATTGAATATTTTTTTTAAAGAATACTTGGGGCGTGATCTACAATCGATATCGAAGCCAAAAATATAGTTTTTAGAATTTTTGTCTGTTTGTCTGTATGTATGTCCGGGGTAAACTCAAAAAGTACTGCATGGATTTACTTCAAATTTTGCAGGAATATTACTAACAGGTCGGGTCAACATATATGCTACATATTATCACGCTATCACCTACGGGGAAGGGGCTGTGCGGAGTAAACGAACTCCGCGCGGACGAAGTCGCTGGCAACAGCTAGTATTCTATATTTTCCATCGTCGGCACTTGGTGAAATTCCATTGATTAGACACTTTTATAATTGCACTTGTACATAAATTTCACTTTTACACTTATATTTTTAATACATTAATCTACCGGTTTCACTTCTAAAGCATCTTCAGGACGTAATATACTTAAGTATATTATACTTAAGGATATTACGTCCTGAAGATGCTTTAAAAGTGAAACCGGTCGATTAATATATTAAAAATATGAGTGTAAAAGTGAAATTTATATACAAGTGCAATTATAAAAATGTCGCTATGTTAGCTCTGTTAATTTGACGCGCTCGAGTAAATGCAAAAATCCCCTCTTGGGCTCCCCTACTATTTTTTTTTTTATATATCATAAGATAGCAAACAAGCAGATGGGTCTCCTGATGGAAAGAGTCAACCATCGCCTATAGACACCAAAGATGTTAATGGTGCGTTGCTATCTTGTGGCGAGGTCTAATGCCACATGCAGTAAAACAAGGATTTAAAACGTTATAATATCGATATGTTTGCTGTTTCGTGATTGATTCTCCAACTAGCGCTAGAAGACAACGTCATAGCATCATATACCATAACCAATCACGACGACGCAAACATATCAATATTATAACGTTATAAATCCTTGAAGTAAAACTGCAGCAAACGACTTCCCATTTCCTATATCTCCGGAACTCCGCATCGGATCTTCAATTTAAAACGTGAACCATCCGGAGGAGGATATACCCTGTCAAACAAAAAATAACAATTTTCAAAATTCGTTCTGAATGCCCGAGTTCTGAGGTAACAAACATAAAAAAACGTACAGCGGAATTGATAACCTCCTCTTCGGAAGTCGGTTTTAAAACGAGGATATTCTTAAATCGTCGAAATCTTTTTTGTTCATTTTCTTTTATATCATAAGATAGCAAACAAGCATATGGGTCTCCTGGTGGAAAGAGTCAACCATCGCCTATAGACACCAAAGATTTTAATGGTGCGCTGCTATCATGTGGCGAGATCTAATGCTACATGCATTAGTTTACCGACTATCTTACCCTCTTAACCGAAACATGACGTTGATAAGTCGCCTCTGTGGTCTAGTGGTCCAGCGTTGGCGTCGACCACATGAGGTCCCGGGTTCGATTCCCGGGTCGGGCACTAAAAAAAAAAGTGTTTTTTCAGTTTTCTGAGAAACACAAAGTTGCTCGGGATTGGAAAGTGCCCGGTTGGCGATAGGCTTGCCACCTATCACATTGTGGGACCAAGTATCTTCGGCTAATCGTGGGTGCACTTGTTGTACCTCTGCCTACCCCTTCGGGGATACGGGCGTGAAGATACTTATGACGTTGATAAGCAATGATGCTATTCGGCAGGAATAGGTAAGGCGGTGGTGCCAGACCCGGGCGAGATAATGCAGAACTCTACCACCTAGTAACCACGATATTAGTGACTCGTATAGCCGATCGGTCGTAGTAATCGGTCGCCTTTTACGACCTGCCTGGCAGAACGGCAGTTGGCCTATTCTTCAAAGGAGCCTGGGACCAACACGGGGATGACAAGATATCTACAAAATTTCATTGATATTGGTTCAGTCGTTCAGGAATCCATAGTGGACGAACAACGTCACACGTCATTTATATATGTACTAGCTGTTGCCAGCGACTTCGTCCGCGCGGACTTCGTTTACTCCGCACCGCACCTGGCCGCTAGGTGATAGCGTAATAATATGTAGCCTATATGTTGACCCGACCTGTAAGTAATATTCTTGCAAAATTTGAAGTAAATCCATGCAGTACTTTTTGAGTTTACCCCGGACATACATACAGACAAACAGACAAAAATTCTAAAAACTATATTTTTAGCTTCGATATCGATTGTAGATCACGCCCCAAATATTCTTTTAAAAAAATATTCAATGTACAGTTTTGACTTTCCTACGATTTTATTATATGTATATAGATATTAAGATAATATGCCTTTTGATTGTTACAACTAAGTAATTGGCGTGACTTCATCGGTTTGGTCATCGTTTTGTGGCACGAAGGACAACTTTTCATTGCAATGAGACCACTTCCAATGTAATTATTAGTGATGCGTCGAATACTAGGTAATGATTTATGACTCGGCACTCGGCATATAAATCGATCCAGGTGCCTTTGAGTATAATAATAATACTACAAAAATATACTCAAAGTTACTTAAATTACACAAATCGATCTGACCCCAAAGTAAGCATATTTGCATGTGTTATACGTAGAAATACATATATAAATATTGGTACATGTATAATAAACATCCAAACCCAGAAATACAAACATATATGCTTATCACAGAAATGTTTGTCCCTGTCGCGAATCGAACCCGAGTCCCATCGATTCGTAATAAGGTTCGCTAACCATTAGGCCAGCGGAAGTTTTAGGGAATATTCAACATACATAAAAAATGATTCCGGCAAATTAAGAACTTCCATCTTTTTTCGAAGTCTTACAGCTTATCTGTAACGGAAAACATCAAAATAATAATACCAAAGTTATTGCTTTATATATTGAACTAGCGATCCGCCTCGGCTTCGCACGGGTGCAATGTAAACGTACAAAAATATGTTTTTACGACAAATCTTTAAAATTTTCGGCTTTTCTCTACCATAATATGCATGTATTATACGTATAAACCTTCCTCTTGAATCACTCTTGGCCGGTTTCCGAAACGCAAATTAATTTAACAAGCAATTAATCTGTTTGACAGGTCATTTATTTGTTAAAAATATGTTAAAGCCAGATTAATTACTTGTTAAAATTAATTTGCGTTTCGGAAACCGGCCGTCTCTCTGGTTTTCGGTTTCGGTTACTATCCGGTATTCTCTCACATTCATTGTTATTCAGTATTTGGCCGAATATTGGGAACTATTCGGCCGAATACGTAACATGAGAAAAACGCACATATAACTCAAAAAAGTTAATAACTTTTACGGAGAAACATATCAAATAATGCTTAAAATTCATCAGAGGTAAGTTGTTATGAATGAAAACTATTTTCACCATTTCTCAACGAGGATTATTCTTTTGACAAGAAGAAATACAATACAACAAGATTATTTGTTACTCAATCTATAATAAACAAATAATTTGGCCGTGACACGATTAACTCGCTAATAAAACAAATATGCCGCCGAATATTCAGTGTTCGGACAAGAGCCTGGCCGGATATTCGGTATTCGGAAAAATCACTCTGCAATCACATGGCATCTCTAATTAAAGTCAGTTGCGTAGACTTATGAGATAGGTATAAGCGAACATGCAGTGGAAGTGATTTTGTTTTATACTATAGAAGACTAGCGACCTGCCCGCGGTTTCACCCGCGTAGCTTTTGTTCCCGTGGGAATATCGAAAAGGTTTATATACTAAAACCTTCCTCAAGAATATATCTATCTTTTAAAAAAAACCGCATCAAAATCAGTTGCGTAGTTTTAGATTTACATAGGGACATAAGGACATAGGGACAGACAAAGAAAACGACTTTGTTTTATACTATGTAGTGATTACGTTTGTTTTATACTATAGATATGATTACTATAGAACTTCGACAACTCAAGCGATCATCAATAATTATGTATAGTTGTACCTTATTATCTTATCACAATTACTTATTTATCGACTACGCTCAAACGTTGACCTTGAACTTGTCCGTAACAACAAAGTTATTACAAGCCACGCTACACACTCAGACAGTCATAATCGTATCGGATAGAAGAGGCACACAGGTGACTTAAACACGCAAACCCCTCTTCTTAATCATCTAAGACCGCCTCAATCGCGCCCCGAGGGTCAGTCAAAAACTGTTTCGATGGGCATTTCGACGAAAAAAACAACCAAATAAAAAAAAAATGTTGTACCTATTCAATTAAACTTTTACAGGCACTTCGAGGCAAGACGAGTCGACATTTTAAAAATTACTACTGGTTCGGAATGCGGTCACACACAGAAATGTCTATAGTTTTGAGTGGGATGGGTTGTATGTTAAACACCTACATTATTTATTGCAGTTGGCCCAAATGACCGTTACTGCGAAACGGGAGTTTTTGGCAAGCAGAGTGCTCAGAGTTTAAAAATCGGGTGCAGTGCGTAATTATTTTAAGATTTTTTATGTCATAACAAACAGGACAATTTCTTAATTTCCTGATGGAAAGAGATAACCATCGCCTGCGGACCAAAGATGTTAATAATGCGTTGCTATCTGAGTGGCGGGGTGTTAATCACTACATAGTATAAAACAAAGTCGCTTTCTTTGTCTGTCCCTATGTCCTTATGTCCCAATGTATGCTTAAATCTTTAAAACTACGCAACGGATTTAAATGCGATTTTTTTTAATAGATAGATTGATTCTTGAGGAAGGTTTAAGTGTATAAACCTTTCCGATATTCCCACGGGAACAAAAGCTACGCGGGTGAAACCGCGGGCAGGTCGCTAGTGCTACATATTTAAGTTACCGGCTACCTTACTTTCCAAATTCGTACATTACAGTGACAAGCATTGACGCGATTGCGGCAAGAATAAGTGAAGCGGTGACACCAGACACGGGCGAGACAATGCAGAACTCTACCACCTAGTAATCACGATGGTAGTGACTTGTATCCAATCGTTGGCCTTTTACGAAATGCCTGACAGAATGGCAGATGGTTTATTCTTCAAAGGGAATTCAGGGATTGCTAAAATGGTAAAAACTGTAATTATTTGAGGCTCTCTAATCCATACTTCAGTTTCAACCACGTCTGTTGCTATAATTGAAATTTAATTGCCAGAAACAATACCGCGAGGATCTTGGGCGACCAGCCGCCAATTTGGGTCGATGAACTATTATTGGTGTGCGTTTGTTGAATGCCGACACGGATCGACAATTAGTGACGTTGAACTTATTGCCTATACAATGTAGGTACTGTGGTTTTGGGAGGTCAATGCAATATTTGCAACAGTTAACGATTTGTTCAAAAATGTTTTTTCAGTATTTTGATGAAAACAAACTTTGCCCGGGATTGGACATGTCACGTATCCAATCCCGGGCAAAGTTTGTGTCACCAAAGTTTGTATCGCCAACCTGACACGTATCATACGTGTCAGATTGGCGATAGGTGCCTTACGTCCCTTAATGTGATAGGTGGCAAACCTATCACATTAAGGGACGTACGGCCGGTTTCTGAAACACGAATTAAATCTACAATCATCTAACAAACTGTCAAAATTAACAACTTGTTGACTATCCGTCAGTTTCTGGTACGCCCTTATCGTGATCGTTAATAATGATCGTTAACAGTTGATCATTTTTTCGGCTGGTTACATAGCACTTGATAATCTGCAATTGCAGACCAAATATAATATAGATTTTTATATGCTAGCGACGAATTAACATATTGTTATCGCTGTAAACACCTTTTCAGAATCTCAAAATGAAGGATACTAGCTGAATTAGCACCCACACGGACAAAATGTAGCCAGATTGGCAGTTTTTTTTATAAGATAGCAAACAAGCAGATGGATCTCCTGATGGAAAGTGTCAACCATCGCCTATAGATACCAAAGATGTTAAAGGTGCGTTGCTATCTTGTTGCAAGGTCTAGTGCCACATACATAAGTTTAGCGGCTGTCTTACCCTCCAAACCGGGACACGACAGCGACAAGCACTGATGATATTGCGGCAATAATAGGTAAGGCGGTGGTATCAGACCCGGGCGAGACAATGCAGCCACGATAGTAGTAACTCGCATAGCCAATCGGTCACCTTTTACGATCTTCCTGGCAGAACGACAGTTGGCCTAATCTTCAAAGGAGCCCGGGACCAACACTGCCACCTAGACCAACACGGGACTATTTGTCAAAGGACGGGGAAAAACTGGTGGCAAATGGTTTATTCCTCAAAGGGGACTCGGACCAAAACGAGGGAAAAACTGATCTAAATCGTTAATAAATTGTTTAATAACAAACTTTTTTATTTTCAGGTAATTGATATCGGAAGGAACTCCGCATCCTCCAGGTAATTAATCAAACGACCTCGTCGGCTACAGTGAGAATGTATCCTCGAATATCCAAACACCAGCGGAAGCATATGTGATTAATGATAGAAATCTATACGAAACATGATTACTTAATTAAATTTTATATATTTGAGAGACCGAGTTTTGCTTGGTGTCACTCGCTTACTTAGAAACCGGTGAATCGTAAACCGGAACGTGTTGGTCCGGTCCCCCTTTTAATAATAGACTATCTTCCGTTGTTTTTGTTATAGAAATTGACGACATACAAACAACGGCTTACCTGATGGAAAGCAATCACTCACTCAATCACTGCCCATGAACATCAGCAACGAAAGGAGCTATCCGTTAATGCGATGTCGACCTTTATGGAACTGTTAATCCTTCATAAAAATGCCCACGTTAAAGCTCCAAAACCAGGCGTGGATCCACCGTTGTGACCACGATGGGCATGCTCACAACCCTAATAGACTTCTAACGTCACGCTTTTACGGTCTTCAAGATATCAATAACTAACTGGGTCAGTTAGTTATTGACCAAACATTGTTCTGCCTTTTTACCTTCCCTGGACTTCCGAAATTAATTCAAAACCAAAATTAGCCAAATCAGTTCAGCCGTTCTCAAGGTTTAGCGAGACTAACGAACAGTAATTGATTTTTATATATATAGAAGAAGATAGATAATAACATAGGTTACACTATAACGTAGGTTACACTATAAGTTTTGCGTAACTTAAAAAAAAAAACAACATGTTATAACCAAAATATTATGTTTATTGCTTTTCAAACAAATCTCCTTTACATTTTAAACATTTTTTCATGCGATCGAACCATATTTTAAAACAGGAGGACCACAGATCTGAAGGCATGTTTTCTACGTGCTGATTGAACGCTATCACTGACTCTTCGGAATTAGTAAAAGTAAAACCTCTCATCAAATCTTTGATTTTGGGGAAAAGACATAAATCACAGGATGCTAGGTCGGGGCTATGCGCAGGATGAGTGACGAGATGTACTTTTTCGGAAACTAAAAATGACTTTGTTTTGTTGGCCGTGTGTGAAGAAGCGTTATCATGGTGTAGGAGAATGCGGCTTTTGGGTCGTCTTTCGCGAACTTTTTCCAACACCCGGGGTAAACAAATGGTAGAATACCACTTATTAATTATTAACACTCTTTTGATCTTCAAGTGGAATTGTACAGATGGGACCCGTAGTTGAGAAAAAAAACACGATAATTTTTTTACCAACGTTTCTCGCCTGTCTCACTTTTGTTGACCTGTTCTCATTTTCAAACACCCATTCACAAGATTGCTGTTTTTTTTCGGGTTCAAAACAATAAATCCACGTTTCGTCTCCTGTGGCAATGTCATAAACAGCATTAGAATATTTGTGGTCGTACTTCAGTAGCATCTGTGAGCACCACCCAAGTAGCACGTTAAGCTGTATATAGGCTGCATTTAGGTTCATTTTTAAACTTAAAGCTGTATACGAAGCCGTACAAAGGCTGTAGAAGCGCTTCTACAGCCGATATAACACCAAAAAGGGCCCCAAGTTATACAGCTTATTGCGTTATATAGGCTACACAATAGCTATACAAGCTGTTATAAACTGTACAATGGCTGTTATTTGGTGTATAAAGAAACTATAACACTAAAAATACTCTCTTGTAACTGTCTTGTACAGCTAAGAGTTAAATAGGCTGCACAATAGCTGTACAAGCTGGTATAGGCTGTACAAAGGCTGTTATTCGGTGTATAAAGAAACTATAATACTTAAGATACTCTCTTGTGCAGCTAAATGTTCTTAATAGGTGTTTGAAAATGATAAAAAGTAACTAATCTGTTTTTGATATTGTATAACATTATATCTGCAGACGCCATAATTAAAAATATATTAATAAACGATAAATTCTTGGACTTGGAGCAGTATTTGGAGTGTATTCAAAGTGGGAATTTAAAATCATTGTAAAATCGTGTATGTTTCCTCTCAAAATATTCACGCGCTAACGAAATAATCGAGATAACACAAATAAAATCATTGCAAAATACGGTAAGTGTTTGTGTTTAAGGTTAGAATATACAAGTATTTATGGTACAATATTGTATATAAAGGCATAATGATCATAATATAAGTTGCTTGTCAAGATATAGCTTTAGCTATTGCTAAATATATCTTTTATTTAACAATATATTTCTTTAATGTTGTTTTTAATACACAATAATGGCGGCGTTTTGTTATACAGCCTAAAGTGTATTTGGAGGGTGATATACTGCAAATAGCTGTACTGAATCTCTTTTTTGTTCTATTATACGGCTATTGGCTTTTAATTACCTTCCAAATACACTTTAGGCTGTACTAAGTCCCTATATAAATCTATTGTACAGTAATTGGCTTTTAATCACTTAATTTGTGTTTAGAGATGCGTAGAAAAATTGAAAAACCCTAAATACAAAACATATGTTTGTCACTTGATTTCGCTATTGTGTTGTATTGACGTCGGTCGTTTGACTTTACAACTAAACCAACTTATTGTTAACTATAACTTATGAGACATGTATTTTAATCATGTTTTACTTTATTTTTCAGGGAAATATGCCTTATAAAATAAAAAAAATTGAGAGAAGCCAAAACCGTGTTTGTATCGTACCCAGTTTGTGAGAGGATAAAGGTGAATTATAATGACCAAGAAAACAACTTGATATAACTAAGTTGATCAAGAACGAAAACTCAAGCCCTTTAAATATTGGTATCCTATCACAAAAATATTTTTAAGAAGAATACGTTATTTCGTGCTTGTGATTTAATATTATTAATTCTTCAAAGAGAAACACATACTCTTTTGCCTGTAATTGTATCTAAGTATATAATATTTTTAAAACGATTGTAAGTATACATATATACAGGTTGTTGCAAAAGTGGTACAGAAAGCCGCAAGGGGGTGGCTCAGGGGGTCATTCTTAACAACTTTTGTTTAAAGACTTTTGGAAATTCGCGAAAAAAATATTGATTCTCCATAGAAACTTTGTTGGTCACGTGACTTTTCACAATGGAAAAACAAAATTGTTTTTCGGGAATTTTCACAAATCGCTGAACAAAAGTTGTTCAAAATGACCCTCTGAGTCACCCCCTTTCGACTTACTATACCGCTTTTGTAAAACTCCGTATAGTAGCAAGTTAAAAATAAAAAAATAGATATTTTCTCAGTGCAATGATTTTTATTTCTCTTTTTAACTCTTTTTTATATATTCTTTGAAGAATATACCAATTGCCTTTCGGCCAGGCAGGTCGTAAAAGACAACCGATGGGCTATGCGAGTCACTTCCATCGTGGTTACTAGGTGATAGAGATCTGCATTGGCTCGACCGGGTTCGGTACCACCACCGTATCTATTCCTGCTGCAAAGCGTCAGTGCTAGTCAATGTCATGTTCTGGTTTGGAGGGTAAGGTGGCCGGTAAACTTATGCATTGGGCATTAGACCTTGCCACAAGAGAGCAACGCACCATTAACATTTTTGCTGTCTGTAGGCGATGGTTGATTCTTTTCATCAGGAGAACGATCTGCTTGTTTGCTATCTTATGACATTAAAAAAATCAGTTATTGTAAATTACCAACCAAGTAACCTTAATGAAGAAGATAAGCCTAAAAAATAATAAATCAGATAACCTACAATCACTTTTTAATGTTTTTGTTACGGAACCCTTTTCCTTGAACATTAATAAAAATGATGATTGTAGGTTTACCTGAATTAGTAATTTTTCAGCTTTATCTTCATCACGATTACTTGGTTGGTAATTTATAATATTTAAATATTCCTTTTCAATATTCTTCTTGATTTTTTCCACATGATATCAACTATGCAGATATAAAAACAGCAAACAACAATTTTCTCAGTAATACAGCCTAGAGCTGTACTATAGCTGTATATGCAGATTTTTTAACACCATTGGCTGCATAACAGTCTACAATTACGCCATAAATATTAGCTATAGAACGGAGTTTGCATATCCCATTTTACAGAAACAAGCGTTGAGTGATACTATAATAACACTTAAAGCTGTATTAAATTCCCGTGCTAAACAAAATACAGCTAATGTACAGCTTTAAGGATTAAAATCAGCCTAATGAGTTACAAATTGCTTAAAGCTGTACAGTAGTGTATTAATATTCAGATATAACGCTTAAAGCTCACGCGGAACTCTAAGAAAGGCCTTGTACAGCATTAGGCTGTATATAAACTCATAAAGGTCTCTTATACCGATAAAAGCATCTTTTTACACCATTGTACGGCTGCAATAGAACTTTAAGTTCTATATGAGCTGCTTTATGGGTATTAAACATGCTTGATTGCTGCTTGGGCAACCATTCCACGCGAGCCCGCTTCTCGCTGTCAGTTCATGACGGATCCAACGACAACAAAGTTTCCGAACTTTCAATTCTTCGTGTAAAATTTTCTGAATTTGGCTCATACCAATCCCCAATAGTCCTCGAATTGTCTCATAGGTAATCCGGGGGTTTTCTTCAATTACCGCTTAACAGTAGCCACGTTATTTTCGTTGACGGCAGTTGAAGACAGCCCTTCACGAAATTCGTTATGTAAAGAAACTCGACCTCTCTCAAATTCAGCAAATGATCGCCTCACGGTGCTCAAACTCCTAAAAGCATTTTGAAAACGAGCAGCACAGTCTTGCGGAGAAAGAGAACTTTTAAAATCATAAAAAATCATCGCTCTAAAATCTTTTCGACTAAATTCCATTTTCGTTGCGTACGTAGAACTTTTATGTTTATTTATTTATTTAATACTTTATTGTACACTTATATAATGACAAAAAAAAAATTAAACGATACTTAAAATAATGCACAAAAGGTGAGCTTATCCCTAACGACAGAGATTTCTTCCAGCTAACCCAGAAAGTGAAGCTGAGAAAGGAAAGTGGAAGGCATCGTGCACAAGCATAAAGACAAACACAAATATATAAATTACATTGAAATTCTAATTATTCATACATTACAAGGATAAGATTACACATAGATAAGAAAAGGCTAAAACGCAAATTGATGACTATAGTAAAGAGAAGTTAACACAGTAATAAAATAAATAGGACAGAAAAAAAAACTACGACAATGACAGGTAATGCTCCTTAACCCGCTTCTTAAAAACTAGCAACGAGGGGCTACTGCGGATCTCAGTGGGTAAAGAATTCCACAACTTCACTGCGTGGACAGTGAATGACCATGAATACGTTTGAGAATGTGACACAGGAAAACGAAGAAGAGAGCCAATATGAGAACGACATGGGGAATCGGAGAAATGCAAAAACGAGAAACGCTCACGAAGGTACTTGGGAGCAGCAGGATTGAACAATATATTAAACAGAAGGCAAAGAATATGCGTGTTCCTACGAAAACGGATAGGCAACCACCTGAGCTGGACTCTGAAAGTAGAGATGTGGTCGTACTTACGAAGACCAAAAATAAATCTTATACATGAGTTTTGAAGCCTCTCGAGTTTATTTAAAAGCACTTCAGTAGCGTCAAGGAAACAAGAATCTGCATAATCCAGAATAGGAAGGATAAGAGTTTGCACAAGAGAAATTTTTGTCTTAATAGGCAGGAAATTTTTCAGTAACTGTAAGGAGTGAAAAGTGAAATACATTTTTCTGCTAATGCTACTGATGTGATCATCCCACGACAGATCAGAGCTAAAAATAACACCCAAATTTGTTACACTAGATGAAAAAGGGATCCGAGCCCCATTATAAAGTAATGGTGGTAAATTTGAATGATCAATGGATTTTATCATCTGACGACTACCCACAATAATTGCTTTAGATTTAGATGGATTAACCATAAGACCGAAAGCTTCAGCCCAAGAATAAATTGCGCTAAGATCCTTGTTCAGCAAACCTAAAGTTTCCGTTATATCCCCGTAACTACAATGACGATATATCTGCAAATCATCGGCATACAGATGAAAGTTAGAAAAGATAAACTTGGTAACAGTGTTAATAAATATAGAAAAAACTAAAGGAGATAATATGCAGCCTTGCGGAACCCCCGAAATAATGTCACACCAGTTAGAGCAAACTTCATTCAGAGAAACATATTGTGTTCGACCCCGCAAATATGAATCAAACCAACCTAAAGCCGAAGGTGAGAAATTAAGAGTGCGCAGGACTCCAATCAATAAGTCAAAATCAACGGAGTTGAAGGCGCTGCTAAAGTCCAAAAGCACTAAGATGGTAAGGTGTTTTGAATCCATGGCCAACCGAATATCATCAGATACCTTGACAAGTGCTGTCACAGTACTGTGACCCGGCCGGAAACCTGACTGGAACTGACTCAAAAGGTCATTAGAGCGAAGGTAATTTGATAATTGAGAATGTACTATGTGCTCTAAGACCTTTGAGAGAAAAGGTAGTATGGAGATGGGCCGATAGTCAGAAGGAATTTTCGGGTTAGTGCTTTTGGGCAGAGGAATTACTTTGGCAGCCTTCCATATAGAGGGAAACGTGCTAGATGATAGAGAAAGATTAAATATATACGTAAGAACAGGAAGAATATAAGGGATAATACTGAGTAACATTTTGGAACATAAACCATCAGTGCCAATCGCAGAAGATGAGATAGAGTGAATATGTTTCTCGACTTCTTTTTCTGTGACTGAAACGAGCGAAAAAGAACAAGAGGGACGCAAAACAGTAGACAAATAATTTAGTGTGTCATTTTTGGTTACAGTATTAATTGCGAAAGGAAGAGTGGTAAAGTGAGAATTTAAATCATTGAGATTAATACAAGTACTGGTAAGGGCAGGTGATTTCCCAAGACCTAGAGATTTCAGAAATTTCCACACCTCTTGCGAACTGGATTTAGCAATAGTATTGTGGATGTAACGGCGCCTAGCAATGCGGCAAAGCTTATTGCATTTGTTCCGAAGCATCTTGTATTGCAAGAGATTGTCACCGGAAGGATATTTTTTATAGCGTTTATTGGCTCTATCTCTAGCTGCCATAGCGTTTCTGATGTCATCAGTCACCCAGGGTGAAGGATTATGTTTTATCTTCAGCTTTTTAAGTGGCGCATGACGGTCGTACACACACATAATACCGGAATTAAAAAGTGAAATAGCCGTATCAACATTATTGCAACGAAACACAGGGGACCAGTCTATAGCCTTAATATCCCTATCAAATGTTACGGGATTAATATTCTTAAATGAACGGCGAAAGGAATATTCAGCTTTTTTTTTAGGGGAACGAACATTATAAGACAAGTAGATGAGATCGTGATAGGAGAAACATGATGGCATTTGTCCGTAAACTTTGGCATTATTGGGCTGTGAGACAATAATCAAATCGAGAAGAGACCTTCTCTTAGGCGCCTAGCAATGCGGCAAAGCTTATTGCATTTGTTCCGAAGCATCTTGTATTGCAAGAGATTGTCACCGGAAGGATATTTTTTATAGCGTTTATTGGCTCTATCTCTAGCTGCCATAGCGTTTCTGATGTCATCAGTCACCCAGGGTGAAGGATTATGTTTTATCTTCAGCTTTTTAAGTGGCGCATGACGGTCGTACACACACATAATACCGGAATTAAAAAGTGAAATAGCCGTATCAACATTATTGCAACGAAACACAGGGGACCAGTCTATAGCCTTAATATCCCTATCAAATGTTACGGGATTAATATTCTTAAATGAACGGCGAAAGGAATATTCAGCTTTTTTTTTAGGGGAACGAACATTATAAGACAAGTAGATGAGATCGTGATAGGAGAAACATGATGGCATTTGTCCGTAAACTTTGGCATTATTGGGCTGTGAGACGATAATCAAATCGAGAAGAGAAGGTATACAGTTTGGAGATTTGTGAGTTGCTGACAAGGGAAGTATATTTAAATTGACAGAAGACAAAAGATTCCGAAGCTTGTTTGCCCGCATATCATTCTTTAGTAGACACGTATTGAAATCGCCTAACAATAATACATCACGGTAAAATGGACAATAATAATGTAACAAATTATCTAATGTGGTAAAATAGTCTATGTGGAGGGATGGACAATATAGCACTGCCAAAAGAATTTTGGAATGATTAAGACAGATCTCTAATATTAGATACTCAGCTGCTTCGTGATATGCATTAGGGGATGAAGTTAAAATTTTGTAAGGGATATTGGATCGGAGATAAATGGCAACCCCGCCCCCACCTTTCTCTGTCCGGTCATTCCGAATTAAAACAAAGCCAGGAAGTGAAAATTGAAGTGATGAGAGAGATGGTTTAAGGAATGATTCAGACACAAGAATAGCATCTGTATCATTGCTACTAAAAGTTGACAGGAGATCGGAATAATGGGCAGGAATGCTCTGAGCGTTGATATGAACAACGTTAAGATTGTTAGGATTATCAGCAAAAACAGACGCTACGTTAATTGAGGAGTCCGTAGAAGAATCACTTATTGCACTGAGAAAATCATCATCGGATGAGGAGCATGACGTGAAACTATTATTAAATTGAGTATGAGATGTCATAATATAATATATACCCTGATACAGATAACCTGCAAAAATACAATATATGAATATATTAGAAATTCAGTGGCAATTGATTTAAGAATAACTCAAATACAAAGGCTACTAGGCAGCCTGGAAAAGAAATATATTTAATTAAAAACGCAAATAAAACAATAAGCAAATAAAAACAAGAAAATTATTGTACATACAAAAATAAATAAATAAAAATATATAAATAGTAAATAATATATATTAGTAGCACAAAGATCTAAACTATAAATTTAAAAATCAAAACACAAAAACAAACACTCAAACAACACACACTTAGGAAGGTGGAAGAAGAACTTGCCCCTTAAAATTAACAAAATTACATGATAATTATTCTAAGTAAAAGTTGCTACATTGTCTTACCAAAACAATAAAAGAAAAAAGAGAGAAAAAACCTAGTTACTAAAAACATAAACAGAATAAAAAGATGCAACAATAACATTGTTTACCTATATCAAATTTAGGTGATAATTTAAAACAACAAAAAAGAAAAATGGTAATTTGATTCAAATCAAGGAAGTTACATTTTACCCGGAATGTCCACACTCGCTTTAAAATCGTTCCGAAGAGTACCACGACATAGGTGGAGTGTGTCTCTTTCCACTAACTAAAGCGCCAATCGCCATATTTAAGCGCGGCCATGCGTAGTTTACAAATTACTACTAAGTAATTCTACTAATTTGAGAAACAGTTTTTGCATTGCATAAGTAATTACGTAATAATTAAAATAAGCACATTTTAGAACTCACTATGATTATTACAATATATTTTATGCTAATTTATTTAACGACGTGTATAAATAAAAAGGATTTAACGATAGCGAATATGTGAAAATCTCCCATCTAGATAGTTTTATTTACACTGGCAGTTGCAAGAAAGGGACAACATCCACTCCCGTCGTTGTCTTGCTTAGAACGTTTTTCCCTTCTGTTAAGTAAGAAACAAATGTCAACTTTATAAGTAACGAAATAAAGTACATTTTTATTTATCAAATATTGCTTCGTAATAATTCCAGTTATCGTATTTAAGTTCCTTGATTCAGATACATATAATAGGTACCATAATCATATAGACTATTACAGCTTATAAATAAGACATTTATAACTGCAAGTCCATAATAGATAAAGAAACAAAAATGAAATATAATATTAACGATGAAAAATAACAAACAATGGTTTTATAAGAGAAAAAATTAATACAACCCACCAGAGAGAGCAACTTATAAAGGGATTAAAAATAACTAAGGTGAGATGCGCAAGAACTGTCTGGTTGGTAATATTGTTACATTTAATAAATTAATGAAAATTAAAATTTAACATATTACAGATCGCAAAACAAAAAAAAAATGTGATGGCATTATGTGAGTTAAGTGCTTTGCCGATACCTTATTGTAAACCATAAACAATGACAATAGGACATTTGGCGACATCTGACATTGACAACTGTAATTGTTTATTACAGCTGTAAGTCTATACACCCGCAATGCAAATTATAAAAGAAAAATCGGCAAAAGTGAACTGTGAAACTAATATGTTACATAAAGAACTTTAAATAGAATCTAAAACGGAAAAGCAATGCACTTATACATATACTTAGCAACAAGTTATATATCTATAAATTGTGAGAAGCTGCAATAACAAGGAAAAACGAAACATGCTTTTAGCTATAAGTAGAATATTTGGTTGTAATAAATACACACAGTTTTGTAAATAAAGGCTATGTACCATTATCTACGCCTTGGCTTACGTGGAGACTTAGTTAAAGGCGCTTCAGTTGCGATTACAGGAGAAATAGCCTCAGACACCTGGCTTTGATGTTTTGAAATTAGCTTGCGAAGGTCGGTCATCTGCTCAACTGTGGCACGGTTTTTGTCCGGTAGCATAATAATAATCTTACTGTTTGAGGACCAACACTTATTGACACCAAAAATCTTCCGAGCCTCCAGAAACAGTTGATGTTTAGTTTTGGTGAGGAATTCCGAAATAGTAAGACCAGAACCTTTGAGAGATGTTTTATTAGTCCAAACTAGATCTCTTTGATGAAGTTCCCGGAATCTAATCAGAACAGGTCTTGCCTTTCCTTTTTGTGACTGTGTACCAAGACGGTGACAAACTTCAATACCGGAGTTAGAAAATTCTGACATACCCAACTGATTACAAAAAATGCTGGTCACTTTGTTAGTCAATATTTCTTGCTGATCTTCAGGAACTCCATGGATTAACAAAACATTTCTTCGTAAAAATGCTTCATGTTTCTCTATGTTTAATGACAGGAGCTCAGTTTGATTCTTAAGTAATGACAAAGCTTTCCAAACAAAATTCTTGAAATTAGCAAAGTCTTGAGATAAAGAATTAATATCGACAACTCCAACAGTAGATGAAGAGGCCAATTTCAGAATCTTTTCGTCATATTCCGCCATCTTAGTGTTGAAAAAATTTGTGATCTCTTCAAGATTTGATGACATTGTTTTAGGTAGATCAATTATGGTGCAAGAGGGAAATCAAATAGGAATTTGTAAATGTGTGGTGCTTAAGTGCTTAAATAATTAACACATGTGATTGTAAGTAACAATAAACTAATTTAATAATAAATAATAACTTTTAGCTCTAAAAACACGTGTGTGTTGATGCCTACCCACAAGGGCAAAAAAAAAAAAAAAGCGTTATTATGTGTGATAAAAAACAATTGACTAATCATTTCCCGTCAGTTGTTTTTTTTTTACTAAGAACGTTGCAGCGTTTTAAAAATATAACATTCGAAATTCAAATAGTTCCGATTAGCTATAAGTGCAAAACTTTTAGTGTGCCCCATGTATATTCATACTATAACACAAAAATAATTAGAAATACGAAAGTACTGATCAAAATTGTAAATGTGGATTTCATCTGTAACGGTGACCTTATTTAACTAGTTATACGTAGGTATACCTAGCGAACAGTATCGAATCGAAGGAATCGATCATATAGCAAACTAGCTGTTGCCCGCGACTTCGTTCGCGCGGACTTCGTTTATTCCGCACTGCTCCTCTCCTGTAGGTGATAGCGTGATAATATTGTAGCCTATATGTTGACCCAACCTGTTAGTAATGTTCATGCAAAATTTGAAGTAAATCCATGCAGTACTTTTTGAGTTTACCCCGGCCATATATTGACTTTCCTACGATTTTATTATATGTATATAGATAAGAATTTCGCCACGTCGAGCCTGTCGACACTAGCTCAGTGGTAGAGCGTCCCGGCTTAAGGAGACGGTCGCAGGTTCAATCCCTGCGTGTCGATATTTTTCTTTGTTGTTTTTAAAGTTTTTCCAGTTTTCCCAAGCACGGGGCGAGTACACAAAAATAATTCCTATGAAAGTTAAATTACCATAATATAGTCCTAAAAACTTGTGGAATAGTATGATACGCTTCATTATTATTTAATTGATTGCTCATGGTTTTCATTACATAGTATAAAAATAAGTCGCTTTTTGGTCTCCCTATGTCCTTATGTCCCTATGTATGCTTAAATCTTTAAAACTACGCAACGGATTTTAATACGATTTTTTTAAATAGATAGATTGATTCTTGAGGAAGGTTTAAGTGTATAAACCTTTCCGATATTCCCACGGGAACAAAAGCTGCGCGGGTGAAACCGCGGGCAGGTCGCTAGTTACTATATAAGACGGATCGTTAATAAGAGGAACTCACCTTTAGAGGATAACTAAGTAGTCAGCAAACTTATGCATGTGGTATGGTCGACTGGTGTGGTCTACCGGAGGTTCCGGGGGAGACTCCGGAATGAAGCGCGCGTCACGTCGCCGTCAACACGTGACAAATTGTAGTTTTAAGTATATTGTATTAATATGTATGTATGTATATTAGTCTATAAGGTATTTATAATATGGGCCATGTTGCCTGAATTAAATGGTAAAATAAAAATGTATAAGCGGTTGACTTTACAGGCCATCCCTGGAACTTCCCGCTAAATTAAGGTTTTTTAAGCTCAAAAGAGTAAAAACTATAAACATAGATTTTTTGAGTTCGAACAACTATTTTGTTGAATGGCAGTATATTGATTTTTAAAAAGTTTTATATTTTGGAAACATTGATATAAAAAACCCAAGATACACAATCAGTTTGTCAAAAACGTCCTCCAAAAATGAGTGCACAATTTTAAATTGTTCGCTCTTTTCAAATAGAATCGCGTCGGTCGCAACACTGTCAATTTTATTTCTTTTCGCACATTGATTTGTAAAAACTACTATAAGTCTTGCTCTTAAGGTTGGATATGCAAAGACATATGTTTTTGCCATATCTATAACTACTTAAATGAATTTAGGGACACTACTCAGTTTTGAGTGTCAGTTTTGTTCGGAACTGTACATCTTGGGTTTTTTATATAAATGTTTGGAAACGCTGCACGCAAGAGTAATCAACCTCAAAAACCGGTCATAAGTCAAAAATAAAAAAAATCAAATTGGTCACTTAATTTGTGCTGTTTGTATTGCTCAGTAACTGGGCTAACTTAAACCGATTTCAAGCAATAGCCCCGAAACCCCTGCTCGCGAAGCAGGTAGTCGGACTCTAGTCAATGTCGAATGCGTACGCGTCTTTTGTCTCAATACTTTCTTAACAGCAACTTTGTAGTTTGTGTTCTGAGTAAATTGTGGTGAATTGTTGAAAAACTAATAATGGATACCGTAGCTCAAGGTTTGTACTTAATTATAATAGTTAAATGTACTATATTTTAATAATATTTAATTTATAGTTGAGATAACCAGCACGCGTAGTAAAGTATGAATATTTATGCATATTTTTTTATAAAAAAAGTGTTTTTGATATAGTTCCGGACACGATCGGGCGAAAATTTATTATGTTTTAGTTAATTATATATCTTAGTCATGTCATGTACATTGAAAAACTCACCCATCTAGTCACCATTTTTTTTAATAACCTTTTATATTTTGGATGTATTTTTTGTCATTTTTACTTGTATTTAAAAAAAAATATTTTCATTTTAGGTTTCGTATCGAATGATATTCAAATGTCTAGAAGATCATTGTACATGATCTTCAAAGATAGCAGCAAACGAAAATTGGATCAAAAGTTATCGGATGTAGAAAAAAACTGCGGGAGATCACGAAATGTCCCGAAAGTCACTTTCGAACCTTGATTAATGATCTGAGACATTTTAAATCAGATTTTAAGTCAAGATGGACTACAGCCAATAACACAAAATCAAAATTTCTATTAAAAATGAAAACTGGCTTGACGGTGCTGTAACAATACACTGTTGGTCAACAATATCTACGTCAAAACAAGGTCGTCCAAAGAAATCCTTTCAAGAATTAACTGATCGTAGCAAGAGACGACAAACAAAAGAACTTAGAGAGCACGTGGATGTTGAAAAATTAACTTATGCTGCGAGTGTTAGTCAAAGAACATCCGGGAACGTAGAAGCTTCGAAGTTTATAAAAGAAGTCACTGCCTCCCCAACAAGAGCGAAAAAGCTTAAAAAGGGGCTCTCTGGAGGCCAAAGCGAGACTATAAGAAAACATTCACCAGCAGAAGCTTTAGCTCTTTTCATTGAGTGTGAGTTAACTAAGAGACAATACGAAATACTACACGAATCCAACAAAAATATTTATCCATGTTATTCGCTAATTAAGGAAGCCAAAAAAGAGTGCTGTCCTAAGGTCGAATCTATACGTGTTCAGTAACACTTGTGCAGAGGTACAACTTCAAGATTTATTAAATCACACAGCTTCCAGACTGTGCAAATACTTAGAAGATATATTTAATACATGTGATTCAGAAGAATTATTAAAGATGGAACTTATTTCAAAATGGGGTTGTGATGGCAGTATATATATATATATATATATATATATATATATATATATATATATATATATATATATATATATATATATATATATATATATAGATATATATGGAGATAGAAAGAAAATTTTATGGCAGAACCCAACGCCTTCTTCGCCACGTTTCTGTCGTCCAATCAGAATACGATTCCTACAGGAAGCTGTCGATATCACAAGAGATGAGATATAAAGTATGTGGAAGATCAGGTGAAAAAATTGACAAAGACACAGATTGCAAACACGAACGGAACTGTAATGAATGTTTCACACTCCCTGGCTCTGACAATGGTAGATGCCAAAGGATGTAATGCGGCTACAGGCACAACATCTACCATGAGGTGCTATAATGTGGAAAAACTTCCAAACATTTCAATTATTTAAAAACTACGAACACCGAAAATCCTGAAGCACTCAGATTCGGAATTTCGGTGTTACATGCAAGAATTACATTATTTGAGACTATTTGCATTTTGCCTACAAATTGCTGCTTAAACAATGGCAAGCTAGGGGTCAGCCTGAAAAAAATATTGTAAAAGCTACAAAAGAAAGCATACAAAAGGAGTTCAGAACAAAAACAGGGCTGATAATAGATATGCCTAAGGCTGGTTTTGGCAATTCGAACTCAGGAAATACATCCAGAAGGTTTTTCAGCGATCCAGAAACGGCTGCAGAAATTACAAGTATAAACATACGCCTCATACAGAGACTCAGAATAATATAAGAGGCTATTTCTTCTGGATTTGATATAGATGTGATTAAGTTAGCGAAGTTTGCAAACGAAACTGCTGAATTGTATGTAGGATTATATGACTGGCATCCAATGATACCAACACTACATAAAATACTTGTGCATGGTCCTGCTATTATTAAACATGCCATTTTGCCTATTGGGCAATTGTCAGAAGAAGCAGCAGAGGCTAGAAATAAACATTTTAGAGGTTACAGACAAGATTTCTCTAGGAAATTCTCACGGGAACTTTGTAATATAGACGTGTTAAAAAGGCTTCTGCTGACTTCTGACCCATTTATGAGCTGTAGACAAAAACGAGCGGTAGTTTCTTACCAGAAACAATAGAATTGTTAGAAGTGAAAGATGTTTCAGATATATGTTTTAAGAATAAAATTTATCATTTTTAAATTTGTTATTTATTGAACCTAGAAACATTAGTATTTATATTATTAACTACAGTACACAGTTATGAGATATCATTTTATACCATTTCCAATAAGAAAAGGACAAAAAATATTTATGACCGGATTTTGAGGTCGAATACTCCTGTGTGCGCTGATTGAATTTGATCTTTCGAATTACATTCAACTCAATTTATGAGATCTAAAATATTGCTTTAGCTAAATAATCGATAGGTTGAAAAATTTCGTAGCAATGTCAAAAAAACGTTTTTTTTTTCAAATATTTTCATCATTAATGAATCTTAAACAAATTGACCGATTTTGATCCAATTAACAGTATTTGACGCAGTTTTTAAAGGAGAAAAGCTGATAAGATTTTTAAGTCCATCGGTGTATTAGCCTGAAAATTATTTTAAAAATATAAAATAAATTTGCTAAAAATGACGTAATTTTAATATTTGAAAAGCTGCAACTTTTGAAATTTAAATTCGATTTTGGTTCTTGAAATGCCATCTGACGTAATTTTTTTAGTACTAAAATATCGTAGAATACCAAAAAATGATTAGTTGAAAAATTTCGAAGCTATGTCGAAAAAACACTTTTTTTTAAATTATTCGTTAACGATTTTTCCCAAACGGTTAAACCGATTTTGATGCAATTTATGCATTAGATGTAGTATTTTGAGGAATAAAGCTGATTAGTTTTTGTACTCAATCGGTACATTAATCTGGAATTTATGTTAAAAAATACTGTTTCGCTAAATTTTTTTTAGGGGTTTTTTCAACATTTCTCAAAATATCCTAGGCTGACTTGGTTCAAATTTTTAGGAAGTCTAAGTTGAGCAGAATCCAGTCGAATTCCACCAACCGCGTTTCGATCGGTCTAGCCGTTCAAAAGTTATGCGATGTTTACATACACACACACACACACACACGCACACACGCTCATACATACATACGCACATCCAGACATACTGACGTCATCGCGAAAACAGTCGAAAAAGATTCCTAGGGCCTCAAAACGTGGAAATCCGGTGAAAAATCGATTTTCGAAAATCGGGGCAAATTCAGTAACTTCCTATCTACGTACACTACGTACTACGTAGCGGGAAGTTAAAAATAAAAAATAAAATCCCCGTCACGTAAGTCGTCGGTTTCTTTCCGTCTTCACACGATTGACAATGCACTATAAACATCTTTAGTATTAACCTGCGATGGTTATCTTTTTCAATCAAGACAGCTGTTTGCGTAGAAAATATAGCAATGACGGTATATACTTTCATTTCACTGCTGACAAAGCCACAGGCGAAGTCTAGTTACCAACACAAATCCGATTACACGTAAACCACAAGCTAACCTACATTGCACACACTGATAACGTATACTGTTCTATAAACAGCCACATGTAGGTATTATACGGGGTGTACTGTTCTATAAACAGATACACGAAGGTGTGATACGGAGTGTTCATTTCCGGTTTCATGGCCGACCTCTCCCAGCTTCCCTTATCCCACAACGATAAATAAACGCAGACATGCTGTATATCGACAGTCACTATGTATATAAGGATACTAGCTGACCCGCGCATCTTCGCCCGCGAGTAAAATAACATGTCGTCGATATAGTTTTTCATACTAATTTCGTCCCCTATTTCAAGCCTCAAGGGGTTGATTTTTGAAAAAAAATAGCCTATGTTTTACCCCAGATCTTCAACTATTTCCATGCCAAATTTCATGAATATCGGTCCAGCGGTTTAGCCGTGAAAACGTAACACACAGACAGACTTTCACATTTATAATATTAGTATGGATATATAATAATCAGTAAGTGAAATAAAATAAAAGTATCCATGATAATTTTGAGTTTTTATAATGCTTTTCAAAAGCCGTCACTTTAGTGCGTTAATATCCATGTGACGGCATAGTAACACCACATGTATAAGTTTACCGGATACCTTATCCTCCAAAACGGAATACGACAATATGTAGACCACTGACCCTATTGCGGCAGGAATAGGTAACACAGTGGTACCATACTCAGGCGAAACGTTGCGGAACTCCACCACCTAGTAGGCACGATGGAAGTGACATTGGCTATACGAGCCAATATTAGTCAGGATTATGGTTTTATTTCGACTATTGGACGATAAATTGTATACTATTCGGTTTTCGAATATTCGACTTCGAGTTTCGAATATGTAGATTTTCGGTTCACCATACTTCACCGGTTTGTCGGTTGGCGAGATGAATGGTGATCCAAATTGCCGCATTTCACCGAGCTGATAACGATTATCGACTATTTCTGGCGATAACCGGGACCGACGACTTTTTGTGCTCACCGCAGGCTCGCGAGTGGTAATAAACAAGTATGTATATCGATAATATCGATGTCTTTTTCACAATTGTATTAACTGCAAAATTTTTAATTTTCACTTTTTTAGTGACAAATACACTTAATTTTGTGCTCTTTCGTTTGCGCGTATCGAAATATCGATAATAGTCTTGTGAATAGATGCATAATTTTTTATTATTTTTACTTTGTTTTCGTACTGTTCACGTTTAAAGTTTAAAAAAATTTTAAGCGCTCTCCTCGTAATTGCCAATTTTGTAGTTAGTGCAATTGTGAACTCAGGCATCGATATGACCTTTTCCGTCTAGAAACTCAGTCAAACATTCTCGATATCCTCGAACTCGTCATTATTCACCAAGCACTAAGCTCATTAATTAGGAGGAATTTCATTTTTGAAATATATACCCTATAAACTTTACATAAGACTCACATTAATTTAAAAGCCTTCATGTTGTGCACCGTATTAAGTTCATCCGTGACATAGCAATAACCAATAATATACTCTATTTTGAAAAGCATAAGGTTTAAAATATCTTAAAATGATTTTCCCTAAGGTTTTACGTTCTTATCTAAGGATACGTTCATTGTAGACTCTTCACGGTCTATTTTGTACGATGCCTTTTGTTTTTTCCTACGTTGAGGTGAAATGAACTTCGGGTGACTATTCCGTGGTCTTTTTGCAAACTCATGTCGTTTAATATCTTTAGTGTTTCGCAGGACGCACGAAAAATTAGGACCAATATTATGAAGTTCGACGCAGACTGGCAACTAGATAGGTACTTGTAGAAAAAAATAATAATAATGCTATATATATATATATATATATATATATATATATATATATATATATATATATATATATATATATATATATATATATATATATATATATATATATATATATATATATATATATATATTAGGGATGGGCCGAAATTCGTTTTACATTCGGTTTAACCGAATTTCGGCAGCTTGAACCGAACTTCGACATTCGGCCGAAATTCGGTTTAAATGCCGAACATTCGGCACTAGAAAAAAGTATCTTTTTTGCACTGTTTTGCTTAAAATCTACGCTAATGTTATAAAGAGGAAAGATTTGTATTCTATATTTTTGTATATTGTATCATCTAAACTCAAAAACTACTAAACCGATTTAAAAAAATCTTTCACCATTAGAAAGATATTAAAATCATTCCCGAGTAACATAGGCTATACTATACTTTCAAAAAACTGGCAACACTAAGCCTGTCAACATCGAATTCGAACAGCTGCGAAAATTTTTACAGAATTTATTTTAATATAGCTTAAATCAATAACAAAAGTGCGTAAAATTAACGAATAAACAAACTATAATATTACAATAATAAGGACTTTAGTAAAAAGCACAAACATTTCAAGAAATCGTGTTAACAAGTTAACCGACACCGAGTACAATGGATATAGAACAATTCAAATTCTGAAACGGAAAACCCGGGGAGTATTAGTTTTATTATAATTATCACGTTCTTATTTATTTTAACTGCTTATAATTTAACATTAATTTCATTTAATTATTTTCAATTCAATAAATATCTTCAAATCATCTAAGAAAAATACGTGGATACATTAATATTGCTATTTACCTATAGACACCAAACTTAACCAACCAAACTTGTCTAACCAAAATTCACTTTTATTTTTATAATATTAACAAAAAGAAATCAAAAATACGTAACACTTATTGTCCCTTGCGTCCTAGATAATTATAACATTTATTATTTTATATTAAAATAT
Organism: Apodemia mormo; assembly: GCA_036924255.1. Taxonomy (NCBI): domain Eukaryota; kingdom Metazoa; phylum Arthropoda; class Insecta; order Lepidoptera; family Riodinidae; genus Apodemia; species Apodemia mormo. Next base: position 21,496,811 of record JAUPFN010000025.1, read on the forward strand.
TTTAACATCTTTCAGTACTGGACATAATCATAATGGATTTCACTTTCGAAAATGTCACTTTAAGAAGAAAAAACATATCCCTGTCTAATACTTCTATGGAATCCTTCGAAACAACTACCTCGGACTACTTAGCTAGGAGTCTTCCGGATTTGTCAGCTGTAAGCGATACCACAAACAAAGAATTACGTGAGGAAATTAATACCTTGAAGTGTCAGTTAGAAAGTGCTCATTGTGAAATACAAAATCTAATTTTAGAAAATAACTCACTTCGCAAAGTAAACAAAGAACAAGCTAGAAACATAGAAATTTTAAAAAAAGTAACAAAAAATACACCTTCCAAGATATCCACACAACACAAAAGTTATAAGTGTTCAACACCAAAAAATAAGTATGTGAAGTCAAATAAAACTCAAAATAAAACAAGTATTTCTACATCTTTAAATTTGAACTCTGAGGACACTACAAGTAGTATAACAAAATCAAATTCTAAGATTTCAAACACTATTCAGACACAAAAAAAGGAAGAAGTAAAATCTAAGAAATTGAAGAACTCTAGTCAGCAGGTTTCTATGTGTGTTTCTCTAAAACAGTGTTATGAAAAGTCTACTCAAAATCCTTCAAATACACAAAAAAATAAGATTCTTATATTAGGAGATCAAAGACTCCGGGGCCTATCTACTAGATTGGTGAAATACAAATCAAGTGAGTTTTCAGTTTTATCTACAATAAAACCTAATGCGAAGTCATTGAATATATTAAATAGTTTTAGTGATTATTCAAATTTAAGTAACAAAGACTTTACCATACTTGGCATTGGTACCAATGACAAAGAACCTTATTCTGTTTTTACTAATTTGTGTAATATGTTAGATAAACTAAAAGTGTGTAAACAAGTGTTTTTAATAAAAGTAGAGTCGAATAAATATCTTAATGTAGGATTACTAAATTATAAGTTAAATTTAATTGTAAAACAATATAACAACTGTACTTTTATTGATTTAGATTCTTATTTGTCTAAATATAATAATCATTATTCGCATAAAACCTATATAGACTGTTTGTATAACAAATTAAAAATTAATATGGATTATCAGGAATACAAAAATAACTTTTTGTCATTTTCCAAACAAAAAATTAATAAAGTAACTGATAGTGAAAATAATAATAAGCAATTAAATAAACAGACATTTACATTCAACGAATATAAAGCAAACTTAGAAAAATTAGTGTCTAGTAGAATAATTAGTATCAAAAATGATCAATATCCTACCCCTAAGATAAACAAAGGTACAATACCTTATTATTTCAGTAAAAAACTAGGAAATAAAGTAGAAAACAACCTAAAACATTCAGTTTCAAATAATGTAATAAAAAAGGGTACCATACCATATTACTTTAATATTAAATCGAGAAGTGATATAAAAAATATAGATAACAAAGACCAGTTTTTTCGGAAATAAACACCAGTTTAAATTATTACACCAAAATATAGCAGGTGCTCTGAGTAAAAGAGACTATTTGCAAGTAGCTTTAAGTGAGCTTAGTGATGAATTGGGCAAAATTGATGTTATCTGCCTTTCTGAAACATTTCTTAAACAAGGTTCCGAACAAAATTTTAGAATAGAAGGTTACTCTATGGCATCTTATTTTTCTCGTGAAAACCAACGACGGGGTGGCACTTGTATTCTGATCAGAAATGATCTACAGTTCAAAACTCTTGATTTACAAATACGCTTACCATTCTCTTTTGAATGCTGCGCTGTTGAAATTATAGATTATAAATTAGTAATAATTTGTATATACCGCACACCCAACTCAAATGTTGAAACTTTCCTTTATAATTTAGAATTACTGTTAGAAAATATAATGAAAAACTCTAAGAAGAAATTTATACTATGTGGGGATTGGAATATAGATCTGTTACAGGATAATTATACTCAAAAGCAGTTAACAGGCATTCTATCAAATAGTAATATTAATCAGCACATACTTAAACCCACTAGGAAGCATGCATGTTTAGATGTAATTGCTAGCAATTTGGAAAATGTCCAGTCTTACACTCATTATCTCGGTTTATCTGACCATGAGACAGCCCAGAGTATAAAAGTAAATATTGAGTCCATCTCAAACTTTAAACCAAAACGAGCTTTTTGGTTTGAAACAAAACAACTTTTCAGTCAAGAAAATAAGAAAAAGTTTTTTGAATGTCTATCATCCTTAAGTTTTAATGAAGTTCTTGCAAGTTCAAATTGTGAAGAGGCATTTAATAATTTCCACGACATATTCTTATTGTTTTTTGAGCTATGCTTTCCAAAAATTCGTACTAAGGTATCAAATAAACCAATTAAAAATAAATGGCTGTCAAAAGGACTTCTTAAATGTTGTAAAGTCAAACGCCAGCTATATTTAAATTATCGGTTTGGTAAATCTAATAAGAATGAAAATAAAAATAATTACTTGCGTTACAAAAGAATTTTATCAAAATGTATACTAGAATCACAAAGGCAATCATCTCTGAAATTTATTGAAAAATCTTCCAATAAATGCAAAGCTTCGTGGGATTTAATTAAAAACACATTCCAGAATAAAACAAATATACAAGAAATTGAGAAAATTAGAGTGAACAATACAGAGTATACAAAATCCCAATCAATTTGTAACCTATTTAATGATTTTTTTATAAACCAATCAAAAACAAATATTAACAATGACAAATTCACAAACACTTCAAAAATACTTGGGTTACCTAATAGCAGTAAAACTATGTTTCTTACACCAGTAGATGAGCATGAAGTATTTAAGATCATAAACTCCTTAAAAAATACAAGTGCAACTGGTTATGATAATATTAGTACAGAACTACTCAAAAATGTTGCTGCTGTAATATCAAAGCCGCTCAGTCATATTATTAATTTGACATTTTTAGAAGGGAAGTTCCCACAACGACTAAAAAAGTCTATAGTTAGACCAATACTTAAAAAAGGTGATCCTTGCGATATGAATAACTATAGACCCATTACACTAATTCCGATTCTCTCAAAAATTTTTGAAAAAGTTATGTATGATAGACTTCATAATTACTTACTGAAATGTAATATATTAAAAAATAATCAATATGGATTTAGAAAAGGTAGGTCGACAACCTTAGCATGCTTTGAACTGGTAAAGAGTATAACGGAATGCCTAAATACAAAAAGTTATCCACTTTGTGTATTTTTAGACATGAGTAAGGCATTCGACTTTGTTTCTCATAGAATTCTGTTGGCAAAACTTGAAAAATATGGTATAAGAGGGAAATCATTAGAGTGGATACAAAGTTATTTAGAAAATAGGAAACAGTGTGTAGAAATTTCAAAAATTTCTGGGACACATAAAAAAATATATACTTCAAGTTATAGTTGTAGTGACTGTGGAATACCACAGGGAAGTGTTTTAGGACCCTTGCTCTTTTTAATTTACATTAATGATCTTCCAGAGACTATGCAACATGAGTCATTCTTATTTGCAGATGACACTACACTCCTCATTAAATGTAAAAATAAAAATCATCTAGTAAAAGAAACAACTGAAACCTTACTTAAAGTTTCGGAATGGTTAAAAAGTAATAATTTAAAAATTAACTTGACTAAAACAAAGATAGTTGAATTTCAAACATGTTATAGCAATAAAGTTCAAAAATCAAATATATTATTTAACAATATAAATATAGAAAATACTGAATACACTAAATTTCTAGGAATATTTATTGACAACCATTGCAATTGGAAAGCGCACATTGATTCTCTTTGCAAAAAAATTGACAGATTTATCTATGTTTTGAGAAGAATAAGAGAAGTAGCCAACTTAAATGCTGCATTGCTGGCATATCACGGATATGTCTCATCTGTATTGCAATATGGAATCTCTATTTGGGGAAACTCAGTTGATTTAATTAGGATTTTCAGAATTCAAAAGAAATGTATACGTGCAATATGTAATGTTAATCAACTACATTCATGTAAACCCCTATTTAAAACTCTTAAAATACTACCTTTACCTTGTCTTTACATACTGTCGGTATGCGTATTTGTAAAAAAACATCAACATTTGTTTAAAACAAATGCTCAAGTATTAGGGAACTCATATTTTAGAAACAGTGAGAAGCTACATGTGCCAAGCCAAAGACTAAATATTTATAAAAAAAATGCATATTGTATGGCAATTAATATATACAATCATATTCCTGATAGTCTAAAATTATTACCTATAAATAAATTTCGCAAAAAATTGTTTGATTTACTGTTAAATAAAACATACTATGATATTAGAGAATTTTTAGCAGATAAGATTAAATGTTAATAAACAGAAATATAAGCTTGTACAATTTACCTTGAAATTTAAATGTAATAAAAACTGAACGGCAAATTTTGTAAAATGGTAAATTTTTTGTAAATTGTAAAAATTTGGATTGAGCATAAGATCATATTTTGTAAATTATAAAAACAACTTTTGATGTGAAATAATTCTAGTAAATTGTAATACATACAATTGTAATACGTGAAATAGAAAAAAAGAAGCCCGCTGAGTTTCTTCCGCCGGATCTTCTCAGTGTGTGGCCGCGTTCCGATCCGGTAGTAATTATAAAGAAATCGACCTAAATTAAAATGTTTGCACGCCATATTATGGTAGAATATGATGGTAATTTAATTTATTTTAATAACTTGTGACACCCATATTCTTGCAAATAAATATTTTTCATTTCATTTCATTTCAAAAAAAATTCGTAAAACCGTTGACCCAGGAGGTCATCCCTGAAACTTCCCGCTAGATCTTTATCTATATCGTAGCATATCACAGATTTTTTCAGAGTTCAAAAATCTTAAATTTGTTACAAATATTCGTTAGTACATAGAAGTCGTAAATGACAGTAATTTCAAAATTTTTGAAATGCTCTATATTTTATAAACGATGATTGATTTTGGTCTTTCGAATGGCATTCAACGCAATTTTTGACCTCTAAAATGTTTTCATAGCTACGTAATCTACAGACTCAGAAATGTCGAAGCAATATCAAAAAAAAAAATTTTTTGAATTTTCGATATTACTAAATCCCAGATAAATCGACCAATTTTGATGCAATTTGCTTATTTGACACAATTAATAGAAAGAAAAGCTGATTAGACTTAAGTCAATCGATATATTAGTCTGAAAGTCATTATAAAAATGCTAAGTTTGCTGTAGACAACAAAATATTAATATTTGAAAAGCCGTAACTTTTGAAAACTTGATTTAATTTTGATTTTTGAAACTGTATTTGAAAAAATTTCGAACTTATGTCGAAAAAACACTTTTCCAAATTTTTTCGTCAACGATTACTTCCGAACGGATTCCGAAACGGAACCGATCATGATACAATTTATGAATTAGACGCAGTTTTAAAAAAAAAGAGCTGATAAAATTTTATAGTCAACCGATACATTAATCTTGAAGTTATATTAAAAAAATAGGTTTCGTCAATTTTTTTTTTCGATTTTTTCAAAATTTCTCAAAATATTCTAGTCCGAATTGGTTAAAATTGTTGGGAATTCTAAGTTGAGCAGAATCTAATTGAATGCCATTAACCGCGTTTCGATTGGTCAAGCTGTTCAAAAGTTATGAAATGTTTACATACACACATACATACAACCACACACTCTCTCTCTCACACACACACGCACACACACATACATACAGACATACTGACGTCATCACGAAAATAGTCAGAAAATGTTCCATACTTAGCGGGAAGTTAAAAATCAAAAGTTTGATATAGATGAAGATACATATATTTTAAAACATGATGATTTAGATCTTTTTAATTGCATACAACGTAATTTTTACCTTTAAATGGTTTTATTAGCTCCAAAATCGGTAGGTTAAAAAATGTCGAAGAAAAGGTAAAAAAATAGGTACGTCAGTTGACCCTGCAGGCTATCTTTGAAACTTCCCGCTAAATTGAGGTATTTTAGGCTCAACGGAACAAAATCATACCTAAGCATTTTTTTTCAAGGTTCAAAATTCTGACTTTTGTTATAAATGACAGCAATTTCATTTTTAAAAAGCTGTATATTTTTAAAACGATGATCGATTTTCATCCTTCAAATGGCATTCAACGAAATTTTTGAGCTCTTAAATGTTTTTGAGCTACATAGTCTATAGGCTAAAATATGTCGATGTAATATCAAAATTTGTTTTCAAAAACTTTCTTTATAATAAATCTTGATAAACCGATTTTGATCCAATTTGACGCTATTTATAAAGAGAAAAGTTGATTAGATTTTTTAAGTGAATCTGTGTATAAGCCTAAGAGTTATTTTAAAAATATTAAGTGAGTTTTATGTAAACAGCAAAATTTTATTATCCAAAAGTTATAATTTTTGAAAACTTGATTCGATTTTGATTCTTGAAACTACATTTGACGTAATTGTTTTAAGTACCACAATATTGTAGAAGGTTTGACCTTCAAACAAGTTTTGGTCAAAAAGTCTCTTATCTTATATAAATAAACCACTTTTTCTAAATTTTCATCAACGATAACTCCCAAACGGATAAACCGGTCTTGATACAATTTACGACATTTGACGCAGATTTTTAGAAAGAAATGCTGGTTAGATTTTTAAATCAAGCAGTGTATTAGCCGGAAAGTTATTTTAAAAATATTAAGAAGTTTTCTGTAAACAACAAAATATTAATATTAAAAAAGTAAAAAACTTTTGAAAACCCGATTCCATTTCGTTTCTTGAAACTAAATTTGACGTAGTTTTTTAAGCACTAAACTATTGTGGAAGGTCAAAAAAAATTAGTTAGAGAAATTACCAAGTTATATCAAAAAACACTTTTCTTAAGTTTTTCGGCAACGATAGCTCTTGAGCGGAAAAACCGATTTTATGCAATTAATGCATTGAACGCAGTTTTTGTAGGAATAGAGCTGATTAGATTCTGAGTGCTAAGTGTGAGTTTTTCTTTTCGCATTCGATCGTGAGCGCGTTTCGAGTTTACTAGGAATTTCGCCATCTAGTGGTAAACTGGTTTCTCACGTTTACCACTAGGTGCCGCTGTACAAATCACATACAAATTCCTAGTAAACTCGAAACGCGCTCACGATCGAATGCGAAAAGAAAAACTCACACTTAGCACTCTGTACCTAATCTATACATTTATGTACTTAGATTATACAAAGTTATTTATTTATGTATGTTATTTATGTACAAAGTTATGAGATGTTTACATATACACATACACATATATACAGGCATGCTGACCTCATTGTGAAAATAATCGGAAAAGATTTCTAGGACCTCAAAACGTGGAGATCTGCTGAAAACTCGATTTTCAAAAATCGGGGCAAAATCAGTAACTTCCTTGTCTATATACCTACGTAGCAGAAAGTTAAAAATAAAAATCCATTCCTAAATTGGAACAATGTAACTCAATGTATCAAAATTTTGTTGTTACGTCACTAATTCACGTGCGTTGCAAAACCCATTAACGATCTCCTATATATCCATACTAAAATTATAAATGGGAAAGTGTATCTGTTTGTTTGTCCGTCTTTCATGGCAAAACGGAGCGACGAATTGATGTGATTTTTTAAGTGGAGATAGTTGAAGGGATGGAGTGACATAGGTTACTTTTTCTCTTACTTTACGCGAGCGAAGCCTCGGACAATATAATAGATAGTAGTAAATAGTAAAATAGGTAAATAGCTAGTATAAAATAATTAAATTTTAAGCAAATTCGTAAAAAAGTCACGACGTGTCGCTTTTAAGAAAGCGCCCCAAAATTTAACCGAAGTTCGGCCGAAATTCGGCCGAATTTCTTATTTTCACCGAATGTTCGGCCGAAGTTCGAATTCGGTTCGAATATATATATTCAGCTTGTAATAACTCAAAAAAAAATTTTTGTTATTAATAAATCACGCGCATAACGCTATTTTCTATCAATTTCATAATGTTTGTTGCGGGAAAAAATTACGTCATTTTTGATGAGATTTGGCTTGACACCTACCCCCTAAACGCCTCATCCCCCTAAGTTCCGTGTTATGTACCTACCCTTCATGCGTAAATCCAATTTCCACTTGAGCGATTATTTATTGACATTGTCGGATTTGATTATATTCACTCCCAATATAATGTTACGTTATGTACTGTGTTATGTTACTGTGTATGTGTTACTATGTTATGTACGTAATGTTACATATATATGTATGCATATATAATAAAATCGTAGGAAAGTCAAAACTGTACATTGAATATTTTTTTAAAAGAATACTTGGGGCGTGATCTACAATCGATATCGAAGCCAAAAATATAGTTTTTAAAATTTTTGTCTGTTTGTCTGTATGTATGTCCGGGGTAAACTAAAAAAGTACTGCATGGATTTACTTCAAATTTTGTATGAATATTACTAATCCTACCTATTAGTAATATTCATACAAAATTTGAAGAGGCTACATATTTCAACATAGAGGCTACATATTACAGCTACGGGGGAGGGGCAGTGCGGAGTAAACGAAGTCCGCGCGGACGAAGTCGCAGGCAACAGCTAGTAATAAATAATAATAAATATTCACGGGACAAATTATAAATTACACTGACTGATCTAACCCCAAAGTAAACAAATTATTTGCTTGTGTCATAACACAAGCAAATAATTTGTTTACTTTGGGGTTATCAATCAGTAGTATATATGTATTTGTATGTATTAGTTTCGTTGAAAACCCATAGGTTTTCAACGAAACTAATATATACAAATACATATATAAATACTATATATATATATATATATATATATATATATATATATATATATATATATATATATATATATATATATATATAGCTGAAATATTTAATTTATAATCAGTAACTTGACTTCTTGCAATTGGGTCAAGCAGAATTTTAAAACGTCCTTAATCTATATTATTATTAATTTTAATATTCAATCACGCAAAAACTACTGAACGGATTTGAATGAAATTTGACATAGAGGTAGCTGATGACCTGGAATAGCATAAAGGTTACTTTTTATCCCGGAAAAATTAGGTAATCCCGCGGGATTCGTCAAACACTTATAATGCAGCGGGCCGCACGCTGCAGCTAGTACTGCATAAATGCTTGGTTTTCACTTTTGAGTGAAGACAAAGTATTAAAAACTTATAGTACTTTGGATTTAAACCTTGAACGTAATCATCCAACTTCCGGCTTCAGAAAATGTACGGATCAACTTAAATAAATAAATAAATATTCACGGGACAAATTACACTGACTGATACTCCAAAGTAAAATCCAAAATTATGTGCTTGTGTTATGGGTAATAGTCAACGATAGGTACTAATACATAGCAATACACATATAATTACTAGAATATATTTAATAAACACCCAAACCCGGAAATACAAACATTGATGCTCACCACACAAATGCTTGTACCGAGTTGCGTTGCGTTGCGTAAGTCAGGGTCGCTAACCACTCGACCAACGGGGCGGTCATTGAATATCTTATTGTGGTCAAATCGAATTCGAATGAGATAGTGAAGAGAGCAATTTGCTCTCTCCTGAGTATACTAGAACAAACCAGCGTTAGACATGCGCACATAAGTATATATATATATATATATATATATATATATATATATATATATATATATATATATATATATATATATATATATATATATTGCGAGGATTACAACTGAATTTATCAAAGAGTTATCCAATGAAGCTATGAAAGTTATTTACTTTTCTAATGGAGCGCCTCAGCAATTTAAAAACTACAAGAATTTTGTAAATATAAATTACCACAAAGCAGACTTTGGCCTGGAAGTTGAATGGCATTATTTTGCAACAGCCCACGGCAAATGGCCTTGTGATGGAGTAGGAGGAACCGTCAAAAGAGTCGCTGCACGTGCAAGTCTTCAACTTCCGTATAATGAACAAATTTCAACACCTCAACAACTGTATGACTGGGCGATAAAACCGAATTCTTTGCCAAATATTTGTATTCGGTTCTTTTCTTACAACCATTATATTGAAGCCAAAGAATTTTTGGAAAAACGTTACCTGAGAGCTAAAACAATAACAGGTACACAAAAATATCATTGTGTCATACCTGACGGAGAAGGTACTTTGAAATTCAAAGAATTTTCGTTTTCTTCAAATTCGCAAACGCATAAGTTATTCAAACGTGTAAGAAAATGATAATTGATTAAAAAATGTAATGTAATTTATTGCGTACTTTATTTGACCTATTTCTGTTGCTTTTAATCAATTTTTCATCTAATTAATAATTATCACGTGTCATATAATCCTCGAAAGTAATTCTGACGTAAAATATTTATTTTAGACATAAATAAGTGAAATAAAAAATTTTAAAGTTCAAAAAACATAAATCCTAACGTTGCATGCTCGAAAATCTTATGGAAAGTTGATTTAGAAAATTTCACACCGTTTTTTTTTTCCTTAAAATGCATCTAAAAACGAAAATTAAAAAAAACATCTTTTTCACTGAACAAAAAATTTTTAAAATTAAAAAAAAATGGATTCCATTGATTTCCCATTAAGGGATTAGGCTTAAAAGTTAGGGGATAATTGACAGTTTTTTAGAAAAAATTTTCAAGAAAATCGATCGCTACGTGTTTTTTGGAAATCAACATTTTAAACTCAAAATTTGAAAATCTCATAGAGATACAGTTTAAAAATTTTTTTTGATTTTTTATTCTAAAAGTGTGTTTAAAAACAAAAATTTAAAAAAAAAGAAACGTCCTGATTGGCCCATTTTTCGCCAAGTTACAGACATTTGAAAAAAAAAAGCGATTTTTTTCAAAAATTGATATCTCGGAAACGGCTCGGCAAAAAAAATTGAAAAAAATCATGGAGGCCTTTTTCAATGGGTACTATAACATAAAAAAATTTCAAAAAAATCGAAGATGCAAAGGCCGAATAATGTCCGATTTGGCGTGGAATGCCCCATATATATATATATATATATATATATATATATATATATATATATATATATATATAATATTAATTTATATTATTATAATTGCGAAAGTTTGGATTTTTGGATGGATGTTTGTTAATCAATCACGCAAAAAGTACCAAACGTATTTAAATGAAAAATGGCACACAGGTAGATGGTAACCTGGAATAGCACATCGGCTACTTTTTATTCCGGAAAAATTAGGTGATCCCGCGGGATTCACCAAAAACTTTTATGATGCAGCGGGCTGCACGCTGCAGCTAATAATAAAATATCATGATAGCAAACAAGCAGATGGGTCCCGATGGAAAGAGAAATCATCGCCTAAAGACGTTATAGATGTTAATGGTGCGTTGCCATCCATGTGGCGGGATAGCTATGCCACATTCATAAGACTACCGGCTACCTTATCTTCAAGCCTTATACATGATAATAAAACGAAGTCGTGGGCAACAGCTAGTATTTACATGAAGTTGCGTTACTGAGATAGAGCGTGATAAAACATTTTCGCTTGTGTGCGTCCACACGTACGTAAACGATTATCTTCTCACACCCACAGCCGCAAAGTTGTAGGTCTGAATACTTTTCATTGTCTGGAGTGGCACGCGAATTCAGCTCTTTGTATGGCTTTGAAGAGTGAATGCACTGCTTGTAATTGCTGAGTTTTAACATTTAAGAGCGTATAATAATGCGTCGGGAACTTGTGCAGGACTTTGGAACTATACCGTTAAAAAGAGCAGGTTATTTTTAACCAAATTCAAAAAGGAGATACAAATTTCGTATAATTTTTGCCATTTATAATGTTTTAATTAAATTAAATTTCTTTACTTGCCTGAAATAGGGTAACAAGATCTCTTCACTTATATTAGTGAACAAGCCAATTTCGCTATAGATAGCATGCAAATTTGTTATTTTAATATATTTAGAATTAAATATTTATTTTTCCTATTAAGTAATACCATCTCATACATAATAATCAATATTTCAATATTTATACATAAAAGTCTTTCTATACCAATTGTCTTTTCAAGCCATTACATTTTTTTAAAATTGTATTAAGCTAAATACTAATTAAACTAAACAAAGAGTAAACTGACTTCTAATGCTCATTATCTATATATTTTGTAATAATAAAATAATGTATAACAAAAATTTCAGTTAATTAAATAGGTGCACTTAAGCCCGGTCACTTACAATTTAAAAAATATATAATCATTTTAAAGTATCGAAATCCTAATTTAAATAAAATATAAACGATTCCAAGTATGTCAATTCAAAATGTCAATTAAAATCAATTCCAAGTCAATTATATAATATTAAAATAAATTAAAATGTCAGAATATAAAATAATTTTCATCAATAATAATTATATCAGTCAATATGTCAAATAATCAAAAATTAAAAAATGGCAGTATATGGAAATAACTATCTGACACAAGTTTAAATTAATATAAGTTCCCTTAATATAGATTATTAATATTAATAGTTATCTAAAATCCAAAAATTCATTTAAAGAATAGAATTTTTTTCTAGTAGCCATTTTTTTAATCTGCTATGTTGAACTTTGCCTGGTAGTTCCCGTATTTCTTTGGGTATCTTATTGTATACCTTAATGGTATTTACATAGCAATTTTTTTGGAACATTTGAGATTTGCAATGAGGCATCATTAATCTCGTGGGATCTCTGTACCCTAATTTAGATTTTTCTTTGTATTATTTCTGAGTTTAGTTACATATAAATACGTTTTTTTTATAATTAAGGGGGCGTCCACAAATTACGTGAGATGTTTAAGGGGGAGAGGGGGTCGAGTCAAATCTCATCTAATCTTACGTCGGGGAGAGGGACCCCCCTCTCCTCGGCAAATATCACGCAATTTTTTTCTGATTGAAACAGAAAAAATATACTATTTTGGTCCATTATCCATATTGTACATGCTTAAAATTTAATCTTAAGCGTAATAATAATAATAAATAATAAAACATATTCACGGGACAAATTACACTTAATGATCTAACCCCAAAGTAAGCAAATTATTTGCTTGTGTTAGTATCGTGTGTATACGATTTAAGTATTATATTGTTAAATTGTTACATAACTCAGCAATATTGATTACTAGTCTTAACTAGTAAATAAAATCACGAAGCAATTTTTTTCTTTTTATAATAAAAATCCAACGCGTTTACATATTTAAGAAACCCAAATTTTGAAAAATCTCACGTGAGATTGGGGGATGGGGGAGGGGGTTGAATAAAATCTCACGACATCTCACCAAGGGGGAGGGAGGGACAGAAAAATAAAAAAAAAAACCTCACGTAATTTATGGACGCCCCCTAACGTATTCTGTATAGGGTAAGTTTTTATGGTTCCGTACACAAAAGGTAAAACGGAACCCTATTACTAAGCCTCCGCTGTATGTCTGTCTGTCACCAGGCTGTATCTCATAAACCGTGGTAGCTAGAAAGCTGGAATTTTCACAAATTATTACCGTTGCCGCTATAACAACAAATATTAAAAATCTTAAAAACAACAAAGAAAAATATCGACACACGGGATTTGAACCTGCGACCATCTCCCTAAAGCCGGGACGCTCTTCCACTGAGCTAGTGTCAACAGGCTCGAGGCGGCGAAATTCTTCTTTGCTATATGATTGATTACGTCGATTGTACTGATCGCCAGCTGTACATACGTATAACTAGTTAAATGAGTTCATCGTTACAGATGAAATCCACATTTATAATTTTGATCAGTACTTTCGTATTTCTAATTATTTTTGTGTTATAGCAGTCACCCCGTGCTTGGGAAACTGGAAAAACCTTAAAAAATGCAATTATGCGGATAGCCACCGCTAAATCACAGTAAACAAGAATGTCTGTTGATTCTGGGATAACTCTGGCTATCTCGAAAGGAAACAGGCTTGATAATACTACTCCTATTACTTTTAAACATTATTTAAACAAACAATGGCGCCAAACATCTTTTTGGAATTTAAAAACCGCATACTGATCGTAAAACAAAAGCATTAAATAAAATCTCCCTATAATCATGGATCGATGGAAAACCGTGCGTGATATCACCAGAGCGCCCCATTAAGCCAACAATTGGGATTGTTTGGGGGAACTTTACGGGCGAACTTTTCTAATTTATGATCGCCTGGTACAAATAAGGAAAACTTCGTTTCGCTGTTTTGCATTTTTACTATATAATTAATAGGAATTGAATATTTTAAATCAGTGTATTTCATAGTTTCAGGCGTCACTTTTCGGAAATCCATAACTCAACGGAGAAAGCTTAATTTTTGAAAATTTTTGTTCGAAAATATGGTTTTATTTTAAATTTATCAATATATAATATATATTACACAAAATCGTATTAAAAGGAGTTAAATGACTTATGGGACTTATGGTCATATTAAAAACTAGCTGGTACTTGTAACTTCGCGTAACCTTAAATAGTTTTGTACCTACTTCCTTCTGATTGCTTCGTAGTACCAGTTTGGTCTATCCAGTTCGATCTCAATGTCGAAAAAACGTATTTTGAGTCATTTTCAGGACTAACCTCAAAAATCGAAATCTATGTACTAGTACTATGAAATCTATGTATCTAAGTATCTAGGTGTCTAATGGTGTATTTTCCCATGTACTTTGGACGACCAAGCGTAAAGCTATTAGTCCCGGTTAACGCAAGAAACCAGCAAATTATCAAGTCGGTAAAGTGCGGCAATAGTAATCACAACCCGTCTCGCCAACCGTCAAAACCGAGACTACAACAAACCTAAAACTACCGGGTTTATATTTGTTGATTGAGGTAAAAAAAATTAACCTTAGTCAATTCTGATTTGTTTACCTTTCTAACGGTTAAATATTTTTTAAGAACGTCCCCTTAGTTACGTTCCTTACAATAAACGTGATTTATAAAAGCCCCGTACAATAAACATGTTTTTTCGTATCCATGCTAATATTAAAAAAGCGAAAGTAACTCTGTCTGTCTGTCTGTCTGTATGTCTGTTACGCTTTCACGGCCAAACCACTGACCCGATTTGGATAAAATTTGGTACAAATATAGTTTGAGACCCAAAAAAGGACATAGGATAGTTCTTATCCCGGAAATCCCACGGGAACGGGAACTATGCGGGTTTTGTATTTTAGAATTTTTTCCACGCGAACGAAGTCGTGGGCACAGCTAGTTCTTTATAGATGGTAAGGATAGCTTCGTGCGCGAGTTTCGATTCGCACTTGGTAGGTTTTTTAAAGATAGTAACAATTGTCCGGCCCCCATTTGTACAATACACCATCTACTATTCTGCCAAGTAGTTCAAAAAAGGCGAATGATTGTCTGTATTGTGACTTACCGCCCCGTTGCTCGAGTGGTTAGCGAACTTTAGCTACGAATCCAGAGGGCTCGGGTTCGATTCCCGACAGAGAAAAATATTTGTATGATGAGCATGATGTTTGTTTTTCTGGGTTTGGGTTTTTATTATGTATGTAACAGTATTTATATATGTATTTGTATGTATTGGTGCCGTTGACTAACACCCGTAACACAAGCAAATAATTTGCTTACTTTGGGGCTAGATCAATTTGTGTAATTTGTTCAGCAATATTTATTTATTATATTACTACCATCGCGGCTAATAGTTTGTGGGTTTCTCCAGTCTCGCCCGGGTTCGGTGCAACAATTTCATCCATTTCTGCCTCGAAAGTGTCAAGTGAATGGCTACTGTCGTGTTCCGCTTCGAAACAAAAGGTACTTACCCGGTAAATGGTTGTGACATGACCATCCGACCATACAGACAGCAACGCACCAATAACATCTTTGGTGTCTATTGGGGATGGTTATCATTTTTTATATTATAAGTAAGAAAGAAGAAGAAGATGAAGATATCAAACAAGAAGATGGGTCTCCTGATGGAAAGAGTCAAACGTCTCCCATAGACATCAAAGGTGTTAATGGGGCGTTGCTATCTGTGGCGAGGTCTAATGCCGCATGCATAAGTTTACCGGCTACCTTACCCTCCAAACCGGGACACGACAGTGAGAAGCACTGATGCTATTGCCGCAGGAATAGGTAAGGCTATAATACCAGACCCGGTCGCGACAATGCAGAATTCTACCACCTATTAGCCATGATGTTAGTGACTCGTAAATCCAATCGGTCGCCTCTTACGACCTGCCTGGCAAAACTGCAGTTGACCTATTCTTCAAAGGAGCCCGGGACCAACACGGGGACCCGGTCTTTGTCAGGACAGCCGTTTGTTTGCTATCCTATAATATCAAAAAAAAATGTAGCATTTACTCTGCTTGTTTTACAATGGCCTTATTTTAATGAATGGAAGTTGTTACATGTGGTTGCACTGACCTGGATGTGACCTCGACTCGGGTTCAGATAGATCGATATGGGGTTACGAAAGCTCTCAGCGCATTGCCTCTTAAATATTCACATCTGAAATTATTCCGACCGGCTCCCCAGACTGTCGTGCACTGTTTTATAAGCAAATTACATCTATACTAATATTATAAATGCGAAAGTCTGTCTGTCTGTTACGCTTTCACGGCTTAACCGCTGGACCGATTTTCATGAAATTTGGCATGGATATAGTTGAAGATCCGGGGTCAAACATAGGCTATTTTTTTTTTCAAAAATCAGTCTCTGGAGGGCTGAAATAGGGGATGAAGTTTTTATTAAAAGCTATTTGGATGACTTATTAATATACGCGCGGGCAAAGCTGCGCGGGTTAGCTAGTAAATTCATATGTAAAATCCTATCTTTGGAGATCTTGTGACTGTTTTAATAAATTAGTATCTAAAATGGATTTCGACGATGAGGCTACGTGAGGCTCCTTTTTCCAGGTGTGGGACCTAAAGACAATCTAACAAACTTACTTTTTTTTAAAGCAGGACTGGGTTCTTGGTCTAAATAAATGCTTATGTATGCATGTGGCATTAGACCTCGCCACAAGATAGTAACGCACCATTAACATCGGTGTCTATAGGCGATGGTTGATTCTTTTCATCAGGAGACCCATGTGCTTGTTTGCTATCTTGTAATATAAAAAAAAACATGCATATAACAAGTCATTTTAATGGCGGCGGTAAATGTCATGTGCATTATAAAATGACGTCATTTTACATTCGGCATAAGACATTATCTAAAATATATTTATCTTTGCAATTTGACGATGCTCGTTGTATACGGACGAATAATACAGAATGTCAGCGACAGATAGAAGATAATAATCTGTTTCAATTTGCCATCCATCTGCAGCCATCTGCTTGGTTTATATCGTTTGTTTGTGGTATAAAAAGAAATTGTCCCTGTCGGAAACCACTTGACTAACGTAGCAGCCAACTTGTATTTGTAATACCCGTGATAATAACCAGCCCACCAATTCACGTAACAAAATATCAATCGAGTCGAAGCGCTTAGGACTTTTACACACATAAACCCGATACAACGTCACGTCATGCTACGACCCACTATAATATCTAAGAAAATGTGTAAGAGCCCTTAACGCTTCATCATCCTAAACATCGTTTCTCTTTCCAATGGTTTAGCGTGAACTAATATATATGTGGGCAAAGTCGCATCAGCGAGGCCCCTTTCGCAAACACGCGCCTGTTTGAAATAAGCGAAAAGCTATCGTGTCTTTATAACGCGTTAACTTAGAATCTAGGTGTTGTTTTGTTTGTATTTCAGATACAGAAGAGAGAGGCCAATATTTTTCAGGCTTTTATTTAATGTAAAAATAAACAAAGATTTTAAATCAGGTAGTGCGAGGCCCCTTTAGGTGCGAGGCCGTAAGCGAAGGCCCACTTCGCCCACGCCTAGCTACGCCACTGTCTCTTTCAAACATGTTCCTACCAGGACGGATATTGATCGTCGTGTATCTATCTCCACCATTATATCCCGACATATTCTTTAATATTCAAATCATAATGAGAACACCGGAAAAAGCCGGAAATGGTGTACGGGATATTGTTTCCGGATATGTCGACGCGTCGTCGCGTTGTCTAATACGGTCGAATTGATGTCGAAATAAGGGGTCTCAGCTTTGATTTACCTGTTTATTGCTTAAATTTTAAAGTCGGTAAACTGTATCAACCACAGACCACATGAATACTAATAGACACGGCATTGGGAAAGAAAAGTGTCGTCGCGCAAAATGAGCAAACGCTCATATCACTGTCAAAAATGTCATACATTTGTAGATATATTGTGAAAAAATAAAAATAAACCACGTTGTACTGTTTTATCGTATCGAATGAGATGACAAGGTTTAAAAATTAGCCTTGAAATGATTTTATTTCATTGGTAAGTAGTATAACTCTGTATTTCTGTATGTAAATGCAAACTACACTGACAAACTAAGAAATTGTTTTGAAAGGCGTAACCGTTTAATCCTTGGTACGAGTATCAACCGACTTCCAACCAGCCTTTTTACATCATTATATAACAAACAAGCAAATGGCTCTCCTGATGGCAAGAGAAACCATTGCCTATTGACACACCAAAGATGTTAGGGGTGCGTTGCTATCGGTGTGGCTGACAATGCAGAACTCTACCACCTAGTGACTCGCATAGCCAATCGGTCGCCTTTTACGACCTGCCTGGCAGAATGGCAGTTGGCCTATTCTTCAAAGGAGCCCGGGACCAACACTTGTCGGCATTCAGTTCGCATTCGGCATGTTGGCATTCGCATATATTATTAAAAATTGTTTTGTGCGTTATTTTCTCATCTATATTCTATATTATTAATATTATAAATGCGAAAGTTTGGATGTTTGGATAGATGTTTGGATGGATGTTTGTTACTCAATCACGCAAAAACTACTGAACGGATTTGGATGAAATTTTACACACATGTAGGTGATGACCTGGAATAGCACATAGACTAATTTTCATCCCGGAAAAGTAAGGTGATCCCGCGGGATTCGCCAAAAACAGCTGCGCCAGCGGGCTGCACGCTGCAGCTAGTGATTACATAATCGGTACTCGGTCGAAAAGTTTTCAATATTCGGCCGAATACCAAATACCAAAAATAACTCTAGTTTTACAATAGCAGTAAGGTGATATTCTTTATCGCGTTTCGTAATAATGAAGTTGGAATTTCGCCAAACACTATTTGTCAACTACAAAGAATTTTAATGTATTTGAATAGACTTGCGGTAATCGTAAAAGGCCGTCGATCAACGATTTAAATTAATTTATTATTTAATTTTTACACTTATTTAAAATTTGTCGCCTCTGTGGTCTAGTTAGTGATCCGGTGTCTGAGTTGACCACATGAGGTCCCGGGTTCGATTCCTGGGTCGGGCAATTGAAAAATGTGTTTATTTCAGTTTTCTGATAAAAACAAAGTTGCCAGGGATCGGAATGTTTCCGGTTCGCGATAGGCTTGCCACCTATCATATCGTGGGACCAAATATCTTGGGCTAGTCGGGGATGCACTTGTTGTACATCTGCCTACCCCTTCGGTGATGCGGTCGTGAAGATACTTCTACTTATTCAAAGTAATAAGTTTATTTGATTCGTCTTGAAAAGAGAGTAATTATAAAGAAATATTTGTTTACATAGATAAAAAATATATTATTTCGTATTTAGCTTAATTTTCTTCAAATGTACAAGTTTTAGTTGGTAACAAAGAAAAGGTTTGTTTCAATTTATTCCTAGTGACGTAAGCTACATTTTATCGCAGTTCTCGAAAGAAACGACTAGTCCTTTAATTAAAACAGGGCATGTCTATTTCAGTTGAATATAAGTTTTCGTTCGATAAGAGTTCAGCGACATTTTATCATGTCAAACGAAAATTGAACGTGAGTATAATACTGAGTTCAGATCATAAAGTCCCGGGTTCGATCCCCGGTTCGGGCAAAAGTGTTATTGGCCCAGGTCTCCCTGGAAAATAACTCTCGATACGACAGTGAATGTAGCCCTGAAGTTTCATATACCCTACTAGTAACACTTATTGAATCTAACCGAAGGTCGCAAGTCAGTGTCCTTAGTTTCGTTCACTACCAGTAACACTTTCGAGGCCATACCCTATAGGATGGACGCCTGATGACGTCATGTCAGTCATTGACCTTTGCGGTAGCGTATCGAATAGAATTTGTACAATTGTAACGGGGATACCACTTATAAATATGAATATTCATAAGTACGTTTGAAACTCGCGCAAAAATTGCTGAGCGGAATTGGATTTTTGTCACGTGGATGTTTATTATTCTATTCTAAGATCTTTCACTTAAATAACACACTTCACTTGCAGAGATTTCCGATTCCGATTCACATTTCCGAATCTCCGGAACCCTGCAATAGATAATAATCTATACATATAATAAAATCGTAGGGAAGTCAAAACTGTACATTGAATATTTTTTAAAAGAATACTTGGGGCGTGATCTACAATCGATATCAAACCCAAAAATATAGTTTTTAGAATTTTTGTCTATTTGTCTGTATGTATGTCCGGGGTAAACTCAAAAAGTACTGCATGGATTTACTTCAAATTTTGTATGAATATTACTAACAGGTCGGGTCAACATAAAAGCTACATATTATTACGCTATCACCTACGGGGGAGGAGCTGTGCGGTGTAAACGAAGTCCGCGCGGACGAAGTCGGAGGCAACAGCTAGTAATAAATAATAATAAATATTCACGGGACAAATTATAAATTACACTGACTGATCTAACCCCAAAGTAAACAAATTATTTGCTTGTGTTATGGGTTTTCAACCAAACTAATACATACAAATACATATATAAATACTAGAATATATTTAATAAACACCCAAACCCGGAAATACAAACGTTTATGCTCATCATACAAATGCTTGTCCCCGACGTGGATCGAAACCGAGCCCCGTTGATTGCGTAGTCAGGGTCGCCAACCACTCGACCATCGGGGCGGTAGATCCATATTTACAGGAAATGGGTTTCTGTAGTTTTACTGCGATAAAAAATTATTATATAAGAATATTGGCCGCCACGTCGCGTTAGTGTAATGGTAAGGCTGATATATTACAACCAGACCCCCAATTCACGTAACAAAACGTTAATTGAGTCATAGCGGTTAGGGCTCTTCCACATATAAATACGATACAACGTCGCGGTGTGCTGCCATGCTGTATAGTGTGTAAGAAGACATGTAAAAGCCCTAAACGCTTCGACTCGATTAACGTTTTATTACATGAACCGGGCATCTGTAGATCTTGAAGTTGAAACAGAGATTGTTTGAGACTCATGTCATCACTTAATGGTTTGAAAATTCATAAAAAATAAACAGTTATTGCTGCACATTTAGCAAAACCAAAGACTTCTATGTATTAACTAGACAAGGCATACGAAACGCCGATTGTGTTCCACTAAAGAGCAGATCATGGACTGCATCTACGTCAGAGCTCGTTGATTGAAACGCGTAAGCGCCATGAAATTCACGGCGATTACCACCTTTGGTCGTGAATATATATCACACTCTACTATAATTAATTTAATTTTGACTGGTTTCTTTTTATTTCAACGCCGCAGCAAGTGGTAACGAAATGGAACACGACTTCTACTTAGCATAGCCTCTATAGTACGTAGTACATTAAACTCCCTGAGCAAAAATATTCTCAAACGTGCTATTTAAAATAATAATATCTTTAAAAAAAAATTAAAATGAATGGAATGGATCAACGCAACTGCAAGACCCTGGTATTGTAGATGTTCATGGGCGGCGGTGATCACTTACCATTAGTAACACCCCCTCCTCGTTTGCCCCCTCTACTATAAAAAAAAAACTTTATATAAGCAAATTGACAATACTAACAACATTATGCAAATGATTCTATAAAATTTAAAATTCAACCTATTTTTAAATCGGTTAAAAATGAAATATGGGGGGACAATCTTAAACCCTCTACTTATTACTTTTTCTGTGGTTGTAAAAGTGCCTGTAATATGATTTTAGCGTGCAAATATGTGCACTCGTTAACATGACACGGAATTATATAATTATTATTCACCACTGGCTAGCCCCTTGCAGTTTAGGGGTGCAATTCGCATGTTGATATTATTATAAAAACATCGATATTTTTATGATTATCGAATATCGATATTGTCTCACAATAACATCCATGTGTTTAATATTGATGTCAAAATACTGAACTGTAACGCAAGTGGCAAAAGTCTATGTTTTTCATAATCTGAAAACATTTGAAAATAAATAAATAAACCGTTAATCTAATCGCTACCAAACTTTATGTGATCATATGCAGGTTTAATTTTACAATTGTTTGGAAATTTTATTTTAGATAAAATTTGTCAAAATTTTATCAAAAATAAAATTCATATTAGAAAATCATACATCGACTTTTATAAGATGAATAGAAATATGACACTTAAAATCAATTAATGCTTATTGTTACTTGTATAATTTATGATTAACTCATTACTCCTACAAGTAACATCTATCGATATGTTTATGTACGATGTCCGAGATGTTTTCTCTTTTTCTCAAAGCATATTTTAAAAGAATATCAACGTATTCCAGCAAATCGATATTTTAAAAAAATACTTTGGTGTATTTGTGTACGACGTCCGAGACGTTTTCACTTTTTCTAAATGATAATTTTAAAGAAATATTGACATTTTCTTGAAAACGTAATTTATTTTACAAACATCCATATATTTATGTACAATTTTCGAGACATTCTAACTTTTCCTAAAGGCATTTTTAAATGAATATCGATATATTTGTATACGATATTGTCATCCCTACTTATTTGCGAGGAATTTTTAATTGGGCCTACAAGAACCTGGCTATTTTGTTGAGTGGTAAGCTAACTACGTTTTTTCTTTTGGAATGCAATTTTAATAAAATTTTATGAAAATTGCATTTATTATGGACTTATGCGTTATTTTTTTAATTAAAGTTACTAACTTTTTAAATTGGACAGCAGGGAGGCAGTGAAAACATTTTATTTTTAGTACGATTCTCAACCGATTTCCAATTGTGAACAGATTCTCAATTCTCTGATGTTTTATGAGTAAGTGATGAACTTTAAAACATTTTTAGCGGATTTTAGTGATGTATATGTTACAAGTCTTTGGCAGATTGTAAAGATCTGATTCAGTGTTTAAATATACGTGGATTTAAAAGTAGATTACACATTAAGTAAAGGCAGGCAATGTTTGGCATACCTGAATTGGGGATGTAATGCAAAGGCGAACGCGGTATTTCATACCACCGCCTCAACTATTCCTGCCGCAATAACAACAATGCTTGTCATTGTCATTTGTCGTGTTCCGGTTTGGAGAGTAAGGTAACCGGTAAACTTATGTTTGCCATCCCGCCAAACGGATAGCAACGTACAATTAATATCTTTGGTGTATATGATGGGCGATGGTTTCTTTTTCCACCAGGAGAGCCATCTGCTTGTTAGTTATCTTATGCTATAAAAAATGTAAATATAAGGCAATGAATTTATTCATAAAATAATAGGAATGTTGAAAAATAATCCATAGTCGCCTCTGTGGTCTAGTGGTCCAGCGTTGGCGTTTACCACATGAGGTCCCGGGTTCGATTCCCGAGTCGGACACATAAGAAAAGTGTTTTTTCAGTTTTCTGAGAAACACAAAGTTGCCCGGGACTGGAAAGTGCCCAGTTGGCGATAGGCTTGCCACCTATCACATTTGTGGGACCAAGTATCTTCGGCTAATCGTGGGTGCACTTGTTGTACCTCTGCCTACCCCTTCGGGGATATGGGCGTGAAGATAATCCATGATATTATTAATCCAATAAGATAGTTACATTACTCCTGAGTGACGTAGGCTACATTTTATCCCAATTTTCTCACGATATTGGGATCTACGCGGGTTACACCGTGAGAAACGGCTAGGAATGTTGAAAAAAAATAATGACATAAGTCAGTTTGCGTGTTCGCCAACATTTTTTACTGCTCATTAGCTAATTGGGGTGTGGAAATCATAAAGTCTGACAATGAATGATACAGTGTATATTTACTGAGAATTTCATCAGTTAGCACCATATTAATAATCATGTTTGATTTTTTTTCAATTTGCTGCTGGTTCTGTCGCTTTCATTCTTATTATTAATGACGTTTGAATGACAGTGACAAGACCATACAGCTTAGACGTTGATAAATATAAAAAATGTAAACATTCTCCTGGATCGCCCAAATTGATCTAACCCCAAACTAAGCAAATTATTTTTCCTTGTGATATGGGATAGTCGATATTATTTTATAAAAATACAAATATAAATACTAAAATGAATTAAATAAACATTTGTCATAACACAAGTGTGTATTGCCGTCGGAGATCGAAACCGAGCTTCATTAATTGCGGAAGAAAACTACGACTGCCATCTTACCTTTGCGGCAGAGTAACAACAGAATCTATACATATTATAATAAAATCTAGGAAAGTCAAAACTGTACATTGAATATTTTTTTAAAAGAATACTTGGGCCGTGATCTGCAATCGATATCAAAGCCAAAAATATAATTTTTAGAATTATTGTCTGTTTGTCTGTATGTATGTCCAGGGTAAACTCAAAAAGTACTGCATGGATTTATTTCAAATTTTGCATGAATATTACTAACAGGTCGGGTCAACATATAGGCTACATATTATCACGCTATCACCTACGGGGGAGGAGCTGTGCGGAGTAAACGAAGTCCGCGCGGACTAAAGCTAGTTCTAAATATGATAAACAGTAGAATGGACTCATTTTTTATGGACAGGTTTATGCGTCTGCATATGAGGGGTGCTTGTTAGTGACACACACTTAACACAGCAAATTATTTTGAGACACATTTTATATGCAAAGTTTTAATATTAATATATGTGAATTTTTTTGATACCATTTACTAACATAGTAACAAATTGTTTTCAAGTGCATGAAATAAATGATTTTTATTTATTTTTATTTTATTAACCATATAATATAATGTATTGTGTAGTCAAGATCCATGGGTGTAGTAGCTTATACCTAGCTTTATTATGAGGGGTTCAAACTCCAAAACTTCCAAAATGTACGTTTAACTAGTTGTACACCGGACTTCTAAGTGGTGAAATAAAACATTAGATTTTATAAATGAACACGGATATTATCGCCTCTGTGGTCTAGTGGTCCGGTATCGGTCTTGACCACACGAGGTCCCGGGTTCGATTCCAGGATCGGACAATTTAAAAATGAGTTTTTTCAATTTTCTGATAAAAACGACTTTGATCGGCGTTGGATAAGTTGCTTGGGATGGTTTGCGATAGGCTTGCCACCTATCACATTGTGGGTTTATTTAAGTATCTTCTGCTTATTTTGGGTGCACTAGTTGTATCTATGTCTATATCTTCGAGGATACGGGCGTGAAGATATTTTTTTTGTACAGCGATTTTATTATGATAAGAATTCGACCTCCTAGTGTTTATTGATCTGTCGACAAGTTTCGTGTTGACTTGAAGTAATGACGCCATCTTGAAGTTAAACACTGAGTATTGCGTACAAGCGAGTAGCGAGACACATAAAACGTTAATGACACGTCTAGCGTAAGGCAGACACCCACTCAACGGCACATTACGAGGCACGAGAACCCCAACGACCTTCTGAATAGTGAACTCTACTGGGTGATGAAGTCGTTAAATTATTTATTCAAAAGGATTTCTGTACTTGACGTCCTTGCTTAAATTGTTTAGGATTTTAAAAAAAGAAAATTTTAAAAATACTTGTGTGGATTAATTTGGTGCGTTTAAGCGTGAAGCGCTTTACACACGGCAGCTGTAATGTATTGTTACGTGCTTCGGGTTCGTAATTGTAAGAAAACGCCACTTATAATAAAACCCTTATATTTACAACACTAAGGTACAATAAACTACGATGAATTACGTAAATACACTGATAAGCTAACGTAAATACACTATACGCACTTGTCACACTTGCTGTACTAACACTAAACTTAACCGAGTAGGTACGCTGAATCACTAAAAAACACTTCTCGCTTCGCACTGGTCGTTTCATGTATTGCTCTCGATCGCTTTATAAAAACTGCCAGAGGGCAGTATTTGTCAACACATCTCTATTTATACCTAGGGTAAATTCTACCTGCTTCCCGAAAAAATTAAATTTTTGCGTAAACTATTTTCACCCTTATGACATATGACAGAAGATTGATTATGGTGTAGCTGCTTGGGTGACGTCGGCTATTGTTTTATTATTAGTATTGTTTTTCAACAGAGGCTGCCTGTCTTTTTCTTTTATTTCTAAATTTTTCCAGCGTTTTAATTCTTTACTTTTCTAGAATAATTGTAACAGTATGTTAATTTTATAATATTGGCTACTAGGTGGTAGAGTTCTGCATTGTCTCGCCTGGGTCTGGTACCACCGCCTTACCTATTCCTGCCGCAATAGCGTCAGTGCTTGTCGCTGTCGTGTGCCGGTTTGGAGCGTAAGGTAGCCGGTAAACTTATGCATGTGGCATTAAACCTCACCACAAGATAGCAACGCACCATTAACATCTTTGGTGTCTATAGGCGATGGTTGACTCTTTCCATCAGGAGACCAATCTGCTTGTTTGCTATCTTATGACATAAAAAATGTAATATTTAAAGATGACATACATTTTTATAATTTATTTATCAAAATCACGTCATACATTTCAAATCCATATACCTTCTTGAGATTTGCACAGATGTTGAACACTTCAAAATAAACAACTATATTGAGAAGGCAACAACTTACATACATGTTTCTTTTATAAATCATTTTCATTTCGATGATGCATCCAAGTCAAGAGTTTGAGTCATCCATCCGTCTCTATAATTCATATCATTAGAACGATAGACGATAGCCCGCATCGACACTTAACGAATAAATCACGTCTGGCACCGCTTGAGAAATCGTTAGAAATTAATGGAAAACGTCGATATTTTTTGTCGATAGCTTACAACACTTGGACCAGTAATAACTTATTTGGCCCTGTAACCAACGTTTTTACTGGTGCTCATGTTAATTGACATATCGCACGCTTAGTAATAAATTGGTTCAACTCAAAAAATATAAAAAAATTGAAAGGCATTATTTGGGCTATGATGTTTTAAGGAAGGGCCTTCATTTTAAGCCATTTACTAGATAGGTGTAAATCAATCTTGGTGTTTGGTAACACCGCTTAATTCCTGCCACGATAGTGCTTGCCACTGTCGTGTTTCGGTTTGAGGATAAATTGGCCGGTAAATTATTAAACAAAACATACTATGATATTAGAGAATTTTTAGCCGATAACATTAAATGTTATTTAATAAATAGAAACGTAAGTTTGCACAATTTACCTTAAAGTTTAAATTTAATAAAATTGAATAGTAAATTGTGTAAAATGGTAAAATGTCTTTGTAAACTCTAAACATTTGGATTGAAGTGATTGAACCAAGAGATGAAATTTTGTAAATTTTACAAAATAACTTTTTGTTGTGAAATAATTCTTGTAAATATTGTAATACATAAAATAATTGTAATACTTGAAACAGAAAAAAGAAAACAATCCCGCTGAGTTTTTTCTCCCGGATCTTCTCAGTGTGTGGCCGCGTTCCGATCCGGTTTAGATAAATAAATAAATAAGTATTCACGGGACAAATTACACTTACTCCGAAGTAAGCAAATTATTTGCTTGTGTTATGGGTGTTAGTCAATGATACTAATACATAGAAATACATATATAAATACTAGAATATATTTAATAAACACCCAAACCCGGAAATACAAACATTTATGCTCATCACACAAATGCTTGTCCCTGTCGGGGATCGAACCCGAGCCCTGTCGGTTGCGTAATCAGGGTTGCTAACCACTCGACCAACGGGGCGGTTAGATAGATTTTATAGTTATAGTGAGTAATAGTATAATATATAGTTGTTATCTTGTGAACTTATAAATAAATTTAAAATTAGCCTTGACATGACCATTCGAATGAAATCACTTAATGACATCACTTTGCATTTAGCCGGTTAACTACTATACGGTAATTAATATTTATAGCTTTAAAATGAGTCATTTATTGTATTAGGATAAATGGGTGAAATCATAATTTTAATAATTTTGAATTTAAATTAGATGCCACGAATATTCGGTTATTATTCCATATTCCGCCTATTCGACAACTTTCTTCGTTATTCGACAGAATATTGCGAACTATTCGGCCGTTACTAAATACCTGATCATGAGAAAAAGACGCACATGTTACTCAAAAAAATTATATCAATAATGATATCAATTTACTAGGTGGTAGAGTTCTGCATTGTCTCGCCCGGGTCTGGTACCACCGCCTTACCAATTCCTGCCACAATAGTGTCAGTGCTTGTCACTGTCGCGTTCTGGCTTGGAGGGTAAGGTAGCCGGTAAACTTATGCATGTGGCATTAGACCTCACCAGACCTCACCAGGCGATAGTTGACTCTTTCCATCAGGAGACCCATCTGCTTGTATGCTATCTTATGATTTAAAAAATAAAAAATAATTACCTGTTTACCCAAAAATATCATAATTGATAATTAAAATTTATAAAAGCCGCAACACATATTGGCCATAACGCGCGCTTTTTACCCGCGCGGTGACCAAATTTTTGTAATATTAACTAATTTCGTTGAGGTATACTATGTAGTTAAGCAATATTTATATATATACACAGTACATATTGTCTGTCAATATGTTCAGTCCTTTGGCAGTCAACCTGTATTGTGGTGGTCGCGTGTCGAGCAGGTTGCATTGTATTGTCACAATCGCCAGTGGCAAGGTGGTATGATGTCAGCGCTCAGCGGTACGGTCAGGGTTCCGAGTAGTGACAGTGATGTCATTGAATCATATTAACCTTATTGCTCAGTTTTAGTGTTCCGTGCGTTATGATTAAAATAATTAATTTCTCAATTTTTAATGATTTTTTTGTTTTTGCTCGGATTTTCAAAAATCTAATTTTCACATGGTTACGTTTTGAGGGCCTAGGAACTTTTCCGGCTATTTTTACGATGATGTCAAAATGTATAATGTGTTTATATAAACATCTCATAACTTTTTAACGGTTTGACGGATCTGAGTTGACGACGTTCAATTGGGTTCTGCTAAACTTAAACTTCTTGAAAGTCTGAACCGATTCGGCCCAAGAGATTTTTTGAAATTAAAAAAAACTCGAATAAAAATTAGGCGAAACAATGTTTTTTTTAATGACTTTAAATTTTATTTCAATTAATGCACCAATTAAGTGCAAAATCGAATAAGTTTTTTCCTTGTAAATTTGCGTCCAATGCCGCAAATTGAATCTTAATCGGTTTATCCGAGTTTATCCGCTCGCAGTTATCCTTGATGAAAAATTTTGAAAAAAAAATGTTTTTTCGACATCAAGATTTTTCAACCAATAATATTTTGATTTTTTTACAATATTTTTGTACTAAAAAAACTACGTGGAATGCAGTTTCAAAAAAAACGAATCACGTTTTCGAAAGTTACAGCTTTTCAAATATTAAAATTATATTTGTAACAGCCAACCTACTTATGTTTTTTTTATTTTTAAAGATGTTATTTGGTATGTAGGACTAAAATAAATACCCACTGATTTTAAATCCAATTAGCCATTCTACTTAAGAAGCTGCGTCAAATACCATTTGTTGGATCAAAATCGGTTGACTCATTCGTGATTTATTAATAGTATTTTTTTTTGAATTTTATTCGTTATTTTTCTAGCTATCTATTTTTTAATTAATGTCTTATTTTAGATCTCAAAAACTGCGCTGAATGCCATTCGAAAGATCAAAATCGATTATCATTTTGAAATTATACAGTTACTTAAAAATTAAGATTGTAATTACGGTCATTTTTACAAATTTTAGAATTTTGAACTCTTTAAGCTCAAAAATCTCTGATTACGTTATAGTTTTTGCTTTTTTGAGCTTAAAATACCTCAATTTAGCGGGCTTTCAGGGATGGTCTGATTTTTTCTAAGATATCTTGTCCATATAGTTTATTCTGAAATAATCTTCCAAACATAATATATTCTTTAACCGACTTCCCAAACAGGAGGTTCTCAATTAGGTTGTATTTTTTATCTTTGTTCCCTTAAAACTCGGTCGTTTATTGAAAAAAATTTTGTTTTGTTTACTTCTCATATAGTCATATGTAAATTAGGTGTCACGTTGCTTGTGCGCGATGGTCTCCGAAACTACAGAATCGATTTCAATGAAATTTTGTGGACAAAGTTGTAAGTTGGACCGAACAGTATCTACTTTTTGGTCCAACCTAAAAGATAGGATAGTTTTTATCTCTGTCAATTGCGGAATATTCAATAAGTATAAGTAATTTGTATGGCAAAACAACGTTTGTCGGGTTGGCTAGTCCCATATAGATCTTAATCTAAATTCCTGACATATAGGAGGTTGGAAGTCGGTTATTGTAGTTTTACTGATTTCTAAAATTCACGTGTTAAAAAGTATATTCGCGCCCGTATCCCCGAGGAGGGAGGCAGAGAAACCACTAGTGAAGCCACGATTTTTTTTAATAGCATGAGATAGCAAACAAGCAGATGGGTCTCCTGATGGAAAGAGTCAACCATCGCCTATAGTCACCAAAGATGTTAATGGTGCGTTGCTATCTTGTGGCGAGATCTAATGCCACATGCATAAGTTTACCGGCTACATTACCCTCCAAACCGGAACACGACAGTGACCAGCACGGACGCTATTGCGGCAGGAAAAAGGTAAGGCGGTGGTACCAGACCCGGTCGAGCCGATGCAGAACTCTACCACCTAGTAATCACGATGGTAGTGACGCAAATAGCCAATCGGTCGCCTTTTACGACCTGCCTGGCAGAACGGCAGTTGGCCTATTCTTCAAAGGAGCCCGGGACCAACACGGGATTAGCCCAAGATACTTTTAGTCCCTCTACGTTATAAGTGGCAACGTTATAAATACTTGATTATCGCTAACCGGGTACTCTTTCTAATCCTGGGTAACGTTGTTTTATCAGAAAATTGAAAAAACACACTTTTGTTTTATGCGACCCGGGAATCGAATCCGAGACAACACCGACACCGGATCGCTATACCACAGAGGCGATCAAGATAGTCAAGAATATTATGATTAATCATGTGGATGTTTGTAAACTAAACTCCATCAATCAGTATTGAATCCGCTGTTTGCTAGTTTAGGACGAGTGCCAAATTTGGCTCCTTTTGATTTATTGGTAAAAATATAAAGTGTATTTAATGCTGGTAAATAAATTACTATAACAAAAATTATTATACCATAGGATAGTAAAGAAACAGAGGGTTTTCCTAATAAAAAAAAAATAACCGCCCCGTTGGTCGAGTTTTTTTTATTTTTTTTTTATATCATAAGATAGCAAAACAAGCAGATGGGTCTCCTGATGGAAAGAGTCAACCATCGCCTATAGACACCAAAGATGTTAATGGTGCGTTGCTATCTTGTGGCGAGGTCTAATGCCACATGCATAAGTTTACCGGCTACCTTACCCTCCAAACCGGAACACGAAAGCGACAAGCACTGACGCTATTGTGGCAGGAATAGGTAAGGCGGTGGTACCAGACCCGGGCGAGACAATGCAGAACTCTACCACCTAGTAGCCACGATGGTAGTGACTCAAGAGCCAATCGGTCGCCTTTTACGACCTGCCTGGCAGAACGGCAGTTCGCCTATTCTACAAAGGAGGCCGGGATATATTATTATATATTCTACAAAGTGGTTAGCAACTCTGACTACGCAATCGATCTTGGGTTCGATCCCCGACTTGGACAAGCATTTGTGTGATGAGCAAAAATGTTTGTATTTCAGGATTTGGGTGTTTATTAAATACTAGCTGTTGCCAGCGACTTTGTCCGCGCGGACTTCGTTTACTCCGCACTGCTCCTCCCCCGTAGGTAATAGCGTGATAATATGTAGCCTATACGTTGACCCGACCTGTAAGTAATATTCTTGCAAAATTTGAAGTAGTATACATACAGACAAACAGACAAAAATTCTAAAAACTATATTTTTGGCTTCGATATCGATTGTAAATCACGCCCCAAGTATTCTTTTAAAAAATATTCAATGTACAGTTTTGACTTTCCTACGATTTTTATGTATAGATATTTTTAAATCAGTGAAAGTAAAATAAAGTTATTAAGGTAATTTTGTGTTTTTTTTTGTTTTATCGATAAAAAAAAAATATATTTATTATTTTCTATATACCTCGAATAGAATTTGAAATTAATATTTTTATAATAAGGCATTTCGTTCCTATTTTCTATCCCAAGACACCAAACGGTTTTTTTTAAATGACAATAGCTGATGGCCTTAAGGGCCGTAACAGTGACACCGGATTTTTGAGGCGAGCTGAGTGCTCAGATAGAGTTTAAATTTAAAATTGGGCAATTAACACCCGCTCTAAGGGTTGTCTCCTGCGAGACTGGACCGGCATAGTGCATTGTTTTGGCTAATAAATTGGGGGGGGGGGGGAGTGGCTTACGCTCCCAGCTAGGCGCAGGGCGACGCGTCGCTCTTTTTTTACAGTAAAGTATACATCTTAAGCTTTCTAAAATGGTATCACACATACATACTTTCTATTGTTATATTACTGTAAAATATTACCAAAGAAATGAAAGTTACGTAAATATTTTTATATTTTTTTTCATTCCTCGACTTTAGCCGCATTATGCTACGAAACACGAATGGTCAAAGATTTGAATCATATAAAAAATGAAAGAGTAACTCTGTAGCAATAATTTGTGGTATAGCACATGCATCTTCGTAGACTTTTGGAAGTCATTTTGAGATGGCTCTCTTAGGCGGGTTCCCATAGTGCGACGGTGTGGTAGAGTAGTGTGTGTGTTTTGTAAAAGGTTGGCGGCTATAGCCACCGTTATGTGTTGCTTGTCTCAATGTTTTTACTAATTAAATTAACTATCTGAAGTTTAAATTAATTCAATAGATAGATGAACTCGCGTACCCCTTTATGTAAATCTAAGTACTACCCCTAGGGGTATGTACTTAGATTTGCATAAACACATATCACCAATTTGGGAAACATTGGACTAGAGTTTAGAGTCTAGACCAATAAATATAAATTTAAATCAGATTACATTGATTTATGCGTATCTTCTTCAACTGAATTCATTTATTTGCATAATCGTAATCTTTCGAGAGTTCTCAATACACCATTAATATGCAGTTCAATCACATTGTTGCGCAACGTTCACAATGACCTGCTTATTATATTAGCATTTCAATTCGAGCGCATCCTGTATAAAATGATATAAACCTCATTGGAGTTTCTCCAACTTATTCGCAATCTGTGGCAGATAAGTCGGATGTCTGTATCCGACGTGCGGATACAGATTTGTTGCAAAACAAAATTGAATTAGGTTTTACGGACATGTCTGATAAGTAATCGGTAAGCGGTATTTCGTTGATGAAAATGAAATACCGAATCGGTTGTTTAGTGAGTATCCGGTTTTGTAAAATTATTTTATTAGGGAATAATTATTTTCTTGAATTCTTTTTCTTAAAAAGTGATTTGTTTTTTAGTAAAATAAATTCACTAAAAAGTAATTAAATTTTTTAGTGAAATAAATTCTATATAAAAAGTAATTTGTGTAGTAAAATTTTTGTTTATTGACTACCTTTGGTGTCTTTCATCCTAGAAGTGCTCTTAACGAGTGCCAATTATAAGAGGAGTGGAAGTTCTATGTGTTGACCCTAATTCGAAAAGCCCTGAGCCCAATTAGCCAGCAGAGTTGTTAAGCTTTCTGACCCACTGAGATAGCGTCTTGACATTCCGCACATTCTGGATGCTGTGACTTCATCTCGTTGTTAATTTGGATCAAGGTTTGTTTTTTAATTACGGTTTCCCGTTGTGCAATGAGTAATGTGATAATTTTAATTTAAAACAGCCAGACGATTTATTACACGACGCTATAAAAAAGCGATTAATATGGAAAATCCACTCATTAAATGTTGAACAGTTTTAACGATTTGGCCATATCGTCCTGTTTGTCAAAATTGAACTAGAGTGTATTGACAGTTGACAAACTGGTCAATTGTGGTGAATTTTGACGTTCGGTTTACCTTGTTTCCTGCTGGTGCGAAGACACTAAATTTATCTGATTTTCGAAAATTGAAATTGTAGTAATTTAATGTGATATTTATAAAAATGCATATTATGTTGACAATTAATATACATTAATCATATTCTTGAAAATTTTAAATCATTACCTTTAAATAAACTGCGCAAACAGCTATTTGATTCATAACTAGAATAATCTTAGCATAGAGGGGATGAAATTTTTGGTGTTTCTTATAATATAACAAACAAACAGATGGGTCTCCTGATGAAAAGAGTAACCATCGCCTATAAACACCTTGTTGTGAGGTCTTATGCTACCTGCGTACGTTTACCGGCTACCTTTCCCTCCAAACCAGAACACGACAGTGACAGTTGACTTGCTATTGTGGCAGGTAAGGCGCGGGCGGTGGTGCCAGACCCGGGCGAGACAATGCAGAACTCTACCAACTAGTGTTGACCACGATAGTAATGACTCGCATAGCCAGTCGGTCGCTTTTTACGACCTTCCTGGCTAAATGAAAATGTATTAAATTGTTTTTTTTTTTTTAAATCCCATATTACGGGTTGTAAAGTTTTTCTTGTTAATAAAATCTGTATATTTACAGGTTTTCATAGATTTTATATAAGAATGACAAACCTTTTATAAAACATATGTGAACGTGATTTTTTACACCAGTGGTAGAATATGTCGCTAACTGTACATTAATAGGTACAACAAATTGTAGCACCCTAAGGTAGCACCCATATTCTTGCAAATAAACTATTTTTCTTTCAGCTTAAAAATGGCGTTGTTTGTGTTCGATTCAATAATAATTTTAACAATAGAGTAAGTTTGAGGTCACGGACCAATAAAGAAGACATTACGGGATTGTAGTGGGTGTTAATTGATAGCATACCAACTGTTCGGTAACTAACGTACGATTTTATACTTGTGGCTATAGACGCCCACGTCGCTGGGCGTAAGTTCAATGAAAAAAAATCATCAGACATAAAAAACTATATTCCTTGTCTATATTTTTTCAAACACGTCTTTTCACTGTATGCCAATTTTCATCAAGATCGGTCAAGCCGTTCTTATAGCACCACATACAGACAGACAGATAAAATTTTTTGAAATGCTAAAATGGACGTCAGTAAGCCATCGAACGATTTCTTATCACGAAATTTGTCAAAAAATTGATGTTTTTTGTTTTTTAAATATAATGCTTTTTTAGTAAGCCATTAAACAATTTTTTATCACAAAATTTGTCAAAAAATATTTTTTTAGGGTTCCGAAGTAAACTAGGAACCCTTATCTATAGTTTCGCTATGTCCATCCGTCCGTCCGTGCGTCCGCCGTCTAGCGCAGAGATCCTTCGTACTAGAAACACTGTAATATGGCATGAATATGAATATGAATATTAGTCACGGCAACAAAGTGGTGGTAACATACAATCCTGAAAAAATATTTTTATGGTGAAAAAATATTTTTCCCCGTGTTGGTTCCGGGCTCCTTTGAAGAATAGACCAACTGCCGTTCTGCCAGGCAGGTTGTAAAAGGCGACCGATTGGCTATGCAAGTCACTACCATCGTGGCTACTAGGTGGTAGAGTTCTGCATTGTCTCGCCCGGGTCTGGTATCACCGCCTTAGCTATTCCTGCCGCAATAGCGCCAGTGCTTGTGGCTGTCGTGTTCCGGTTTGGAGGGTAAGGTAGCCGGTTAACTTATGCATGTGGCATTAGACCTCGCCACAAGATAGCAAAGCACCATTAACTCCTTTGGTGTCTATAGGCCATGGTTGACTCTTTCTATCAGGAGACCCATCTTCTTGTTTGCTATCTTATAACATTTAAAAAAAATGGTAGCCCCTCACTCGTTTCTCGTGTATGGATTAATTTTTTTTCGTGTGTTCCCATAGTGTGGAGCATCGTTGGATACCTTTTTAAAAAATATTGTAGGTTTGTGAAACAATTTTTTGTGAAATATTTAGCTTTAAAGTGCTATTTTTGTTAGTCAAGTCACAAGTGGGGGTCATTTGACCCTCTGTTTCTGGGTGTGGAAAAAAATCTTGGTAGTAGTGTTACGTACTTCGGGTTCGTAATTGTAAGAAAACACCACTTATATTAAATCCGTGTATTTATAATACAGATACATAAAACAACACAACGTAATACTCAAATACTCTGATTAACACTAGTCACTCACTGTACTATCACTGAACTTAACCGACTACACAATAGAACTCTCGCTTCGCACTGGTCACTTCAACTATCGCTCTCGATCGCTTTATAAAAACTGCCCTGTATTTGTCAACACATCTCTATTTATACCCAGAGTAAAGTTCTACCTGGATCCAGACAAATCTAAATGTATCGGGAAGCAATGTATCACTTCTTATTATTGTAAACAACATGATAGTACACGCTATTTTCACCCTTATGTCCTATACCTCAAAGTCTATTATGGTATAGCTATTCGGATAACGACCAACTATTTGTTTATTAATAGGAGTAGCTATCTCTTTCTTTTATTTCTAGATCCCTCCAGCGTTCTAACTCTTCACGTTTCTAGATTATTCGTAACAGTAGTAAATATAACGAAGTTAAAAGGAAAACGTCTGATGAAAAGAACCAACAATCGCCTATAGACACCAAAGATGTTAATAGTTCGGTGCTATCTGTATGACGGGATGGTGATGCCATTCCAACCCTGCCGTACGGATAGCACCGCACCATTACCATCTGGTGTCTATAGGCACAAAATATCCAATAGTACTGCTATAGGCAATGATTGTTTTTTTCTATCAAAAGAACCATCTGCTCTTTGCTATCCTATGAAATAAATAAAAAAACAAATCAGTTGCTTCTGTGGTCTAGAGAACCGGTGTCAGAGTTGACCACTTCGGCTTATCTTGGGTGTACTGGTTCTCTGCCTTTCTTTTCGGTGATACGCGCGTAAAGATAATTTTTTATAAGGATTAAACAAATACTTTATTCATATTTGAAAATACATTTTAAATAGCCTTGAAGTGAACACATCATGAGTCATGTGTTATGAGTGCTATGACGAAATATGCATGTGCACTTAACTTTTGAGACGATTACTTAGCCATTGTTCGTGGAACAAAGATTCAGAATCTCGGTTATTATAGCTAATGATGGCTTGACTCATTGTGTTTTGGTGTACTGATAAGGCAATGTGACTGTTTTGAGATCTTATCAGGTAGTATGTTAGCGCCATATTTTTAACGGAGGCAAAAACGGAGGTTATCAGTTTGACATGTATGTTTAATATTGTTGGAATCTATATACATATAATAAAATCGTAGGAAAGTCTAAACTGTACATTGACTATTTTTTTAAGAGAATACTTGGAGCGTGATCTACAATCGATATCGAAGCCAAAAGTACAGTTTTTAGAATTTTTGTCTGTTTGTCTGTATGTATGTCCGGGGTAAACTCAAAAAGTACTGCATGGATTTACTTCAAATTTTGTATGAATATTACTAAATTACGTCCATAAATTACGTGAGGTGTTTTTTTTAAATTTTCGGTGTCTCCCTCCCCCCTGGTGAGATGTCGTGATATTTTATTCAACCCCCTCCCCCATCCCCAATCTCAAGTGAGATTTTTCAAAATGTTGGTTTCTTAACAATATAAACGCGTTGGAATAAAAATTTGCTTGGTGTTTTTATTTACGACTAGTTAAGACTGTATAACGTCGAAATATGAATGAAATTATTTTCTATCGAACGAATTAGTGAATTAATTTAATCGTATTACGATTACGCATAAGATTAAATCTTAAGCATGTACAATCTGAATAATGGACCAAAACAGTATTTTTTTTCAATCAGAAAAAAATTGCATGATATTTGCCGAGACCCTCCCTCTCTCCAACGTAAGATTAGATGAGATTTGACTCGACCCCTTCTCCCCCATAAACATCTCACGTAATTTGTGGACGCCCCCTAATAGGTCGGGTCAACATATAGGCTACATATTATCGCGCTATAACCTACGGGGGAGGGGCAGTGCGGAGTAAACGAACTCCGCGCGGACGAAGTCGTGGGCAACAGCTAGTTGGATAATATTTGAGTATGATGATCTATTTATGCGTCCAAGTACGTGCACTAAATTTAGTAAGTGTACCTATGTATGTTTGTATGTTTATATGTTTGTCCACGATTTTCTCTAGGACTAAAAGCCATTTCAATATAATTCTTTTTGATTAAATTTTAATTTCAACTTATGGAACAGTCCAAGTTTAATCAAAATCATTTCAATAGCTTTTGACATTTGGGTGTAAGTATTGTAACACCTTTATGGTGTTACATACAAACTGGCAGCTTTGTCTGCTTTCAAATGTAGAATTCTTTTGTTTAGAAAAAGCAATACGATAGAATAAGAGTGTTCTTTATGATTTGACGGGGGATAAACACATCCCCGAGAAATAAACGAAGATATATTATGAAAGTCTATTATTAAAGAATCCTGAAAAATCTTGCTTATCTTCGGTACCTCGAGCAGCCAAGCGAGTATAAAGGAAGATTCCCTAGTAAAAAGGGGATATTATTGGTGGAGTAACACGTCCGGCTGATAGAACGCCGGGCGGGCGTTACAGTATCTTACGCCCGTATCCCAAAAGATATAGGCAGAGGTACAACCAGTATACCCACGATTAGCCGAAGATACTTAGTTCCAAGGGCGGATCCAGGAGGGCGGGGGGGGGGGGGGGGGGGTTCTACATGCTTTATGACTCCCCCCTGGGCAGGGTCTAGGTATGGATTTATTAGAATTAGATAAGGATAAACCGAAAAACCTGAATCGAAGACTGGATCGGCCCTTGTATATGTGACAACCCCCCCCCCCCCCGAATTGAAGGCTGGATCCGCCCTTGCTTAGTCCCACAAATGTGATAGCAAACCGGGCAACGTATCCAATCCCGGGCAACGTAGTTTTTATCAGAAAACTGAAAAAACACACACGGCTGCAGTTGGGAGATGTTTGAAGTCTGTTTAAATTTTTTTTAATCGTGTAATATTGTTTGAGTATTTGAGTATCGTATTTATTTAGAGGTCCAAGTGCCTACGTGTACTAAATTTAAGTTTATGTATTAATATTTGTATGTTTGTCCACGAATTTCCCGGAAATTAAAAGCCATGTCCAGATAATTCTTTTTGATTTAAATTAGGTATATTCTAACTTAGGGAACAAACCGAAATTCATCAAAATCGGTTCAATAATTTTTGAGATACGAGTATATTTGATATTTGAAAGCTATTTAGTTTTTTTAATTACTATTATTTAAAATAATTACCCACAAAAGGCTTTTTGCTATTATTGATATATTATTTACGAAAAATGTTTTCATTTGTATCTTCACGCCCATATCCCCGAAGGGGTAGGCAGAGGTGCAACGAGTGCACCCACGATTAGCCGAAGATACTTATGATAGGTGGCAAGCCTATCGCCTACCGGGCACTTTCCAATCCCGGGTAACTTTGTATTTCTCAGAAAAACTGAAAAATCACTTTTATGTGCCCGACCTGGGAATCGAACCCGGGACCTCATGTGGTAAACGCCAACGCTGGACCACTAGACCACAGAGGCAATTTCATTTGTAATTTCGATATTGGTTTATTCCATAGAACATAGAACAAGCGGAATTGGCAAGTACAAACATTTGTATCAGGACCACGATCGCCATACTCACACATAAAATAAGCATTATTGCATATAAACTACTAATGCGAACATTGTTTCATTGGTCGTTTTAATTTTAAACAACAATAATCCGAAACACACAAACAGAACATTTAAAAATATACCAAACAGCGTTACAATAAATTTTATTTTGCTACAAAAAAAAAGAGTATTTACGTCCTTTTGTAGTGTATTCAAAATAGACTCATCTATTTGTACAATAGTGAAACTATAATCTTAAATAGTTTCGCTATTCTACAATTATATTAAATCAGGAATTTAATTAAAATAAAATGAAAATTGTACTTTCGGATGATATGAAATATCTCCATTTTTAATCATCTGTATTCTACTATCATTTCTGCATTCAAGGATGGCACAATACAGCATAATTCAGTGTATAATAGATTTTCGCACGACGACTATCTCCTAAAGATATGGTAAGTATCACTAAGGCAATTTAGAGTAACAGCGCATAATAGTGACACATGCAGCACGCCACTCTTCACTTCCCCTTGTTCTATGTTCCATGGTTTATTCATACTGAATAAAAAATAAGTTTTATTTTTAAATACTGAAAGCTGTTAGTAATCGTTCGCGTCGTCACAACACGCATTTGTAATGTAACTCATTATTCAGAACTCCGCATGTGAAATTCATTTAAAATGAAAATAAATTATTGTAATGAAAAGCTGATGCAGAGTTTGCAGATTAAATCAGAACAAATGGCTTTAGCGCGAAGCGGTAAGCTTTAGAGGCCGCTCTATATGAGAATTCCAACACTTGGGTGATTTTTCGCGGAAAACTGGGACATGAAGACTTCCACGTATTATTTTAAAGCAAGCTTTTTACAATTATAAAACTAACCATTGGCGGATCCAGAACATTTGTTTAAGGCAGGAGGCTAGATTTAGCTTAATCAATCAATCAATGCAATTAATATAACAACGATTATCTACAAATATTGCTAGGCCGTGTTGCTAATCGCCGTGTTGGTCCCGGCCTCCTTTGAAGAATAGGCCAACTGCCGTTCTGCCAGGCGGGTCGTAAAAGGCGACCGATTGGCTACCGAGTCACTACCATCGTGGCTACTAGGTGGTAGAGTTCTGCATTGTCTCATTGGGGCTGGTACCACCGCCTTACCTATTCCTGCCGCAATAGCGTCAGTGCTTGTCGCTGTCGTGTTCCGGTTTGGAGGGTAAGATAGCCGGTAAACTTATGCATGTGGCATTAGACCTCACCACATGATAGCAACGCACCATTAACACCTTTGGTGTCTATAGGCGATGGTTGACTCTTTCCATCAGGAGACCCATCTGCTTGTTCGCTATCTTATGATATAAAAAAAAGGATAAGCGGAACCGACGAATTTACGTGTTCATCCGAGGCACGGGAATAGTAACACACCACTGGCCGGATTCCGAGCCGGATCCCAAACCGGAGATCGAAACCGGGACGTTATGATCTGAGCCTAATAATTTTTATCCGTAAATGTCTATAAATGTTCACTATCTGCCGAGTAAATCAAACTTTACAAGATATTTCGGTTCACAACTATTACCAATACCAGGTGAGATATCTATTGGCGAGATGGCTATTTATGGTCGCCGCGTTGGCTATCACTTATATTTATTTATCACGGTGATGAGAACCCACAGCTTTCCCGATACACATTGGTAACTAATAAAAGGTGGTGGCGGATAACGCCACCACCTTTTATTAGTTACCAATATTGACTCATTTTAGTTACTTGCAAGGCGGCTAACACAAAACACCGCAAATATGCGCGGTGGGCGATATTTCAATACAAAAACCCGCACGTCCCTGCGGTCAGGCGGCTCGTGTGTTATGCGTCGATGGATTACATACCAGTGCAGCCTTATAAACCTTCACCGTCTAACGCGGCGGTCCGCGTTGTGTGAGAATCGCCTAAGACGCAATTACTAGTTTCCGGGACATAACCGGGATATTAGATCTGGATTTATGTGGGATATTAACATATCACCACGGAAACTATGAGCTGACATATTTTTAAAAAACTAACATTTTTCTCCGAACCAAGCATTAAACTTGGATTTCATGATCAGCCAAATAGGCTACTCAATAGAACAAGCGGCAGTCAATTTAAAAATCCATTACAATGAAGAGTACGCCATGACATACATACAAAAACATTCCTACAAATAAAATCCACCATTAGAACTATTTAATAAGCACTTGCACGCAATGATTGTACACAAGTAGCGCTTGCATTGTGTTCGTAATAGTACGTGACTGCTGAATTGACAATACACGCGACGAAATACAGGTACGACCTTTTATGACTATGGTGTTATTGCGTCATGTTACATTATATTTAGGGATGTCAATATCAGAGTCGAACATCGTATCGGTAAAGGTGTGTTTTAAAGATTTAAGATTTATTTTTCCCTGTGTTGATCCGGGCTTGCATTTTGATTGGAGTAGCATCAAAATTATCAACGATAATAACAATTTTGAATGAATGAATACTTACAGTTTATTGCGCATCAAAAGCTTTACAAAGTATGATATAACAATAGTATTACTTATGCACAAAAAAGGAATCAATGGCCGTCTTATCGCTAAAGAGCGATCTTCTGCCAGGAAACCTTAGGGTATATATAGATGAGATGTAATTATTTATTTAGTTAGGTTTTGTCTCTCTTTTTTTTTGGTAGATAAAATATTTTTTCTCAGTTCGGTGCAATCAGTGTAATATGAAAAACGAGTCAGAATAAAGAGCTCGCCAAAAACTTAAAATCATTTCGGACAACGACAAAATACTGCGTGATGTCAGTGATATATATCATGGTGACTGGGAATCCATATCGATAATTCAAAGACGAAATTATTAAGATATGTATTTAATTAGCAAAAAAGAAAAGTATCGTTACGCCTATATCCCCAAAGAATAATTCAGAGGTATAACCAGTGTACCCACGATTAGCCGAAGATACTTAGTCACAGAATGTGATAGGTGGTAAGCCTATCGCCAACTGGGCACTTATATAGTCCCGGGCAACGTTGTTTTTATCGGAAAACTGAAAAAATATACACATTTTTGATTTGACCGGGAATCGAATCTGGGCCCCCTTGTAGTTAACACCGAAACACTAGACCATAGAGGTTAATAATTTTCCAATTTCCGCGAAATCTTTAGAAACTGCTGTGATGCAACTGAAATAAAAGGTAGTGTAAGGAATGGAACAAACTAGATACTTCGTCTGAGATATAAACCTCTATTCTCTAACACTAGTTAGTATCTTGTTTGAATGCAAATTAGGCAGTGTCTCTCATGCCAAAGAAAAGGTACGTGAGTTTCACTTGGAATACAATAAACAGCGAGAACATTGGAACAGAAGCAAACAAAACCGATATATAGCGGGGGACACGCGAGCGCCGTGGGAACTTCATGCCCCCGATTCTTGGAGCCCCACTGAATACTACAATAGACCATAAAATTACGTCATTTTAATTAATTGCCCTGTTAGTTTTTATTATAAAACAGCAAGCAAGCAGATGTCTTCTGATGGAAAGAGACAATCATCGCATAAAGACACCAAAGTTGCTAATGTTTCATAGCTATTCTACTGGCGGGGTCTTAACTCTTAATGCTACATTCATAAGTTTACCGGATACCTTGCTTTCCAAACTGGAACACGACAGTGACTAGCACTAACGTCATTGAGGCAGGAATAGTTAAGGCGGTGGTAGAAGACCCGGGCAAGACAATGCAGAACTCATCATCTAATAGTCACGATGGTAGTGACTCGCATTGTCAATCGTTCGAGTCCTAGGAACTGCCTGGCAGAACGGCAGAGGACTATTC
Source organism: Apodemia mormo (assembly GCA_036924255.1). Classification (NCBI taxonomy): domain Eukaryota; kingdom Metazoa; phylum Arthropoda; class Insecta; order Lepidoptera; family Riodinidae; genus Apodemia; species Apodemia mormo. Next base: position 21,540,441 of record JAUPFN010000025.1, read on the forward strand.
TTCAAAGCGAACCTGGACCAACTAAGTCGCGGAGAATGTTTTTTTTTATATTATAAGATAGCAAACAAGCAGATGGATCTCCTGATGGAAAGAGTCAACCATCGCCTATAGACACCAAAGGTGTTAATGTTGGTTTTGAAATTAGTTTTAAATGTATTCCAAAACCTTTTCATTATAAGATTGTTTCAAACAATTAATTGAATATAATTTTGATTGAGCAGATAATTCGATAATAGTGAAACCATTGTCCATAGCTAACACAGCCAGTAATACCTGTCTGAAGTAGGAGTACCGTTAAACTCTTGTGACCGACCATCGTTTAATACTAGTAACCTATAGTCAAATTGTTACCGCCGACGAGGGTTGCAAGGTAACTTAATTAAAAAGCTGTCATCAAAAAGCTTATGAAACGAATTTTCACTGAGTTCGTTCTAGCCGTTTTTTAGTAATATATGTACAAACACATATACTTACATACAGACATAATATGTCCCAAGAACAAAATCTTATGGAGAGATAAGACGAATTAATCTGTTTTATAATAAACCTAGCTGTTGCTCGCGACTTCGTCTGCGCGGACTTTATTTACTCCGCTTCTACTGGTCGTAGCAAGATGTTATATAGCCTATAACCTTTTTCGATAAACAGTCTATCCAACTCAAAAAAAATTATTCAAATCGGTTCAGCAGTTTTGGAGATTACCGCTTACAACCAAACAAACAAACAAACTCTACAATTTTATAATATTAGTTTAGATTCGCATTAAACACGCATAAAGCTACAAGACAATATATTTCTTATATTTATTGGTTTTTTATTTTTGGAAATACTCAAGTGAACATCATCTTATCTACAATGTTACTCCCACAAACAAACATATTGTAATTTGGTAATTTTGTAGATACGATTTTGTTCTTGGGACCCGTCGATATAGAAATAAAAAATCTGTATACCGGTTGACCCTGCGGGCCATCCCTGAAATTTCACGCTAAATTGATTGGTAGGATTGATTGATAGGTATTTTAAGCTTAACGAAGCGAAAACCATACTTAAGCATGAATTTTTGAACTCAAAAATCTTCAAAAATCTAAAGTTTGTTGTTCTTAAAAATATGAAGAAAGTTTGCTGTAAACAACGTAATTTTAATATTTGAAAAGCTGTAACTTTGAAAATTTAATTCGATTTTGATATTTGAAACGGCATTCGAAGTAGTTTTTAGGGTTCCGTAAATAATAGGTAAAACGAGACCCTATTACTAAGCCTTCACTGTCTGTCTGTCCTCCAGGAAACCGTAATAGCTAGAAAGCTGAAATTATTATGTATTTGCGTTGTCTCTATAACAACAAATACTGAAAACAAAAAAAAATATTAAGGGGGGTCCACATATAATAAATCTGTTTTTTTTCGTATTTTTAATAATGATGGTTCGGAACTCTTCGTGCGCGAGTCCAACTCGTACTTGGCCGGTTTTTTAAGTTCTTAAATATTGTAGATCAAATAAATTTGTAGTTGGTTGAATTTGAAGTTAGGTTGAAAAAATATTTTTTCAAAATTTTTCGTCAACGATAACTCACGAACGGATAAACCGATTTTGATGCAATTTATGCATTGTAGTTTTCTGAGGAAAACAACTGATTAGATTTGTACTCAATCGGTACATGAATTTGGAAGTTATATTAAAAAAATACTGTTTCTACAAAATTTTTTTGAGATTTTTCTCAAAATTTCTCAAAATATTCTCGATCAATTTGGTTAAAATTTTTAAGAAGTCAAAATATAGCGGATTCTAATCGAATGTCATCAACCGCGTTTCTGTCTGTGTGTTAATTAAATATACCTTTCTTCTTTTCCAGGTTTTGAAGGTAGAGCGGCACAATGCCGGAGGGCGTGGCCAAGGACGCCAAAGATGGGAAGGAGGAAACGAAGAAGTCAAAGGAGTCCCCGAAGCGGCGGCCTAGCGGCAACCTCGCCAAGATCAAGGTTGAATTGCTGGATGGCTCTTTTATGGATCTCGAGGCCGATGTAAGTAGACGAACTATTTCCAGATGGTGGAGTACCATAACGTTACGCACGGGTTTGGTGCCACCATTTTACCTATTGTTGCAATAGCGTCAGTGTTGTAACTGTCGTATTCTCGATCCTCACATATACACACAGACACACACACAACACGACACCGTCGTCACCGGTCTCGACGACGAAGACTTCTTTATCACCCTGCGCTTAGCGAGGGGCGCTCAGACACGATTCTTTCCTCCACTTTTAGTCCGAACGCCACACTAAGCCGAGGTCCGGTCTCACAAGAGACAGCCCTTAGCGCGGGCGTTATTAGTCCAAATTTAAACTTAAATTCTGGCTGAGCACTCTGCTCGCTCAAAAAGTCCGGTTACTTAATAACGACCCATATGGTCAACCGTAATAGTCATTTCGAAAAAAAATGTGTTCTGGTTAGGGGGGTAAGGTAGCTGGTAAACTTATGCCTACGGTATTATATCATCGCAATAATTATGATCTTAACAGTCAGTTTGGTATCCATGTGGCGAGTCCAAATGCCACATGAATATTTTACCGGCTACTGTAGCTTCCATAACAAAACACTTCAGTGACAAGCATTGACTGCATTGTTCACTGTACCTCCGTGTTGGTACGGGCGGGCTGTCTGTCGTTCTACAAGGCAGGTCGTAAAAGCCGACTGATTGGCTATACGTGTCATACCATCGTGACTACTAGGTGGTAGATTTCCGCAAAGTCTCATCCGGATGTTTGGTACCACCGCTTTACCTATTTAATATTCCTGCTGCATTGGGTGGTTGAGCTCCGGAACATCACGCTCAGGTTAGGTACCACAGTTTTATTTCCTTTTAGTCTAAAACATATAGGAGGAGGAGCTAAAATGCACGACAACCCCTTAGAGCGTGTGACGGACGAGGTGGTATTATTGTACCTCAGGGGTATTGTATTTTAAAGTCTTCACTGAGTTCCCTACACTTTACATATTATGTTGTTTTTCCCTATTAAAATTCACGTTGTACATTCATGAAACTAATGCACTGAATTGCGAACATTCGGGATAATTCGAAATGCTTCAGGCTTCTGTCGGTTTTTTACCGCAAATATTAATGTTATCTTGCTTTTGCATTAATTGCTATGTAAGCTCTTGTAAGATAGACCTAGTATTTTCTACGTTAACATGTATTCGTTGAAACTGTTGTCGACCGAGTATATGTGGCTATGTAGTTCGCCGTAACAAGATAACAAAGTTTTATCGTGACTACGTTCTACGAATATTCGTCCGATAATGTGGTCCCGATAACAAACACACACATTTACAGCAAGTAACAAACACCCTATCTGACCCGAAAGGGGCATATAGATATGTCGATGACATTATCAAAAAAAAAACTATATACGTCTATTTATAAAAATAAAAATATGGTATTTTTAAATGTTCGTGTTTATCTTTAAGTTAGCCCAAAACTTAGCATATTATCTATACATATAATAAAATCGTAGGGAAATCAATGTATGTCCGGGGTAAACTCAAAAAGTACCTACTGCATGGATTTACTTCAAATTTTGCATGAATATTACTAACAGGTCGGGTCAACATATAGGCTACATATTATCACGCTATCACCTACGGGGGAGGAGCTGTGCGGAGTAAACGAAGTCCGCGCGAACGAAGTCACGGGCAACAGCTAGTATTAATTAAAACTGGACAACACCACGCCTCGACACCGCTTTTTACAAATATGAGCTACAGTTTTTGTTGTCATAGGTAATATTAAAATATTATATCAGACTAATTATTTGGTCGCGCAAAATTTATCAATATCCATAAAATAATAAAAGACTGTATAAGTTACCAAACAATGCCTTTGGTGATAAAACTGGGTTTTCGTGATTCAAAATATATTACAAGATTACTTTAATTGCTTTAAATAATGGATTTTCGAACAAATATAAATAAATAAATAAATGTTCACTGGACAAATTACATAAATATATCTAACCCTGGCAGGCTAATGAAAATAGACCTCAATTTATTTGCAAACATATACATGACAATGATAAAACGAATGTCAACATCAAAATGATAAAAATTAGATGCTGGTTGTTGGTGGCTAGGTTTGAATTATTGTTTCTACAGTTCTGACATTTTACTATTGTAAAATTTAAAAAAAAACGATCGAAGTTGATGCGGGAGATGTTGTTTTTTACGATTTCCATTTACAAAGAGAAAAAAAATAAGAACAAGACGCCAAATTCAAACAAAAACAAGATTGTTTACATTTGATGTTAGATTTCATAGATTAACATAATGCTGTTGTTTTGATACTTTGTTTGAATATGTTATTTTTATTTTACCTTTCTTAAAAACAACCAATTATGTATTTTATCCACTACGTTAAACACCTTAATAATAATTCACCTTCCAATGAATTTTACCAATACACAGGTACGCCAACATTACTGCGATTTAAAACAAGGTAAGGGCGGCTTGCACCAAAATGCTTAAATGCATTTAGTCCCTTAAACATGTTTAGCCAATGTCAAATCGCTTTAAAAGCTGTCACTTTAAACGTATTTAGTGACTAAAATGATTTAAGCATTTTGGTGCAAGCCGCCCTTAAATGTTACTACAGAGTGCTAAGTGTGAGTTTTTCTTTTCGCATTCGATCGTGAGCGCGTTTCGAGTTTATTAGGTATTTGTATATGATTTGTACAGCGCCACCTAGTGGTAAACGTGAGAAACCAGTTTACCACTAGGTGGCGCTTTACAAATCACATACAAATTCCTAGTAAACTCGAAACGCGCTCACATCGAATGCGAAAAGAAAAACTCACACTTAGCACTCAGATACTTATGACGTGTAACGTGCGAGAGTCAAACAATGGCTTGCTTTCATGATACCATTTTGGAATGCGAATAATGCATCATTGGCACCTCCCAAATATTTGGTTATTTTATCATTGGTTCGTGAGTGTTGCCATGTCGATAATTTTAAATTGGACGCGGATTCTTTCAGTGTCTACTTCCATTAGCCAGATCCTACTCAGTGACACTATTACATAGAAATACATATATACATATTGAAATATATTTAATAAACATCCAAATCCAGAAATGCAAAAGTTTATGCTCAATAAACAAATGACTAGGTTCGCTAATCACTCGACCACCTGAATATACAAAATTACGGGCATTACGGCAAAAGTGTTAATTAATCATGATGTTTGATATACGCTTTGTTTGGAATTTACCGGTACGTTTACACAAGTCTTTGACCTAACAAGTGACATGAATGTATATTGTAAAGTACTTTTTAGGTACTCTATATTTCTACACTCAAGGGTCGAGATATTTTACAACGTGTTTGAATAGTTTTGTTAAATATTTAAAAAACTGCTGCTGAATATTAAGCATTAAGCATTAAGCATTAACTTTTGATGTGATAACGTCAACGTCTTCCCGTGTTGGTCCTGGGCTCCTTTAAAGAATAGGCCTGCTGCCTTTATTTATTTATTTAAAAATTTATGCACAATTGAGTACATAGGTGGACTTAATGCTACATGGCATTCTCTACCAGTCAACCCAAACTAATTAGATAACATTTCATTTAAAGGGGTGCATGATAAGATAAATTAGTAAAATTTAGTTATTATAACTGCTGGTAATACTAAAAAAACTCAAAACATTAAATACACATAAAATATACTTATTTATACACTATACCCATACACATATTATATACACATACATATCTAAATAAATAACATACATAGATATTATATATATTATATATATATTAATTTATAAATAGGGAAATAAGTATAAATACGACGATTAAATACATAAATAAAATAAAATAATGTCTGATAATGTTAATTCAAAAGATATTTTTTAACAGAACGTTTAAAGGAGAATTTGGAGGGACTATTCCTAAGTTCAACCGGAAGAGCCAGGCACCTTTCTGCCAGGCATGTAGTCAAAGGCAACCGATTGGCTATGCAAGTCACTATCATCGTGGTTACTAGGCGGTGCATTGTCTCGCCGGGTTTGGTACAACCTTATCTATTCCTGGTGCAATAGTGTCATTGTTTGTAACTGGCGTGTTTAAGTTTGGAGGGTAAGATAGCCGGTAAACTTATGCACGTGGCATAAACAACCCGCCTCGGGGATAGTACACGTATTAACATCTTTGTTGTCTCTAGGCGATGGTTGTTTCTTTCCATTAAGAGAGCCATCTACTTGTTTGTTACCTTATGATATAAAATTAGTATATTTCTATATTATGTACCTGGCGTACACATTAAACTATTCAGACTACTTTATGACGTCATCGCTTACTAAGCCATTATTATTCATAAATAAAAAAATGTTACATGTTAAAACAATCTAACATATTAGTTAAAGTAAGTATATATAAAATCTGATGCTTTCTTTTGTATTTAAAAAAATACAAAAGAAAGCATCAGAAATCCTTTACTCATTGTAGGTCGCTCATCAAATTCGCAGAATCTTATTTGTCAGTAATGGAATTTTAGAGAGTATTAAACCCTTAGATATCTAGTGCGTGTAAAGGATATTGGTCCCTTAAAGAAATATTCAAAAGCAAACAATTCCCTATAGCAGCCAAGAAAAAGTGTTTAATACATGTGCCCTGCCATGCCTCACATATGGATGCCAAACATGGGCACTGACCCGGAAACATCTTCAAAAACTAAGAACATGTCAGAGAGGAATGGAAAGGAGTATGGCGGGTGTCACATTAAAAGATCATAAAAAGGCAGAAGATATTCGGTCCATAGCAAAGGTAGAAGATATAATTAATGAAAATAAGACAGTTAAAATGGTGATGGACAGGGCATATGACAAGAGAGAGTATGATGAAATGGACAAAAATGATAACAGAATGGCAGCCACGTGACGGTAAAAGAAGAAGAGGAAGACAAATCAAAAGATGTGCAGATGATCTCAAGACTATTGGAGGAAAAATATGGTCAAGAAAAGCCAATGACAGACAAGAATGGAAGAAGTTGGAAGAGGCCTATGTGTCACAGGACACGTTGAACACTAAAACCGGAAACTCCGATGTACTAAAATAAGCTTTTATTTAAAAATATTTGTATTGTATTCAGCAATAAAGGCTTAAGTAAATAAATAAAAAACCCTTAGATAGACTTAAGGTTCTTGTTGTAGCGTTTATTATTAACCAGGAATATTAATATGAATTACAATCTAAATCAAAAGCATATTGTAATTAAATAATATATTCAATTTCAGAGAAAAATTCGAGGACATGAACTGCTAGCTAAAGTGTGCGACAAACTCAATCTAGTCGAGAAGGATTACTTCGGGCTGTTATACGAAGACCGCGGAGACCCTCGCATGTGGATCGACTTGGAGAAGCGGGTCTCTAAGATGTTAAAACGTAAGTTAATGTAGTTGATCTTGGATCATTAATTGGCTGGTTCTTGGTGATTCAGTCTTTTGCTTTCTTTATAGATACATCGTAGAGAGGGTTGTTAGCTAAAGTGTACGAGAGACTCAATCTTTACTAAATACAATCCGGACTTTACAAGGCATATTGAATCCATAAATGGCTAGTATTCGGTAGTCTTGATCTCTCTCGATAAATACGTCGTGAAAAGGGTTCTTAATGAGTGCGAGAGACTCAATGTAGTCGAGAATTATTAAATAAAGCTCGGACTTAGTGTGTACAAGGCATCTTGAACCCATAAATGGCTAGTATTCTGTTAGTCAGTCTTGATCTCTCTCAATAAATACACCGTGAAAATGGTTCTTAACCAATGCGTACAATTCTCAATCTGGTTGAGAAGAATTAAGTATAGTTTGAACTTAAGGGTGTACAAGGCACCTTGGATTCATAAATGGCCAGTATTCGGCACATCAGTCCTAATCTCTCTCTAAAAACGTCGTGATAAGGGCTGTTAACTGTTAATCAATGTGTGCGTAAGACTCAATCTAGTCGAGAAGTATTAAATATAGCCTGAACTTAAGAATGTACGAGGCATCTAGGATCTATCAATGACTAGTATTCGGTACGTGATACTTAATCTCTATTTAAACTTTACAATTTTAGACCGGAATCCCAGGATCAAACTTTTTTTTTGGTTAATTACAAGCTGAATTTTGTGAACAGCTTCGTTTTGACGAGACAACATCTTTTCTATTTTCGAAAAATCTCGAATTGGGTAAGTTATGGGGCTTTGAAAATTTTGATTCGGTGAAGGAAAAATATTTATTAATTATTATTATTATTAAAATAACATAATTATTTTTTGACTTTAATCGCTTGATTATATTATGAAAAACACAATGAAACTTGTTCTACACATTCGATGGTTTTTCTGGCGAGTCCTCCATTTTCAAGTTTCGAAATTATGAGATGTTTAAATTGATATTAATCAATTTAAAAACAACCTAATTTTCTCACAACAGCTTGTTAATTATTATTGTAATTCAAGGTTAACATTGTCCTACATGTAAAGTGGAAACTTTTCTTAGCCCGACACTCTAAACTTTTCTTTTTAATCTATCTTTATTAGTTACCCGATTCGAAATTTTTCGAAGATAGAAAAGATGGTTGTCTCGTCAAAACGAAGCTGTTCACAAAAATTCAGCTTGTTATTAATCAAAAAAAAGTTTGTTCCTGGGATTCCGGTCTAAAATTGTAAAAAGTTTAAACAGAGATTAAGTATCACGTATCGAATACTAGTCATTGGTGGATCCCAGATGCCTCGTACATTCTTAAGTTCAGACTATATTTAATACTTCTCGACTAGATTGAGTCTTTCGCATACATTGATTAACACAAAAGTTGTTCCTGGGATCCCGGTCTATTTATTATGACGCGTCAACATTTTTTAACTACTACCGGATCGGTAACGCGGCAATACACTGAGAAGATCCGGCGGAAGAAACTCAACGTGCTTGTCTTTTTTTATGTATATTTTTTTAAGTATGATTAGTGATTACATAATGTTTTTCCCGTGTTGGTTCCGGGCTCTTTTGAAGAATAGACCAACTGCCGTTCTGCCAGGCAGGTCGTAAAAGGCGACCGATTGGCTATGCGAGTTACTACAATCGTGGCTACTAGGTGGTAGAGTTCTGCATTGTCTCGCCCGGGTCTGGTACCACCGCCTTACCTATTCCTGCCGCAATAGCGTCAGTGCTTGTCGCTGTCGTGTTCCGGTTTGGAGGGTAAGGTAGCCGTTAAACTTATGCATGTGGCCTCGCCACAGGATAGCAACGCACCATTAACATATTTGGTGCCTAAAGGAGATGGTTGCTTCTTTCCATTGCGGCTTTTCTTATGGAAAAAGGAAATCATCTGATTGTATATATGTATAATATAGTAGAGTAAATGCGTTGCTGAATCCTGCTGGTTCAAATCCACCCAATGTCATAATTTTTTTTTCAAAATATGTTAGTTTGTAACTTTTCTTGTAATATTTGCAGATGATCCTTGGGAAGTCAGATTCGCCGTTAAATTCTATCCCCCGGAACCGGCGCAGTTGCAAGAAGAGTTGACACGTTACCAGCTGGTTTTGGCCGTGCGAAGGGATCTACTTGAAGGTACAATTTATTTTTATATAGATATTAGCACACAAGAGTTAGTCGTTACCAGGTCGATAAAATGCGATGATTGGGATCACCACCTATCACACTAACCGACAAACTGGTGAATCGTGATGAACCGGAGTTTGACTCACTCTGCCTGCTTTGCAAGTAAACCACTGTAACGATACTAAATTAGCATGTACATTTGAAGACTCGTTTTTAAATTCATTTACTGTACTTTTCCCCCGTGTCAGCTAAATTCATTTACTGTTGCCCCGTGGCGCTTAAATTCATTTACTGTTTCCCCGTGTCGGTTAAATTCATTTACAATTCCCCGTGTCGGTTAAATTCATTTACTGTTCCCCCGTGTCGGTTAAATTCATTTACTGTTTCCCCGTGTCGGTTAAATTCATTTACAATTCCCCGTGTCGGTTAAATTCATTTACTGTTCCCCCGTGTCGGTTTTATTCATTTAGTTTCCTCCCGTCCGGGCTTCTCCTGGAAATGACACATACTCGTATATCGGGTAAATTCAAAAATATGAACGAATGCAAAACAATATATTCAATATCTTTTTGTGATAATGAAATGTTTTGCATTCGTTCATATTTTTGATTTTATGATAATCCGCGACCCTTTTTGATGAATATGTCAGCAGCCTTATTGCTATGCATTTCGAAAAATAGGGGGAGCCTAATACTGGTCACTAACATCGGAACTACTAACAAGGTGGTAGAAATTCTGCATCGTCTCGACCGCGTTTCGGTATTACCGTATTGCTTTAGTCAGTTCTCTTTGCGATTGTGTTTCGGTTTGGAGGGTAAAGGAGCCGTTAGATTTAACCACACGCATAGGTTTACCGGTTACCTTACTCTCCAAACTGGAACAGAACAATGGCAAGCATTGAATCTATTGCGGAAGGAATAGGTAAGGCGGTGGTACCAAATGCCCAGGTGAGACATTGCGGAACTCTACCACCTTGCAGTTGTATGGTAGTGACATGTAAACCAATCGGGTCGCCTACAACCTGCCCGGTAAAACGGCAGTTGGTCTATTCTTCAAAAGAGATTAAGACGGGGTTAAAGGGGGTTAATAAATATAACGAAACTAGCGACCCCCTCCGGCTTCGCACGGATAATATATACAAAACAACCTTGACAAATTATACACCTAAACCTTCCTAGTGAAATCCTCTATCCATTGGTGATAACCGCATGAAAATACGTTCAGTGGTTTTTGAGTTTATCGCGAACAGACAGACAGACAGACGCGGCGGGCGGCGGGAGTTTGTTTTATAATATGCATAGATATTTAGTATAGAAAACGAGATAACATATTAATTATATTATCTGTTAATATTCGTAATATTTAAATGCCTGACAGAGTAATAAAATATAACAATTGCAATAAAACAATTGAAAGTTAAGACCCGTATTCGTATCCGTATTCGCGGATCGAACTTTTTAACGATCCCGCACATCACTAATAAATACACGATAGCATGGAGTTTTACCAAGTGCCGACGATGTTCAGTGTTAAAACTTTGTTATGCTTGTATTGTTATTACTTTGCCATTAAATAGTTTCACTGCTCAGAGTGCTAAGTGTGAGTTTTTCTTTTCGCATTCGATCGTGAGCGCGTTTCGAGTTTACTAGGAATTTGTATGTGATTTGTACAGCGCCATCTAGTGGTAAACTCGTTTCTCACGTTTACCACTAGGTGGCGCTGTACAAATCACATACAAATTCCTAGTAAACTCCAAACGCGCTCACGATCGAATGCGAAAAGAAAAACTCACACTTAGCACTCTGGAGTTTTCCGTATGTACGATTTATCAGTTTATCGATTGAGCAAAAGTAATGAGTTTGGGCTACGCAAACGAAGTCTCGAGTGACAGCTAGTCTAAAGGCCCTGATCGATGGGCGAGTAAAACCACGGTTTTATGATCCGTCGGTAAAGCTCGCCGGTGTATCATTGTAATTTTATACACCGACGAGTCTGCTTTGCGACTCGTTATGTTTTCTACATTTTTTCCAAGATTCTTCAAAAACGACCATTTGCTCGCTAGTTAATCAGCACAAAAGAGCCGCAAGTAAAACCGTAGTTCTTTAAAATCTCGGTGTAGACTCGCACGTCGATTAGACGCTGTCAGTATCAAAAACGCGCACTCTGTCTATTTCCATTGGAGTAAACGAGAGCCCACTATCAGTGCTACTGGGCGTCCAGGTCTTATCTATATACATATAAGAAAATCGTAGGAAAGTCAAAACTGTACATTGAATATTTTTTAAAAGAATACTTGGGGCATGACCTACAATCGATATCGAAGCCAAAAATATAGTTTTAGAAGTTTTGTCTGTTTGTCTGTATGTATGTCCGGGGTAAACTCAAAAAGAACTGCATGGATTTACTTTAAATTTTGCATGAATATTACTAGCAGGTCGGGTCAACATATAGGCTACATATTATCACGCTATCACCTACGGGGGAAAAGCAGTGCGGAGTAAATGAAGTCCGCGCGGACGAAGTCGCTGGCAACAGCTAGTAATAAATAAATATTGAAATAAAAAGAAGTGTAGATTATTTGTCAAATATGATTCGCTAGCGGTTTAGTTATGGATATGATGACTTCGTGTTTTTAATTGCAGACCCATATGTAAAAAAAATAAAGATATAGAACTTATTGATGATTTTAAGACTAATCTTCGTAATTATTTTCTATCGACCTAATTTTGTTCAATCATGTAACGAGTCCGGCCACGGTCTTTGACATATGATGAATATTAACATATATTTTTTGTGATGTGCTATAACAAATAGTTTTTCTTAAAAAACTGCTTAAATAACACCAATTTATACAAATTAGGTCTTGCCAGCCCCTTAAGACAATATGTAACGTTACAGGTCGCCTCCCGTGCTCGGCCGTGACGCACGCGCTGCTGGCCAGCTACATGCTGCAGTCGGAGCTGGGCGACTACGAGGAGTCGGAGAACGGCGCGGGGCTGTGCAAGCAGCTCAAGCTGGTGCCGCCCGCTGACTGCACGCCCGAGCTCGAGGAGAAGGTGGTCGAGCTGCACAAGACGCACAAGTATGTGGATTAACCTATCCAATCTTGATGGTCCCATTACAGCCTACAAGCACAGATTATACATACACGTCGGCATACACTCAAAATCTTGGTCAAGAGTTAATTACGAGCCAAAATCCTGATGCCCTTAGTGGCTATCCTACGGATTATACTGGATACGCCTTTGAAGGCAATTTCTTAGATTTTCAGTGTCGCTTGCATTTTCACTCAGAAATACAGAGTTATAATACTTACAGATGAAATGAAATCACTTCAGGGGCATTTTTTAAGCCCTGGCTTCTTATTCTTATCATGATAAAATAGCACAATATGGCATATAATTATTTTTTTCATAATATAATATATCTACAAGCATTTGACATTTACATACATTTGCTCATATGAACGGCTACACATTTCAACCAACACCTACGTCTATTAATATTTGTGTGGTCTGTGGGCTATCCATAGATTATGTCACACATGGCGTCGAAGGAATGTGACATTATAGATTTTCACATCCAAGCGGTTCCACTAATTACAGAGTTCTGTCATGTTTCGCCTGGATTTTTGCTACCACCCGCCCTACTTATTCCTGGCGGTACATTTGTGCACATGGCATTAACACATCAGATAGCGACGCACTATTAACAGTGATGTACAAAATACCCTGTAAAAAGTATTTGAAATACAAAATACAAAATAATTTTAAATTAAGTATTTCAGATACCAAATACAAAATACTTTCGAGAAAGTTATTTGAAATACTAGATACAAAACAGGTATTTTATAAATACTCCCCCGTGTTGGTTCCAGGCTCCAACTGCCGTTCTGCCAGGCAGGTCGTAAAAGGCGACCGATTGGCTCTGCAAGTCACTACCATCGTGACTACTAGATGGTAGAGTTCTGCATTATCTCGCCCGGGTCTGGTACCACCGCCTTACTTGTTCCTGCCGCAATAGCGTCAGTGCTTGTCACTGTCGTGTTCCGGTTTGGAGGGTAAGGTAGCCGGTAAACTTATGCATTATTATGGCATTAGACCTCGCCACAAGATGGCAACGCACCATTAACATCTTTGGTGTCTATAAGCGATGGTTGACTCTTACCATCAGGAGACCCATCTGCTTGTTTGCTATCTTATAATATAAAAAAAAATACTTTAGAATATAAACACTATTGTAAGAAAACAACTTTTGAATTGAAGGCTTTTTATTATAGCTCTCATTATACATAGATCAGCATACCAATTATTGTAATTTTAAGTTAAACTTAAGTAAAACCAGCTCTTCGAACATCATATCCATTATTTTCCTTCGATGTGCCTCATGATCATAACCCCAAAAGAAATGATTCGCTCCACAGGGGCAGAGCTCAGCAAACAGAGTAAAAAGACAAACAATCCTTCTATACATTATCTTCGTGTAACTTCAGCGGTTTTCTGTATGTATGTATGTATATATTACCTAATGCCTAATTAAACAAAATCTTTATAAATCAATCATAATAGCTTAATAGCTGATGTCAGAGAGAAAGAGTCGCCATCTACCAATTTTTTCTCACATTAATAACGGCATGTTCAGTTCTATGCATTTATTTATAAATGACACCAAATAATATATTTTTTATCCGAAAAAGTATTTATTAAATACTAAGATACTAAACAAAAGTATTTAAATTTAAGATAAAAAATCCTTTCTAAAAAAGTATTTTAGATACAAGATGAAAATATGTATTTTGTATTTCAAATACTTGTATTTTAGATAAGTCACGTGCCTGACTATTAACATCTTTGATGTCTGTAGGCGATGGTTGTCTCTCCATTAAAAGAGCAATTTGCTTGTTTGCTGTCGTATATTATAAAAAAAATATTTGTGTCCTTACTAACTTGTTACTATGCTGAAACTACTATTTTTAGGTGTTTTTTGGTCGCAGGTAGGGGGAGTCACAAAAAATGGTAAATATTGTAAGGGCGTCGTAGTATTTATAAATTTGGAAAGTCCTGTTCTAACTGGTAGAGTACAGGAGTGTCGCAACCCAACCCGCAGTGGGTATCACTGACTTACCTATTCCAGCCGCAACTGCGTCAGTGCTTATCACTGTCGTGTTCCGGTTCTTAGAATAAAGTAGTCGGTAAATTTATGTATGTGGTTTATTGTCTTGTTCGGGTTTGGTACCACCGCTTTACCTATTCCTGCCTCAATAGCGTCAGTGTTTGTCACTGTCGTGTTTCGGTTTGGAGGGAAAGGTATCCGGTAATGTGGCATAAGACCTCGCCACAAGACACTTTGGTGTCTATAAGCGATGGTTGACTCTTTCCATCAGGAGACCAATCTGCTTGTTTGCTATCTTATGTTATAAAAAAAATTATACAGGGTGTCCCAGAACTCAACGTCAAGCCGAAACGGGGTGACAGGATAGATCATAACCATCACGAGAAAAATCAGAAAAAAAATCTATCCCATGCAGTTTGAAAATTATGGGCATTTTAAGAAAAACCTAGAAATTTGGTCTAACTGTACCATTTTTCGGTTATTGTGGTTAATTTTTATTATTTTTGTTCATTTAAACTTTGGAACCGTAACCCTAAATAACATCTCGAGAATCACAGTCTAAAATAATGACACAATTACCCCAAGTTTCCTAGAATTTAGACTATTTGTTAAACTATGAATTTAAAATTTTCAAACTTTGTCGACTTTGAAACACCCTCCTTTAAAAAAAATGTACTAGAGTGCATTGGCAAGTGCCATTAAAAGTTGGCGCATTTAATCAGGATTGTAAAATGGTACAATACTTGTTAGTTTCATACTAAAAAAAACGAGTAAAAAATAAAAACCTCAAGTAACTCGATTTTTGCTAACCCATTTTACTCAGTTAAAATGTTTTTTATTCGCACAAGCCCTTGGTAGGTTTTTATTTTACGGTAAAATGATGAGAGATATGGATAGTGGACATGTTTGCAATGAGCGAGCGAGACAGATAGTGACGCCACGCAGTGAGACGGAGATGCGTCGATTAAACGAGTGCGAATGAAACAGATACTGGACATGTTTGCCATGAGCGAGCGAGACAGATAGTGACGCCACGCAGTGAGACGGAGATGCGTCGTTTAAACGAGTGCGAATGAAACAGATACAGACGCCATACCAAGCAAATAGCTACGCTGCCAGTCTGACACCAGTTAGTACATTTCGCTCATTCGTCTACTGCGCACCTTTCCGTATTCGCTTGTGTTAATTTAGTACTGACAACTTTGGCTTTTCTTTTTGGACTTGGATTTTTGTGAATTGGACTTGTTGATTACATACCGGCAACTTTGGCTTCTCTCTTTTGGAATTGGACTTTTGTGTTGACATCCTTGTCATCACTATGCCTACGCGCTACACTTCACAAGAATATGCGAACATGCATCTCATTTATGGGGAATGCAGATGCAATGCAAGTGCCGCCGCTAGACTTTATCGTGAAAGATATCCAAATTTAGAGCGCTATCCGGATCACCGCGTGTTTGTTAATGTGCACCGTTCACTCACAGAGGGCGGCCATTTTCCGAATCAAATACGGGCTGAAGGTAGACCTCGCTTTCCTTACGAAGAAGAAGTGTTGGAAGAGGTCGCAGATGACCCAAGTATTTCCGTTCGTGGAATTGAAGAAAGAACGGGAATACCCAAAAGCACAGCACATCGTATTTTACAAAGAGCTGAAATGCATCCGTTTCACGTACAACGAGTTCAAAGTCTTCTCCCTCGAGATTATCCTGAAAGGATTTCATTTTGTAGAACAATGCTACAGAGGCATAATGAAAATCCCCAATTCATCCAAAAAATTCTCTGGTCAGATGAATCTACATTTAAAAAAGATGGCTACATAAACTTACACAATTTTCATGAGTGGCATGTGGAGAATCCACATTTAATGCGAGAAGACCGATCCCAATATCGCTTTAAAGTTAACCTGTGGACAGGAATTTTAAACGGCAAAATTGTTGGGCCTTTTGAGCTGCCTGAGAATTTGAATGGCACGAATTATCTAAATTTTTTACGAGAAAATTTACCAAGTTTGTTAGAGGACGTACCACTAACAGATCGTCGCCACATGTGGTATCAACAAGATGGCTGCCCAGCGCATTACGCAGTGCAAGTAAGAGATTTCCTTGACCAAGTTTATCCGGGAAGGTGGATTGGACGTTCAGGCACTATCTCGTGGCCAGCCCGTTCCCCAGATTTAAATCCCCTGGATTTTTTTTATTGGGGCGTTCTCAAAGAAAAAGTTTATTCTAAGCCCATTGAGAGCGTAGCCGAGCTGCGTGAACGAATTTCTCAAGCTGCTGAGGACATCAACTCTCGAGGATATGCCCGGCTAATAAGTAGATCTTTTTTAAGAAGATGTAGGGCGTGTGTTGAAGCTGATGGTAAAAAATTTGAACATTTGTTATAATAAAAAATGTTATTTTCAAATCTGACTTTTATTCCAATAAACCTAAACAAAACAAGGTCAACATTTTTCATTATTTTATTAGTATTTTGTTGCTTTGGTAAAAGTGGCGTCACTATCTGTCTCGCTCGCTCATGGCAAACATGTCCACTATCCATATCTCTCATCATTTTACCGTAAAATAAAAACCTACCAAGGGCTTGTGCGAATAAAAACATTTTAACTGAGTAAAATGGGTTAGCAAAAATCGAGTTACTTGAGGTTTTTATTTTTTACTCGTTTTTTTAGTATGAAACTAACAAGTATTGTACCATTTTACAATCCTGATTAAATGCGCCAACTCTTAATGGCACTTGCCAAGGCACTCTAGTACATTTTTTTTAAAGGAGGGTGTTTCAAAGTCGACAAAGTTTGAAAATTTTAAATTCATAGTTTAACAAATAGTCTAAATTCTAGGAAACTTGGGGTAATTGTGTCATTATTTTAGACTGTGATTCTCGAGATGTTATTTAGGGTTACGGTTCCAAAGTTTAAATGAACAAAAATAATAAAAATTAACCACAATAACCGAAAAATGGTACAGTTAGACCAAATTTCTAGGTTTTTCTTAAAATGCCCATAATTTTCAAACTGCATGGGATAGATTTTTTTTCTGATTTTTCTCGTGATGGTTATGATCTATCCTGTCACCCCGTTTCGGCTTGACGTTGAGTTCTGGGACACCCTGTATATCCCTGAAATTTCGTATATATTGTTATAAATAATTTATACTTATTATTTAAAAATTTATTAACAGAGGACAAACCCCAGCTGAGGCAGAGCTGAACTTCCTTGAAAATGCTAAGAAGCTGGCCATGTATGGAGTTGACCTTCACCCAGCCAAGGACTCGGAAAATGTGGATATCACTCTGGGAGTCTGTTCTACTGGTCTTCTAGTGCACAGAGACAAGTAAGTTGTTAATAATAAGATTCATTTTATAGCAGGTAAACAATGACAGGCTTTTAATGATTCTTTAGATAGCAAAAAACGCTTTATATTCAACTACATATTATTTTTCTATAAACGGTGGTTCATCTCTACAAAACCAAGCCGTTTCCTGCGGTATAATTCACGTAGGTTCCGATTCAACCGCACATTGCGACAAAATCTTGCCACATTTAGGGGTTATATTCTACACTTTTTGTCGTCAGCATTTGGTGAAACTCCATTTAATGTAATATTTTATCACGTAATTACTGAAACTAATAAACCAATTTTGAAATTCTTTCATGTGTAGAAAGTTACATTACCCCTAAATGTAATGTAATATTTTATCACTTATATACACTTGTACTGTTTCACAATAAAGCTATTATCACTTATTAGCAACCGGTTTCGCTTACACAAACATTATCAGGGCAATTTATAGTTGAGTTTGTAACTATAAATTGCCCTGATGATGCTTGTATAAGCGAAACCGGTTGCTAATAAGTGATAATAGCTTTATTGTGAAACAGTACAAGTGTATAAGTGATAAAATATTACATTACATTTAGGGGTAATGTAACTTTCTACAACTGAAAGAATTTCAAAATTGGTTTATTAGTTTCAGTAATTAAACTTCCTACAAACTCACAAATTTTATATAATTAAATTTTGGCCCGCTGCGGCCCGTATCGCATTTCGCTGTTTCTTTCCAAATGTTAAACTCCTTTGATATCATGACGTGGATCTTGCAAATCATATAGCTCTTTGTAGTCTTGAACTAAAATGATTAATCGTTCTTCATCCATGATTACGTGTTTTTTTAATTAATACTCACGGAGGAACACGTGCGGGCAATTCCGCTTGCCATCGTAAATTGCGACGGGGTGGAGCGTATCGCATTCATCGAAATTCCTTGAGCAAAGCCCGCCCATTGAGGCCTGTCTCATTGTGCTTGGTCCTATAGGGATATGGGTGTGTCGTTATTTTACTTATTTGCATCGTCTGGTTCTATAAATATAATTTATCTGTTGACAGACTCCGTATCAACCGGTTTGCGTGGCCCAAGATCCTGAAGATAAGCTACAAGCGGCACAATTTCTATGTGAAGCTGCGGCCCGGAGAGTTTGAGGAGTTCGAGTCCACCGTCGGCTTCAAGTTGGCCAACCATCGCGCCGCCAAGAAGCTGTGGAAGACCTGCGTGGAACACCATACTTTCTTCAGGTAGTAATATTATATATTAAGATGCTGTCAATACCAAAAACGCACACTCTGTCTTTTTCTATCGGTGTAACTTATATATACATATAATAAAATCGTAGGAAAGTCAAAACTGTATACTGAATATTTTTTTAAAAGAATACTTGGGGCGTGATCTACAATCGATATCGAAGCCAAAAATATAGTTTATAGAATTTTTGTCTGTTTGTCTGTATGTATGTCCGGGGTAAACTCAAAAAGTACTGCATGGATTTACTTCAAATTTTGCATGAATATTACTAACAGGTCGGGTCAACATATAGGCTATATATTATTACGCTATCACCTACGGGGGAGGAGCTGTGCGGAGTAAACGAAGTCCGCGCGGACGAAGTCGTGGGTAACAGCTAGTATTGAAATAAAAAAAGTGTAGATTATTTGTCAAATATGATTCGCCAGCGGTTTAGATGATGACTTCATGTTTTTAATTGCAGACCCATGCGTTAAGAAAATAAAGATATAGAACCGTTTAATGATGATTTTAAGACCAATATTCGCAATTATTTTCATCGAACCAATTTTGTTCAGTTACGTATCGAGTCCGGCCACGGTCTTTGACATTATGATAAATATCTATATATATATAAATCAATTGCTGTTCGTTAGTCTCGCTAAAACTCGAGAACGGCTGAACCGATTTGACTAATTTTGGTTATGAATTAGTTGTTGAAGTCCAGGGAAGGTTTAAAAGGTGAGAAAATATAGAAAAAAATAAGAGTAGTTAAAAAGGCAGAACAACGTTTGTCGGGTCAGCTAGTTAACATATATTTTTTGTGACATGCTATAACAAATGGTTTTAGTAGTCAAGGAATTCTAAGAAGAAGGTTCATTAAAGAAAGCACGTATACGGAGCTGTTTCAGCATCCCTCTAAGGTGGGTTAATCTGGAATGAACTGGGTTATAGGGGCCAGGAATAGCCACTATACTTTTTAATGCATAATGGCCCTTAATATTTAGTGCGGTATGGGCCCGCTTAATTAGATGCTATTTGTAGGGGTGATGGTTATCGACGTCAAACCATCACTGTGGAGATTGAAGACTACGTCTTCACAGAACGTAACATAAAGATAAAAGGGAAGACTTCTTAGCCAAGCAAAATTTATAATTATATACATACTATTTATTTACATAACTTTTATTTATTGTAGCATTGATTATATTTTATATATTCTTTATATGAATTATTCTTTATATGAAATATTTTGTTCGTCATTGATTATATTTTATATATTCTTTATATGAATACAAATGTTCTGTAGGTAACAAATTATACACTCACTACTCAGAAAAGCAAAATATACATGCAATCATATAATTAGTATGGCTAAAATTTTGAGAAGAACTGGCTCCTATAACACAGTTTTTACTATTTAGGAGTCAGAGTATTTTATATTTTGTACATTGTAAAATTTGAAATAAAAATATATTATTAATATTATTGAAGATTGCTTGATCCTGACATCATATTTTTAAAAGCAACAAATGAAGTTGAGACACAAAATTGGCCTATTCTTAAAAACACTTATTCTGTTGGATATAAAGAACTTCAGAGTTATTTATTAAAAAAATACGGTTGAAATTTAAGTAAGCTATTTTCACACAACTTAATATTTTGAACAGGGAACGACTTTTTTTCCTCAATGACCTAAAATTTTCAGTAATCAGACCAAGAGGTTGTTTAATAAAACAATGTGACAATAATTTTAAATACAATATTTTAAAAGGAAAGGCTAAATAGGCTTATAGGTTTGATGAGCGAGTAGGATACATAAAATCAATAAGTGAACAATTTGGATTTCGAGAAAATAATTCGATATCTGTACCTTGTTTCCAGCTATTAAAATGGGTTATTTAAAGCCTCAATATTAACAGCCTGGCCACGCGAAATTCGCGCCCGCTTTTTTTTCGCGCGTCACGCACGGCGAAGCGTTTGGCATCTAAAACAAATGTGTGGAAAAGTACTAAACATGCCACGCGGTTTGGCGATCGGCGGGGCGACTGACGAATTTTGCCGAGCGGCGGGGGACACGCGCGAGCGACTGAAACAAACGTATGAACCAGCACAGTGCATGGCGGTGGCGTCCTCGGCGAAATAGTCTAGGAACCAGAATGATTTAGTTGTAGTTGCCGAGAAATACAATATGAACATTCTAACTTTAATTTTAAAATAATTACTAGGCCAACAATTTGGAAGTATAGTCACTAACATCATAAATATAAACAAAGACTAGAGATACCATTTTTATTTCTTCTCGCAATGTTGAATATTCATAAGAATATAATTATAATAGTGTTGCCACAAAATCGATAGTTTTAATCTAGAAACGCCATAATATCGATTGGAACGTTAATAGTATCAATAGTACCAATCGTTGAAGATAAACGACTTTGTTTATCTTTAACAATTGTTACTATATCGATACTTTCGATAGTTTATTTTTTAAATCATGAATACTATCGATTGTATTGCTGTTTAATGATAATAATGTACTTACTGAGACGATTAAACCCTATCAATAATGGACTATCAAGCAGTAACACTATAATGGACAGTAACACTAAAGGATTCGACACTCATTCCAAAACATTATGTCTATACATTATGTCTATACTATATGAAATTGAACATTTTACTATACCCTGATCCTTATTTAAATCATGTACTACACATTCTCTTCCAAATGCTAAGTGTTGAAGTACAAAACTATTCCCCTCCAAGCAATATCGAGATAAAGTTAAAAAAGACATCACGCTCTCGGACTATCTGGTCGCGGTGAAAAACGCTTCTACTCGTGACTTCTAAATCCACGTCGCGCGAATATTCGTGCCGCCGCCGTCGTCGCCGGTTCGCGTGGTCGGGCGGTAAGACTCCAATTGCGCTTTATTCTTTGATATGACTTCGATTTTGTGGAGCATAATATACTTAATATCTGAGGAAATACTTTACAGAAGTTGGTTAAAAAATTATTTAATTGAAAGGGAAAAACAATATAGGTACTGAAATAAGAAGTATTAAAAATCATCCAAGACAATATATAGATCATTTCATAATAAGATACATTTTAGTGTACCCCAAGAAAGTGTGTTGGGACCATTTTTATTTCACTGTTATATAAAAGATTTTTCACATGTTATAAACCATCAATCTATAAACTTCTTATTATATCAACAACATATATAATAAGGTAAAATATCTGAATAAATCAATAATTTCCCACATAAATTTCCGACCGGGTTCGTCTCAGAATCATGGTCCAAATCGACTATTGGTATACCAGCTTACACTCTGTGTTAAAGTAATATGCACATTTGAAGAGAAATGTCTACCTCACTATATCAAAAATTGGATTGTGATGAATTACCGCTAAGGTATCTTAGTAAAATCTATAAGAAATTATATTCTAAAATGTAACCGTACGAACATATCTCTTGACGTTACAGTTAATTCTAAGCAGCACTGAACAATTTAGGGACTAACAGTTAGCTGATACCTTTATTGAAGTGTTTGCGTCGTATTTGGTATATCTAGAGAATATACAATTAAAATACTAGAGATTTAGTAAAGGGTTTTCAATAAAGGTGGGTCGATTTTGATATAAAATAAAAAAAGCTGTGTGTGAAGTACTAGCAATATTTGAAAGTCCTATGTACGAGTATGTCATATTTTTGAAATATCACATCTTTCAAATGTCACAGTGCTTCACTGTGACATGTCGTATGAGTAGTCCAGTTTTCAGTTATTGCTATATAATATGTCCAGTTCATTTGAGTTATGGCCTAGGTTATATTATTATTAAGGGCATCGGAAGTATTTGGTTTATTGGCAATAGTACCTGCGATTTCAAGAAACCCCAGATAAAAAATCTAGTGGGATCAAATCGCACGATCTTGATTTATGGTGAACAAAAAACTGCAGATTAGACAGACAGACATAGATAGACGCCATTTAAACAAAATAACTGCCACAGAATGTCAAAATCGACCCGCTGCAATTAAAAAACCCTTTTTTAAACTATATTTATGACAATGTTTTATTTAACTTGTAGAATTACATAGTTGCCAGGTAGATAGAAACGCACTATTAATTTTTGGCACGGGGCCATTCAACATTGTGTAAAGGCTCTGATCGACGGGTGAGTAAAACTGTTTTTTTACGACTCGTCGACTCATGTATCATTGCAATAAATATATCGACGAGCCCGTCTCGTGCTGGTCATGTTTTCTATAATTATTTCATGATTTTTCGTACATAATAGTTTTACTCGCTAGTCGATCGGCACCACTGACCACACGGCCAATAGACGCCTAATGTTTGATTTTCCGTATTGAATGCACTCTGGCGAATAGCTGAGGTAAGACGAATCGGAGTTGCAATGTTGTGATTGGCTAACTCAAGGCCACAGGAAAAGATAGTGATGTACAGAGCATCTGATCCCTTGACACTGATTATTTCCGAGTATACATTTATATCGGAACTGTAAAAGAAACCATTCGTCTATTATTAGGTATCTATGCCTTTGTGGTCGGCGATCAGCACTAACGAGCCAGAAGTGAAACCGTAGTTGTATAAAACGTCGGTCAGGGGAGTAATGTAGTGTTGTGTTGTGCGGCAGGCTGACGACGCCGGAGCCGGCGCGCGGCAGCACGCTGTTCCCGCGGCTGGGGTCGCGCTTCCGGTACAGCGGGCGCACGCACTACGAGTCTCGCGCCGCGCCGCCGCAGCGCGCGCCGCCGCACTTCGCGCGCGCGCTCTCACACCGCCGCCTGTCCTCGCGCAGCGCCGACGGTGAGTGTACAGTGTGTCGCGCTCCGGTACAGCGGGCGCACGCACTACGAGTCTCGCGCCGCGCCGCCGCAGCGCGCGCCGCCGCACTTCGCGCGCGCGCTCTCACACCGCCGCCTGTCCTCGCGCAGCGCCGACGGTGAGTGTACAGTGTGTCGCGCTCCGGTACAGCGGGCGCACGCACTACGAGTCTCGCGCCGCGCCGCCGCAGCGCGCGCCGCCGCACTTCGCGCGCGCGCTCTCACACCGCCGCCTGTCCTCGCGCAGCGCCGACGGTGAGTGTACAGTGTGTCGCGCTCCGGTACAGCGGGCGCACGCACTACGAGTCTCGCGCCGCGCCGCCGCAGCGCGCGCCGCCGCACTTCGCGCGCGCGCTCTCACACCGCCGCCTGTCCTCGCGCAGCGCCGACGGTGAGTGTACAGTGTGTCGCGCTCCGGTACAGCGGGCGCACGCACTACGAGTCTCGCGCCGCGCCGCCGCAGCGCGCGCCGCCGCACTTCGCGCGCGCGCTCTCACACCGCCGCCTGTCCTCGCGCAGCGCCGACGGTGAGTGTACAGTGTGTCGCGCTCCGGTACAGCGGGCGCACGCACTACGAGTCTCGCGCCGCGCCGCCGCAGCGCGCGCCGCCGCACTTCGCGCGCGCGCTCTCACACCGCCGCCTGTCCTCGCGCAGCGCCGACGGTGAGTGTACAGTGTGTCGCGCTCCGGTACAGCGGGCGCACGCACTACGAGTCTCGCGCCGCGCCGCCGCAGCGCGCGCCGCCGCACTTCGCGCGCGCGCTCTCACACCGCCGCCTGTCCTCGCGCAGCGCCGACGGTGAGTGTACAGTGTGTCGCGCTCCGGTACAGCGGGCGCACGCACTACGAGTCTCGCGCCGCGCCGCCGCAGCGCGCGCCGCCGCACTTCGCGCGCGCGCTCTCACACCGCCGCCTGTCCTCGCGCAGCGCCGACGGTGAGTGTACAGTGTGTCGCGCTCCGGTACAGCGGGCGCACGCACTACGAGTCTCGCGCCGCGCCGCCGCAGCGCGCGCCGCCGCACTTCGCGCGCGCGCTCTCACACCGCCGCCTGTCCTCGCGCAGCGCCGACGGTGAGTGTACAGTGTGTCGCGCTCCGGTACAGCGGGCGCACGCACTACGAGTCTCGCGCCGCGCCGCCGCAGCGCGCGCCGCCGCACTTCGCGCGCGCGCTCTCACACCGCCGCCTGTCCTCGCGCAGCGCCGACGGTGAGTGTACAGTGTGTCGCGCTCCGGTACAGCGGGCGCACGCACTACGAGTCTCGCGCCGCGCCGCCGCAGCGCGCGCCGCCGCACTTCGCGCGCGCGCTCTCACACCGCCGCCTGTCCTCGCGCAGCGCCGACGGTGAGTGTACAGTGTGTCGCGCTCCGGTACAGCGGGCGCACGCACTACGAGTCTCGCGCCGCGCCGCCGCAGCGCGCGCCGCCGCACTTCGCGCGCGCGCTCTCACACCGCCGCCTGTCCTCGCGCAGCGCCGACGGTGAGTGTACAGTGTGTCGCGCTCCGGTACAGCGGGCGCACGCACTACGAGTCTCGCGCCGCGCCGCCGCAGCGCGCGCCGCCGCACTTCGCGCGCGCGCTCTCACACCGCCGCCTGTCCTCGCGCAGCGCCGACGGTGAGTGTACAGTGTGTCGCGCTCCGGTACAGCGGGCGCACGCACTACGAGTCTCGCGCCGCGCCGCCGCAGCGCGCGCCGCCGCACTTCGCGCGCGCGCTCTCACACCGCCGCCTGTCCTCGCGCAGCGCCGACGGTGAGTGTACAGTGTGTCGCGCTCCGGTACAGCGGGCGCACGCACTACGAGTCGACGGTCACTTACACCTAGGACACAATACTGGAGACTAACAGGAAGTCAATGTACATACAAGTAATATTCGACCAATGCACATACATATCTATCACGGACGCGATATCTTGGAATGGTTTGGAACAAACTGTCCCGCAGGCGTATCATCTAACGTTTGCAATCCGCCGGCGATCAGCGATGACTTACGGCCTGGCCACGATAATTCGCTCTTGCGATTTTTCGCGCGGCCTGAACGGCGAAGCGTCTAGCGTCTGAAACAAATGTATGGGGAAGTACTAAACATGCTACGCGGCGCAGCGACCGGCGTGGCGAGAGACGAATTTTGTCGAACGAATCGGGGGCGTGGCACGGGACGCAGCGAGCGAATGAGACAAATGTATGAATCAGCGCAGCGCATGAACATGACGCATCACGCAATGACAGAATAGTCTAAGAGCCAGAATGGTTTAGTTGTATTTGCCGAGATAATACTCTATGAACATTTTAACTTTAATTTTTAAATACTTACTAGGCCAGTAATTTTTATGTCTGGTCACCACATCATAAGTATAAACAATGTCCAGAGATACAATTTTTCTTTCTTCCCACAATGCTGAATATTCATAACAATATAAGTAGTATCTTCATGCCCGTATCCTTAAAGAGGTGGGCAGAGGTATAACAAGTGCACCCACGTTAGCCGAAGATACTTGGTCCCACAATGTGATAGGTGGCAAGCCTATCGCCAACCGGGCCCTTTCCAATCCCGGGCAACGTTGCTTTTATTAGAAAACTGAAAAAATACATTTTTTCATTGCACGACCGAAGAATCGAACCTGGCACCCCATGTGGTCAACTCGGACAGCGGACCACTACACCACAGAGGCGATTAAGAATATAAGTAGTGTCGCCAAAAAATCGGTATTTTCAATCTAGAAACGCCGTAACGTTGATAGTATCGATAGTATTGAATGCTGCAAGTAAATAAACTATCGATTATGTCGAAAGTATCAATTTTTGGAGATAAACAAAGTATTGTTAGAGAATATTGCATTGACTATTGATATATTCAATGCTTTATTCGAAACTATCGGTTTGTACAATCGATAGCATCGGTCAGTATTAGAATAAAGTTGACTATCGATAGTTTTGATAGTATCGATACTATCGATAGTAATTGTGATTAATGTAATATTAAATAGCAATTCTATCGATAGTATCGATACTTTTGATAGTTTATTTTTTTAATCATGAATATTATCGATGCTATCAATTGTATTGCTGTTTATTAATAGTATTGTACTTATTGAGTTACTGAAACCCTATCGATAATGGACTATCAAGCGGCAACACTATAAATCAAAGGTTTCGCGTTTCGTCACTCATTCCAAAAATTTGTCTTGATATAGTACGTATTTCTCATACTTCTAGAGAAATTCAACGTCCATATATATACCCCGATTCTTATTTAAGACATGTACTACATGTTCTCTTCCAAATAGTAAGTGTTGAATTACAAAACTCCTCCCCGTCAAGCAATATCGAGATAAAGTTGAAAAAATCGTCTTATTCTCGGACTACACTGGTCGCGGCGGAGGACGCAAGTTCCCGTGGCCTGAAAATTCGCGCGCGCGAATTTTACCTCGCCCGCCGCGCCGCCGCCGCCACCGCCTTTCGCGTGGCCGAGCGGTTAAACGTAACCGATAAACATCAAAAACGTCGCGAATTGCTTGTTGATCACTAGATGTATTTTTTGCAAAAAGTCACAGCACTAAAACTAATCAAGCGACAACGACTGACACTAATATACAAGGCTGGTATGAATCTTGCAATAACTAAACAATTGCGATAATTTCGCATTGCGAGTTACGTGATAATCCCGTCGAACCATTCCGAGATATCACGTCCGTGAGAGTGAGGTATCTATGTGTGCGTTACTCGAATATTACTTGTATATTCATTGACTTCTGCTAATCTCCAGTATTCTGTGCCTTAGGGTTGCCACCTGCCACTTCATGATTTAAGGGTTACCAGTGTCAAAAGTACGGGTTTTAGATTTTTGACGGGAAATTATTAAAGCGGTATTGTTTTATGACAAAATCTTTAATTTTTAAATTTAGATTTGTTGGCAAAGGAAACGTGTTTTAATTTTATTTTAAGAAGCACATGTAAGAAAATTGTTTACGTGTTCAACACACAAACGAACAAATCCAAAATCAAATTGCTTCGGTGGTTTAGACAGAACGCTCTTAAAAGCCTAGATGATCATATTTGACGGAATTTGGAACACGATACGGAATACTCTAACTTTTTTTACTCCCTATTCAATTTCGCTAATTACGGGTTCCTAAATTTTATAGCTTTAAAACAAGGTAACCCACAAAACGGGGCATTTGGCCACCTTACTCAAACTATGTATGTCCGTGGTCGGGCCACATTATCTTGCAACACTGCCGCAATTCTTCAAAACACCGTGTTCCATCCATACTAATATTATAAATACTAATATAAATACTAATATTATAAATGCGAAAGTCTGTCTGTCTGTTTCGCTTTCACGGCTAAACCGCTAGACCGATATTCATTTAATTCGACATGGAAATAGTTGAAGATTCGGGGACAAACATAGGCTAATTTTTTTTCAAAAATCAGCCCTTGAAGGGCTGAAATAGGGGATGAAATTTGTATTAAAAACTATTTAGACAATATGTTAATATACTCGCGGGCGAAGCTGCGTGGCTCAGCTAGTTTCTATATATATATTGACACAATTAATTTGGTGCAAGAAATCAAACATTATTAGTCTAGTATAGGTTTTCAATGGTCATAGGATACCAAACAAACAAACAAATGGCTTTTAAGAAAAAGACAATTAACGCCTATAGTCAAAGATGTTAATGGTTTGTTGGTATCCGTGTGGCGGGATGGAAATGTCACATGCATAATTTTACATCTGCCGGGCAGGCGTATCACCTAAAATTTGCGATCCGCCAGCGATCAGCGATGTCTGTTAAACGTAACTAAAAAATCATGAAAAACGTCGCCAATTATTAGCTGATCGTTGGAGCACTTTTGGCGATGTCACAGCATCAAAAATTACCAAGCGGCAATGACTGCCACTAATATACTAGGCTATTATGTGTCTTGAAATAGACAATTACGATAGTTGCGCATTGCGAGATAGATGATAACCCCGCTGGTCCCTTTTCATGGAGTGGTTAGCAAAACTAGCTACGAATATAATTTATACTTTCCATCGTCGGCACTTGGTGAAACTGCATCATGTTGATTATATAATATAAACACTTGTACTGTTTCACAAATGTAATTTAAATTTTATTTATTACACATCACTTTTAAACTTACAGCCAACCGGTTTCAGGGCTTTCACATTAACTTTTTTTACATTATACTATTGTAAAACTTAAATATTATACATACACAAAGACTAATAACTAAAATGATTTTTTGATTCTAGTTATTAAAGTCTTTTGTGTATGTATAATATTTAAGTTTTACAATAGTATAATGTAAAAATGTTAATGTGAAAGCCCTGATGATACTTTAATAGGCGAAACCGGTTGGCTGTAAGTTTAAAAGTGAAGCTACGAATTGTCGGGATTTCGTTTTCCAACAGGGACAAACATTAGTGAATTTTGTTATTTTTGATCGAAGCGTGTCAATGTTAATAAGCGGCTTGTTTCCGCTAAAAAAGAATCGGATATATTGTAGTTTCTAATGATTAATTATGATTTATGACATGGAGATAACTAAAAACGAAATATTTATTAATATATAAAAGTGAATATCTCATATGTCCTTTATAGAATCGTAAAGTATGCATTTGATTATGTCATGATCTTTAGCAAAGTTGTTGTGCATGAGCCAACGAAGGTTTCTGAGTTGGTACAACCAATTTTCGACAGCTGGCGCCACTGTCGTTCCAATTAATTTTTGTTGGTG
The DNA here is from genome assembly GCA_036924255.1 of Apodemia mormo. Lineage (NCBI taxonomy): Eukaryota > Metazoa > Arthropoda > Insecta > Lepidoptera > Riodinidae > Apodemia > Apodemia mormo. Next base: position 21,570,305 of record JAUPFN010000025.1, read on the forward strand.
GCGTAGCAATGCCCACAGGGTACGTCTAGTATATTATAAAAGGATTCATAATATTTTATGATATGATTTCGGCAAAAATACACATTTAGTCAAGTCAGTAAACACAAATATGGAATTGTTACGTCACACCTTACACTATTTGCGCTGTAGCATGGTGCGGGTGACAGTTGCCTGTATGACGTTGACATCTGTCAGTACCACATGACTAGGGATGTGACGTTATGCAATTCATTTTTATTTATCACTAACGATACTCGCAGCATAAATCTAATTGGTGTATTGTATTAGAATTTGTTGTTTTTGACATTTTCATAGAAACCACAGAGTATGCAATGTTTATATGACCACAGCGTAATGTCATTTAGCCGCCATGACAGTCCAGAGCGTTTTCGCGGTAAATTCAAATTTAGCACGTGAAATATTTATTATTAATGTACAATAAAAGAATAATTGTTCGTTACTATACCTAACAATGCTGTTACCCGCGACTTCATCTGCACGGAGTTCATTTACTCCGCTCAAATTGGTCTTAGCATGATGGATATAGCCTACATAGCCTTCCTCAATGGGCTATGTAACAATTTTAGATTTTTTCAAATTCAACTTGTAGTTCCAGAAATTATCGTGTTCAAACACACAAATAAACAAAAATTCTTCAGTTTTATTATATTAGTATAGATTGCATAGATAAGATAAAGTAATTAAGTTTTTAAATTTAGTCAACCAGTCTGTCGTCATAATCTCACCGCGCGCTCACCGCTATATTAAATGTTGTTATTGAATCGTGGAATGCGAACCCGCGACCGGAATAGCGGTATCAACTCACCAGACATAGGATGTAAACACCGGCTGATGTAAATACACGCAAATTATAAACAGACTTCAAGTGGACCACACGTTTCTGAGAAGTATTCCAATAGATATTCGCTATACCGGGATATTAAAATATTTATCTATCCCCAAGTCATTGATCAATGGTTCTAGAGGTATTGGTTTCGATAGATTTTAGGGATCCGTACCTCATACGGAAAAACGGAACCCTTCGCTTGGTTGTCCGTTTTTCAATGACCTATTTCTCAAAACCGCGTATTAGATGGAAATTTATATCAAATACGGCCCTTTGGTCCCTCTCAACTTTCTACTGAGACGAGAACAGCATTGTTAGGTATAGTAACGAACAATTATTCTTTTATCGTACATTAATAATAAAAATTTCACGTGCTAAATTTGAATTTACCGCGAAAACGCTCTGGACTGTCATGGCGGCTAAATGACATTACGCTGTGGTCATATAAACATTACATACTCTGTGGTTTCTATGAAAATGTCAAAAACAACAAATTCTAATACAATACACCAATTAGATTTATGCTGCGAGTATCGTTAGTGATAAATAAAAATGAATTGCATAACGTCACATCCCTAGTCATGTGGTACTGACAGATGTCAACGTCATACAGGCAACTGTCACCCGCACCATGCTACAGCGCAAATAGTGTAAGGTGTGACGTAACAATTCCATATTTGTGTTTACTGACTTGACTAAATGTGTATTTTTGCCGAAATCATATCATAAAATATTATGAATCCTTTTATAATATACTAGACGTACCCTGTGGGCATTGCTACGCCACCAACAAAAATTAATTGGAACGACAGTGGCGCCAGCTGTCGAAAATTGGTTGTACCAACTCAGAAACCTTCGTTGGCTCATGCACAACAACTTTGCTAAAGATCATGACATAATCAAATGCATACTTTACGATTCTATAAAGGACATATGAGATATTCACTTTTATATATTAATAAATATTTCGTTTTTAGTTATCTCCATGTCATAAATCATAATTAATCATTAGAAACTACAATATATCCGATTCTTTTTTAGCGGAAACAAGCCGCTTATTAACATTGACACGCTTCGATCAAAAATAACAAAATTCACTAATGTTTGTCCCTGTTGGAAAACGAAATCCCGACAATTCGTAGCTTCACTTTTAAACTTACAGCCAACCGGTTTCGCCTATTAAAGTATCATCAGGGCTTTCACATTAACATTTTTACATTATACTATTGTAAAACTTAAATATTATACATACACAAAAGACTTTAATAACTAGAATCAAAAACTCATTTTAGTTATTAGTCTTTGTGTATGTATAATATTTAAGTTTTACAATAGTATAATGTAAAAAAAGTTAATGTGAAAGCCCTGAAACCGGTTGGCTGTAAGTTTAAAAGTGATGTGTAATAAATAAAATTTAAATTACATTTGTGAAACAGTACAAGTGTTTATATTATATAATCAACATGATGCAGTTTCACCAAGTGCCGACGATGGAAAGTATAAATTATATTCGTAGCTAGTTTTGCTAACCACTCCATGAAAAGGGACCAGCGGGGTTATCATCTATCTCGCAATGCGCAACTATCGTAATTGTCTATTTCAAGACACATAATAGCCTAGTATATTAGTGGCAGTCATTGCCGCTTGGTAATTTTTGATGCTGTGACATCGCCAAAAGTGCTCCAACGATCAGCTAATAATTGGCGACGTTTTTCATGATTTTTTAGTTACGTTTAACAGACATCGCTGATCGCTGGCGGATCGCAAATTTTAGGTGATACGCCTGCCCGGCAGATGTAAAATTATGCATGTGACATTTCCATCCCGCCACACGGATACCAACAAACCATTAACATCTTTGACTATAGGCGTTAATTGTCTTTTTCTTAAAAGCCATTTGTTTGTTTGTTTGGTATCCTATGACCATTGAAAACCTATACTAGACTAATAATGTTTGATTTCTTGCACCAAATTAATTCTGTCAATATATATATAGAAACTAGCTGACCCACGCAGCTTCGCCCGCGAGTATATTAACATGTCGTCTAAATAGTTTTTAATACAAATTTCATCCCCTATTTCAGCCCTTCAAGGGCTGATTTTTGAAAAAAAAATAGCCTATGTTTGTCCCCGAATCTTCAACTATTTCCATGTCGAATTAAATGAAAATCGGTCCAGCGGTTTAGCCATGAAAGCGAAACAGACAGACAGACTTTCGCATTTATAATATTAGTATTTATATTAGTATTTATAATATTAGTATGGATGGAACGCGGTGTTTTGATTGGTTATTCAAAAGCGGTATTTTTGCGCGCATCTCACTGGAGCTCACTGGATCGGTCGGTACTGATTCTTTCGGATTATTAAACAATCGATCTGTTATTAGGTCTCTAGTCTATTTACTCAATGCCTATGAATAAAAACGTTTATTTATGTATTTAAGGGTTGACGTATATACTGCGCCAGCTGCAGGGTTATCAGTTTAGGAGCTTAGCAATTAGGAGTTTGGAAAATGATTAGAATGAGAATAATGATAATTGATAATGATATTGATCCAACCCCGAAGTAAGCAGTTTATTTGCTTGTGTTATGGGTGTTAGCCAACGATACTAATACATAGAAATACATATAATACTGTTGCATACGTAATAAACATCCAAACCCAGAAATACAAACATATATACTCATCACACAAAAGTTTGTCCCTGTCGGGAATCGAACCCGAGCCCCTCTATTCGTAGTTAGGTTCGCTAACCACTCGACCTAAGAGGCGGTCGCTATAATAAAATGCAATAGAAGTCCGAAAAAATTTTGTGGGAAGAACAAAGGGAATTTTAATAATATATAATAATCAATTTATTTCAGATTTAAATCCATATTGCTTTTGTAATCACTTATGCTAGTTAGTTTATGTCGCTTACATTAAAAATTAACAAATATTATTTAAAAAAAAAATGCGGTTATATAAAATTCAATTTAAAAATTAAAAAATTTTTAAGTTTAGAGTTTAGAGATATGTCATTGTAACGTAAAAAAAAAATTGTATCTAAAGGTTGTCTGGTAAAAGATTGTGCAAAGATGAAGAAGAGTGTTCAGTATCCGATTGTAATACGGAACATAAAAAAATAGGTACATAAAATTTGATCTACGTTTTCAATGAAACTGTTTAGTACGGACAAACGCACACGACGCGTAGTTCATTCTTTACAAACAACGATTTACCGAACCCGCAACTAGACTCGTTTGTACTACATGCTGTGATCACACTTTTTGAATATTATTACACACTAATTTCGTTATGCTTTACTATAAAGTTAAGCAATATTGTCTTTTTATTATATTTTTATTGATTACTTATATATGACCATTAACTATGTCTCTTAATATGTACAGTCAACCTCTATCCGTGTGTATATATGTCTATGAGTCATATTGTTTGTTAATTAATGTGTTGTCACCTACCTTATATACAAATAAATACTGAGCAATGTTCTGTTATGATAGGTATGTAAAAAGAAACAAATAAATCATAATGAATATAACAAAAAGACGATGAGTATATTCTTGATAAACCCTAAGCTAGGTACTCAAAGCTAAACGCTATCGCCAACGCCATCGATTCTCCATAGCTCCATCCATCCATAGCATCCTCCATAGTATCGAAGCTCCATAGCTCGGGTTCGATTCCCAAATATATTTCATTATCTATACGTATGTATATGATTTTTTATGTATTTGTGTCGTGGACTGACATTCATATCGCTGGCATATCATTTTTGTTTCTGATAAGGTTTTGAGGTTACTTAGGGCTATATCGATTAGTTTAATTTGTCCAGGGATATTTATTAATTTATCTTGGGTATGCTATTGGCAGGGATGGTAAGCATCACTGATAGAAAGGTGTGTGCAGGGAACAGAATGAATGAAGTTATTTGCAAATTACTTCAAAGCGCAATTTTAAGTCAGAACCGAGAGTTGAGTGTGACAGAAAGGAAAGTAGAATTGACGTGCTTAAAATCACTTCGCTGCAGAAAATATGTGGCGTAACTCTCGTGGACCGCGTTCGTATTCGTAAAGGTGGGGTCTGTAAGAAAATGTCCCTAGACATATGAGAAAAGGTTTGTGCCGTTGGTTCGGACATGTAAAAATAATGAAAGATAAAAAGGTTAGCAAAAAATGTACCTATACAATTTTGATATGGAAGAATGTTGATACCGGGGAAGATACCGGTACCTAGGTACATCTTTATGTGAAACTAGCTGTGCCCGCGACTTCGTTCGCGTGGAAAAACTTCTAAACATAGTCTCGGTGTTTTACCCTCGATATTTCCCGTTTCCGTGGGATTTCCGGGATAAAAACTGTCCTATGTCCTTTCTCGTTTCATGAATAAAATATAATACAAGCTTGATATTTCTTTAATGTACTTCTTGCAGACTATTTTAACATTACAAGTATAGACTTGAGTGTTCTCAAGTTGTCGAGCTCATGCTCAGAACCGTCTGTCGCTGAAAATGAGGTCTCTCATATCGTAAGCCCCACTACGCGCCATCTTGCCGCGTTATGTCCCGCCGTTTAGCTTTTACAACTTTAACGAATAGGAAGATGACGCCTAGTGCTGCCATATTTTGTCACTTATTCTAATATAACACAATTGAAACATATCCTTTTGATGAACAAAATCATTACAAACAAGATAAATAATTACACTCGGGTCTCAAAACTATCTTTGCTCTAAATTTCATCCAATTCAGTTCAGTGGTTTAGGCGTGAAGAAGAGACAGACGGACAGAGTGACTTTCGCATTTATAAGGTTAGTATGGAATTTTCCATACTTAATTTTTAATGGACTAGCATGGATTGAATTCAACAAATAACATATTACTCTTTAGGTGTAGGATTTTGGCTTCAATTCATATCTGAATAATGATATTTCCCAGAATAAGATCATAACAATAAAGTATAATGACATCATACAAATCTGCTGATGACCTTGTTGATACGTCGTCTATGTAATGTCTAAATTTCACACGCTTTGACTCATGCACTCAATAAATTGTCATCTTGCCAGACTAAGGATGGTGTTAAGCGTGATGAAAGCATCGATTTTATTTAAATTTATTTCTTGGAAACTGGATACATAATTGCATGTTAATCGAAGTTATTTTTTTATATTTTGAATTAATATAAAAGCTTAGAGATAATATAAAAGCTAAGAGTCGAGTGTTATCGCCAGAACAACATCTTATCATACGCCATCATCAACAGTCGTCATAATAGCATTGCTAATTTGTAGGTTCTTTAAAAAAAGTAGCCTACATTCGCGTCGCGTATACGGTTAAAATTATATAGCCTATGTTCTCATATAATTGAGACGAATCCAATGACACCTCGTGTGTTAAAATCAGACAATCTGTTTGGACTTTAGAGCATGCCAAAGAAACAAACACATACATGCACTTGGAAAATAAATACATTGGAAATATTCACGGGACAAATTACACTTACTGGTCTAACATCAAAGTAAGCAAACCAAATAGAATCAAGAAGTACACAAAAAAGGACTCTACCCTTACTCTGCCCTAAGGGCAGACTATGTGCACCTCTCGTATAGTCAAAACGATTGATAGGCCCGTCGGTTGTTGGTGGCTCTGCATCTACGAAATTCACAAAACACTTTGATCACGAAGCAAGCTGCGTCCTAGGTCAATAATATTTAATAACTTAACACATTCTGCATGCTCCATCCATCTACACTCAGTGCATGCTAATGTTCCCGTGAAGTAGGCGTTATTAATAACATTGTTTACTCACAAATTACGTCACACCGGCTTGCGGCCAGTGGCCACATTACTAGTCAGTTACCGGATCCAATACAGTACGGACGTGTTTTAGTGCAAAATGGTGTTTAACGATTGTTGGACCGCTAATCGATCTTCTAGTAAGTGCTTACGTACATTTTCGCGGCGGATCGCAAGAACTGAGTACCTACCCAGAAATAGTGCTAATTATAAATAATTTGCCCAAATATCTGTATATATAAAAAGTCATGACTTTTTTTATTATCATAAGGATATCTTATGGAAAGATACAATAATCCCTTATAGCCCAAAGATGTTAATGGTGCGTTGGTATCCTTGTGGTGATTGATGCAAAATGCAAAGTTTGTCGGCTACCTTACCCTCCAAGCCGGAACACGACAGCGACAAGCACTGACGCTATTGCGGAAGGAATAGGTAAAGTGATAGTACCAGACCCAGGTATGATAATGTAGAACTCTACCACGTAGTAGACACGTAGTAGTGCCATATCCAATCGTTCGCCTCCTGAGAACTGCCTGGCAGAACGGCCGATGTTTTGTTCTCAAAAGAGACTCTCCTTGAAGAATATACCATCTTCCAACTGTGCCCCTTTCTGAGAGCACTAACACGAGAGGAGACTGACTGACATATCAACCTAAGCCCCTGGGCCAAAAAGGCTATTTTTTTCACAGCGGTTGTTCTAGCGATAAATTAGAATGATTTTTTTTGAAATTTATTCCCTAACATACATACATACATATCTTCACGCCAGATCCCTTACGGGGTATGCACAGAGAAACGAGTGCCATACATCACGATCCTTGCAGGCTTGTCTCGCTTCCTCCACATTCATCACTCTCTTCATACACACACGCCGGTTGCGAAGACTCTTGACACCACCTTATTCCCTAAGATTGTGAAAAAGGGGGTGAAGTATTTAATGAACTACTTCACCCCCTTTTTCACCGTTTAATGAACGTCGACATGTTAATTTATTCGCGGGCGAAGCTGTGCAAGTCAACTAGTTTATATATGAATAATCATAGATTTTTTGTTTATAAAATAAGTAAATTGGCTTTTACGTTGGTCAGTGGTTAGACTATTTGAATCAGAGTATGAGATTTTGAGTTTGATTCCTTAGCCAAACAAAGTGTGAATGTTTTCAACCGGCTCCCCGAAAGGTTTCGTGATGCCTTTTTGGAATGCGAACAACGCATCATTTTTTACATCATTGGGTAGTTTTATGTTTTTTTTGTACTTTAGGAAGCTATACTTCCTCTTTTGTCTTATACAAATTTGGTGAATATCGTATTCAGGATTCCGGTCATACATGGGGTTGAAAGTGGGTTATTGCACTTTTATTGCGTTTAAATGTATGAGGTTCATCAACCGAACAGGTTCTTGTAAAAATAGTTATTAACCAAAGAGGTTCTCATTAAAGTATGATTTAATAATCATTAACCAAAGGGGTTGGCTAAATAATCATTAACCAAATGGGTTTTAATAAAAAAAGTTATCAACCACAGGGATTCTCATAAAAATAGCCATCAACCAAAAAGTATTTTTTATTAAAGTATGACCAAATAATCACCAACCAAGCGTTATTAGCTAGCAAATATTGTGTTATCATCAACCAGAGTGGTTCTCATAAAAGTAGTTATCAACCAAAGGGGTTTTCATAAGTTCAAAGTTTTAACAAAAATATGAATAAATACGGTTAATATCGTTTGGTGTCGAATCAAAATCAAATCAAAATATATTTATTCAGTTGAATAAATATTGCACTACACTGAATTGTAAAGACACTAAAACCTATCATATGATCTAACTTAAGATGTATCTGCCTGAACTAGATTAACCTGTGTTTCAGGCGATAGGTAATCCGACTTGCGTTTGACCGATTTCCCTTTTTTTTTCTTTTCATATTGTACCTTTATTGGCAGTATTTTGGTATTGTACTTTACGACCGAGAGCTCTAATTAAACAAGTGTATTCTATAAATACAGATACCCTTGACTTTAATACAAACATTCGCGCGCATGTTGCGTAATTTCGGCGAAAGATATCTGCCGTATCGGTCATACTCCCGATGTGTTGTTTCAGATTTGCGTTTTCCGCTTGGTTACATTTTTCTTAACCGACCTCCTAAAGGTGAGGAGATTTATAATGCGTCGAAATCTTTTTTATGTATTTTCAATGTTGTTTGTAAAAGTAAATACCATTTTATTTACAATGTTGATTCGAATCGATTGGAAGACGGTCGTGGCAGTTTTACTGTGTTTTAATCAATAATTTTGTGATATTAACAAGTGAATCCATATCCTTACAGCATTGGCGTCAGGAGATAAGGAGGATATGCCCAATGAAGCAGCCAAGCGCCACACCATGCCACCACAACCAGCTCAGAGACCGTCGATCAAAGAGAAGGTATGATAACCTGAATACTACCATAATATTGGTTTCTTTTAAATTGTGTCTTCCTAAAATATAGTTTCAAAATTCAATATCCAATATTAATTAATTCAATTTTAAAGTGTGTAAAAAACCTGTTCGATGGCCTAAATTATTATTTGCTACCTTAGTACAATAATATATGTGTAATTATTTTATGGATATTGATAGATACATTTTTACAATATTTGCTTGATTTAAGGGAAAATTCCTCAAGTTCGGTACTAAAATAAGGCAGTTTAAATACATTATTCTTTTTATTTTAACAAATTATAATTTATTGTTTTGATAATATCATTAACCTACCTATATCTCTTTCGGATAAACAGGGTTTTTTACACATTGTGTAGTCTAAAAATTAAATAATATTTGCGAGAATAAGATTTATAAATGTGACTTTATATCTGAAATTATTTGAACGTGGAATGTAAGAATATATAAATTTTTTTATTAAAAAAAAAAGTTTAATCTTTCCTCGTGTTGGTACCGGGCTCCTTTGAAGAATAGGCTAACTGCCGTTCTACCAGCAGGTCGTAAAAGAATAGAATGGAATAGAATTGCTTAGTTAAGACATACACCACAAAAGTACAGAAATTAAACATATTATCAAAATGAAGAAAAAAAGAGTGAGAAAATGCGAAATTCTACCACCTAGTACCTAGACACTTTGGTGACTTGCGTAGCCAATCGGTCGCCTTTTACGACCTGCCTGGCAGAACGACAGTCGACCTATTCTTCAAAGGAGCCCGGACCAACACCGTGTAAAAGCCGAACATAAGCTATACTTTTCACTACCATCGTAACTGTTATTTTACCAACATCTCGCCGGCAATTGGTATCATCGCTTTTCCTATTCCTGCTGCAATAGCGTCAATGCTTGTCGTTATCGTATTCCAGTTTGGAGGGTAAAACAGCTATCTCTATGGCAACGGTTTCTCTTTCCATCAGGAGTGCCATCTGCTTGTTAGCTATCTAATGATATATAAAAAAAGAAAGGGGTTCGCTTCGACACGAGTTGATACACATACACTTTCGGCCATTTATATTGGGTTTAATGAAAAACTTAAAAAGAAATTGTGGTCCCTTGAGCTCCCTTGAAGTCTCCCTTGTAGATTTGACTGTGTTGTAATGGTATATCTAAAACTTGTTTTCGCAAAGTTAAAAATCTTAGGTTAATTAATCTGCATGAACTAGAAGTGCTTCAATCACAACAAACTGGGTGCTGGAACTCAGGAAATATGTTTTAAACGTGAGAAACTGAATTCAAGGCAACATTTAACTGGTCGTTTACTTATATTGTTATATTTTGTCGGGTTAATTTGTGTTTTTGTTCTTGACCGTGCTTTAATTTCGTGTATGATTTATAAAGCCTAAATTAATTCAAACTACTGCGAAAAACATGTAAACCAAACTTATACATCGAAATGTGCTAGGGTAGGGATGCATCCGTCTGGGAATTCCCTGGTTTGTCCTATATCCGGAGGCCGTCCGCAAGATGTTTTGAAAAGTCTTTGTGTCGGGAGAATCCCGAAATGAATAGGAGGGAATAGTAGGGTGGGAAATCAATAGCACAATGTTTTATTATTATTAACTTATGTATGTGGCATTAGACCTTGCCACAAGATAGCAACACATCATTTACGTCTTTGGTGTCTATAGGCGATGGTTGACTTTCCATCAGGAGGCCCATATGTGTGTTTACTATCTTATGATATAAAAAAAAACCGCATGTTGGTCTGGACTCCTGAATGAATATATTGGTGACATGTGATCTATTTGCGAGCAAAGTTTCGCGGCTGAACTAGTATCAAACCCATTGATATAAAAAGGGAAGATACGTTACCTAGTCACAGCGCCTGGTCCTACAAAACAAGGTCCGTGGACACAGTCACGTGCGGGACCTCATATCATACACTTATATTTTCCGACTGTTTTTACCATTAAACACGCATCAAAATACCTTTTTGTATATTCAGTTAGTGTTATAGTCACTCAAGGAAAAAAATAAGACACACGGGATAACTTTCCATTCGTAAGTACAGCTAAAACAATTTGTTTGAAAATAAGAATAAATTATTGTTCAGTTCGCCATATTTGTGAGAGTGAGATAGTACAATACAAAAGTAAGCGAGAGAAACGTAGTCTGCTACGTTCGTCGCATTACTTTGCGTTCTACTGACATAGCTTAGGTTTAGTAATTGCGATGTTAGAGCGTAACATATCTTCCCTTTTTATATCAATGATCAAACCTAAATAATTTATAAATGTTCAGAATTAGATCAAAAGCCGCCTGAGCACACAGTATCTATTGATGTTAAGATTCAAATGAGTAGTATCTCGCAATCTTTCGATATCGGCCAGTTAAGTGTTGCAAACATATTTCGAGGAAATTATTAGAATATTGTTTACAAATTCTACGAACGGTCTCAATCTGTTTCTCAAACGGTTCTGCTTGCACGTTATATCATGAAATCTTTGTTAATTGGAGGAAAACGCTTATTGTTTGTTTACTAATGACACTTGGTCATAATATACTAATAAGTAATGTTAAAATTATAATATTGGCTGTAATTAGACTAAAGGGTCTTTAATAAATAATAATATAAATATAAACAAATATCTTTGGAACAAATTACACTTACTGATCTAACCCCAAAGTAAGCAAATTATTTGCTTGTGTTATGGGTGTTAGTCAACGATATTAATACATAGAAATACGTATATAAATACTGTTACATACATAATAAAAACCCAAACCCAGAAATACAAATATCTATGCTCATCACATAACTGCAGGGTCGCTAATCACTCGACTTACGGGGCGGTCATTTAATGTTCATTCATTTAATGTTGAAAATTTAAACATATAATCTATACATATAATAAAATCGTAGGAAAATTAAAACTGTATACTGAATATTTTTTAAAAGAATATTTGGGGCGTGATCTACAATCGATATCGAAGCCAAAAATATAGTTTTTAGAATTTTTGTCTGTTTGTCTGTTTATCTGTTTGTCTGTATGTATGTCCAGGGTAAACTCAAAAAGTACTGCATGGATTTACTTCAAATTTTGCATGTTTATTACTAACAGGTCGGCTCAACATATAGGCTACATATTATCACGCTATCACCTACGATTAAACGATGTCCGCGCGGACGAAGTCGCTGGCAACAGCTAGTTTGAAATAATTTGAAAATATCTTTATTCCTAATTAGCATTAATAAATAATCTTGTTATTGTTGGTTGCTTCATTAGGCAAGTCTGTATCGATGCAAGCTTTACTCCTATTTACAATATTAAAATTTATTTCAACTTTAAGACGTCTTTTTAAATTGTGGGTAGTGTTTAAGATCTATTTTTACAATAGTGTGACTCTAGGGCTAGTCTTAATATTATTTATTAAAATCTAAAGGTTTAAACCATATTCGGCCCATCTCTACTGATTAGTTAAGAAATATTTTGTAATAGCTGCAGTTTGCAGCCCGCTGCATTGTAAAATTTCTCTCGTGGATCACCTTTTTTCACCACACTACAATTTTTCAGGGAAAAAAAATAGCCTACGTGCTATTCCAGGTCATCATCTACCCGTGTGCCAAATTTCATTCAAATTCGTTCAGTACTTTTTGCGTAATTGAGTAACAAACATCCATACATCCATCATTCCAAACAAACATCCAAACTTTCGCATTTATAGTATTAATATTAATTATTTGTTGTTCAACTATCTTTGATATTCAAAGGAAACGATTTTTTAGTTGTTTACAAGATTAATGGCAGTTTTAGACAAACATTCATTAGTTAATAATGTAATTTCTTGATTATTTGTTTGTTTATCGTTGAATGGATTTCTGATAAACGTTTAGTTTGTCCCGTAAATATACTGAACCTGTACTACGACCAGTAAGCTATCCGGGTGGTTGCCCAGCCCCTCAATCAAGTCTAATCGCTTGTGACTCTTAATCGTCCAATTTTACGTAGGCTTTTACGTAAATATTTTGTAAGCTGTAAACGTTTTGTTTGTACGTTTTCATAACACAAAGACGTAAAATTTGACAAATTGTTTGAGCGTTTATAGCCTGCTTAAGTTTATACACATAAACACGATATGATGTCTTGTCGTTCTCCAACGCAGCATAATATGTAAGGAAATGTGGAGCCCTAAAGACTCAATCAACGTTGTGTTACGCGAATTGGGCACCAGGGCGCTAGGGTATAGGGGTGCCAGATATGTAAAAAATCCTAATTATACATATTATTATTTATTCCCGCCCCGTTGGTAGAGTGGGTAGCGACCCTGACTACGCAATCGACGGGCTCGGGTTCGATCCCCGGCGGGACAAGTATTTGTTGATGAGCATAAATGTTTGTATTTCCGGGTTTGGGTGTTTATTAAATATATTCCAGTATTTATATGTGTATTTCTATGTATTAGTATCGTTGACTAACACCCATAGGCTATAACACAAGCAAATAATTTGCTTACATTGGGGTTAGATCAGTAAGTGTAATTTGTTCTGTGAATATTTATTTACTAGCTGTTGCCCACGACTTCGTCCCCGCGGACTTCGTTTACTCCGTACAGCACCTCCCCCGTAGGTGATAGCGTGATGATATGTAGCCTATATGTTGACCCGACCTATTAGTAATATTCATGCAAAATTTGAAGTAAATCCATGCAGTACTTTTTGAGTTTACCCCGGACATACATACAGACAAACAGATAAACAGACAAACAGACAACAATTCTAAAAACTATATTTTTGGCTTCGGTAACGATTATAGATCACGCCCCAAGTATTTTTTTAAAAAAAATTTCAATGTACAGTTTCGACTTTCCTACGATTTTATTATATGTATAGATACATGTAGATATTATATGATACTGAAGTGGCGTAGCGTGCCTTGGCGGGGCCCGTATAAAAATTTGTTTGGGGGCCTTTATGAAAGGTAGAGATTTCTCGCAAAAGAAATTATAAAAATACTAGCTGTTGCCCGCGACTTCGTCCGCGCGGACTTCGTTTATTCTGCACAGCTCCTCCCCCGTGGGTGTAATATGTAGCCTATATGTTTTCAATTTTTTTTACAAAGAATTCAAATTAAATATACACTTTCCTTGCCTTTTTCTGAAAAAGGCAAGAAGAGTGTATATTTAATTTTCTTTTCTTTTCTTTTATTTATTTTGGTTACGCACGTTAGGGGCTCCCGTAGCCCGGGGG